>OX456986.1:124186728-124849245 GCA_949752695.1 Melanostoma scalare | reverse complement strand
TAAATAATAAAAAATAAATAATAAATAATAAATAATAAATAATAAATAATAAATAATAAATAATAAATAAATAATAATAAATAATAAATAATAAATAATAAATAATAAATAATAAATAATAAATAATAAATAATAAATAATAAATAATAAATAATAAATAATAAATAATAAATAATAAATAATAAATAATAAATAATAAATAATAAATAATAAATAATAAATAATAAATAATAAATAATAAATAATAAATAATAAATAATAAATAATAAATAATAAATAATAAATAATAAATAATAAATAATAAATAATAAATAATAAATAATAAATAATAAATAATAAATAATAAATAATAAATAATAAATAATAAATAATAAATAATAAATAATAAATAATAAATAATAAATAATAAATAATAAATAATAAATAATAAATAATAAATAATAAATAATAAATAATAAATAATAAATAATAAATAATAAATAATAAATAATAAATAATAAATAATAAATAATAAATAATAAATAATAAATAATAAATAATAAATAATAAATAATAAATAATAAATAATAAATAATAAATAATAAATAATAAATAATAAATAATAAATAATAAATAATAAATAATAAATAATAAATAATAAATAATAAATAATAAATAATAAATAATAAATAATAAATAATAAATAATAAATAATAAATAATAAATAATAAATAATAAATAATAAATAATAAATAATAAATAATAAATAATAAATAATAAATAATAAATAATAAATAATAAATAAAAAATAATAAATAACAAAAAACAAATAGCAAATAATAAATAAAAAATAGTAAATAATAAATAATAAATAACAAAAAACAAATAGCAAATAATAAATATGATGTTTTAAATAATATTTGTATCACAGATCAAGAATATAGATTTTTAATAAGCGAGTTATCGGAAGTTTCACAATTTTGAATGAATTTTGTGTTCAGTTTTAGAATTCGTTCAGCAATTAATTCAACATTCGCTCTAATGTGGAGGTCAGAAGTAGAATGATGCCAAGGAAGTCTTAACATCATTTTAAGTAGCTTACTTTGATAAGTTTGAAGTTTTTTCAAATGACATTTAGCAGCGCTACCCCACAGCCCACACGGGACAGCCGTTCAAAAGTATAGCTTGAAATACAACTTTGTGGATAATGATTTTACTTTCGTTACAAAGTGCGAGTTGCGGCAGATGAAGGTGTAAAGCATTTTTATTGCAATTAATATTTTCTTGAGGGTTTGATTTATATGCTCGTTAAAGGTGAGTTTTGAATCGAGATCAATACCGAGGTATTTTACAGTGGTATCCCACGGTATATTGGTTCCACTAACTTGGATGATTGGCTGGAAGATAACAAGGTTTTCTTTTTCTCGAAAAAAAGATGGCTTGAGTTTTTCCAGTGTTCAGCTTAATTTTCCATCTGTGATAATATGCGTTCAATATATCTAAAGCATTTTTAAGGTTCCTCTCAATGTTGAGAGCGAACTCATGCGACGATATTATTGCTGTATCATCAGCAAAGATGGCTGACTTACAGTCACGAAGACTAGGAAAGTCTGAGGTTTCTGTTCTATTCTATGGATAGTTGTAGTAGATTTTTTACTGCAATTTTTACAATTCTCCACACTTTTCCGTCCATCATTCATCTCCTGGTTCGTTCGTTGAACTTTACCCAAGGTTGACCCAGTTTTCCTTGACAACCCTATGAGTTGTCATAAAACCTGGGTTTTCCAGTCCTCAAAAAATGCTAATCCACAAAATCACCACACATCTCTGTCATTTGAATAAAAATACATGCGATCTCACAGCCCTCAATACGCCCCAGTAAAAACCTGGTTCGAGTTGAAGGTCAACCCGAAGGCTCAAAAAACACTCAGTTTGACATTCAGGGCGACTCTAGGTTTCTCAAAAAACGCTCTGTGGCGACCCAGGTCGAAGCGAATGGGTTTACAATGTTATTTTTTAAATTTTAATTTGGCTATTAATCTTTCATTTACTAAATGCTGAGTAGTGAAAGACTGACGATATTTATTCCAACGGATTATCATAAAAATTTGAATACTAATTTGTTAATTCCACTATAACAATTACATGAAGTTTCAAAACGTTTTAATCAACTTCAAATGAATAAATGTACCACAGCCATGAAACTCCTACAATCCTTTTTGGCTCATCGAATATAGCAAAGCAAATATTCATTAAAATTCATTACGATAGCATGTTCTTTCCCACAAATCGAACCACTCACTACCCATATAGTCATATTTCCGCTAACTAATGTTGTGTTCAACCATTATTTTTGTTGTAGTCTGGTTGTGCAGAACTCCACCCAACCCCCTCCTCTTCCTCCCACCACCCAAGTTCACATGTAATCTGTTACCCACTTAGCAAACATGGACCTTGTTATTCAATTAATTGGCAGGAAGGCGGGGAAGGATGTGAATTGTCTTCTATTTTTTCTGTTTTTTGTTTATACTAAATTGGATATTCAGTCTAATTTGGAAAAAATAAAGTTCAACGTGTATAAGAGAAAATATGTTTCTATTGAAGTTTGAAGTACAAAGATAAAAAGATACAATTTCGTAATGGAAATCGAAAGAGTAATTTCTATGAGATGCGAACTTTGTTTTTGTGTTTTGTTTGTGATTGAGATAGTCTCTGTTTCTATAAAATCTGTTGTATTGAAAGCAAGCAATAAAAGAGTTCACCGGAAGATTTTTATGAACTTAAAAAGGATCTAAGAACAAAAGACTATTATGGTATTATGTATTGTAGTCGCCGCAATGTGATTTCAGGTGTCAAGAGACTATTTCTTACAGGGTCACAAATTTCTCTTTTTCTCTCAAATGGAAGCAAATCCATTAGAAACAAAAAAAAATTTATCAAACCCTTTATTGTTTTTAGTGTATAATTCAACGATAGCAGTGTGTTATAGTTCAACAAAAATGTATCAGTATTAGTATTGACATTTCGCATTATTAATATAAGACAAAAAACACTCTTCTGATTGGCCTTATCTCATATAGCCAGCGTAAGATTTTTCATAAAAGGCTTCCAAAATTCAAGCAAGAATGTCGAATCCAATTGTGTGTTGTGTACCTATGCCAATTCATTTCGGTAGGGTTCTTTTAGTAAAATATTTGACAAAAGTAGTACTGTTTTCTAACTTATTATAACTCAACTTTGAACTTCTCTAAATTTTTAGCATGTAAACGTAGTGCTTGCTTGGGAGTGTACTATTCGGAAAAGCTCTGATTGGTGTCAACTTGGCGACGCCCAGATGTTGAAACTTCTAGTACACGTCAATTGTGCTTACTATACCTCTACGCTATAACCATTGGGACCTGTGCCCCTGTTCTGTAACTATCGCCTTGGCGATAAACGGTTGAAAATGGAACGAAATTCTATGAATTTAGTAGGATTTCGTTCCATTTTCCACCGTTTATCGCCTGCTTTTATCGAGGCGATACTTACAGAACAGGGGCACTGGGATGCTCCATCCGAAGATGATCTGCTTAACTATTGAGTGCGAGTGTTGACAAAGGGCCGAAAAAGAAATAGATCAACACTATAAGACTGCTGACTGATTGCCCGAACCGAACCATAGCTTTTTGGGAATGTCTCGGCGGATGAATTCGACTTACAGAATCGATTGTTAAATTCATCAGTCAAAAAAAAAGAGAATCCTAAATGAGCTACTCCGACATATTCAATTTATAGATCTTTCAGGGTATTAAAGTAGAGATGGTGGTAGGTGACCTCCTGGCCAGCCAACGACAGCTCTCATACCCCTGCAGCAGGGTACTGCTTCCGGACTGTCCAAGGGGATACCAAAAGGACCTGCCCCTCCAGGTTGGGAGTTGTGCTTGAGGTTAACTACCCAGCCACGGAAAAAAATGGTTCCGAAACAACCAACAGCATCGGATAACAATTATGATTTCAACGTTGACGACCCGCAATCTTCGGCGGAAATAAGATTTTCGTAGAAAAAAATTTTACGAAATAAAACTTAAAATAAACCTTCAAAATTAGTCCTAAATTTTGTAGAAAAAAGTCTGCGATTATTTAAGTATTGACAAAATATTCCAAAGTAAAATTGATAACAACAGTTGATGCGAAAAGTCATATACAACATAATTTATTTCATTTTGTGACTTATCAGTATATTCTATAAAGCCATAAACCGTTTGGATTATATCTTATATATGAAACAGTGAAGGCAAAAAGTAAACGGGCGAAAAAAATATAAAATCAAATAAAAATTTAAAATGTACACATATTTTGAAAACAAAATAGAATATAAGCATATAAAACTTTTTTTAATAATTACTACATCTTAGTTTTCAGTGCAAAATTCACTGGCATTATCATCATTTTCAACATTCAATGGACTTATTAGTTCTGGGCAATAATTCCTTTTCAGCTCTTTTTTTGATCGAACATGCCTTAAAGATGAAACAAGTGGATGATATAACTAGCATATTAAATTTTTTGTCAAAATGTGCATGTATTTGAATATTGATATCGTTTGTAGTCTTTGGTCCTTGATTCCTGTGCTTTTTCTGAAAGCTCTCGTATTCGCAATATTTGATGTCTTATAAGCTCCCCACTATGATCCAGAATTTTGTGAAGTGTTGCAGTCAGGAGTTTGTAGCTGCATTTGGCCTTAAGAAGATCCGGAGCAGTTTTGGTATACTCGTTGAATTTATCTACATTAATGGGCTGCTTCGACGATAGTGCTTTCCTAAGTAACATTTTTACTCTCATAAGATTCTCCAAGAGCTTTACTAAACTTCTTTCTGGGTGTTCAAATCAGAAATAATCTTAAACTTTTTACATTAACTTATAGCATGTCCTTAGCTCTTGTACTTTCATGGTGCCTGAACGATGAGTTTTTTTGTGTTTCACTTTAGCATCTTGCTTTTAGTTTTTTCGCCGTCATCGCATTGCATCGCTTTGGCTTCCTCGTGCTTCTTTTGTCGGCCATCTGCAAGTTAAATTGTGTTCTCACGAAGTAAAAATTGAAACTTATATAAAACCTAAAAATAGTGATATACAAGCTTAAAACTATTAGTGATACATGAATAATAAAGAAATTAAAACCAAGGAAACTAAAATGTATTATTCGGTAAAATCTAATCAAGAAAATCAACGTGACTTCGTTTTCTATAAATTCTATAGGGGTATTTTATGCATGGTCCAATGAGACGAATCAAATCAAGCGTTTTCTTTGGCATCAGACCAGGAAAGAGTGCTTTTCAACGTTTTTAGAAGTGGAAAGGAGTTTCCTTACCGCCTCAAGAAGTATTTCGAGAAAAAATCATCGTGGCAGTGTGTCGAAATTGTAGTTTCTTGGGTGCATTTGCACAGAGACATAATCATCGTTCTGCACAGCCACTGTAAAGCGCTAAATATCATCGGCGCTCCCGCAGATCTCATCATCGTAGTCGTCATTGTGCGCAGACATAATCATCGTTCTGCACAGCCATTGGAAAGCGCCAAATATCATCGGTGCTCCCGCAGATCTCATCATCGTAGTTTTCAATGTGCGCAGATATAATCATGGTTCTGCACAGCCACTGTAAAGCGCCAAATATCATCGGCGCTCCCATCATCATCGTAGTCCTCATCGTCAACGCAGACATCATCATCGTAGTCCACAGCAACATCGTAGACATCATCAGCATCATCGTAGTCTTCATCATCATCACAGTCATCATCAGCGTCTTCATAGTCCTCATCGCTATCAGCAGCATAGGAGTCATCATCATCATCGTAGTCAACATCATAAAAGAAGAAATAATCCTCTTTATACATTTCTTTGTAAAAGATACGTCTTATGATTTCATTTTTGGTGCATTATATGTTATATCATACTATATACATAACATAAAAATAAATAAATAAATAAATAGGGTGGCGTAACAGAGCGAGGAGCCCCTGGGCCTAGCGCATTTCTCAAAACCATGCCTTCTGAGGGAATGGAAGGGACCTACAATTTTCTGCGGTTCCGAACGGCTGATTGAGAAAGCGCTTATCATGGCAATGAATTTACTAACGGAGGACTTGCCAATTCCTCGCAAAAGGCGATACCCGCGAAAAAACATTTTTGCCTCTGCTGGGATTCGAACCTCGAACCTCTGGGTTAGCAGGTGGACGTGCTAACCATCACGCCAAGGGTATTATAACATAACATAACATACTATATGTATATATATTTTACGTATCTTGCTTTAAAATATAAAAGTATATATTTTTCCTTCAACACAAAGTTGTTCTTTATACGTGGGAAATTTACATTTCGTTCCTTTTATACATACAGTTGCGGTCAAAATAATAGTAGTGTGAGTAAAAGCATTGCACAGATTGGTATTTTTCCACTTTGCATTGCGTTGATAGTGAAAACCCGTTACACTTTAATTGTTTTAAGGCGTGGAAAAGGATCTCGTCAATATGTAAGAAGACCTCCAAACACCGAATATAATCCACACTTTACAATCATAATGGTATGGGCATGTTTTTTCTTCTACGGAGTTGGACCCATAATGCGGATTGAAGGCATTATGGATCAGCATCTCTATATGTTATGATAATGCAGGAAGTAATGCTACCGTATACTGAAGTTGAATGCTGCCGCAAATGAAGTTGCTTCTTGCTGAAATGGGTCTTTCAGCAAGAAGCAATGGTTCCAGGAAAGTAAAGTAGATGTGATGGAGTGGCCCGCACAGTCTTCGGACTTTAATCCCATTGAAAACCTATGGAGCGCGATAAAAAAATATGCTTCTAGATGTAAACCAAGCAACAACACAGTCCTTTGCGAAGCGTAATAGCTCATGGAGTTCGATAAGCACGGGAAGGTGTGGAAACCTGATAAACTCTGTTTAACGTCTTTGTACTGCTGTTATAGCTAACAAGGGACATGCAACTAAATACTAATTAAAGGTAAGAACACTCAGCCACATATTGCAATAAAAATTTTGACCTAATTTCACGATTTCGTAACATTTCAAGGTAGATTTTCCTATCACTACTATTTTTTTGACCGCTGAATTTCAACATCTGTTCAATAAACTTGCAACTATCGGATAATAATATTAAACTAATGTTTTTTTTTTTTTTGTAAATAAAAGCTTGAAACACCACTTTGAAAACCACGTTATTGGTTTTTTAAATTAGAATTGACGGATAAGTTTTTTTAAATTTTGTTGTTTCTTAAGCTCTATACTATTATTTTGACCGCAGCTGTACATATATCAACTTTCAATCCGGTGGTAAAAGGCGCATTGTTTTTTGTCGATCGATATAATGAGCTTAGTAGACGTTTTAATTTTCCCGTCCGATCAGTTGGTCGAGTTTTATGCGGACTTTAGGGCTAAACCAGGTGCCACTCATACGATTTCCTTGTTGGAGTCACATCAAACTGAGTTGTTAGATTTGTGGCGTGAATTGAAACTAACCTACACTCGATGTATGAAATCTGATTTTTTTTTTTTACAATTAGCGCGCAGATCAAGGGGTATGAATGCCCTTATAATGTTATAGAACAGAGTGCGAGCATTTAGGAAAATAGGAGAGGATTTAATAGGAGACACCGATGCACATTGCTTTTGAACCTTTACGAATCGTAATGCGGGGGAAATACAGAGCCAGGTACAGCATTCCACATTCGGGTGGTGCGACTAAAATACGAATCTCTATACTTAACTGTACGCCCGAAGTTGGGCTAAAGCTAAGACTGATGAGCATTCCTAGCGAGGCGGGTGTGGCGGCTAAATTGTTTCAGGGGAGGAATGCAACTGGCTACTTCACTAGAGCACTGCTTATGTGAAAAAAGCGATAAAACAAAGTGAGACAGTAAACGTTTCGACGATGTTCAAGAGAATCATTCGATTCTACGATTGAACTATCACCTATCAATTTTAACGCTCTATTTTGTACCCTATCAAGCAGGATGTTTGAGATGCAGGTACCATTCATGTATAATTGTAATGGGGGAATGTTAAGCTTTGACGACAAGAGACAGCATTGAGTTTTCGAAGCATTGAATTTTACTCGGTTATTATGACCCCATGTAAAAATACTGTCAAGGTCAGAATTCAATGAGCTTATAATACGCAACCGTTTCAGTTCCACATCCGAGGAGCAGGGACGTGAATTTGGAAACGAATATGAAAAGCTGAGGGTCGAGTCCAAAACAGTTAAGCGAATTAGAAGTTTCAGACAGTCACCAGTGGACCGTCTGCTACGAAAGCCGTACTGACGGTCATTAAGAAACTTTCGTTCTTCAAGATATTTCATAAGTTGACGGTTTATCAACGTTTCCATGACCTTGGAAAGAAGGGACGTTAGTGCAATTGGACGGTAATTAGAAGGGGAGGAAGATTCGCGTTTTGTAGGGACCGGCTGGACAAATGCAGTTTTCCATCTGCTCGGAAAAATCCCAGCAGAATAGGAAAGATGAAAAAGTTTTCGCAGTGGTTTTGCCAGCGTAGAAGAACACCACACCCTTGAGATCTTTGAGGATTCTCGCAACCGAGCGAGCTCGAAAAAATATCTGCTTCATCAAAGAATTTGCAGACTCGAGCTCAGGTGGAGCCAATATGCTATGAGGAAGTGAATTGGCAGCAAATTGGCTTTGTGGATGGAGCTGACATACGGAGAGTCATTGAAGTCGAGCGTTGGGACCGATGACGTGGTCGAGTTCTTAATGTTCTTGACAAAAGACCAAAAGTTTTTACTTCCTTTTGGACACAATAAAAATCGTTGCCTTACTTTTTGGCCATGTAAAAACTTAGCCTTTTGTATTTAAGCATTACAGATATTTCTGGCCCGTTTGAACAAATTTCGGTTTTCTACAGTAGGGTTATCTTTAAATTTTCAAAAACTACTTTCTCTATCCCTAATCGCCTTTTTACAGCTTGAATCAAACCACGAATTCTCTTTGGGGATGATACTTTTTGTTCTGTGAGGAACAAAATTTCTCATGCCGTTAAGAATTACGTTAGATATCATATCAGCTGATACGTCAACGTTTCCGTCGAGAAAGCACAATGACTAATTAAAATTTCGAAAGAAATTATTCAGGCCGTCCCAATTGGCTTTCTCGTATTGCCACACAGTTCTTTTAGGGGACGGAAATCGAAAAATCTACCGATATGACACAATGGTCCGATTTGCCTAGAGGAGATGATACTACAACCCTGTATTTTTCGGGATGAGAAGTGAGAAATAAGTCAAGAGTGTTGGCCGCATGGCCTTCAATATCTGGAACCCGAGTGGGCTCATCAACAAGTTGAGTTAATTCGTTAAACTCAGCGAAGATCTCAACACATTTTCCTTCGGGTGTTGTCTGGCCAGAATGTCGAAGCCAACCAGAATTTGAAATCGCCCGCAATTGCGATTTCAGTGTGAGGATAAAGGGAAACAATTCTTATTATGGAGTCAGATAGCGCATCAAATTCGTTAGAGGTTGAGTTGCTATCTAAATTGGGGCTTCTATAGATAAAACAATAATGAATGATATGCTTACGGAAAGTGAATTTTAACCACATGAAATTAAAGTTCGTATTAGAACAGAGGCCGTATTGTGATAGAAGTTGGTAACCAATATCATTTCGAACATATACGGCGAGGCCATGGGAGGAAAAGAATAATGGCACTAAGCTATATCCAGCATCCAGGCAGGTTGAACTCTGAGGGATCAGAATCAACACCAGTGTTTCACTCAGTGCTGGCCTGCATTTTGTTTAGTGAGCTTACATGTTACATAGTAAAGAAATTCGATCGCAACACCCTAATGTTGCTAAAATCGACGCGAAACTTACCCGACATTACAATTCACAAAAACACATAAAACAAAATATCAATCGCAGACGCTATCTAAGTATAATCAACAAGATTATTATACTCTTCAATCAACGCAACACCACGTTCAGCTACATCTACAACTATATCAATGTTGGATTACGCGGTAAATCGAAGACTTTTAATTGAGTGAGTGATTCTGTTGAAACGAAGTCACAAATATCTTTTTTCAAAAAGTCATTCAAATTTTCTGATTTTAACTCATATTTTCTGGTTGATTTTGGTGTTTAACTCCGATTTTTTATCATAACATATTTGGTTTAAAGGTCTCTCAGGGTCTTTCAATACTAGGACAGGGTATTGAAGTAGAGATGGTGGCGGATGAGCTCCTGGTGAGCCAACGGCAGCACTCACACCCCTGTAGTAGGGTACTGACACTGGATATTGCAGCCCTTTATGTCCGAAGGGATCCAAATGGACCTGGCCCTCCAGGTTGGGGGTTGTGCGTGGGGTTAACTACCCTACCCAACCGCGTAAGAAAAGCCCAGTTCCGAAACAAACAATAGCCTCGGATAACGATAATGATTTCAAAGTTGACGACCCAAGCAAACGAAAAAAGGACAATGACCTCCGGATCTGCACGTGGAACGTAAGATCTCTTAACGGACTACGTGCGCGGCTGGAGAATTAGCGGACGCCCTGAACTGCTGCAAAGCAGACATAACCGCCATCCAAGAAGTGCGATGGAGTGCACCGGGAATAAATAAGATGAAAAACTGTGACATCTGCTATGGCGACTGCTATAGACAACAGAAACAATGCTTATTTGGGTGCGGATTTGTCGTTAGAGGAAGACTCAGGGATAAGGTGATTAGCCAAAGTCCAGTTAATGAGCGTATAATGACCATCCGCATCAGGGCTAAATTCGCCAACATTAGCCTTATATGCGCCCACGCCCCCACAGAAGAGAAAGACAACGATTCCAAAGACTGTTTCTACGAGGTCCTCAAAGAAACGTATCAGCAGTGCCCTAGCACCAAGTGAAAATCGTTCTTGGCGATTTTAACGCAAAACTAGGAAAGGAGGACATCTTTGGAAACACAATCAGTAAACATAGCCTCCATGACAAAACCTCCGAAAACGGACTGAGGCTAATCGATTTTGCTGCGGGGCTAAATCTTGTTGTAAGTAGTACACGCTTCCCGCATCTCAAAATTCATAAAGGTACATGGCGATCTCCAGATCAATTAACCGTCAACCAAATTGACCATGTTGCGATCGACGCAAGGCACTCTTCCAGTGTGCTAGATGTCCGAACTATTCGAGGGGTCAACTTTGACTCGGACCACTACCTTGTTGTAGCCAATGTACGAATGAGGATATCTTGTTCACGACCAGCACGAACTAACGCTGTGAAGAGATATGACGTCGGAAAGCTACAATCGCAAGAAATTGCCAATGCCTTTTCCAATCGAGTGTCCCTTCAATTATTATCCTTGAATCCCATGCGCCATGCCACCAGCATTAAGCATTGAAGACCAGTGGCAGCAATGCCAAGAAGCCATCAGAACCGCTGCCTCTGAGGTTCTGGGTTTCACTCGGCCACCAAAACGAAACCAAACTGCAGCCAAACAAAAAGCATGACAAATGCTGATGCAAAAACGAACAAGGGCTGCTTACGATCAGTATAACGAGATCTACAAGGAGAAAAGAAGGGAAGAACACCGACTTCTCAAAAAGAAAAAGTAGCAGTATGAGAAGCGCTCGTTTGAGGAAATAGAGAGGTGCCATGACAGGAACGAGATTCGGAAGTTTTACGAAAAGGTAAAAAGATCCTGACAGGGTGGCAAACCCCGAACTCAAGCCTGAAAAGACCAGCAGGGAAACATACATAGTTATAGAGTCACAGTCGCTACTGAGGATCTGGAAAGATCATTTCTGCAGACTGCTTAACGGCGATGAGGACACAAATTCCGCTGTGAGGCAGATTGCCCCATTCAGCTTGGACGATGATCAAGAATGCCGTCCTCCCGACCTAGAGGAAGTTAAGCTTGCCATATGCAAACTTAAATCAAATAAGACTGCAGGTGCAGATGGCCTTGATGCCGAACTTTTCAAGGCAGCTGGAGACCAGTTGGAAAGGAGCATGCACCAGCTGATCTGCATGATATTTATTTATTTATTTATTTATTTATTTATTTATTTCATCAAGTAGAGCACATAGACTCTTATAGACTACTAATAACAATAATTGGATAGTAATTATAATTAATACCTAGCCACCATTGTTCAATAAAAACAATAATTTTTTCTTAAAACAGTCTCTACATGTTAAAATCAAGAACTCCACATACTGAATTTGCCTGTCTTAAACAGCGAGTTATAGGCTCATTATAGCCATAGTTTACTCTATGAAAGGACACTTGAAACATTCGACTTTGTCGGAGTTCATGGCTGGGAACAAATAAACTCAACTTGGAGAGTAAATAGGGGCAATTGATTTTATAATTTATAACATCTCTCACGAACATTACCTCGAAATATTTACGTCGAGTTTCCAAAGTTTGGATGCCTAGTAATAAACACCTTGAATTATAAGAGGGCATATCGATATTCCAACGTAAGATTCTGATAGCCATTCTCGTAAAACGTCTTTGTATTCTTTCGATTCTCACTGAATAAACCGCATATATTGGGTTCCAAATAGTACAACAATATTCTAATACTGTTCTGACATATGAGAAGTAAAGTGATCTTAGTGTAAACGGATCTGAAAAGTCTCTGGCATTTCTGTAAATAAACCCCAGCATTGAGCTCGCCTTTGACACAATATAGTCGACATGACTAGAAAAACTGAACTTAACATCAAATATAACACCAAGATCTTTTTTTACATTTAATTTAGATAGGGAAGTTCCACTCATATTAAACTCAAAAATAATTGGTGAAGCACTTCTGGAAAAAGTAATACTGTTACACTTTGAAACATTTAGGTGAAGATTGTTGTTATAACACCAAACGGATAAATCGATAAATCTTTCTGTAGATTAATGCAATCATGGATAGATTTTATGTTTAAAAACAATTTCAGATCGTCGGCGTACATCAAGCAACGACAATTCTTTAAAAATCTTGGAATGTCATTTACAAAAATTAAAAAGAGAAGAGGTCCTAAGTGACTACCTTGGGGGGCACCGGAGGTCACATTTATGGGACTCGAAAGAACGTTATTTATTCGAACGTACTGAACTCTGTCAGTAAGGTACGATTTAAGCCATTTTAACAAATTAGAGTGGAAACCTAACTTATTCAACTTAGAAACTAAAATTTTATGATCAACTCTGTCAAATGCCTTTGAGAAATCGGTGTAGATAGCATCACATTGGAAACCTTGCTCAAGGGAACATAGCACGTAATTGCTGAATATAGTTAAGTTAGTAGTCGTTGATCTTCCACTAATGAAACCATGTTGCAATGGAGAAATAACTTCTTTCAAAAGAAAAACTAGTTTATTATAAACGATTTTTTCAAAAAGTTTTGGAATCGCAGATATCTTGCAAATAGGACGGTAGTTTGTAACCTGGTTTTTTGACCCTGCCTTAAAAATAGGGGTTACAAACGAACTTTTCCATACGGTCAGAAAAACACCTTCTTGGAGAGAGCGATTAAAAACCACTTCAAGTGGAACTGCTAAGGCGCAAGCACATTTTTTTAATACTATTGGTGCAAGGCCATCAAACCCTGCCTGTGTGTCTTCCTTCAACTTTTTCAATTCTTCTTCGATTTCACTTTTATTGATTCGCAGGTCCCCAATGTTGACTAGCTCAGGTGAATCATTTATAACTGGTGTGGTCTCAGTACATAGAGGCTTAAAAACTGATCGAAAAAAATTTGCAAAGAAATTACATATTTTTAGCGGTTCACTAGAAGTTTCACCCAAATAATGAACCGAATTTGGAATACCAGTAGATCGTTTTTTATTCTTTACAAACATCCAAAAACATTTACTATTACTTTTAAGTTTTGTTTCCATACAACATATTGCTTGTAAAGAAATTTGTTTAAAAAATCGAATTCCCTTTGTAATCGAAGGTATCTATTATAGATAATGGTATCGTTGTTCGATTCCCGAACTAATTTATAAGCTTTGTTTTTTTTATTATTTATATTTATTAGTCTCTTGTTAAACCAACGGGGTTTTGAAGACAATTTCTGGATAAGCTTCGGAGTATATAAATCAATTGCCTCATTTACTGAGTTGGTAAAAAACCCATAAGCAGCTTCAATTCTTAAACTAGCAGGTATCAATTCAGATGTATCAATAAAATTTGATATTTCATTAAATTTACATTTTTTAAAATTATATTTATATTTTTGGTCAGAGGTTTCTTTCAGATATTTGTAGAATTTGAAAACCAAACAAAGCACTACATGATTATCAGGACTATCAATATCTACACTAATCTCTTTATCTATGAAAACTAGATCAAGATAACGATTCAATTTATTTGGATACTTATTAATCTGACTAAGACCAAATTCGGAAAAGGTGTCAACAACAATGCTTTCACACTCACTATTAACATCAAAAGGAATCAAACAATTACTGTCATCTGGATCTTGTAGCCAATTTATATACGGCAAATTAAAATCTCCTAAAATAATAACATGCTGTTTCTCTTTTAGATTTTTCAAAACTGATATACAATTATCTACATGAATTTTATACAATTCAAATGAACTTTTAGGTGGTATATAAAATATAACTCAATATAAAATAAACATCATGAACCTTATCTATGCTGACACGTACTATCAGCTGGTCGATATCAAATTGCGTTTCCAAAGCGGTGGACGATGACGGCAAATCCAATTGATAACACACTATTGACGAGCGAATGGCTAGCATTACACCTCCGCCTTTTAATTTTCCAGTTGTTAGTGGAAATCGATCATTACGGAAAACATTAAACAGCTGGTTATTGAACATTTCTGCATTAAATGATTCTCAGAGAGCCATGTTTCAGTGAGTGCATATAAGTCAAACTGTTGTGAAGAGGAGAAGAGAAGAATATTTTGCATTTTTGTTCTTAATCCACCAACGCAACGTTGTGATAGAATATTTGATATTCAGAAATGTTACTTTTGTTGCGTGAAGAGTAATGTAGTTGAGTGAGCGAAAGAGAATTTGCATTTATTATGTTATTATCGGCTGGTGGAGTTGGTTGTCAATGACTTTGTGGTGGCGGTGATGGTGGCAGTGATTGTGGCTGAATTATGGTCGGAGGAAAGCATGCCCGATGAATGGAACCTCAGTATCGTATGCCCGATCCTAAAGAAGGGAGACCATCACAATTGCGGCAATTATAGAGGGATAAGCCTCCTTAACGTCGCTTATAAGATCTTGTCTGCTGTAATATGTGAACGTCTGAAACCCCACGTCAACAACTTGATAGGTCCTTATCAATGTGGTTCTAGACCAGAGAAGTACACAATAGACCAAATTTTCACATTACGGCAGATCTTGGAAAAAACCCGAGAACATAACATCGATATTCACCACCTCTTTATCGATTTCTAGGCCGCGTATGACAGTATTTACAGAGACGAGCTGTTCATAGCCATGTCTAGTTTCGGCATCTATGCAAAACTCGTAAGACTATGCAGGATGACTTTGGAGAATTCACGCTGCTCCGTCAAGGTCGGTAAAGAACTCACCGAGACCTTTGATGTCAAAAAAGGTTTTCTGCAAGGCGACAAACTGTCATGCGATTTCGTCAACATCATACTTCAACAGATTGTAAGAAACTCAAACGTCAACACCAGAGGAATAATCTTTCAAAAGTCTGTACAATTACTCGCCTACGCAGATGATATTGACGTAATGGGAAGAAAAAAGCGTGATGGCATAGGTGCTTTTGCGAGTATTGAAACAGAAGCGGCAAAAATGGGTTTGATGGTTGATGAGGGCAAAACGAAGTATATGCTGTCTTCAAACAAGGACACAGAACATCGACGAATTGGACAAAACGTTACAATAGACAGACATAACTTCGAGGTAGTACAGGACTTCGTCTACCTAGGATCCGCTATAGACACGGACAATCAGTGCGGAGATCAAACGGAGAATAACTCTTGCCAACCGTTGCTTCTTTGGGTTAAGAAGGCAATTGAGAAACAAAACCCTCTCTAGAAAAACCAAGGTGACCTTGTATAAGACCTTGATCATCCCAGTCCTGCTGTACGGCGTGGATGCTTCCGCTTATCGAAAGCGGATGGGGAAACCCTTGGTCGTTTCGAAAGAAAAATTCTCCGAATGATTTTTGGTCCCATATGCGAAAACAATGTGTGGAGAAGAAGATACAACAACGAGCTGTATGAGCTGTACCGCGACATGGGCATAGCCAGAAGAGTACGCATTGCGAGGCTACGTTGGTTTTGCCATGTAGAGCGGATAGACCCAAACGCTCCGGCTCGTCGGGTGTCCGAAAGCACATTGCAGGGAAATCGCGGAAGGGGAAGACCTCGTCTTAGGTGGCGCAATCAAGTGGATAAAGACCTGAACCGACTTGGAGTGCGAAACTGGAGAGAGCTCGCCCGAAATCGAAGTCGTTATAGAAGGATGTTGGTTGAGGCTCAGGTTCACCCCGAACTGTAATGCCCACGTAAGTAAGTAAGTAAGTTTGTCGCAAGTGAACATTTTTAGTAATTGCAATTTCTAAAAGAAAATTCTTGAAATAAGCCTTTTCTTTGTCCCATTCTAAATCAGTAACATATCGATTCTAAGATCGATGTTGATAAACGATAGATGATCGATTCGGTATTCGAAAATGATCGATTTAACCAGCCCTAATATGTAGTGCGTGCTGGTAAGAAAAAGAAATGCCGTTAATGTTAAGCAATACCAAGAATATCTTGCCCTGCTTTATTTGAAAGCACATGTTTTCAGATTTTTTATTCGAATATTTTGATCTGGTTGATGATTCTGATCATCATTTTTAGTTTTGTGGATATTGTTCTTTGATTTCCTGTGGCATACAGACGAAATGTGGCTTATCTGCCCACATAACCGACAAGTAGCATTGCGTACGTGAAAAATTTTAGAACCAGGGCTGGAGAAGTATTTATTTCTCTATTGAAACTTTGAATTTTTATATGATTTCCGAGAAGAAAACGACTGAAAGCATGAGAACGGGCAAGAAGTATTGTGTTTAAAGCACAGGGCTTGGTAAACTTGACACGAAGAATCTCCTTTTATCGCGAGCACTGATTTTTGAGCGGATTTATAAATTTCGGCTAAAGTATAAACATCCAATAGAGTTGGATTCGTTTTTTGTACTATCGTGCGGTGTGTGTAGAACTATTAAAAAGATAATTTGTTTTACAATAGGTGTGTTTTTTTTTTAAGCCAGTAGCTAGTCCAGCATTCAAGTTAAAAAAACGGTCTATCCACAGTATTTTCAGTTCTATTTTCAGCAACAACATGGTGCTCAAAGTCAAAGCTTGCTGTGACTTTTCAAAGCTCTCTGTGAAATTCAAGTTGAAACAAAATCAAATTTATACCAGGTTTGTTTCGTTAATTTTTCTATCAAATGAATAACGATACAAAGCCAGTGCCCCTGTACTGAAACTATCGCCCCGATAAAAGCAGGCGATACGGTGGAAAATGGAACGAGATACTACTAAATTCTTAGAACTTCGTTCCATTTTCCACCGTTTATCGCCAAGGCGATAGTTACAGAACAGGGGCCCGGTATGAATTTGTATTTTTTTTCTTCTTATTTTCCATACATCAGATTCTCTCTTACAACTCTTTTTTTACTATTTTTGGAGGCATCGTCCAGCAGTGAAGAAAGCTCTATATCAAAGTCAGCTGTTCTGTTAAAAAAAAAAATTCGGGTATGTTCGGGGAGTATGTAAAAATATATTAAAAACTAATCTTTAATGAGATTTTCCATTGACAAACAAAATCAGTTTATTTCTTATCCAAGTCTTTGGTAAAGCAATTTTACACTATTGATCGGTCTTTTCGATAGGTTAAGAACCGTGAAATTGAACTATAATATTACCGCGTAAATAAACACAGCCCAAATTAAATTAAGTGGAAACACGTATTGCTAGTCCCAAACATGAATTTCTATTGTTTAATGTTTGATTTTCATACACATGTAGATATATCTTTCCCTTTCGATCATTTTCTACTGCTTTGTTTGTTTGTTTGATTCGTATTTTGTTTACATTGGGCTATATTTTTTAGTCAAATAATTCCATGAGGAAAGCTGTTAGCTTCATCAAAAAAGAAATTAGTGCAAAATCCTGTGTAATACAGGGTGATTTGCATAAGGTGTGACAAAAAGATAGGGTGTGTAGGTTGGACTTAGACAAGCAAAAAATCGTATGGGAGGGGGGGGTCCATTTTCCCCCGTTTAGGCGGAAGGGGCAATTAAAAAAAAAATCACTTAAAACGGAAAAAAAATTATTTTAAAATAACGGTAATACCTACAGAGTTGTGCTATAACATTTAATATAACAAAAGCCAAAAACCTATATATTCATTTAAATTTTAAAATAAGTTGTTCAAATGAATGGTGGTTAGGTTAGGTTACAATGGCTGTCAAGAATAGAGAAATAGAGAGTGCAGGACATGAGCAGAGGAGGTGTAGAATTGTCTCCTCCTCCTCCTCATCTAAGCAACTTCTGCAGAAGTCATTTGAGGGAACGCCAAGTCTTATGGCGTGTCTTCCTATCAGACAATGTCCGGTAATGACATTGATTACGGAGCTAACTTGCAATCTGGTAATGGACAACAAATGTCTTGTGCGTTTTGGATCTACACTCAGAGAAAAAAACCATATTTTGAATAAGAATTCCCATTGTTTCAATGATTGTTTACGATTAAAATTGGTCAATAGGACACAGACCATTACCGTAACAGTTTTGGACCTATTATTATAATGGTACGTCTGTATTATTGTTTTAAAAGTTAAATAGTTTTGAAATAATAGTCTCTCTTATTAATAATCAATGGTTGGTACTATAACAGACTTAAATTAATAAGCAATGTCCTATTGAAAATTAATCTGGTAATACTATTGATTCAACAGTGGAATACCATTGCTTAGTTTCGAAATTCGAACTCGAACATATGTATTTGTAAACGGATGTATAGTGTTGTACTATTGCTTTAATAGTATAATCTTACAATTTCTATGGTATGTTTTTCAAAAATGTATAGTACGCATTATTCTTTCAATGCGATGCTTATTAATTCAATGGTATATAAACTATAAGATCTTATGGTAAATCGCCTTTAAATAATAGGAAAACCGTATTAAAACAAAAATGTAGTACAAAAGTGATGTACCATTATTTTAATAGTCAAGTACTAGTGTTTTAGTAGTGTAATACTATTATTTTAATAGTGTAGTACTATTGTTTCAATAGTGTTGCAATATTATTTCAATAGTGTAGCACTTTTGTTTCAAAAAGGTAGTACTATTGATTTTAGAGTGTAATACTATTGTTTTAAAAGTGTCGCACTATTGTTTTAATAGTTTAGTACCAGTGTTTTAATACTGTTATACTATTATTTTAATAGTGTAGTATTATTATTTCAATAGTGTAGCACTTTTGTTTCAAAAGTGTGGTACTATTGATTTTATAGTGTAGTACTAATTTTTTAATAGGGTTGCACTATTGTTTTAATAGTTAAGTACTTTTGCTTTAATAGTATTATGTTATGACTTTCATAGTATACATTTTTTAGAATTAATGGTACGCATTATTGTTTTAATGTGATATCTATATCAATTTAATAATAACAACATACGTTTTGCATTTTATGAGGTATGTACTATTAAATTGATAGATATCATATTAAAAAAACAATACGTACCACTATGTTCCAAAAATAAAAAGCTGAAAAGGTAAAGCATTATTGCAGATTAGATCCAAGTCCTTTTGAAAATATACTCACTTTTACATTCTCAGTGATAGTTATCCATAACCTGTTTAATTAAAAATCTACAAAAAAAAAATTAATACAAGTACTCAAGTAACATTTTACAATTTTACTTTAACATTTATTTAAACTTTTAAAAATATTTATACAATTTATATTTTCTCTTAAATTTAAGTGTTTTAAATAGGTTTTATTTAACAAAAAACTTAACTAAACATATTTTCTGTACAATTAGTTCGATATAAAGATACAAATTTAAAGTTATGAGTTTAAAATAATATTGTTGTTGGACACCAATTTTTATGTTAAGCAAATGTTTTTAAATTTTTTTTTACCCGAAACACTTTTAATCCTGGCCAAAGTTGAAAAAGTTTGGATTTATTCGTTGGCTTTGATTTTTCATAGTCGAGTTCAACCTGCAATTATTAATTTTAAAAATGTTAAAATTAACTAGATCAATGTTTCATATATATTTTTTAAGGAATACATAATATAAAAATACATAAATATGTTACAACTGACTGACTGTAACCTTTTTTGAATTAAATAAAAAATGAGATGTCATATTGACTTACAAGCGTATGTCCCAGAGAATGCTTAAACAGTGGCCATTTTGTAGAGACATTTAAACCCTCAGTTTTTATATCCAATCTCCGCTCTTGGAATACTGTAGTCCATTTTGTCTGAACATCGGACCATGGCTCTATATTGTGCGTCAGCCAAATAATGGTTTGCTCAGCTTCTTCGGAGTTAACGTCAGCTAATATCTCGTCAATTGGGGGATCACATACGAAAGTTTCTATAGGAATAAACAAAATTACATAAAAAAAAAGTTAAAACCGATTTTGTTTTTTACCTTCGTCCTCGATGCCCTCAGCTATTAGTTGTCTTTTTAAACCTCTTAATTTTATCCGCGCATTTACGGCCTTATCGTGACGCTTACCGGTTGGATTAAGCCCACGACCTCTTTTGTGCAGATAATATTCCTTTAGCAAAATGAAAATATGAATATAATAATAATAATAATGGAATATTTAATAAATGAAATCAATGTGCCTGTCAAGAGGGTAAGATTTTTGACTAAAAACAGTTTAAATCATATTCCTAGCACAAACAGTTTTGAAATGGCAGCACTTCCTGTTGGAAGTATTCATATTTTCAAAAAAATGATTTTTTCAAAACTTTCAAAGTTTTTGATTTTACGGGATATTGACTTTGCTGCCATTTATGCTAGGAATATTATTTAAACTTTAGTCGTTTTTAGTCATAAATAATATCATCTTCACAAGCACATTGATTTTATCAATTAATTAAAAACAGTTAAAATGAAGTAAATCAAAGTTTCATTGAAAAAAACCCAATTTTGAGGGACATTGACTTGCTGCCATTACCTTACTAATTTAATGGGATATACTATAAATTGGAATAAGGTAATGGGATACACACCATAAATTTCGCAAAAAAATGTGCCCTTTAATGGGATATACTATTATCGATTTGAGGTAATGGGATAAATACTATTAAAATTTAACGGGACTTTTAAGGAATGGCTTTATCTGAATCTGATTTTAGAAAATTCGAAAAATGGTTGTTAAATTGTTAAATAACTCGTTAATTTTAATTTTTCGACTAAAAATTTATATAATAAAAGTTGTTCAAAATTTAATGCTATAACTTTGATAAAAACACTTTTTGCCTACGATTGTTATTTTTCGACTTAGTCTGTAAAACAAGTTTATTATCGTATCATTTGGCCTTGTCAAAATAAATCTTTTTAGCAGTCTGAATTTTGGAACAGAGACAGAGGCTATTACTGATGTGGTTTGCTGTCTAAATAAGCTCCCTAACTTCCCCTAGTACTGTAGGTCTATTATAGCGGATAAAAGGTGAATAAATAAGTTCATCGCTTAAAACCTATTTTTTTACCTTTGACTCTTATGACGGATTTACCGTACTTAGGGAAGTTAGGGAGGCTCTTTACACTGCAACCACTTCAATACTAGACTGTATCCAAAAATTCAGACTGCTTAGAAAAATTTACTTAAAAAAATTTATTTTTACTATAGGCCAAATGATACGATAATAAACTTGTTTTACAGACTAAGTCGAAAAATAACAATCGTAGGCAAAAAAGTTTTTCAATCAAAGTTGTATGAAATTATATTTTGAAAAACTTTTATTACACATATCAATTTTAAGTCAAAAAATTAAAATTAACGAGTTATTTATCGAAAAACAAATTGATATGCTTTGACAACTTTTTTTCTTATTTTCAGTATTAAGTCAAAAATTATCAGCCGTAGTCAAAAACTTGTCATATATGTACAAAGTTGTAGAAAATTACATCTCAAACAACCGATTTTTGTATGTACATTTTTAGGGGTAGGGGTTTTAATTTTGCGAAATTATTTTATTTATGCTGATAAGGAAGAAATCTTTAAAAAATGAAATATAATTTAATTTGATCAAAGTTTTAAAAAAAAAATGAAAGTTTGCTTTTAAAATTGTCCATTAAATTAAATATTAATGATACTAGTTATTATAATAATACGAACGTATATAATACGTACCTGTTTGTTTCATAAGCAAAATATACGGCATGGCATCACTTTTCACTTTCACGGAATTTAAAATTAACTTTTTAACAAAATTAATGCACCCATGGCCAAGAATTTCTGATTTGACAAATCAAGCTCAACCAAATCAAGACAATTTAGTATGCATATTTTGTTTTCAACTATTTTGCCTTTTTTAATTCCAAATTACATAAAGTATCAATTTTGAATTATTAAAGGATAGTGTATTTTATTAAAAACAAATATATTTACTTAATTTTGTGTGGAATATTAGACGAAACTTAACTGTGAAGCCAAAAAACTTGCGTAAACTCACTCTTTCTTGTGTTTTTTTCAAAATTTCACGCAGCACTGCATTTTGTCTTACGTTTATTTTCATAGAATATTTTTTTTTATCCCAGCAAATTTGCAAACGAAGCTCAAATTGTTTTTTTTCTTTTTGTTCTTCAAGTTTGTGGCTTCACTAGCGTACACTGTTGTGTATGTGATATAAACCTCTTCCTTTACCTTATGTAGTTTTGAACTGATTAACACGTGGAGAGTGTTCTTACTCATACGCCCTATATGTTAAATAAAAGACGAAGGATGTATCGGAAATAAAGTTATTTTTTTAACAAAAACAAACTATACAACTTGCAATAATGAAAACTCAGTATTTTCTTTTTTTATTTTAAACGAAATATACTGGTCACCCTATTGTTAAACTATTCTAATTCTGCAGGAGCAAAAGGGCATACTTACTATAATTGCTAATAGTAAAAGTTGTTTAATCGATAGTATTTCTTATTAAAAGAAAAATTTACTATAAGTATTGTAAGCAATCATATAATTTCAATAATGGAAAGTTATTAAAGTTATAGGATGCAAGTAAAATGTAGACAAATCTTCTTATGACAGGGTGTATCTCAAAGAATTCGATAGAAAGCTGAGGGCTGTTTTTGAGTAGGTACAGAAAACAAATAATTCACAACTATGTATAACCTAAATATTCTAGTTCAGATTATCCAAGTCTTTTTTATCTAATAAATAAAAGATAAAGTTAAAAATTCAACAGTAAAAACAAAAAGGCAAAGCTTTCATCTTCAGTGAATATGAGAGCTTTGCTTTCGAAATGATCATCTGAGGAAACATAAAAAAAAGTGTTTTTACTTTTTTTTAACTTTATCTTTTATTTAACTATAACCTAAATTTAGGTACTTGATGCTTTTATAGAAATTGTAGCGTAGTGGTTTTAAATTTGAGAAATTATTTTATTTATGCGGATAGGGAAAAAACCTTAGAAAAAAATGAAATATTGTTCATTTTGATCATTTTAAAAGTTTTGAATAAAAATGAAAATTTGCTTTTAAAATTGTACATAAAATTAAATATTTATAATAATAGTTGCTATAACAATATGAACATTATATACGTACCTGTTTGTTTCATACGTAAAATATACGGCATTGCATCACTTTTTCCTTACACGGAGTTCAAAATTAACTTTTTCGTGGCATATCGTTTTTCAGGGAAAAAATAAAATCATAAACTTAAATTTTTTAACCATTTTAATTCAATTTAATTTACATTATATACGTACCTGTTTGTTTCATACGTAAAATATACGGCATTGCATCACTTTTTCCTTACACGGAGTTCAAAATTAACTTTTTCGTGGCATATCGTTTTTCAGGGAAAAAATAAAATCATAAACTTAAATTTTTTAACCATTTTAATTCAAGTTAAGGAACCAATCTTACGAAAGATTATAAGATATGAACCTTTAAACACGCGAATTCTTTTTTATTTAGCTTTGGGAATTCGTTTTACCATATGGCTATCCTAATCTTCTTTTTTTACTTTTTTTTTTTTATTCTTCTACAATGTTTTTTTTTAACTTGCAACCTAATTTTGTTCAAATAATGAACCGTAACATTGCGTTATTTTGTCAATGAACCCTTACATTGATTAAATAGGATACATGAAACTATAAAAACAATACTCCGTGTTCTCGAAAAAAAAAGTTGAAAATAATAATAGTTTGTCCTTATATATTATCGAAAATATTTTATTTGACCATTCTGTTTTTTAATGGGATAGCCTATTAATTTCTTTTTGTTTTGTTTTTATAAGTATTAAATTGCCTACATAAAACTATTCAAGCAATAGTTTGTGTTATTAATTTTTTTGGTCATAATAATAGTATTTCCTATTAAATTAACGATGGGTGTTATATTTCGAGCGATAATTTCGAATATTCGAAAATATTTAAATTGAAGACATTGATCTTATGGGATACACTATTACTTAAATATTATGTTCTTGTTTCATAACTATTTGATTACATGAGACTATTGAAACAATAGTCCGTATTATTAATATCAATTAGATAAATCTTATTAAATTAATAGTTTTTAATGGTTCAACAAAATGTGTACTTTATCTAGAATAATAGTGTCAACATTATTGAGTTAATAGTAAAATACTATTCAATCCATGAGCCGTCCCATTGAACTAATTCGACAAATTACTAACTACGATGTTTTTTAATGGTATCGAAACTATTGGAAATTTATAGTATTGGACCATTAACATAAAAGTACGTGGTATTAATTATTAATGGTAGGATATTATTAAATCAGGAGTATTTCCCATTAAATTAATAATATGTGTCGTATTAGCATTAATAATTTCAAAACTATTGGATCAATACCCCAAATACCATTGAATTTACCAAGAAACTATTGATTTCATAGTAAAATCTTATTAAAAAGCGTCTTTTTAAATCAATGGTCGTACCATTGAAAGTTTATGGTATTTTTTTCTCTGAGTGTAGTCCTGGCCATATACGTTTTGTTGCCACGCACGTGGTGATATTGTACCACCTATCATTTGTTCTATCCATTGCCTCTTGCCTTAGCATAAGTTTACATGTAGCGATTGGTATACCAATATTCAACCTGCTGGTTGAGATCGGTAGAACGGTTCCTTCTCTGGCGAGTTCATCGGCTTTGCAGTTACCCACGATATCTCTGTGCCCCGGCACCCAAATAAGGTGAATATTGAACTGTTCAGCCATCTCCCTAAGAGATTGGCGACAGTTAAGGGCGGTTACTGAGTTCGTAGAAACAGCGCCGAGTGATTTGAGGGCTGCTTGACTATCTGAGAAAATCCGGATATTCGTTGAGGATATCACGTTTTCTTTTAGCCATGACAGGACCTCTTTGATCGCCAGAATTTCCGCTTGGAACACGCTACAATGGTTTGGAAGGCGGAACGAGAGACTTACGTTAAGTCGGTTTGAATACACCCCACAGCCTACCCCTTCTTCGGTTTTTGAACCATCTGTATAGAAATGAATTGAATCATCTCTCAAAAATTCTTCGTCTTCCCAGGTCGTTCTCGGTGGGATTGAGACTTGGAACTTATTATCAAAAACCAATTGGGGGATGGTGTAGTCGGAGTGGCAAGGGATTGATCCGAATAAATTCAGGATTAATCCGAATAAATTCAGAATTAAGTTCAAATGAATAGTTTTTGAAATATTAATTTTCAAAGTCAAAATTTTGAAAAAAAAACATAATTTTTTTTTTCAAACCATTTTTTTTCAAACCATTTTTTTTCAAAATTTTACGTTATTAAGTAGTATTTTTCTGGCTTATTTTCAATGCTCTTATTTATTTTTGATCAAACACAAAAAAACCGGATGTTAAAATAACCTGTAGTTTTTGAGAAAACCAAAAATGACCAAAACTACTTTTTTCTGAGAAAAACCTTTTCTTTTATGTTATTTTTACGTTATTGGATAAATAGGTGAACTTACGAAAGGAAGGATTAACTTTATCTTTTTTTTTTTTATTATTAGTCTTCAAAACATACAATAAAGTGACAAAGTACTCAATTAACCACATTTCACACACTTTTTCATTGAGAACACCTGCGTGAGAGCCTGACCTGCCAACTTGTTTTTATTACGGTGAGGTTTTAACATTATTTAATTCTTGGTTAATTTAAGAAAGAAAGGATTAACTTTCTATTTTTTTTTTTATCAGTCTTTGTGTGGATTTGTGGATTAACATCCTTAACCCTTTTTTCAATGAAAAAACCTGCGTGTGAGCATTGAATTGACATTGACCTGGCAAATTGTTTTTATTGCAATGGGGTCGGTTTGGCGAACGAGGTCTACCTGTTGAGTTCAAGAACAAAACGTCGCATAATTTTGTACACTAAAATAAAAACATGTCTTACCTAAGGACATATAAAATGCAAGAATGTTTTTTTGAACAAATTAATTCTAATTTGAATGTCAAGTCAAGTCGTCAACATTATCACGATGTCAAATTACTCTCGGGCCGAATTAACTGATATGCATTACTGCTACGGTATGGCTCATGGTCGAGGTCGAGAAGCAAGACTCGAACGCTGAATTGTATCCCAATAGGAGGCATCCCAGTCATACGATATTTTCAAGAATTCATCAACGTCTTCGAGAACGTGGTGTACTGGAGCAACGAGGGCGAGACAGTGCATCTTCCGCAGACGTGCACACAGAGGAAAGAATTTTGGGATTGGTCCGACGAAATCCCTCCATTAGCACAAGGAGGATAGCTACTATGCTTCATTTGCCCCAAACTAGAGTATGGGGAGTGATTCATACCGACAAGTTGCACCCGTACCACTGGTGTAGCAGTTCAGGAGCTAACTACCAATGACAAGATATTAAGAGCTGCATTTTGCCGAACATTATTGCTAAGATATGAAACTGACCACAATTACTTTCGAAGGATATTCTGGACGGATGAAGCTCAATTTACCAGAGACGGAGTAACAAATTTCCACAATTTACATCACTGGAGTAGCAGCAATCCGCATAACAAGAAACAAACCAAATCTCAACACCGCTTTAGCTGTAATGTTTGGCTTGGTATTTGTTGGGATGCAGGTTGATCCCGGGGTTGTAATAGGTGGATCACGATCAATTTGGAAAAGATATAAAGAAAAATAATTGTAGGTTTGTCTTAGTATAAAACTTATCTTTATTGTACGATGTACGACTTACCTCGATGAGGGTTAACAAGCCAAGAGCAGAAATTAAAATGGGTGAAGCCCACAGGAAGGACTTAAAACTTAAGATAAGTTAGGTGGTGTACGCCACCTGGGTGTGATTAGTTACATTTTAAGTAAAGGAGGAAACAAATTAGTACAAAATACGGGAAGGTAAGGTAGTTCTTTAAGGAAATAAGATTTGCACTTAAACATTACCGCCCGCCTTGCAGGAGTATACCTGCAAAGTATAATTCGTAAATACTTATATATATATAATATATCTAACCACTATATCTGAAGCAAACTTCAGATTGGGAACCATTGAAATACCGAAGGGGTTCCACTCACTTCGGGGGGAAGGAAGGGTTAGTAGAGGATATCTAAACTTTTTATAATATGTAAATGCAATTTTAATAAGCAAAGGTATAGAGAAATAAGATTCAGTGTACTTATATATTAAGGATTCAATTGAAATATACTTTCATATGAAATCATGCGCAGGATACGTATTCCTTAAAGATATTTTTGTGCAATTATAGATAGATATTAGCAAAGATATAAATTGTCTGCAAGGTAATTGAAAATTTTAAACTAGGTTTCGGTTGGAACAACACATAACTTTACAATGGGCCTGGTTATATCTCCATTCTGAGTGCGAATTCTTGCTACGCGAACTCGGTTGTCGTTGCCTGGAAACACATTCGTAACACGACCTAACCGCCACTCATTTGGGGGTAGGTTTTCTTTCTTGACAACCACAATATCACCTATTTGTACATCACGCTGAGGATGTTTCCATTTGTATCTTTTATGAAGTTCTTTAAGATACTCCTCTTTCCAGCGTTTACAAAATTGTTGCTGGATCACTTTCAACTTTTCCCAACGATTAAGTAATGAAATTGGCGATTCTTCCGGAATGGGTTCTGCTATAGATATTAAAGGACTTCCAATAAGGAAGTGTCCTGGTGTTAGCGATAGGCTATCCGAAATGTTTTCAGATACCGCGCTAATCGGACGTGAATTGAGACACGCTTCAATGCGGCAAAGCAGTGTCGAAAATTCTTCAAAGGTGTACTTGGTACTTTGTGCAACCTTTTTAAAGTGGGTCTTAAAACTTTTGACGCCTGCCTCCCAAAGGCCACCCATGTGAGGCGCACCAGGTGGAATAAAATGCCAGGATAGCGAATGGCTGTGAGAGCTCAGTACGTCAGATGCGGTTTGCTGCAAATGTTTCTTAAAATCTTCTTTAAGAGCTCGGTTAGCTCCAATAAAGTTTGTTCCGTTGTCGGAATAAACGTCCTGAGGAGCTCCTCTCCTCGAAACAAACCGATGGAATGCCGCTTGGAATGCAGCTGTTGACAACTCAGTGACTGCCTCTAAGTGAATAGCTTTTGTAGAAAAGCATACGAAAACACAGACGTAGCCCTTTGTTACTCGACAGCATCTTCCAAAGTATGTTTTTATATCAAAAGGACCAGCAAAGTCCAGTCCAACCTTTGAAAATGGTCTTGAAAACTCGCACCTCTCCGGAGGCAAGGCAGCCATAAGTTGCTTTTGTAAGCTTTTCTTGTGCAGCACACACGTTTTGCAGCGGTTAACAGAAGCTTTTATCAGGTTCTTGAGATTGGGAATCCAATACCCTTGGCGCACAAGAACAAACATTAATTGATTTCCACCATGCAGAGATATCTTATGGATGAAATCTAAGAGGAGTTTTGCAAACAAGGAATTGTAAGGCAAAATTGTTGGATACTTTTCGTTCCAAGATAGATTTGAATTGGCTAGGCGACCGTTTATTCTGATTACACCCTTATGGTCGAGAACCGGATTAAGTGTGAGAAGTTTGCTTTTGCTTTTTATTGGTTGATTGTTTTTCAAAAGTTCGTATTCCGAAAAGAAATGAAGCTTTTGAGAAAGAATGATGAGTCGTTCTTTTACAAAAAGAATCTCATTTCGAGTTACATCAAGGCTTTTACAGCTTGGTTTGAACTTGAACCTTGGATTCGTCCGATGAAAGAATCGAAATATATAAGATATTACTCTCAAAGCATGCGGAAAATTGGAGAACCTTTGCAGTATATCTTCTGTGTGATGGGTAAGGAAAACTTTAATAGGCTTAGACTCTAGGTCAGCTTCGGTAAATGAGCTTGGAGTGTTGGGAGGCCAAGAAAATTGATTGGATCGGAGCCAGATCGGACCGTTCCACCACAACTCATTACCTAAAAGTTCACCAGGAGCCATCCCCCTAGTTGCCAAATCAGCTGGATTATCTTCTGAAGCGACGTGTCTCCATTGGATGTCGCCAACATTACCTTTTATAAGGCTAGTGCGATTTGCTACAAATGTTTTCCAACTACAAGGTTCTTTGTCTAGCCACGCAAGAACTATGGACGAATCTGTCCACAAAAAAGTAGAAACGTTTTTAACATCAAACACCTTTGAGGTAGTTTTGATGAGCTTAGAGAGTAAAACTGCACCGCAAAGTTCCAATCTAGGAAGCGAAATAGTACTCACAGGTGCAACTTTAGTTTTCGAACACAAAAGGTAGCAACTACTTTTAGCGTTGACCTTGGTTACTCTCACATAAACTGCGGCAGCGTATGCCATCTCAGAAGCATCACAAAACCCATGAATTTCTGTTTCACTGTCGGTAAATGTTTCCAACCATCTAGGTATTTGGAGCATTGAGATTTCAGGCAAAGTTGTTGCAAAAGATTCCCAAGTAGCTAAAGAATGTGGAGTTAGACTCTTATCCCATTCAGTTTTATCTTTCCATATCTGCTGCATAAGGATCTTTGCCTTTATGATAATTGGTGAAGTCCAACCAGCAGGATCATAAAGTTTGGCAATGTGCGAAAACACCTCTCGCTTAGTACAAGCAGATGAAAAAGGAATTGGTTTTGTTTTGAAGTAGAACAAATCCAGTTTTGCATTCCAAAACACACCCAGTGTTTTGACCGAACTTTGATCATCTAAATTCAAAAAAAGATCGCTGACAATGTGATCTCTAGGAATGTTTTCAAGCAGAGATTTTGTATTGGCTGTCCATTTACGAAGGACAAACCCAGCAGAATTAAGTATAGCTATGATTTCTGCTTGCGCTTTCAGAGATTGTTCAATGGAATCAAAACCTGAAAGCAGATCATCGACGTAAAAGTCATTGTGAATCATTTGAGATCCTAAAGGGTATTTAAACTTCTCATCCTCAGCCAGCTGCAGTAGTGTGCGTATTGCCAAATAAGGCGCACAGTTGACACCAAAAGTGACAGTCTGCAGCTCAAAATCTTCAATGTCCTTTTCTGGAGCACTTCTAAAAAGAATTCTTTGAAATGAGGTGTGGGAAGGATGAACTCGAATTTGTCTATACATTTTCGTTATGTCAGCGTTGAATACGTATCGATGTTTACGCCAACGAAGCATGAGTGTTACAAGATCCTGTTGCAAGCTAGGTCCTGTGTGAAGTATGTCATTAAGACTATTGCCTGTTTGAGATGGATTCGACGCATTGAAAACCACTCGTAATCTTGTTGTAGAGCTTTCTGGCTTAACAACAGCGTGATGGGGCAGATAGTAAGACATAATTTTACCATCGCAGAGAATCTCTTTTGAAGGAAATGGTTTCATATGATCAATGTCTAAATACTCCCGAATTACATTGTTGTACTCAGCTTCTAGCAAAGGTGTACCTTTAAGACGGCACTCAGATGCCCTGAAACGCTTTTCACATATATTCCTGGAAGGACCAAGGCTTAAAGGACTAGGAAACTCATCTTTGAATGGTAATTTAACGACATATCTACCGTTAGACTGTCTGTAAGTAGTTTCAGAGTAAAGTTGTTCACATAACTTATCTTCAAAGGAGATTGGTTTTGAGTCAGAAATCTCTTCTAACTCCCAGAACCGTTTGACTTCCTCATCAAGAGAAACTTGGTTGAAATTCGTTACGAAATTCGAAAGCTTGGTATCGTTCGGTTTTTGAAGGGGACCAGAAACGATCCAGCCCAGAATTGTATTTTGCGCTATTAAATTTCCTTTAGTATTGCGACGGAGTCCTTCTTGAATAATATGCGGATAAATATCAGCGCCAATGAGTAAATCAACTTTCGAAGATTTGTGAAAATGAGGGTCAGCAAGCTTTAATTCTAATAGTTCTGAAAAGTCTAGTGAATCAACAGACTGAGAAGGAAGCTTCCCTGTTGGATTATCAACAACTAGAGCTTGTACAGGAATCGCTTCCGAATTAAAGTAGGGACCTATATCGAAATGACATAACATCGTAGATGTTGTAGTAGTAGTAGAGTTTACCCCTGTTATTGTTGCATTTATTGACGTGAATGGAAGACCTAAACGTAGTTGAGCAGCTTTAGAGATCAAAGTTATTTCCGATCCAGGATCAATTAAAGCACGAAGAGTGAATTTGAAACCCTTTGAAGAGACCGTTACTAAAGCTGTTGCCAAAAGAATTTGCTTTGAAGATTTTGAAAAATGCGTTTGAACGTTGGAAGAATTAAATGATGTAGTGGACTGTATTGGTAATGGGGATTCTACTTTGAAATCTGTTTGATTTGGCGTTTTAGCAATTTCTTGCAAATGAAGAAGTGTATGGTGTCGTTTCTTGCAATGGTTGCAAGAAAACTGGCTTTTACATTGTGGTGTTGTGTGAAAAGCTGTTAAACAATTAAAGCATAAGTTGTTTAACCGAACTACTTTAATTCTTTCTTCAACCGATTTCTGTATAAATGAAGGGCACATACGCACCGAATGGTTGTCTTTGCACAACAAACAAGTAGATTTTGTAATTTTATTATGATGCGTTTTCAACTTTCTATGTATTGGAAGCTTTGATACAGGAACATTCTGTTTCGGTTGGGAAGAAATTTGAAAATCGTTGACACTTTCCAACACTTTATAGCGCGAAACTAAAAACTTATTCATTTCTTTCCATGTTGGTATTTCAGCTGGGTTATCCAGGTTTTGTTCCCACATAGAAAGTGTTTTTTCTGGAAGATGACTTGAAACCAAAAACGTTAAAAATGCATCCCAAGACTCGGTTTGAATTCCGTAAGAATCCAACGCACATAGACAATCACTTACGACTCGATTAATTTGTTTGATACTCCTATCGGTTTCTATAGAAACTTTTGGAAGATTCAAAAGATTCTTCAATTGTTTGTTTACAAGTATCCTCTTGTTTTCATACTGCTCTTTTAAGGCATTCCAAGCAAGTTCAAAATTAGCATCCGTTAATTCAAACTTGTCCACAATTGCGTGGGCATCATCACGTGTTTTAGCTAGTAAATGATAAAGCTTTTGCACTGCGCTTAAACGAGGGTGCTTTATATATACTGCCGTGAACATGTCACGAAACGACGGCCAGGACAAATAATCTCCATGAAATGTTTCTGAATCACACGCTGGAAGCCGAAAAGAAGTATTATTTTCAGACGCTTTTGCAAGATTTCTTACTTGCAATAATACTTCAGATACACCTAAGGCAATATCCACACTTTGACTATGAGATTCTGTTTCCTTTGCAGGCAAACTACCTAACGTATCAGTAGCACTAAGAATAGTTTCAAGACATGCGATATAAGTTTCTGTCGAAAGCTTGTATTTAGATTTCACTGCACTTAGATTTTCTTGTGAAAGTGGTTTCGCCGTGTTACGAACGCACGTTGAATATGCAGATTTAACATCTGACCACAAACTCGAAAGCTCAACTTTCCTTGCTTCTAACGAGTGAAGCGATAAGGAATTTAAATTCACCTCTCTTAAATTCGCGAAATACTCTACTAACGTATCGGCACAAAAAATGAAATTCTCCATCTGAGACTTTTAACCCTATACTATTTCTCAAATATAAATAGAAAAAAAACCACTTAAATGGATCAAAGTAATGAACTTAAACTTTTTTCAATTATAAGCAACGCTTAGCAAGAATTCTGTCGCTTTCAGATATGTATATGAAGATCTAACTTGTTCACTTAGATTGAATATTAATTTTGTAATTTTAAATAAGATTTGGATATTGAAAGAAGAATCATACATAAATTGCACAAGAATACTTTAAAGCGCACGTACCTGTTGCTGGTGAATTTGAACCGGTGCGTGTTTGATGGTGCTTATCTTGCTGCACTGTCGATCGTTGAGCTTCCACTGCCTGATTTGTACACAGATGGGAGAATGGTAATCTGGTGGATTAGTGTAGATAAGAAATTGTGTGTATGCTTATGGTGCTTGAGAGATGTATGATTGACGTTGTTCTATTGATGATGAATGGATAAATGATAATCTGGAGCAAAATTGAAAGCGTGTTGTTTGATATCAAATGGTGAATTTATTATTGGCGATCTGCAACGGGGTTGGTGATCGCTGATCGTTGTTGTCTTGGAATATTGATGTGTGTGAATGTGGTGATAGTGAACAAATGTTAGATCGATGATCGTAATGCTGTTCACTTGGAATTGAATGATTTTTAATGAAAATGAAGATGATCTCGAATGAGATTGATGATCGGTGATCGCTTTGATTTTTGGCAAGTAGTTTCAGCGGAGCTGAGAACTTTTCCTATGGATGTGGTCGAATTTCACTTTGTGTGGTTTTTGGAGGATGATTGGGAACGTGATTCCGCGTGGACTCCAAATTCACAGCAATTCAATTCGGCTCGAATTGGACCAAATGTTGGGATGCAGGTTGATCCCGGGGTTGTAATAGGTGGATCACGATCAATTTGGAAAAGATATAAAGAAAAATAATTGTAGGTTTGTCTTAGTATAAAACTTATCTTTATTGTACGATGTACGACTTACCTCGATGAGGGTTAACAAGCCAAGAGCAGAAATTAAAATGGGTGAAGCCCACAGGAAGGACTTAAGACTTAAGATAAGTTAGGTGGTGTACGCCACCTGGGTGTGATTAGTTACATTTTAAGTAAAGGAGGAAACAAATTAGTACAAAATACGGGAAGGTAAGGTAGTTCTTTAAGGAAATAGGATTTGCACTTAAACAGTATTGTTAGACAAACAGTTATTGGACCCAGGTTCCTGAGTTCAGTTATAAATGGAGAATCCTATCTGCAGTTACTATGAGACCTTCTGCCCGATTTGATTGACAACGTTCCATTGGCCATAGCAGACAATTTAATATACCAGCAAGATGGAGCTCCAGCACACTAGAGCCGCATTGTAAGGAACTGGCTTGATGACCATTTTAGTGACCGATGGATTGGAAGAAGAGGTCCCACAGAATGGCCACCTAGATCACCAGATTTAACTCCGTTAGATTTTTATGCTTGGGGATTCATCCAATAACGAAAAAAAAATTTAAAAAAAAAAAATTTTAAAAGTCGTTTTTGTAATTTTTGGTTTTCTCAAAAACTACAGGTTATTTTGACATCCAGTTTTTGTTTTGATCAAAAATAAATAAGAGCATTGAAAATAAGCCAGAAAAATACTACTTAATAACGTAAAATTTAAAAAAAAAATGGTTTAAAAAAAAAATTATGTTTTTTTTTCAAAATTTTGACTTTGAAAATTAATATTTCAAAAACTATTCATTTGAACAACTTATTTTAAAATTTAAATGAATGTATAGGTTTTTGGCTTTTCAAAATGTTATAGCACGACTCTGTAGGTATTACCGTTATTTTTAAATATTTTTCCGTTTAAAGTGATTTTTTTCTTAAATTGCCCCTCCCGCCTAAACTTGGGAAAATGGACCCATCTCCCATACGAATTTTTGCTTGTCTAGGTCCAATCTACACACCCTATCTTTTTGTCACACCTTATGCAAATCACCCTGCAAAAAGTGCAAAATCCTGTGTTATATACACCACTAGGTAAAAAACAGGGCGAAAATTCAAAATGAATATAATTTTTATTTCTTAAATTTTTAATCGAGAGAAAAAATTTCTTTTTATATTATTTATTTATACACCACCAGGTGAAAAACAGGGCGAACATTCAATATGAATATAGTTTTTATTTTTTTAATTTTTAATCGAGAAAAAATTTCTTTGCAAATATCAAATTTTTTTTGAACACATCCTTTTGAAAAGCTTTAATGAACTTTACACTGAACTGAAATCAATGGTGGTGTCATCTTATTTTCAAAGCTGGAAACTATTAATCCACAGCAATGCCATCCCTGTTTTTACTGTGGAAAATTACGACAGTAAAATGCTTTGTTGTTGTTCCCCAAGGGAAATTTTTACTGTACTGTATACTAGCTTTAAAAAAAACACACCTAATATTAGACTAGCATTTTTGTTTTAAAATCTGCGAACACGGATGTCTGCTTCGTTAAATTGGCGGGTTTAACACATTTTTATTAGAAAGGTATCTACATAGGTCTAAAATTTACTTGCTTCTTAAATAAATACATAGTGGGTATGTTCTCGTCGGCTTGAGCAGAGCTGACGGTCGTTGGCGGTAATATTGGTGGGCGAGGAATATTAGTTAGATGGTCGCTTCGGTGCTGGTAGCTTTTGTATTTCCGTTTTGTTGGGTCTCTTGTGCCCCTGTTCTGTAACTATCGCCTCGATAAAAGCAGGCGATAAACGGTGGAAAATGGAACGAAATCCTACTAAATTCATAGAATTTCGTTCCATTTTCCACCGTTTATCGCCAAGGCGATAGTTACAGAACAGGGGCATTGGTGTCTTCAACCTCTGTTGTGCGTCACACGAGACATAACAAAGAGTATTTGCCCATAACTTAATTTCCTGGAGCCGGTTGACATTAAACAGATGAGTAACTCTTCTATTATTTCTTACAGCACGGATGTCAACAGTAAACAAGAGTAGGGTGACGTGGTCATAGATGCACCACCCTCTTTTCAAATGATCATAACTTTTTTAAAATAAGTCGTTTCTAGTTGGCTTTTTGATATCCTTTTGATAGATTAGTTCTGAAAATATTTACAAAATTCAACTGTCGATATGATCTGAAAATTTGAAGTAAACATAAATTGTTCGAAAAATGGCAAATGGTGCATAGAGCACCATGGTTGGTACTAAATGCACCAGTCATATGTCCACAATGAACCAGTGTGCTTAATGCACCACAAATTGATTTAAAGCATTACTATTTTTTATTAAAACAAAAGTAAACAGAAAAACAATAAATAAAAATAAACAGAAAGACTTCATATCACACAAAAAATTAACAAAAATAAATTATTCTCAAAAAAAAGAAACAAAACTAAATAACAAATAATAGTTCCTTTCAACGAATATTTAGTGAACCCAGGGATTCGGAAAATTTATATAAGGAGTGCTGCCGTTTGGTAGGTCCCGATACAGTAGGATCATTGAGTGTGCATTGAGAACTATGCTTGTTTGGTGCATTTTGCACCACCATGGAGTTTATGGACATGGACACTGGAGTTTCATGGAAATATTACAAAAATTAACTCACCTTCTTTTTTTCGTTTTTCGCTATGAAAGTAAAAAAATCTCCGCACACGTGCGACAGCTAAGAGAAACACTACCAGACTGAACTCTACCGTGGTAACTGGAAGTAACGGATACATTTGAGTGAGCCATACGCCAATACAGTGGCGTATTTGGCAAATATAGCTATGGTGCATCTTGCACCACTGGTGCATTTATGACCACATCACCCTACATAATTATTTTATCGACCTAGTAATTAAAAAAAAATTCAATAAACAGTGCTTATGTCTATCATTAATATGACATTTCTATTATCCAAAACGAGGAAATTAACAAAAAAATATTATTTTGCCCATTTAATAAATTAATTTTGATAATGTGCATTATTAAAAGTGTCATTATTGTCAAAAATTTCATTTACTACACCCATTCTCTTTAAAAACCACCTTCGCTTCTATGAATAAATAAAATAAAATAAATTAATAAAATAAAAGAGAACAAACTTCAGATAAAATAAATAAATAAATAATGAAGAATATATAAATATAGGAAGCATTTCAAGTGATCAACTATATTCGATTCTAGATTCCTTTTTAACTAATAACGTCTTCTTCGTTGAATATAAATGCACTATAATAAACAAATTATTCTTTTGAGCTTGACATTTTATGTGATTTATTTCCAAACAAATATTCATTCTGATTGAAGTATTTCTCGACAGAAACAAAACTTTCATTACACATTTTCATTCATGTTCACATTCATTTTAACCAAGTGCATTTGAAAGTTGTCACTTGTTAGAGGGGTTTTTAGAAATCGTTTGTATTTTATGACCCCACTTTAAAGTTAGAGTGATGTTAACAAGAGCCAGCACTTTCTCTTAAAAACACCATGCCTATAAATTTGCGCTATAGAATTTCGTTCCATTTTCGACTGTTTAGCGCAAGCCTTTATCGAGGCGATAGTTATAGATAGATATATAGACAGACAGGGGCATAGGGCCAATATTCTGCAACTATCATCTCGAACTCGATACAAACTTGTGATAAATAGAGGATTCCTAGAACGAGATTCTATGAATTTAATAGGATTTATTTCCGCTTTCCACCGTTTCTCGATCGATGTTAGGGGCCGCTGTGGCGATCTGGAAAACGAATCTGGGAAAATCTTCTAATTGAATAATAATGAATCCTAAATCTTTTTACAATCGATAGTAAAAAAACGCAGAATTTTTTTTGCAAAGAAAATGTTTTTTTAAACTTATATTTTTATGTCTTTATAATACCAGGCGCGTTTCATTGAGAATCTCATAGCTTGTGTAGTAACGAGTTTCACTAAAATGCTTTACCTACTCACTAATGCAACTATAAACCATAAACACCACTTACCTACAACCCCTGTTCACTCCTGCACACTGATTTGTGTTATCGTTATTGTTTTCCCATGTCCGATGCCTTGTGATCTTTTGCAAGCCATATACCTACTTACATAGATTCCCAATAAAACACGGCTACCGATGCAATTTCATATTCATGTCAGTCAATTGAAATTTAAGCCAAAGTGAAACAAATCGCTCCAATTATTTGCATTCCATTTTTCATGTATTCCACTAAAAGTCTCAGAGCGAGCAGCTTTTTTTCGTTTAGAGTTGGAGTGGTATGTGGGCGTTGAGACTTGAGAGCCTGTGCCCCTGTTCTGTAACTATCGCCTCGATAACTTCGATCGAGAAACAGTGACAACCGGAACGAATCCTACTAAAGTCATAGAATTTCGTTCCATTTTCCACCGTTTATCGCCTGCTTTTATCGAGGCGATAGGTACAGAACAGGGGCACTGGCAACAACATGTTTTTTAATTTCGCTATAAACGTTAATCAGGAAAAGTTCTTGCTTGCATTTGTCTGAACTTTTCATTATGGTTTTTCATGATCTTAAAATTGGCACCTTATTGATGCAATAGTTATGTCGATTTCCGTTGATACACAGAAGCAATTTTAGAAAGTTCTTTTATCTCGTAACTGCGTGAACACAATTAACTGCATACGCAGACGGAGCCGGAGCCGCAATAGTTAAAGTCAAGTTAACTTGTGCGGCTCCGCCATGCGTTGTTTTTGTATTCACTTGTATTTAATGTTTTGACATTTCTTGCGGCTGCGTCTCTGCAGTCATTGTGTTCACGCAGTAACCCGTTCCTGGGTGCGACCAGATCATTTTTGTTCTGCCGGAAAAGCACTTATTTTAATCCCATTTCGGAGGCAAGAGTGGGTGCGTTCGAAAAAAAAATGGGTAGCATAACTAGGATACCTTTGTATCCGGGTAAGTTTTCGAACGACTAAGATTAGGTATCTGTCAAATCAGAAACAGCTGATAAATCGAAGTGAAAACAAACCAAACCAAAAGCGAATGGCAATTGGACGTAATTTCTGTTAAATCAAATAAAAATTAACTAAAAAATAATAATGGCAAGCTTAGACATTTCATCCGAACAGGAAGAAGAAGAATTATTGGGTTCGTATGAAAATAAGTTTTTACATTGTGATTTGTGAATTAATGTAGCTTATTAAATTTTTTAACAATTAGCTTTAATTGAATCGTTTGTTGTCAACGATCTATTGGCACCTTCCAACATGCTGACAATGTTTCCCGAACTGCTGAGCGACGATATGCCAACGAGGAACACAAACAACTGTGAAATAACGATTCCTTCATACTCGTTGCATGAATTTCGAGACCACTTCCGGATGAGTCGAAGTAGTTTTGCGGAAAGCTTCAATACATGCAAAATGTTTGTATTCTTACAATTTAGGATCTTATGGAGAAGGTGGGAAACCGAAAGCGGGTTTTGGGCCTAGAAGATAAACTTTTGTTTACGTTATGGGTTCTTAGTAAGCAAGAAAGTTTTTTGTCAGCTAGGGACCGATTTAATCTGGCCAAAAGTTCTGCCCACAACGCTTTTTGTGAAATCTTGGAACTTTTATGTTCCCTCATGGTGGATTATATCAAGTGGCCTACTACAAGCGAGTACAACTCTATTTCACAAGTAAGTTCTTATTTTTTAGCTTAAACGTAGATACATTATGTTATAATAGCAAGAAAACTTTTAGGCATTTCGGGAAAAATCTGCAGGGTACATACCGGGCATAGTAGAGGCTATCGATGGATGTCACATCCAAATAAAACAGCCTTTGAAGAACCCGATTGACTATTATAATAGAAAAAATACGCATTCTGTGATTTTACAAGGTAAGTGTTTGCGTTATGCTAGTGAAGTTTTATTCTTTTAACCTAATTTATTCTTTCAGGTGTTTGTGATCATCGCACTATTTTTACAGATATTTATGTTGGAGCCCCTGGGCGCTTACATGACGCAAGGGTTTACAAAAACAGCCCTCTTTTTTCCGAAATTGACCGTCTTGTTTGCGGAGAATTTCACATTGTGGGTGACACGGCGTACCCGTTAAGAAGAAACCTTGTAACCCCATTTCGTGACAATGGACACCTGACGGAAAGACAAGCTCATTTCAACACTCGTCTGAGTAGCGCAAGGGTTACAATAGAACGAGCTTTTGGGCTACTTAAAGGTCGTTTTCGTCGTCTCAAATATTTGGACGTTGCAGAACCAATGATGGCGAATAAGATAGTCACTGCGTGTTGCCTTCTGCATAACCACATTCAAATACGAAGCCATGAAGAATGTGCAGACATTGAAATCGACTATGACGTTGTTAGTGACCCAATGCCAGAAAACGCAAATACAACTGAAAGAGGTGTTAGTAGCCAGAAAAGGAACTTTTTGCTTTCCTTATTTTAATTTTTGATATTAAGAACTATCAACAAAAAAGTGTAAAAATAAGTAAATGTTACATTTATACAACTTTTATTTTTATTTTTCACTTTTTGTAAAATCACTTTTACACTATCGCCATAATGCTGTCTCAAAATATTTCCAAAAGAAAGAATCTCAATTAACTTTTTTTTTTAGATTTTATTGTATTATAAAAAAAACTTATGACCTATAAAAAACTTATAAAAAACTTATAAACTAATAAAAAAAAAAAAACAAAACAAGAATTCATTGTTAAACTTAACAAATAAAAAAAAATAACAAAAACACTTCAGGGGTTATTTAAACTAAACATAAAATAAACAAAAAAAAATTCAGTCTTTTGATTTGGACTTCCCAATGTATTTTGTATTTTCTGAAATAAGGACGAAAATTAATACTGGCAATGATTCATATTTTTGCATTTTCTTACAGTGTGGATTTTCACGGTCCATCCGCTCCCTTCGCATAAGCCTCAGCTCCTTAACCTCATTAAGGAGCTCCTCTGCAATGGCCAATCTTCTCTCCTCAATATTGAGCAACCGTTCCTTCAATGCTGCGTTCCTCCTTGCACTTGGCGCTTCAGGGCTTAGGAATGAGGCCGACGATGTTGTTGGTATTAGATTCGCCGCCGAATTAGGGTTCGCAGGCTTAGCTACTAGTGAACTAATGGTGGGGGCATCCCGAATCGTCACCTCGGCATCAAAAATTTCGCTCACCAACTCAAAATACGGCCATGGCATACGGCCTCGTCCGGTTGAGGTTTTTTTTGTTGTTGTCAACTATCTTGTGGTACCTGAGCTTCATGTTTTTTAATTTTTGATCGAGAGAGGACGTTTCGAAGAATGCCCCCACTTTTCTCACAAGTTCGTCCTGAATTTGTAGGAATATACTCCGACGGCGAATCTTAGGATTTCGGAAATCCGCTTTCCTCTTTATGCATTTATGCAAAAAGAGGAGCACGGTCTTGTGGTCCCAAGATGGTTCTGTAAATTTTAGAAAGAAAAAGAAATGTACTTCAAATGGAACATTAAATTTTGGGATAGTTTTGCTTCCCAACAGTTAAAAAATTTTTAAAATAGGTTCAGTAGCTTCGGAGCTTATTTTTTTTTGCAAACAAACAAACTACGTATTTTATCCAACAGCAAGAAGGGCAGCAACCATCAAACCTATTTTACGAAGTTTTATTAACATCGTTAGAGCCGTTTTCGAGAAAAATAAGCTTTTTCATAACGGTTATATGGCAGGTACCATATTATTTCAAGAAACCTTAACTTGCAAGTTTGAAGACGATCGCGTTCAGGCTGTAGGTTCATATACAACAATTGTGGGACCTACACCACGCATAATTTGGGAATTGTTTCCGCCTATTTCACTCACACTGCTTTTGCCGTTATGGCTATGGCCATGACTGCCATGGTTGTGACTATGGCCGTACATAATTTTGATGGTGATCTTCGACTGTGATGCTCAGCAATTTTTCGTGATCATTGTGATAGCTAGACGAGCCATGCGAATGTCCATGACCTCCACCGCCGTGTGAATGTCCGTGGCCGTGCTGGAATGCATATATGCCAACAAGATTGACCAAAAGTCCAAGCACAGAAACGACAAATAATCACTCGTGCTTTACGAAGTGCTATTTACGAATTCAGCTAGAACTTCAGCTCGCACCTAGCCGCAGGAGTATTTCTCGTTCGCCTTCCACTTGGTTAGAAGAGAACAGAGGCAGCTAGACCGGGTTTTGATGTAAGCTGGCATAGTTGCAGTGCCAACAATGAAAGAGGCATACAAAAGATTTACACAGCGAAATGAGTAAATGGGGAAAAACTGAACAAACTCAGAAATTAACTCACCTTTTGTATGGGTTTGCCCTACACTCTGAGCGTCCACAGCCTCTGTTTCGTGGTTCTCCATGGAGGCATTCATGGCGGATGCTATTTGAAATAAAAGCATAGCATAATTAGAATTATAATAACAAAAAAAAAACACACATTTACCATCACTAAAGTTAGCTGCAAAAGGCGGTTGCTCTTCCAACAATATTTCAGCAGCTGCTGGCACTTCTTGTGGTTCTTCAGTATCCGCAGTATTGCTACCTAAATTGCCTAAAAACAATAGATAAAACAATTGTATGCGTATAAACGTACTTTATGTCCTTACCAGCAACAATTTTACACTTTTTAGTTTGAAAATGCAGCTTAAAATGTGTTTTAAAAATTGCAAACAACACGTACCACTTATTATTCGATTGCAAACTTCTTCACAATCGTTTACTTCGTAAACAACGTCGTTTAGACTAAGGAGCACCATATTTTAAATTTAAGTTTACAAAAAACAATTTTGCAACAAAGCACTATGACAGAAAGCAAAACAAAATGAATCCAAGTCAGCTGTTCTCAAATTTCAAAATTGGGTAGCTTGCTATACCATGATTTTTAAGGTACCTTTGGATCGCTTTCCCCTCAAAAGATGTTTTGCAGTCAGCTGCTTTTTAACATGGGATTACACTAACAACAAATGTCACGAAAGGAATCTAGTTCGTCTTGGGTAAAAATCCGAACGCCCCCAGTCACACGCACTCTTACCCCGGGGCTACACGATCAAGATATGGTAAGCCATTTACAATACATTCGAACTTTCTTACATACACAACCAAACTTTTCGAAATTGAAACCCAACTGGTATGGAATATTGAAAGCAACCCGAGAAGCAGTTTTAGTAGCCATGAAATTGACAGCTTCGTCAAGTACTCTCAAAAAGAGAAAAGAGTGCCTGGAAAAAAACTTTGAATTTCAAATTTCTTGTGGGTGCCATTTTGAAAATATATAATGACATGTCGATTGAAAGCCATTTGCCTGGCAAGTTGTAAGTCGCCTACGTCACAGCCGAAACACGAACAGGAATTTTACAAAGTGTTTATGTAGGCTGATGGCTTACAATATCTTGATCGTGTAGCAGCAGGGTTACGTACACCAGTTTGAAGTTTGAATTGAGAAAACAGAATAGTGAATTACTTAATGGAAATGATTTTGGCTGTTTTAACCAAAGAAGATTTTTAATTAGATGCTAGGATGCTACTACGCAAATATATTCATGCCTATTATGGAATTCGCAGGATTTTACTCCCGGGGAGTTGACAGGATTCGCGGTAGATTCGTGTTCTCCTTATTTGGTATTAGTGAATTCGACGAATGAGCTGTATTATCAATACCAGAACTATCTTATTGTTTTTCACTGTTTTTGTCTTAGATGAATAAAGAAAAGGTTGTTGTCCTCTCTGGTTCTACTCTGTGCTGCTGTCATGTATGTTGACAAAACGAAAAAATTCATTTAACTTGGTACGCAAACAAATTTGAAACTAAAATAAAGCAAGTTTCAGTTTAAAGTTAAAAGTGATATTTATAGTGGACTCAAATGCATATTATTATGATGTAAGAGAAAACTCATCGAATAGAATTACGCTACCAAAATTAGAGTATTTTGAATGTTTCGGTTGAGAGCCTACATTCAAATAAAATACTCATTAGATTGCATACAAATCGTAATTTTTTTTTTATATACTGTTTTCCATTAGGAAATCTGCATAAATGCTATTGAGAAGTGATGTTTGCAGCAAAATTGTTGCTGCTCCGAATACTGTTTTGTTAAGTTTTTTGCAACATCGGGTTCAGTTTTCATCAGCTCAACTATTTTACGAAATTGTTCCCCATTTAAGGTCCGCTTTCTTAAAAAGAAGTAAAATAAGACTAACATATAAATTTAAACTAACATATTTGCACTTTCCATGTTTTGTTTGTTGATTTCTAGTAAGTTTATGTCTTTACGAATTTCGATTCGTTACAAAAATGTCGCGAATGAGAAATGGAAAAAATTATATGGAGCGCGAATGGTTTGCGAATTCACTAATACCAAATAAGTTGAACAGAAAAGTCGGTGGTGTAGGTTATGTTACCGACATTCATTCAATTCCATTCGTCGAATTCCATAATAGCAAAATTTTCGCGAATGGTTGAAACTCACGCTAAATAGCATTCGCCGGATTCCATAATAGGGGTGAATATTAATTATGAATTTTGTGAATTAATTTTTGTCTTGTTAGAGAACAGCTAAAAACTGGGCGTCAAATGGCATAGATACAGTGACAGAAAAAGCACTTTGCAACTGTCCGTTCCATTGACTACTATTATACGGTGAAATTTGTTTCACGAAACAACTTCGAATTCTTCTTTGTTCTGTCATTCCGTGTCGCAAGTGTAATTACACGATGAAATCCAGTTTCATGAAACTAGTTTCACATTTCTCTTTATTTCTCATTCGGTGTTTTTATTTTTGGGGAAAAATAGTTATCTAGCAGTGCCTGGTTGCTTCAAAACCTCTTTTATTGGCAATTGAAAAACAAAAAAGTCATTATTATTAGTATTATTTCTTATTTTTGAACCAAATGAAACAGAATAAACAAAAACACGAACAAAGACAAAGGGGGCGTTCGAGAATCGTATCCGGATAGCTTGTTGTTGTTGTTTACTTGTTAAACTTTTAGCAGAGTCACACCCATTTCAACTAAAAAGCTATCTAAAGGTATCCGAGTATATTTGGTATACCTTTCTATTCAAGTGATCAGCTGATAGAAAATTTATTTTTATTTCTTTTCATGTTGATTTTTTGTTTTTGTGTGCATTTATTTCAGCATAAGAGTCTTTTTAAACTCATGGGAAATCGAAAAAAATAAGTTATAATCGTCTTGCAATGATATTTTGAATGTTTTTCTATTTTCAAAAGTCGAATTTTAATATTTCACAGCAGATCGTTCAAAAAGGTATCCAAGATACGGCTATCCGAAATAGGCTATCCGATAGGCTCTCGAACGCGCCCAAAGAGAAACGTCAAAGCTGTTTCACGAAACCATAACCCACGCGACACACGGTAGCACATTGTCCATCTCTGTTTTTCGAACTTTCGTTCTCTTTTGCACTTATGGTGTTCGAACAGTTTCGTGCAACAAATTGCACCGTATAATAGCAGTCATTGGGTACAGAGGAAATACAACAAGTAGGCAAACCACACACACACAACGGCATCTGTTCTCTGATTTTACCAACAACATTTTATTTTCAGATTTCAAAACCAATTTGAAATCCGAATATAAGGAGGCACTAGTAATTTCACAGACACAACTTTACATTCAGCTGAATACGTGTATTACATAGGCATGTTCACACTGGTTTTCATTAGGCGTGTTTTTTTTGCAATGCTGTTATATACATAACATCATTTTACATGCAAAGCAAAAACAACATCGCCGACAACTGATGTTGGCGATAAAAGAATGGCTAGAATCTGGGATAGATTTTTGACGTTTATTCGAGCATCGAATGAGTTTTTCGATATTTCATTTTTGAATGTTGGTCTGGATGTCGGAGAGTCCGTTCACATGTGTTTAACTAAATAAAATCGTATGCCGATTTTTACACGCAGGAGGGATTTTGTTGCTTAAAATTTGTGATTTTAGAAAGTTCATTGATTTGAAGGGTTAGATTTGAAGATTTATTTAAAGATATTTAAAATAACGTTAAAACAATAAAAATGGTCTGTTAAGCGGTTGAAAGCAATTTTTGCATATTTCTTTTCACATTTTTATGTGAATGTTGACATTTTTGCCTTGTGAAAAAAACACGCCTATTGTTCAACAAATCGTCCGCAAGCATTGTATATGGAATCTATAGTACTATCGAAAACAAAAACGGGTAGTTGAATTTCGATTAGCAGGGTTTACATGGTCCAACATGGTTTGACAACAGCAATGTTGGATCATCTAAACGCTAAAGCAACCGCTTGACAAACCATGTTGGATGGTTTTTAAATTTTTTTAAAAAAATGCTGGTTTGTCATACCAACGTGTGTCCAACCTGACTGCGCCGTCTATCATCTTTCATTTGAATTTGCTTCGGTTACTGTGAAGTCGCAATCGCAATGCAATTACTAACAACAATTTTTGGAGGGAGTTTTTTGAGATTTATAAAATTCTGCCAGAACTTTGGAAGATAAAATCTGAGAATTATAAAAACAGAGGCACATGAAATTTTATTGACAAAATATAAAGAAATCAAACAAAATGCTAATATTGAACTTTTAAAAAAGAAAATAAACTGTATTCGTTCTTTTTATCGTAGAGAGTTTTCATAATGTAAAGAGACTACAGAAAAACTGTGAACATTAAATTTGGAGTAAAACAATTCTCCTTTCCCTATACCATGAAGATTTCCTGCTATCTTTGGAATATTCATACACAACATTTTTACTTATTTACTTTTTACATTTTTACCTCTCAATTTTTAATATAAGGATAAGGAATGATACTGTATCGTTTAAAATAGCTTGGTAAATAACCCATATTTTTTTGTAATATGTAAAAGATAAAAATGGTTACTGTGGGTTATCCTTAGGAGATAAACATAATGCTGTCGTGGACTTTTTTTTCATCTTTTTAAGATATACAATTCCGTAGTACATAAATTTGATCTATCTCGTAAGGTTTAGCCAGCGTTTGCAATGTAAGCGCAGAAAAATATGTTTGTTAAGACATCACATTAGAAATCTTTAAATTTCTCGGCTTTTTTCTACTATAATATGCATGTATTATACATACATTCATACATATAAACCTTCCTCTTAAATCACTCTATTCAATTAAAAAAAACCGCATCAAAATTCGTTGCGTAGTTTTAAAAATCTAAGCATACATAGGGACAGAGAGAGCGACTCCTGTAGCACATGAGTATGCGAGTTCTTGGACCTATTCTTAATCCACTTTTTTACCCACAAACGTTTTTTCTTTTTTTTTTTTAATTTTTATTTCCTCTTCTTCGTCGTCAATAATTTCCTTCACTATAAGAGCAGCTAAAATTTTCTTATCCATAACGTGAGACGGACACGCGAAAAATAACCAAACTGATGTTGGACAACATCGAATTTCGTGCAAACGCAAAGCTGATGTTTTTCATCCAACCATGTTGTCAAACCATGTTGGACCATGTAAACCCCGCTATAAAGTAGTGACTAAAAAAGTGAGTGCCTCCAATGCAAGCAAATGGAAGTTGCGGGGCAAGAAAAATATTGGTTTTCCCTCTTGTTCTCTATTCCTCTAAGCCGTTGGGCTAAAAAAACACTTTTTAAAAGTACTTTTGTTTTCCCTTTTCCCAATGGAAATAGAAATTACTGTTTACAGAATAGGGGTATTGGTTTCTAATTTGTAATGTAGCTTCGGCTTAAATGTTTTAAGTGGAATCTGAAACACTGAGCGCTGTCTTTCTTTCTTTTTCTTTTTACTCTCAATCTACCAATACATACTCACTCTTTCGCTGTTGCTAATGCTAGTCAAAAGTCAATCTTCAATTACTTAATTGCTGGTCGTGTGATTTTCGGGAAAGAATTACAATCACTTTAGTTAAATTTTTCGGGTTATTTAATTTTAGTGCATTACACCGCAAAAGTATTCTTAAAAAAGAGTTGTTTTTCTAACAATCTTCAGGGGAATCAATTTTACAAAGCCAAGCTACGAAGATTTACATAATGTAAAAACGAGAAAACAATAAGTGTTGTGAAAATTCCATAGACCTCACCTGTTGATTGAACATATTCAAGATTAGCTTAAGCTGTGCAAATAAAATGCATTCCAAACGATTAATGTTTCTTTCATAAATTCGCTTTATATTAAATGTGTCGCATATATAATATTCGATTATATTTCTTAAGTTGTGTTTTCATTTTGATGCCAAAATTATTTGTTCAATGGATCTTTTAATAAAATATAGTGCAACTACGTGAATGTGTGAGTGTGTTGAATTCCTGAAGTTGCTACCTTGTGGTGAATATCAAGATCGATTTACTCTACTATACATCAACAATACCGACATCAACAAACGTACCTTTTTGTTTACATAGCTCCTAAATATCTTCATTCATCACAAAATTGTGTTATAATTAATTATTTTCGAGTATTACCCTAAGAATTTACTGAAATGGATGCCGCAATTGTTGTAGGTAAGAAAAGTTAAAAAATAAAAAAAAAAGGAATTTATATACAAACGTAAGTTTTAAGAGATAAGAATAACGTTTGGTATTTTTCATTTGTGTTAAGTATGAATAAGTAGCAAAACAAATCTAAGTTAATTTAGTTGTATTCAACATGCATTTTAAGCTATTGAAAGATAAGATAACACAGGTTCAGCTATCTCGCATCAACAAGTGAATTCTAGCTAGAAATGTTATAGCAGTTGAATAGAACTATTGTTTACGTTGTTTCACTACTTCACTCCTTTTAGCATTCATTTAGGTGAGCGAAATTGACAGATTGGGGTTACCTCGTTTGTAGTGGTAAAATTGAATTTTTTTTTTTTTTCTTATCAGTTTTTCAGTCAAGAAAGCGTACTGAAAGCCTGTATTCAGTTGATAGAGAATAGAGCTTTTCTGTCATAGAAAATGCGCGTTCATAAAAATTCAGTTTTTCTTATACCTACCTTGTCAAACTTTTCATATTAATTTTTAAAAGCTGTAAGATTAAGTATTTATTTCATCAATTTTATTGACATTTAATGTGAAAAAGTGGTTTCTGAACATTAGTTTTCATCTTTCTTATCCTCTTTCTACCGATTTGAAGCTATTCCGTTGAAACCACTCAAAACATAATATCGTTTTTTGTTTCTTCGTTCTAAACAGGTGAAGTAGACTCCAATCTTTTACAGCATGTTCAAATTGAAGATTTGCACTTTGTTTTCTGTCTCATCTGTACCGACTACCAAGGTTGAAGGTTGTCAGGTTAAAAAATTTGGAATCGCCAAAAGTAAAATAAAAATTGTCAAAAATTCTTAATTTTTTAAAAAAGTTTCACCAGCAAAAATATTTGAAAATCATAAAAGCATCGTTTTTGCCAAAATAAAACAAAAATAACTATTCATTCAAAACAATAGTATTAAATTCAAACGAAAATAAAAGTGAGAAAACCAAGCCTTACGTAGTAAATAAGCAACTTTAACGAAAAATCTGTCTTATAAAATTTTAATTATTCCCAATAAGGTCAATGTAATCTTCAATTTCTCCGTCTTCTGAGATTTCTCCGTAAATTGTTGAATTACATAATTTATGTGCTTGGGAGGCTGAACATTTTTGCAACATATTTCTTTAACTGTTGAATGAATCCTTACCCTCATTGTTGCACCTAATGCTTCAACCTGCACCTTTGACCTTTGTTTTAATATCATTCGATTATGAAATGCTCTTTCGGCAACTCTGAGTTTGTTTAATTCTTTTAACAGCTTCGTTCAGATAACTTCAATGAAATAATTTATGTGATGTAAAAATAAGGAAAATATCTAAAAAAAATATCGCCTTTTGGAGTTAGATCGCCAAAACAATTCTCGTTTCGCCAAACGCAAATAAAGATCATTCATTGTATATAAATTCTAGTTTAGATATACTAGGGATCATTACTTCTGACCATAATTAATATGCCCCAGCTCTCGGACTAATGATCGTAATTGAATAGCAATTGAACATCTACTAAACATTATCCTTTTACGACAACTTCATCTTTCGGGTGTGTTCTTTTTCGTATTTTTCTGCTTAGCATTTCACATTTGGTATATATGTACCCTTAAATGTATCCGTTTTAAATTTCAAAAATAAACATCATCATTGACATTTTCCATACTCACAACGACAACAGAGAAAAGAGAATTAAGCAACCTGAACCTGAATACCTTAAACACCCCATAGTCCACATTCCACATTCCATGGAAGCTTTTGGTTTGTGTATCAACTATTTGGTTGTTGTCTATAAAACATTAAATCCTTCCGTACAGTAAAAACCAAAAACTAAAAAAATAAATTAAACTAGGAACAATAGCTCAAACTCATAGTCAGCGCGTTTTTAACAGAAAGTGCCGGCTGTTGTTAACATCACTCTAACCTTAAAATGTCTCATTGAATACAAACGATTTATAAGCAAATCACTAACTAGTGGCAACTTTAAAATGGACTTGGTTAAAATGAATGTAAACAGCACCAACATTTTAATTTTCTTTTCTTTCAGAAAGATAATAATTAAAGTTTTGTTACCACAAAATTAAAACCGCACTTGAAAAACCAAACATTTTGCAGAAAATTGCAGAACAAAACAAACGGGAAGAGTGCTGTCAAAAATAGCACACATACAATGATAAAAAGGCACTTTTGTCTTTTCTGTTCCAATGAGCACGAAAAAAGCACTTTTTGCTTTTGTTTTCCCAAAGGAAATATATTATTTATTCTATGCTATAATTTTTCGTACACGTAATTACTCAAATTGAAAATGAAGTTTTTTTTAACAGCTACTTACAGCAAAAATTACTACTTTCATTTATTCACGAGAAAAAAAACGTATTAAATAAATAAATAAAATTACTAATTCTTATACTGATAAAACTATTTTTATTCACGTACAGTAAATGTAAATTTTTTTCAACACAGAGATTTTCAATAGACGTTCTACCATACCAATTTGATTTTCTCCTGAAATTATGCAAATTTCACCGAAGAACACATTTGACAATGACTACAATCATTGAGTTTGTATACATAGAGGAACCATGTTAGCTTGCGTTAAGACGTCGGTAGATGTCACCAAGTAAATAAAATCGACATCTGAAATTTTTCGTGGAATGCTCTCCACAGAAATTTGACTAAAAAAGGCAGCGGAAAGGGGAAGCAGGGAAAACGTCATGGGTATGGAGAAAAGCACAAGAAAACTCTTGCTTTGAAATTTCAAATGTCGATTTATTTACTTGGTGACATCTATCGACGTCTTAACGCAAGCGAGCGTGGTTCCTCTATGTATACAAACTCAATGCTACAATATGCTACAATTAAATCGTCTGGCTAAACGACAAATTGCGAGCAGTGCCGAAAAGTATGCAATTGCCAAACGGAACGGAAGCAATTGAACCGACTGCATGCGACTCAAATATTTAAATATGCCAATAATTTTTTTACTTTTAATAATTATGAAATTGTGGGAGAAATTGACTTCTGACAATTGTGACAAATATATATTTGGAATGTACAAATAATTTCCTTTAGAATACATGTCTTTATATATTTGTACAGTATACAGGGTGATTTGCATAAGGTGTTACAAAAAGATAGGGTGTGTAGGTTGGACCTAGACAAGCAAAAAATCGTATGGTAGGGAGGGGGTCCATTTTCCCCCGTTTAGGCGGGAGGGGCAATTTAAGAAAGAAATCACTAAAAATGAAAAAAATATTATTTAAAAATAACGGTAATACCTACAGAGCAGTGACGAAGCGTCCATATATTGAGTGGAATGAGTGCTTCCGTTAACGAATTTAAAAAAATCTTAGGTAGCCTGCAAAATTTAAATTCAAAATTCCAAAACATTCATTTTTCCATTATATTTTTGATATTATATTATACCAGTCTGTTCTTATCCAATCTATCTCGTTAAATAAATGTCAACATCATTCTGAGAACATTATAATATTATACCAAAATAACTACATAAAAGAAGTCATGGTATGTCTGTTAATTACATACAACTTAAAATACCCCCACAGCAAACCAACAGAGAATGCTCAACATCTTTGCATTATTTTTACGAATGTACGAAGTGACTAAAATGCGTAACACATATGCATTCTCTTTAATTGTCTTCTTTTCTTAGCTCAATCTCAAAATACCCACCCCAACAGAAAGTACACAACATCACTCATAAATGTTGATAAGCGAAAATGCTTTGCAAAAAATACTCATAATGCGCAATGGCTAGGCATTCCATTATTTTGCTTTATTAACTCAGATCTCAACCCAAAGTGGAACACATTTTTTTAGGTTTCTTGCCTTTGGACCAACGTGTGAAGAATGAGTTGAGTGAATGCATTACGAAAATGACATGACATAAAACAGGAGATAGAGAGAAAACAAAGATGTATATGAGTTGTTTCTTTTTCTTAACAGTTCACTGTTAATGAGTTTGATTTCATGAAAAAAAGGGGTAGGTAGTACTCATTTTATTGACTAGGTCAGTTTTTTCACTATCAGAAAACAAAGAGTGTATTGGTTTTAAAGTTTGTGGTTTTTAAACTATTTTCGTGGCTGACTTATAAAGATTTAAACTATTATTTCCTGATTTAATATGAATGCGTGTAATTGTGTAATAGAAAGTTTTTTCCATAAACCATTCTCGGCTAGGTCGTTCGAAGAAATCCAATAACAAAAAAAAACTTAAAAAAAAAAAAAAATTTAAAAAGTCGTTTTTGTAATTTTTGGTTTTCTCAAAAACTACAGGTTATTTTGGCATCCGGTTTTTTGTGTTTGATCAAAAATAAATAAGAGCATTGAAAATAAGCCAGAAAAATACTACTTAATTACGTAAAATTTTGAAAAAAAAAAATGGTTTGAAGAAAAAAAATTAGGTTTTTTTTTCAAAATTTTGACTTTGAAAATTAATATTTCAAAAACTATTCATATGAACAACTTATTTTTAAATTTTATTTAATGTTAGGTTTTTGGCTTTTCAAAATGCTATAGCACGACTCTGTAGGTATTACCGTTATTTTTAAATAATATTTTTTCCATTTTTAGTGATTTTTTTCTTAAATTGCCCCTCCCGCCTAAACGGGGGAAAATGGACCACTCCTCCCATACGATTTTTTGCTTGTCTAGGTCCAACCTACACACCCTATCTTTTTGTAACACCTTATGCAAATCACCCTGTATATGTATATAATAACTGTCGGCTATCTGCCAACCATATTTTTGATTAATTTATTACAAATAAATTTAAGGCTTACAAATTATTTTAATTATATTACATTGATGTACAAATCAAGTACAAACGATTACAATAGGTCATTTTATGTCGGCTGATCAATTGTCGGCTAAGTGCATGGGACCGAAATAAATCACATAAAATGTCAAGCAAATGAAAAACGTCAGATTAGTTAGAGCAAGGTTTTAAGTATTTAAAGTGGGGGCTGCCTGCTTTTAAATTTAGAGTGACTCTTAAAGAGCCCGACCCATAGAATCCGTTGCGTCCGTTCGCTGCCGGATTCAACTGACAGCTCGATTAAATACACACGATCTTATGAGAGGTGACCCATAAGCATCGGATGCAACGGACGCAACGCAAAAAGTAGCCCAACTTTTAACTTTTGCGTCCGGCAGAACTGATGACATGCGCAGTCAAACCCAATTTGAAGTTTTCTCTTCATACCGCAACGGATTCTATGGGTCACCCCAATCCGCTGTGTCCGGTAAAACTCACTGCTGTCAGTTGAATCCGGCAGCGAACGGACGCAACGGATTCTATGGGTCGGGCTCTTAAGAAAATGTGAAGGTAAAATCATTTATAAATTGATTCCAGTGTCATTTTAAGCAAGTGTGACACTAAGGCTCTTTTTAAAGCGATTTTAAATAACTATAGGTTTGCGATAACTATAAATTGATTCAAGCGTCATTTTAGGCTAGTGTGTCACTAAGGTTCATTTTAAGGCGATTTTGGTGACTATAAATTTGCGCTAATGTATTTCTAAACTACAATAGACTTTTGGATTGTTGGCGAACCTATTGTCTCCGGTCCAACTCAGCAGCATTTTATATATAGACTATATACATAAAAAATAGCATTGTATATACAAACTAAAGTAAATCAAAAAGGCGATTTAACCATCTTATGGAACGGAGTACATTGATGGTTTGCCATTTCATCGTGAAAGAATTAAAGCCGCATGACCACTGGGCACTACGTACTTTTGGTTTGATGGCCGATTTTTAAATAATTTCTGTGAGTTACTTCCAAGATCGAGCGATTAAACACTGCTGAACTTTTTTTGTGGGGTTGTGTGAAGAAGAGAATATTAGGCGGGTTATTGCTGACAAACGGTCCAAAAGCTTCATAAAGCTGTCGAAAATTGGGCTCTCGGCTGAAAATTTTATAATTTTTAAAACACTAAGCAAACCATTTTTCTTCTTGAAAACCACATAATATCAATCTCTTCAAAATCAAACTGCACTTAGTCAGTAGTCCATTCTCTCCTTAAAAAAGGAAAGGATGGTTCCAGCAAGTCTTCGGTCAATCAGTCTTCTTCCGAGTATCAACAAGGTATTCGAGCAAGTTCTCAATAGAGCACTGTCCACATGGGCTGAGGAAAAAAATATTATTCCAGAAAATCATTTCGGTTTTAAGGGGGGTCGTGAAACCATATATACCGCGTCTAAACTAATATCTGACATTCAATGGAACTAAGGTAAAAATCAGTGTATGGTTGATTTGGAGAAGGCATTCGATACCGTTTTGTTAGACGGTCTTTTCTATAAGTTGATCAGGTATGGCATTGGCATGAGTAAACCACTTCTCTATATTCTTAATGATATGCTTCATAGTAGAACGTTTGTTGTCAAAAGTTGCAATGCAACTTCTATTAGAACTTTTGAAATTCAGAACAGTCTGCAACAAGGAGCGGTGAATTCGCCTATTTTGTTGAACATTTTCACCGACGATCTATTTGGTTCTCTTCACCATGCTATAGCGTACGCCGACGACCTCATTGCGTACAGAATAGGTCCAAAGATCGAAGACATCAGAAGTCTCTTGCAAAGTGACTTTGATAAGATTCAGCAATATTGCGATGACTGGAAGTTGAAACTCAACTTTCAGTAATCGGAAACAATTGTTTTTAAAACTTCATTGGCTCGGGCCTCATGGGATACGATAAAGAACTGGTGAAAGCTGGTGGCTGTTGATCTGCATGGTAACCCACTGCCAAACAAAGTAGTAGTCAAGTACCTCGGCATCTGGCTAGATCAGTATCTATATTTTAACAAACTTATGGATGCGGAGGAGCTTTTGCTCTGACAAGGCGACTGTTTCACAGCAGACAACTTGATAGTGAAGGTGATTTGCTACATGGCCCTGATAAGGCCAATGATTGTCTATGAGTGCTCTATGTGCTTCAACGCTACAGCGCAGCGTCTCAAATGGAAAAGATTCGGGTTTTTGAGAGACAGTGTCTGCGTACCTGTCTTGGATTGCACAAAGCACCAGAGTCGGAGTACACGAAATATTATCCTAATTAGGTCCTTTACAACGGGGCTCAAATAAACAGGATCGACAACTTCATTATAAAACTGACTCGTGGTCACACTACAAGAGCGATGACCTCGAACAATGGTCTGATATTTGAGGCTTATTACCCTTACACTGAATATATGGAGAAAACTCACTGCAGTGGATTTGTCCCGGAGGCTTTCCTCTATTTTGATATGGAAGGGCTGATTCAAAATTGATTGGCGGTTCCGCTAATCTACCATGTCTGCCGTAAGTCCGTGGAACAACGGCTCCTTTATAACCGAGACGTCACAGCAGTAGGCGGAGGAGAGAACAGCTCCTCCGGTTCAGTTGGGCGGTCTCAGATCGCGATCGACGGGACGTAATTAAAATGTCAAAATTGTTCTGGTGGTTGTCGGAGCTACAAATTGAAAATGATACTGATAGCGAGTCGCCAATGGCTAGCTTGCAAAGGTTTAGAGTGTTAGTCTTAGGGTATAGGGGGTGGGCTCAGTGGCAACCAAAAAATTTTTAAAAAATATAAAAAAAGTAAAAAACACAAAAAAAAAAATCAAGCGGTCTAAAAAATCCAAAAAAAAAAAATCGCAAAAAACTAACAAAATCAAAAAAAAAAAATAATAATAAAAAAACAAAAAGCGGCATCGAAAGCGACATCGAAAAAAAAAAGTAAAAATACAAACAAAAATCCAAAAAAATTGCAAAACAAAATTAAAATTAATAAAAGTTACTGTGGCTGCTCTAGTTTTAAGTAGATTTTAGTAGCATTAATTAGTTTTAAGTAGTTTAAAAAGAAAATATAAAAAGTTTGCTATTACTATTTTTTGTAGTTATGGTTTGAAAAAATATATTTTATTTTTAGGCCGAAAGGCATTTGAATAAAGTTATTGAGTAATTTGAAGTATCCGCCAAGGGTCAGTAACTCAGTAAGCTAATTTAAACATTTTTGCTAGCATGGGCTATTGAGCCCATTTTCGTTAGATTGCTCATAAAAAACTTTTGTATTCTTCTCAAAATACTCCATTTTAAAGTTACATTTACCTACTTTAAGATTAGTCTTATAAATTTAAGCTACACCTATGTGATTTTTACCAAATGATAAATAAAATGGAAAATATTTTTGGCTCAAGTCTCCTGCTTGGCCGGGAGAAAATTAAAGGTCCCCTTCCCTCACAAGTCATGATTTTGGGAAATACGCTAGGCCCTGTGGCTCCTCGTTCTGTTGCGCCACTCTATTTGTTTTATTTATTTTTACTTAAAGTTTCGTCGCAGTTATAAATGTTCTATGACAAAATACATTTGTTTTTATAGAATCTTGTTGCTTTTGGCCTTCCAAAATTTTGCTTTTCAAAATTCTGCTTTTTAAAACTGCTTTCCAAAATTCTGCTTTTCAAAATTCTTTTCATCAATATTCTGTTAATTATAAAGAAAAAGAAGGAATGGAAAGTGTTAAAAAGCGCGCGCTTTTTGAAGATATGGAAACGCATACCCTCTCATTTCATAAAAAACTCCCTGCCCTACTTGTTTACCAAATTTCACTTTGCTACGATGACGGCAACCCGTGCCGACTTCGCACCGAAATTTTTTTTTGTACATTTTTCGGTAGATGGCAACTTACCACATTTCGAACGGAAACCATAGTGGTTTCTGACAGTTTAAGGTTTTTTTTAAATAATCTCAGACTCAGTTTTTTTGTAATAACTACTGTTTTCAAATAAAAAGAATCAAAGCATCTAGTCACAAAAACCTCTAAAATAAGGGACACCCTAATTAGTATAATAATAGATAAAGCGTTTCTTCTGGTCCAAGACATCAGTTTTCCGAATGAAAAAAATACCAAAGTTGTCAAGCATTTGACAACACAAGATGGTTTGTTGGGCTAACCACCCACATTTTCAAAAAATTTTGAAATGTATTCAAAATGTTGGCCCAGCGGCTGTTTTTGTGCTTAGATGGTCTAACATTGATGGTTGTCGAGCATGTTGGTTAATGTTAACACCCCTATAATGCCGCGCATACAGTTAAATACAGGTAGAAAAAGATCGGCAATCCTAATAATCAAAGCTATTTTTGTTCAGTTTTCAGTTGAATTGTAACAACAAACATTCGTTTAGATGTTTCACTCTCTCTCTAGACTCCTCCAATGCCCAGTTACTCTGTCTTTGTTTCTTCTAAAAGGTTCAGTAAGAATTTATCTTTTTTATAAAAATAAATATATTTTAGAAATCATTTGGCAAGTGGCCGCCGCAACTGACACGAATAAATTCCAGCCGATAGTGCTTCTTTCAGCATTTTTGACCTTATGTCAGTAATAACGCGCCGAACGGTAACATTGTTTCTTTTTGAAACCAATGATTCTCTCCGCCCATAAAGCACACCAAACAGTGACAATAGGGCTTTTCGCGAAGCGATCTCTTTCTAATTATACCTCGTATTTCTTAAACGTCAAATGACTACTTGTAAACATTGCTGGCGGCAGTACGTAGAAATATGAAATATGTAGTTTAAATTAGTTTTTCAAAGACGTAGATTCATGAAAAAAGGAAAAAAATTGTGTTTATCAAAACTGTGACGTTTTAAAAACAAAACAATATAAAAGTGTTGTGAAAATGCCCGCGAATCGCTGTCTAAAACAATGTTCAAACCATACAATGAAGACAGAAATCCGTAGATCCTTTAGTTTTCCTCGAGTATAAAACAGAATTTCTAAGTTCTCTCAGAGGAAAGGCACAGAATGTGGTAAGAGGAAACATCTGAAACATCTGAACACTTAATTGGCTTGTGTCTGTTCCAGACATTTCATTTCAGGAAGGTAAATATCTGGTTGAAGTTTGTATACAAGTAGATCATTAATAAGAACTCCAGGGAAGAATGCAAAACTTTTGGATAATCTAATTCCAGATTAGGTACCAAGCTTATACACGCAAAAATTCAGAAATCTAGAAAAACAATACCCAATCTGTATTTAGATTGTTCTTACTAGGAGTTCTTACTATAATGCTGGGTTTACATGCATCTGCAACTGCAGAAGTGCAGAAAAGTAAAGCGGGACGGATGAAAATTATAAAGTACAAAAGTTATAAAGAGAGACGAATAGAATTATGGTTGCAGATGAAAAATTTTGGTTGCAGATGAACATGTTCATCTGCACCCATAATTTTTCATCTGCAACCATAACTAAGGAAGTGCAGATGGTGCGTTCCCTCTCTACCAGACAAGTATGAATTTTACATCTTGTGTCTTTTTCCGGTTTTCATCTGCACTTGCAGATGCATGTAAATCCACCATAGTCAAGTATCTAATATACCTTATAACCATGTTTACATAGGTACCTGAAATGAAATGTGTGGAACAGAAACAAGCCAATTTAATGTTCAGATGTTTGATAGGAGCCAACAACGGCCTGCGCCTTTCCTCTTAGCGATTTTTTAATCTAGGAGTTCTATTCCACAGTCATGGAAATATGACTACCCTTATAATGTTGTAGAACACAGTGCGAGTATTTAGGAAAATAGGAGAGGATTTGAAAGAAGACATCGATGCACGTTGCTTTTGAATTTTTGTGAATCGTAATGAATGGGAAAAACAGGGCCAGGTAGAGCATTCCACATTCGGGTGGTGCGACTAAAATACGAATCTCTATACTTAACTGTACGCCCGAAGTTGGGCTAAAGCTAAAACTGATGAGCATTCCTAGCGAGGCGGGTGTGGCGGCTAAATTGTTTCAGGGGAGAATGCAACTGAAGAAAAAGCTATAAAAGAGAGTGAGACAGGCAACGTTTCGACGATGTTCAAGAGAATCAATCGATTCTACAATTGAACTATCACCTATCAATTTGAACGCTTTGTTTTGTACCCTATAAAGTAGGATGTTTGAGGAGCACCTGACCAGATATGGGAGTTATACTCCAGCTTTGGGCTGATGAAGGCCTTATAAATTGTAGCCAGATCAGAAGGGGTGAAGAACTTCCTGCATCGTCTCAAGAAGCCTAAGCATTTAGCAACTTTTTTGGCGACTTCAAATATGTGGTCATTCCAACGAAGATCAGGATTACACACATACCAAGTACTGACAGCTTTCCGATTTCTTGGATCCAGTTGCCATTGATGGATAATGGCAATGGGGGAATGTTAAGCTTCAAAGACAAGAGACAGCATTAAGTTTTCGAAGCATTGAATTCTACTCTTATTTACCTACTTTTTATGACCCCATGAAACAATGCTGCCAAGGCCAGAATTCAATGAGCTTATCATACGCATACGTTCCACATCCGAAAAGCAGGGACGTGAATTTGGAAACGAATATGAAAAGCTGAGGGTCGAGTCGTCAGCAAAACAGTAAAGCGGATTAGAAGTTTCAGACAAGAAATCATTTTTGAAAATGAAGAAGAGAGTCGGAAACTAAACGGAGCACTGGGGCACACCAGCATTTATGAAGTGGGTATATCAGACTTAAAGCCATCCAATACAACTTGTATTGATCGGTCAGAAAGGAAGTTTCTAATCCAACAAAGAAGAGACTCATCGATACCAAAAGCACGCATTTTCGATAAAAGAGCCTGATGCCAAACACTATCAAATGCTTTAGAAATATCAAGCGCAATAATCTTACTTTCTCCAAAACAATGTAAAGATTTGTCCCACTTTTCGGTGAGATAAGCCATTAAATCACCAGTGGACCGTTTGCTACGAAAGCCACTGACGGTCATTAAGAAACTTTCGTTCTTCTAGATATTTCATAAGTTGACGGTTTATCAACGTTTCCATGACCTTGGAAAGAAGGGACGTTAGTGCAATTGGACGGTAATTGGGAGGGGAGGAAGATTCGCCTTTTTTAGGGACCGGCTGGACAAATGCAGTTTTCCATCTGCTCGGAAAAATCCCAGCAGAATAGGAAAGATGAAAAAGTTGACGCAGAGGTTTTGCCAGCGTAGAAGAACACCTCTTCAGAATAACGGCGGGGATACCATCTGGACCAGCGGATTTATGTATGTTGAGATCTTTGAGGACTCTCGCAACCGAGCGAGTTCGAAAAAAAAATCTTCTTCATCACAGAGTATAGTATAGTATTGTATATTTATTATTTACTAGCTGAGACACCCGGCGTTGCTCGGGTCAGTAGTTTTAAAGTTCCCGTTCTCGTTTTTCCGCTTAAGTGGGAACTTGGGGATGAAAAATAATCGTTTTTACTTTGGGATTATTTAGCATCCCAATGACGAAAAAATTTTTGAAATCTGTCCAGTAGTTTCTAGGTTTCCGTTCCCAGCCCCCGTTCCTGTGGGAATCTTCAATTGCCGTGGAAATATGTGAAATATAAGTCTATGTCACTGAGGGATAAGGTAACATCGTAGAGTTGAAAGAATTTTTGAAATCGATGAAATAGCTTTACGGATGGAATATAATCTAAATTACTAATTGAGGGGTAGCAATCTTAATGCAGGAAGGGGAAGGGCTACAGGAATCTGTTCAGTAGTTTCTAAGTTTCCTTTCCCAAACCCGTTCCCGTCGGAATATCCGCGCAATTTTTTAAATTCCGTTCCTGTGGGAATATGGGGAACAAACCTTGACAGGAACCACTTATAAGTAATTGTGACTGAGGGATAATGTAACATCTTAGAGTTGAAAGAATTTTTGAAATCGGTCAAGTAACTTTAAGGTTTCGGTTCTCGTTCCCGTTTCTTTTCCCGTGGGATTAATGGGATGAAATATAACCTGAATTACTGATGGAGGGGGATAATATAGCACCTCTAATGCTGGAATCGTTATAGAAACCTGTCTAGTAGTTTCTAAGTTTCCGTTCCCAAACCCGTTCCTGTGGGAATATCAATTTTTAAATTTTTTATGTCATAAGAACCTTCTCCTGACAATAACAAACACAACAAAAAAAGAATTGGCCAAATTGGTTCAGGCGTTGTTGAGTTATGCGCTTACCAACACATTTTCCGATTCATTTTTATACAGGGTGTCCGTAATTCGTTTTACATACTTTGGGATATGATTCTTGGTCATATTCTAAGAAAAAAATTGTTCTACAGTAAAGTCCGTTTCTCAAGTTTGACATAACTTTTTGACAATTTAAAAAAAAGCTAACTTTGGTGTACCCTGACCTGTGTTAAATTCGATATCTCTGTCAATACTGATGATAGAGACCTAATCTTAGACTCAATTTTTTGTAGAAATAACAACCTTTAAGACTGTATTTAAATTAGGCTTCCATAGGTTTAAGGTTGCCAGATTTTCATTTACCTATTGAACATTCATACCCCAAATTTAAAGCAAACACCCACAATGAAATCCAAAAACGGGCTCTGGCATGGATTCAAAACGAAGGATGGGGCTTTGAGCACTTGTTATAATTGTATTTGTATTAAATACATAAAAAAACTACTAAAAGTGATCATATTATTGTTTTATTCAAACAAACCTCAAAGCAAGAACTTTTTTTTATTTTTTTTTAAATTTTTCCCAGTTTTCGGAAGAAAATTTGAACACCACTTAAAATTGAAAATCTGGCAACCCTAAACCTATGGAACCTAATTTAAATACAGCCTTAAAGGTTGTTATTTCTACAAAAAATTGAGTCTAAGATTAGGTCTCTATCATCAGTATTGACAGAGATATCGAATTTAACACAGGTCAGGGTACACCAAAGTTAGCCTTTTTTTAAATTGTCAAAAAGTGATGTCAAACTTGAGAAACGGACTTTACTGTAGAACAATTTTTTTCTTAGAATATGACCAAGAATCTTATCCCAAAGTATGTAAAACGAATTACGGGACACCCTGTATATAAAGATGTTATAAGAACCTTCTCCTGACAATAACAAACACAACAAAAAAAGAATTGGCCAAATTGGTGCAGGCGTTGTTGAGTTATGCGCTTACCAACACATTTGTAATTTTTTAAAAAAAATTGTTTTAAATGCCCCTTCGAATTCATGAAAAAATATATATACATATTACAAAATATTGGGCGGGTGACCCTTCAAAAAGCTACAAGAAGTTAGTTAACTTCAATTTTATTTAAATTAATCACAAATTACATAAGAAGCGATTCAATGCATGTATGATCTAAGGTAAATAACCAAAACTTCAAGTTTTTTAAAAATTTAGACGTTGAATTTTCTGATCTAAGATATAGTGGCAATTCATTAAAAAGTCTACAAGATGCTACACTAAAGAATCTACGACAGGCGGTGGTGCGTGAGTGAGGAATGTTTACCAAAAATGAATGGTTTCCAGAGGCTACAGACTAAAGCTAAGGTGGAGCCAATATGCTATCAGGTAGTGTTGAGTTTGCAGCAAATTGAGCTGCTAGCAAATTGGCTTTATCTAGCTATGGAGCTGACATACGGAGAGTCATTGAAAACGAGCGTTGGGACCATGACGTGGTCGAGTTCTTAACGTTCTTAACAAAAGATTAAAGGGGTGTTTACATTAACCAACATGCTCGACAACCATCAATGTTAGACCATCTAAGCGCATAAACAGCCGCTGGGCCAACATTTTGAATAAATTTCAAAATTTTTTGAAAATGTGGGTGGTTAGCCCAACAAACCATCTTGTGTTGTCAAATGCTTGACAACTTTGGTATTTTTTTCATTCGGAAAACTGATGTCTTGGACCAGAAGAAACGCTTTATCTATTATTATACTAGGATAATTATAACCAAGTAATGGAAACGCATACCCTCTCATTTCATAAAAACCTCCCTGCCCTATACTTGTATACCAAATTTCACTTTGCTACGATGACGGCAACTCGTGCCGACTTCGCACCGAAAAGTTTTTTTTGTACATTTGTCGGTATATGGCAACTTCACATTTCGAACGGAACCCATAGTGGTTTCTGACAGTTTAAGGTTTTCTTTAAATAATCTCACACTCAGTTTTTTTTTAGTAATAACTACTGTTTTCAAATGAAAAAGAATCAAAGCATCTAGTCAGAAAAACCTCTAAAATAAGGGACACCCTTTACTTATATTTCTGCATTTCTTCGTTTTTCGAGCATTATTATTTATTTCTTTAATTTTGAACACATGTATAACATAATAAAATAATAAAGTTAGATAGTTAAAGTGTTTTATTTACAAATTAGAATCGAGATACTTAAATAGAACTATTTAATACTTCGTGTAGTCCTTTATAATACATGTTTTTGTAATAAAATTGACGAGTTGAAAATTTCAGGTTGGCACAGATAGATACATCAGTTGCCATAAACCTTTCGACCGCTTATTAGGCGAAGTAGAAACCCTTATATTTGTATTTTTCTTAATATACAATTTTTATCATAGCCAGTAGAATCTTTTGTATGACAGCATCCAAACGTAAGAACCCGTGAAGTTGTTAGAAGAAGACACCATCAAATTTGTGGGGAAGTATTTCCCTGTATACATAATGAATTTATTTAAGCCATAAGCGTTTCTTCCTTTTTCGTTCTTCTTTCTTCCTCTTGTGGCCAAAACCTGATTCACCATCATGCGCGCAAACGCAAAGTGCAGGTAAACGCAAAGTTGTGCATACAGCATACAGCAATGTTGTCGAGCATGTTGGGCCGTGTAAAACTGTAAACCCTCCTTATCATTTTGAGGATCGACTCTGTATAGACTCGTTTGTCTACGTAAAAGATATCAAGCCATAAACTTGATATTTTTATTTGTTGAATGAACAAGCACTTAACCTTGATCACCAATGGAGGAACTGATCGATTCCAAAAAAAGAAAACAATTGGTTTGAATTGTGTACACTACTTGTGTAATGACATTTATTATTATTATTTCATTTCTTTTATACCTATTTACGCTACAATTATTGAATCTAAAAATGCTCACACCTAAAATAATACAAAAACTAAAAATCTAGAACAGTTGCGCACGTCCCAGTTGTTTGTTTTGCAGCGTCAATATTAATTACATCGAGTGCAGGTTGACCCATTGACGCTGTTTTGATTTTGTATTGAACTATATAATTTCTTTATAATATTACTGTTGTTGATACTTCAAAAGTTATATGTAGTTAGTTTTAATATTGGGATTTAAATCAGTCAGTTTCGTTCTGATTTCTCAATTAACATTTTGCCGACTGTTAAGATTCTATTATTCATCTTTTTAATTTTCCAAACATTTTCATTATACACAATACTTGTGTTTTTGTTTTTCTTGCTTTGTATAATTAAACTCATGTTCATATTTATTAATACTATTATTTTTTATTTTTTATTTTATTTAGATGAGCGACAGGATATTCAAAAAAAAACTTTTACAAAATGGATAAACTCACATTTTGCAAAGACGCAAAGTCCGTTGGTAAATGATCTTTTCATGGATTTGCGAGATGGTCACAAACTATTGGAGCTCTTGTGTATTTTAACAAAATCACACATCGTAAGATTATTTCGAAAGAATTTACAATAAAAAAATTTACACTATTTTTTTAAATTTTTTCATGTTAGAAACCAGAAAAGGGGCGCATGCGTGTTCATCACATAAATAATTTGAATAAAGTGATTCAAGTCATTCAAGAACACGGAATAAAACTAGTTAACATCTCCAGTGACGACATTGCAGCTGGTAATCCAAAACTAACACTTGGTCTTATATGGCTCATTGCGCTTGAATTCAATGGTCAAAGCATTGTTAAGGCTCATTCAAGTAATGGAGTTGAAAAGTCCTTGTTAGCGTGGGCACGTCGTTTTACAGAACCGCACGGATTAATGATTAACGATTTTTCGTCGAGTTGGTCAGATGGCAGGGCTTTCCTTTACATTATTGATGCAAATCTACCCGATCTAGATCTTGAAGTTGTTTTCAAAAAACACCCTTTGGCTAGATTAAAAACTGCTTTTGAACTAGCTTTCAAATATTTTAACATTGAGCAGCTTCTTGATCCCGAAGATGTTCACACAAACAAGCCTGATAATAAGTCAATACAAATGTATGTTATGTGCCTCTATCACGCAGTTGAGTCTAAGAAATGTATGCAACGATGTGATAGTACAGGTGAAGTTATGATAGTTGATGAAACTGCAAAAGAAGCTCATGCTGGCATATCTATTGGAAATCTACATGTTGGAAATATTACAGATTTGGATGAAATTCCCTTAGAAGCATCCGAAGAAACTACTGAAATAGGTGATTTAAGCCAAGCGTCAGCCATATGCAGTTCAGTACAACAGTTCGATAACCCAAGAGGTGTGCCTTTTGAGTTTTTGCGATACGAAAATAACTCACGTCCACTTTCAACACTATCAACGGCAACAAACGTTTCAATTGAAATAACAAGTTATCAAACAGCTTTGGAAACTGTATTAGGTCTACTTCTTGAAGACGAAGAAATTCTTTCTAAAGAAATTCCAGAACCTGAAAATTTTCAGTCAGCTAAAGCTCATTTCCATGAAAATGAAAATTTTATGCTTAAGCTTATTGAACATCAACAGCATGTAGGAGAAGCTCTTGAAGAAGGTTCCAATCTTATAAATGAATCTCAGCGGACTTCAGGCTTAACTTTAGAAGATCAGCATGAAATTCGGCAGCAAATGTTTTTACTCAATGAAAGATGGGAAACACTACGACTTCGTGCTTTAGATGTTCAATCGAAAATTCACTTCCGTTTAGCAAAGTTTCAGAAAAAACAAATCGATAAATTGCGAAGCTTCTTAACCAGCGCAGAAGACAGAATATCTCATATGTCAAATATAGGGCCTGGATTAAAAGAAGTTGAAAGACAGCTAGATGAGGTAGCTATGCTGAAAGATGACTTAAGGTCGCAACAGTGTTTAGTTGATAGCGTGAGTAACATGGTTGTTATTGTAAACGATGAATCTGGGAACTTTAACGATTTAGAGGATAAGTTATCGGCTTTAGGTGAGCGTTGGTCTCATGTTGTTAAATGGAGTGAGATACAATACGAAAAACTTCATCAATATAACGTCATTCATAAGTGGATAGATACAAGAGAGAAAGATTTAAAAGCCATGGAAGTTAAAGAGTTGACAGAACTAGGAAGCATTACAAAACGAATGAACGACCTTAAGTATTGCGAGCAGGATTTAAGTGAATTAGAAAGGTATTTATTAGATTTGCGTGAGATGATACAGTCTCCCATGCAAGATGACGAAGATGGTACCAGCAAGGTATTGGAACAGTTAGAGCATTTTGAAGACCGATTAGACGCCTTACGTCAGATACTTGAAGTACAATCAGATCGAATTGAGTCCATGGGTTTTCAGTTTTCATTGAATACGGTTCAGAGTCATGTGCAAAAACCTGAGGGATGGACTGATTTCCAATTAATCATCAAGTTCAGCGAAGAAAATTTAGAAGAAAAGAAAGTGCCGATGAAAGATGATGGGGATTCCAGTGGGGAGTTTTCATTACAAGCAAATCGAAAACGAAAAGTCAACGATACAAGAAATATTAATCTTTTAGAAGACAACATGCTAGAATCTCTAAGGTCTTTAGACAATTTCGAAGAACGACTATCAAGTTTGCAACGCCGCAGTCTTCGGTATCAGATAGAAGGCTTGAAAACTTTAAATAAAGAGTTAAAAAACCAGATAATCCTACATTCGGAACTAGAGGAGCTGTTACACATATGTCTAAATGAAAACCACAGTCTAAACCTTAAAGAAGAAGCTAAAAGCGTTGAAAATATAAGCAGTCGATTAAATTCACTTCACTCAAAAGTTAAAAATCTTCTCAGTGTAAATGAACAATTATTTGAAAAAGAGATGTTTTACAATAGCTTAACAGGGTTTAAATTAGTTTTAGCTGATTCCAGAGATTGGTACAAGCAACATGCTAACACAGCCCTCAAAAATGATTTAGAAAATCGTTTAAGGGATATGGAATCTTTGTCTTTGGAGATTGCGACATCTCAAAAGATAGTTTCTGCTTTAGATGATAACTTTTCTGAATGGAAAAAGGATTTCGAAATATTTTTTGCTAGCTGGGAAGATATGAAAAAGGCAATATCTACTTTAATTGAAGAAAAAGGCGGTCGGATGGAGTCTACAGAAGAAGAAGTGAAAGACCTTCAAACATTTATGCATGAAGTTGAAAATGTTCAAGCAATTATGTCAGATGAAGAAAAAATGAACACAAATCTAAGCAGGCTTAATGAATTGAAGGAAATTGCTAGAAACCTACAACAATTCTTCGAATCCATTCAACGAAATAATGCTGAAGCTATTACAAACTCTTTTGAAGAAAGTTGGTCTAAAATACCAAATCTACTTAACGATAGAATTATAAAACAAACCACTTTTATTGAAAATCTAAATCATTTTCGAGTTGAATATCAGAATATTTTTTCTGTGCTTCAAGAACTCAAAGCAAGTTTACAGCAAGAGGATATTTGTCAGCTGGGAGAAAGTTTGATGTCAAATGAGGGAAATGGTGATACCTACGATCAATATGCCATGGAACTGCGTAAAACAGAAATCGATGTAATTAGTGCTAAAAACTTCAGTGAAATACTTATCAAAGATGCGGAAGATGATTTTAGAGAAAATATTCTTTCGGAAATAGGGAAGTTAAACGAATTATACAATAAAGTTCTTGATTTGTATCAAAAAAACTGCAAGAGAAGACATCAAATCATCACAAGAATTGAAGAAATTCTCCAAAGAATTCATCACACAGAACTCTGGCTGAATGATTTGGAAATGAATACCCCGAAAAACAAGATTGCTGAAATCACCAATTCTAACGAACTTTTTCAAATTAAATCGAAGTATCAAATACTTAAAGAAACATGTGAGAAGAAAACAATCAGCTTCCGTGACTTAAATGAGAATGGAGGAGAGATAATACTGCAAATCGATGAATTATTTACTGCAAAGAAAAGCTCTGAATCTAAATACGCCAATCTTGCAATCAAGTTTACACGATTAAATGCTAGGTGGACTGAAGTTACTTCTATGGTTTATAAAAGCACTGCACTGCTTGAGCATATTTCAAGCCAATTAGGCGAGTTTAAGAAGCTGATTGTTTCGGAAACAGGATATTTAGATAAGTTGGAAAAGAAGATAGACCAAACTCCAGAGAATGCGGATGCCGAAGAGATTATTGAAGAATTAGATGTAAGTAGATCATTTATTAACAATTTAAAATGTTCAGATCAAAAATTTACAAAATTTAAAAAAAAACAGTAAGGCACAAAAAAATCACTTGCTTTTACAACGAAAAACAGTTACAATCTTATATATAGAATAGATATAATTGACGTACTTTAAAATGGAGTTCAACCTTCAGTTGAATGCTGGTTTTCTTTGATTTTGTCACTTTATTTTTCTTTTCTTCTTTTTCCAAACTTTACATTTTCGGACACTGTTATTGCAACAACTCAAATTTGTTGTCGAGGGCACCTTTTGTTAGTTTTGCTCATATATTTTTTTTTAGTTGCTTAGCACGAGTTAATTCAAATCCTTCATGCTTAAAATTTCTCATTTTTAGGACTTGGAAAACAATCTACGCAGTCACTCAGATGGTTTGCTTGAAAAGATTCAAGAAATAGGAGCAGATTTGATTGATAATGAATTTATGAAAGATGAAATAAGAAGCGAAGTCGAATCTATTGTTACTCGGTGGACAGACTTACAAAAAAAGGTAATTTAATTTATCAGAGAGAAGCTATATATTGTGAGTACAGAGAACAGAGAGGGGGGGGGGGGGGGGGGGGGGGGGGTGTTGCTTTGGTGTTACTTATTCAAAAGCGATGTTCACACAAAACTGCCAAGAAACCAAAAACTGTCAGGGAATAACCGCTGGGCTAACCTGAAGGTTGTGTGATAGTTCCCAACTACGAATTCATTATGAAAATTAAATAAAATCACTTTAAATATTTAAAAAAAAAAATTAATTCAATATTCCAAAGATTCTAAGCGAACATATAAACACGCTGAGAATTCAATCAAAATCGTTGGAGCAGGTTTTTTAAGAACCGGGTTTTTTATTTTTGGCTTTTTAAGAACTTCAACCTTATCAGAAGATGTTTTGGCAAAAAAAAATTAAAGTTAAGAAGAAAAATATTCAAGAAAAAATAAAATTTAAATAAAGGTTAATTAAATTTCAAAAATTAAAATTTTCAAATGTTGAATCTTTCAATCTTTCTTAAACAATCTAGGAGTTTTAAAACATAAAATTTGTTCAAATCTCACCGTTAACGAGAAATCAAGTTCCAAACACTCTCTGTAGAATGCTACACAGTACAAATTTTGAAGAATGTTGGCAAAGCGGTTCAGGCTCTTGATCCACTTTTTTCGTACTCTCTCATAGTAATGTCATGTTTTATTATATCTAAAAGTTTTTAATTTGTACGATTGCAAAGCTTGTCTTTTATTAGCTATGAACCCAAGTAAAAAGCAAACAACACGGAATTTGGTGTCTCTTGTCTATCTAAAAGTTTTTAATTTGTACGATTGCATAGCTTGCCTTTTATTAGCTATGAACCCAAGTAAAAAGCAAACAACACGGAATTTGGTTTCTCTTGGATTGGTGAAGGATGGACAGGTGTATATTATTGTCAGTACATGTGCTCTCCAATCGGATGTCAGCAGGTGGTGACAGATTCATTTTGGCTAGATTTAGAGTTGAGTCGTCAGCAAAACGAAGATAAATGAAATTGCGATAACTACCGTTCGATCGATGCGAAAAATTGTAAAACTTTCGGTAACCAATGAGGGTTAGTCACCGGCAAGCCAACAACAGATGCAATCCAAAAGGATAATAATGGAAAAACATCGTGATTCCTTTGAGGATATGCATGTTGTCCTGGTCGACCACTACCAAATCTAATGTAGGTTGACCTTAGACAAGGAAGAATTATAGAGGCCTATGTGCGGATAATTTAGGATGTGTGTGTACGATAGCTAGATTTCCAGTTGAAGTCACCAAAGCATTTCAGGTCACAGTTGGTGTACACCAAAGAAGAATTTCGAGTGAATTTTTATTACAGTCCTTGACTACCTACTGGAAGATAAAGTACAGAACACAAAGTACATCTTTGCTGACGATGGAGCCATCATAAATAGGGATCCTGCATCTCTGCAAACACTTATCGTATGGGTAAAAATTTTAGAAGGTAGTGGGTAACGTATTTATCCGAAAAAGACTCGACTATCTCATGTGTTACAAATATTTGTTCGAATGGAAATGCGCTTCACAAGTATGAAAAGTCTTAAGTAATTGGGATCAATGATTAAAAGTAAAGCAACTTGCGATGAACACAAAAATTATCACGTGAGCGTAGATGGGATGAAGTGGTCAGAAAACTCAACCATCTTATGTGGTAGGAAAATGCTCCATAATTTGAAACGAAGACTTACATGGTGCTTTTGCGTCCTAGAACTGACCTATGCTTCAGAATGTTTTACAATGCACACAAAGTATGAGAGTAAGTTGAAGGCAACTGAGATGATTATGCTCGTATCACAAGAACCAAGATCCGTGGATGTCAAAAATACCATCATGCTAATTAATAAACCACATCTGGCTTAGATAGTATTTTTGAATTTTGAATTGGGTTTTATTAAGACTTCAAAAAATAATCAGTTACATATATTAAAAACAAATAATTACTATAGAATAATAACTTTGAATTGGTCTAGCTTACATATATGTATGTACATAAATATTTTTAGTTAAAGAACATCTTTACGATCAATGTTATTAATTTTTACAATATGGAATGTATATAACAGTAAGAGTTGCTCAATTACACTATACAGAATTTACAATGTTATATAAGCCGAGTTTTATTGGGAATTTTTATATTCACTTCACTTAGGCCTCGGCCACGCAGTAAGCGGCTGAGCGGAAAAAAAAATTAAAACATATGAAATCACACAGAAGCGGCCACGCTATGAGCGAGCGGCGAAACAAAATTCTGAGCGTCTAAGCGGCGCCGCTCAGCAACCAAACCTGTTTTAATTTTTAGTGATGTTCTGAGCGGCAAATAGCAATTCTTTGTTTTATTAATCTAGGACGCACTTTTTCAAGCAGCAAATCAAAAGATAGAAAAGATAGACATTACGAAGGTATTGCCAGAATCTATCTGGAAATTTTCTCAGATTCAAAAATGAATGATTAAATTCTCCAAATTCCGATCTTAATTGGTTAATCGGATGAAAATCAAATCGTCATCTTTTTTGTATACATTTAAGTAATTTGTACATAATACAAACGATGGTGAACTGTTCTTGAGAACGGCATTTTAACTACTAATCGCTCAAGAGCAATCGCTCAGTGCCTGGCCATACGTCGCTTAGAGTTGTCGCTCAGCCGCTAGCCGCTTACTGCGTGGCCGAGGCCTTAGGCGCTCAATGAAACGCTGTACTCACTTATACATCTTTATTCCATAAACTCCATTTACACACATCCCTGACATCCCTGTTGTATACTTCTGCAAGTGACTAATTTTTGTCCACTTACGTTGTTCACTTTAGAGTTGTTGTTTTTCCATGTGCGATGTCTTGCGATGTTTTGCTGAAGTGAATATGATTTCCCAATGAAACTCGGCCATAGACTCAAAATTTAAGATCAAAGAAACGTTTATACAGCTTAAAACTAAAAAATACTTACGTCTATCATATATATAAATATGTCTTATATATATGAAAGCATTCTTCCTAAATAAGAAATAAACCAAAAAAATATTATTTTAGTTAAAAACATTTTTAAAACTTTAGAAGCAGTTACTTCACGTATTTTATTAATGTTACAAATGAATTTTGACAATATGCGAGAAAAATTTAAAGTGTAAACATAAGTTTATTTAAGATAAATTCTAACCTCTGTATGTGACAGGGTTACTTCTCTTGGAGAAATCAGAGAGTAATTCATTACTATTCTGTTCAATTAGTTGTATTGAAGAAGAGTTAGCATAGCAAGACTTATTGGAGAATTATAGTACCTATCTTTTAAGTTAAAATCTATATTTTCGTAGTAACTATCTCTTATAAGAATAAGATTTTATGATAACTACATATATGAATATATTCTTTTGATTTCCAATTTAGAGAAATTACAAAATAAAAGTGTGATATTAGATAGTTCAGATAGAACTGAGTTTTTGAACCGTTTTACATTAGGTCTTCTAATTTATGAATACAATCTCAAAATATGTATCTTTCAAAAGTTTGACATTTTTTTTGCTGCTTTGGGAGAAATTTTGAAGCAAGAAATAAAACCGTAAGAAAGTATAGGACGAATAAGTGTTTCATATTTATATTTCAAATAGTGTTGTCTTGTGGAAAGAAGAAATCCAGTGAGCGCCGTCAAAAAAGTAATATTGTTCAGCGTTCAGAAACAACCGCGAAGAAAAAGAAAAAAGGGAGACCAAAACACTCCTGGTACACACAAATGCAACGAAGTCTGCATTTGGTTGGCTCTGAGACATGAAACAAAAACGCACCGTACCCCACGAGCAAATCACTAATAACAAAAAACAAACGAACATAAAACCACAGCAACGTTCGAAAAGTCAACAAGTAGAAGTATGCAAAGTAGATAAAGCAAAGTTAATATGGAAAATGAAATATAAAAGTTGTAGCTTAATCAAGATGCAAATTCGTGGCCGCGGCAATATAACAAAAATTAATATGATGCATTCAATATTTTAAAATTAATTAAACATAAAGCTTGGTTAAAGGCAGAGATCTTTTCGAATTCACGATGCTCTTAGCGTTAGGATTAACTCTTCATTTCTAGTCAAAATAAAACTACCCAAGAGTTTGGGTCATTAAATCTAGAAAGATTTGCTTAATTTTTAAAAAATATTAGTACATTAATGCTTCGGAAGAACTTTGCAGTCTTCTCATTTGATAATTGTTGTTTAGGAATTTTTTATTTTTATTAAATAAAATATCATTACGTACATAATTCATCTTAACTTTTTTTTTTTTTTAATTTTAAGAGTTTTTAATAATAATTTTTAAAATGTTGATAAACAATTTTTTTAATCATCCTACAGATAGAGTATTCCACATTCGGGTGGTGCGACTAAAATAAGAATCTCAATAATTGACTGTACGTCCGAAGTTGGGCTCAAAGTAAAACTGATGAGCATTCCTAGCAAGGCGGTTGTTGCGCCTAAATTGTTTCAGGGGAGGAATGCAGCTGGCTATTTCACTAGAGCACTGTTTGTGAAAAAAGCGATAAAAGAGAGAGAGACAGGTAACGTTTCGACGATGTTCAAGAGAATCAATCGATTCTACGATGATAGCTATCAGCTATCAATTAGGTGCAAAGGTGTTTGAAGAGCACCTGACCAGATATGGGAGTTATACTCCAGTTTTGGGCGGATGAAGGCCTTATAAATTGTAGTCAGATCAGAAGGGGTGAAGAACTTCCTGCATCGTCTCAAGAAGCCTAGGCATTTATCAGCGTTTTTGGCGTACTGACAGCTTTTCGATTTCTTGGATGCAGGTACCATTCATGGATAATGGCTATGGGGGAATGTTAAGCTTTAAAGACAAGAGACAGCATTGAGTTTTCGAAGCATTGAATTCTACTCTGTTCTTCTGACCCCATGTAACAATGCTGTCAATGTCAAAATTCAATGAGCTTATCATACGCAACCGTTCCAGTTCAGGCAGCAGGGACGTGAACTTGGAAACGAATATGAAAAGCTGAGGATCGAGTCGTCAGCAAAACAGTTGAGAAGATTACAAGTTTCAGACAGGAGATTATTCATGCAAATGAGGAAGAGAGTCGGAGAAAAAACAGAGCCCTGGGACACACCAGCATTTATGAAGTGGGTATCAGACTTAAAGCCGTCCAATACAACTTGTATTGAACTGTCGGAAAGGTAGTTTCTAATCCAACAAAGAAGAGACTCATCGATATCGCATTTTTGATAAAATAGCCTGATGTCAAACTCTATCAAATCTTTAGAAATATCAAGCGCAATAATTCTAGTTTCTCCAAATCAATGTAAAGATTGGTTCAACTTTTCGGTCCACTGGTGATTTGATGGCTTATCCATCAAATCACCAGTGGACCGTTTGCTACGAAAGCCGTACTGACGGTCATTAAAAAGCTTTCGTTCTTCAAGATATTTCATAAGTTGACGGTTTATCAACGTGACCTTGGAAAGAAGGGAGGTTAGTGCGATTCGCCTTTTTTAGGGACGGGCTGGACAAAAGCAGTTTTCCATCTGCTCTGGAAATGCCCAGCAGAATAGGAGAGATGGAAAAGTTGACGCAGTGGTTTTGCCAGCGTTGAAAAACACGTCTTCAGAATAACGGCGGGGATACCATCTGGACCAGCTGATTTATGTATATTGAGATCTTTGAGGACTCTCGCAACCGAGTGAGTTCGAAAAAATATCTGCTCCATCACAGGATTTGCAGACTCAAGCTCAGGTTGGTGCCAATATATCAGTAAGTGTCGAGTTAGCAGCAAATTGGCTTTATCGATGGAGCTGTCATACGGAAAGATGACGTGGAAGAGTTGTTAATGTTCTTCACAAAAGACCAAAAGTATTTCTTATCTCACTTTTTGGTCATGTAAAAACTTAGCCTTTTGTATTTGAGCATTACAGATATTTCTGGCCCGTTTGAACAGATTTCGGTTTTCTAAAGTAGGGTTATCTTTAAATTTTCGAAAACTACTCAATCCCTAATCGCCTCTTTACAGCTTGAATCAAACCATGAATCCTCTTTAGGGATGATACTTTTTGTGCTGAAGGAACAAAATTTCTCATGCCGTTAAGAATTACGTTAGATATCATATCAGCTGATGCATCAACGTTTCCGTCGAGAAAGCACAATGACCAATTAAAATTTCGGAAGAAATTATTCAGGCCGTCCCAATTGACTTTCTCGTATTGCCACACAGTTCTGTTAGGGACTTTATCTTTTTTACCGTGACGGAAAACGAAAAATCTACCGATATGACAATGACAATCTGCCTAGAGGAGATGATTTTTTTTTTGCTGTTGGAGGTTTTTAAAATACCAGCTGGAGCATTCAGACCTAAATACCGGTCCATTGTACTACCAGTTAAAAACCTTCTATTTGTTATAGCTTTCCCGATGTTCGGAGAAAAGCCAAAAGATGCTGCCATGATAAGGAGCCTAAGTTACTAGCTCTCACCATGTCTGCGCCGAGTATCTGTAACCTCATGCGAGAAAAAGCAGGACATTCACAGAGGAAGTGCTCTGCGGTGTCCTCATCTTCTCCACAAGATTCACTGAGTGTGGTATCACTTGACACGTTTAAATTCTTGGCAAAAGAGAAGTGCCCGCTGGCAACGCCAATAAGCGATCTACAGTCTTTTCTGCTGCGAGCTAGCAAAAATGTTGCAGTCTTCTTACTAAAGTTGGGGAGCATACGTTTGGTCTCTCTGCATCCAATGAAGGCATGCCATCTACGGTTGTGCTCTTCACAGATCCAATCGTTGATTGAATCCCTCACTGAGGACGCTGGCAGACCCAGCGACGGTTCAGGTCCTGAGAAAGCTGTCTGAGACCCTTGCCTAGCAAGTTCATCGGCGATTTCATTTCCAGTTGCCGTGAGGGCCCGGAACCCAAATGAGACTCAAGGAATTTAATTCTCCGATCGCATTCAGAGAGCTCTTGCATTCCTGGATCACTTTCAAAGTGGTTAGAGGGTTGACAAGGGCCTTAAGCAACATTCCACGGCATATTTGATGGCTTCGTCAGTAACAACTAACGATGACGTGTACCAGCTACGTCGAGTGGATTTATCGGATTTACCTAATCTGAGGGCAGTAGATTGCTGTGGTCCGATTGATACCTGGTTTCCTGAAAAATAAGTTTCCAGCATAAGACTGAGTGTCTCTGCTTTAGACTCGGTATAGGAACCGTCTGATTTCCTGAGTGTTTCTGGTTTGTTTACCTTGCTCCTTTTAAGGGCTTTGGCAAGTCTACTAGTCTCACAGTCTTCCGACCGCATTCAGATTTCAGAGTGCTCTTGCATTTCTAGATCAATTTCGAAGTAGTAAGAGAGTTGAGAAGGGCCTTAAGCACATCTTGGGTTGGAAGACGTATGCGTATGTGCCTAATTGGGCATGTAGTTGTATCTCGTATCAGATCCATGATTGGATTTGGAACCATCTGTGAAGATTCGATAACGGTTCTTTCGAGGCTCAGATACTAGAGTGGACCAGCCCTGAACGAAAGGAAAGCTGACTGTGTATTGTTATCACAGTTTGAACCTTGGTATCATCGTGTCGGAGTCACTCCAGTGTGAACTGTGCCAGAGACACATCTATTTAAACGAGAAATGGCCTTGAGAGTACACCGCATGATGTACGTATCAAGGGGAGAGTGATTGCTTCGAAACCAGCACCCGAAGTGTTGGTGATGGCCCCAGTAAAGACAAAACAAATTGCTCTTTGTAATTTGGTGAACGAGGCAATACTGTACTTACGTGAGAGCTTATTCCTCCAAACAACTGACGCATAGGAGATGATTGGTCTTATCGTAGCTCTATAGATCCCAAATGACCCTTTTCGGAGACAGACCCATGTCTTGACAAAGGCTCCCTTACATTGCCAGAAGACTGGCAGTGCCTTAGGAGTTTTCGATTCGACATGCTTAGAACTTCAGCATCTGGAACTCGAGGCTGAGTCCAGTGATTCTATTCAGCGAAGATATTGGCATATCCATACCTTCGGGTGTTGTCGATTCAGAGGTCAAAGCTCAAAGCCAACCAGTAACCAGAATTGCGAATCGGTACTTTGTTCGCACAAATGATAGAACCTACACAAGCTATCTCCATTTCTTTTCTGTATAGTTATTTTTGGTTTTTATTTTAAGCTTTTATCTTTTATTTTCCTGTTTTTTATTTGAATTTGAATTTTTAATTTTTGAGTTTTTATTTTTGTTTTTCATTTTCATTTGCAAAAGACTAAAACGATGCTGACTAAAAGAAAAGAAAATTTTTTTCATTAATTAATAATTGTGACATTAAATTTAAAAATTTATTTTGTTTTCATGAGGTAGCCGTGGCGTAAAAACATGTCTGAATGTAAACCGGTACGTTCGTGGTTCGTGGTTCGAATCTCAACAGAAGCAAAAAAATTTTTCCACGGATATTGCCTTTCACGAGGAATTTGCAAGTCATCCGATAGTAAATTTATTGCCAAGAAAAGCGCTTTTTCAATTCACCGTTCGAATTCGGCAGAAATTTTTAGGTCTCCTCCATTCCCCCACAAGGCAATGGCTGTTCGAAATGAGCTAGGCCGTGGGTCTCCTCGCTCTGTTGCTCCACCCTATTTATTTCCTTATTTATTTTTATTATGAAATGAAGTAGAAATATTATTTGAGTGGATAGTCAACGCATTCGAGTAGTTGATTGTGTTAAAAATTTTGAATGAGCTTTGAAACATGCCGTGAAAAGTATTTAGTTAATATTGTAATATTTCCCTATTTTTAAATTGATCTTTAAACATAAGAACACGTTAGAGATGTTCTCTATGTAGTTCACTTAATTGGTTCGTCTACTTATTCCAGCAGCAAAATAAAAAATTTCACCCAAAAAGCATAAAGTATCAAAGGCAAAAGCAATACTCAAAACAACGAAAATCCACTTTAAGTCGGAAACTTTCATCGGCTCCAGTTCTGTATTCCTTGTCATATCCTCCAACGTTATTTTGCCATTTTCAACTAATTCATAAAAGGTTCTGTGTCGCCGATATAACGAATGAAATTGTACGAATTTAACTCATGTGTGTGGTTTATTTCTGAAAGAAATGGAATTTTACATTGCTTTACATATATTTTTAGATTACTTACCGCAGTCTTACTTCTTCCTTTCAACATCGGCTGACAAATGGCAAATGGCAAATGAAAAAGGCACACACGAGGCGAATAGCCGATAAAGGAAAATAATTAAACGTCAGATGAGGCAAAAGAAAGAAAGTAAGGCTGCGTTTACATTTAGAAGAAAAAGATGGGTTTACATTTAGGGCTGTTCACTTTGGTCACGTTCTCTCTGGTCGCGTTCTGCAACATCCCCACCCCCGTGGATCGACCGCGATTCACTATGAAGGTCCAGAACGGCTAACTTAGATGCCATCGTTATCGATATAGGGAGAGAGTTGGTAAAGTACACTTCCCTTTGGCACGGCTTCGTTGCACCTAAGTTGTCTCAACTCTGCAGCGAACGCTTCTGATTGGGCTTGACGATATAACTGTTGTTTGGCGGCCTCGAGCTCATAAGCTGCGAGACTGTTTCCTTCGTTAAGGGAACTATTACGACATCGATCTAGAAATCGAAGAACCCAGGCCATGGTTCTTACTAGTCTGTTGAGAGAGGAAAAACGATTAAAATCTATAAGGTCTATACTCACGATGATTAGAGAATATTTTGGACGAAGCTCTTCATCATCGTTCTCAGGATCGTTGGCAGTGGTAATGATATTTGGAGGCCACATTTCTTCCTCCTTCTGCATGAATTCGAGACCCCTTAGCCAGCGTGATAAAGCGCTGAAATCAGGTTGGCTACTTGACCGTGTAGCATTGGTTGTCTTCACGTATTGGGCGGCACAGGGCGAACATGCAGCTCCAAACGTCATGACGGACATTTCATAAACATCTAGCGGTTTCGAGTCGTCACCATCACGCCACAGAAATCGTTGAGCACACCTGTCCTCCTGCTGAATCAGTATTTGGTGGAACATCTCTTTGATGTACCCACACACGGCAACGGCTCCTTCACGAAAGTGAAATAATACTGATGGCAGCGGTTGATATTGTTGAGGTCCTTTCATGAGGTGTGAGTTAAGTGAAGTCCCGTTCACCTCGGCTGCGGCGTCAAATACAAGACGTAATTTCTTGTAAGGGCTTACCACTGCAAAATGTGGCAGGTACCACGTTTTCGATCCAACGACGACGGCTTCAGCTGGTGTTAACTTACGAGCATAGTTCTTGGCGACGTGAGATTTGATGATGGCACTGTAGGCAATGGTGAAGCTGTCATCTCTTTTCATCTTTCGTTCTATTCCAACAAGTCGTTTCAGCGCCATGTTGTAGCTGTTGGGTAGCTCCACAACATCGGACTTCCACAACAATCCAGTTTGGAATCTATCTTTTACCCTCTTCGTGGTCAACCGAAGAATATCTCTAGCTCGAACATCAGCTTTGCTCTCAATTGGAGGTGATGGCCTTACTCCGAAACTCTCAGTTTCAAAATACTCCACGACCAGTTTGTGAAGTGACTCATCATTTGTGTCACAGGTGAAAAGGCATGTCGGCGGTGTTGAACGAGCGATTTCTGTGGTTGGACCGAACACTACCCAACCCAGCTCTGTATTCGCTGCGTACGGACCCTTTCTGCTGGCCATCTGGAAGTCATTTGGCAGTCCTAAGTGACAGTGATCCAGACCAATCAACAGTTTGGGTACAGCATTCGAATATGGCTGCAGTTTCGATCTTCCAAGGCGGCTGTTGAGACTACGAAGTTCACTTTCAGACAAGCTTTGAGTAGGCAGATTAAGATTTGACACACCGTAAACGTCTCGCAGCATATGCTTCTTTTTATTTCCAACTCCACTGACGCGAACATCGACTACAACTGTGTTCTCTTGAGCCTGTCTTCCTCCAACCCATTGCATATTTAGTCGGCGATTTTGGCCACGCAGACCTAGCTCCTTCATTACGTCAGCATCCATCATTGTTATCGACGATCCCTCGTCCAATAAGGCGTACGTATCAATGGCTTTACTTGGACCATAGAGAGTGACTGGCAACACACGAAATAATAAATTGCTGCACTTTGCGACGTCCTGCATAGCAAGCAATGTGCTTCCAGAAAAACTTGCTACTGGTTCTTCTGATATTGACCTCCGACTGTTGTTGTTGTTGAGAACCAGAACACCTATCTGATGGTTCGTGTAGTAGCTCATGATGTCGCCTCTGGCACCCATTTATGGCACAAAGGCCCTTGCTGCGACAGTCACGAGTTGCATGCCCAGGTTTCAGACATGTGAAACACAAGCGCAAATGTTTAACCTTCGACCACCTTTCAGGTATTGTTAACTTAATAAATTGCTTACACTCACTGGTCTTGTGTTGACCTTGGCAGGTAGAACATTTCTGCCAGGGTTGCAAAAGCTTAATTCTTTTCTTAGCTTAAGCTAGTCTATAATTCACAAGCTAATATGTGAATTATGAATTAAACAAATAATAATTCTTAAGCTAATTGGTGACTTATGAATTAAATTTTCCCAAGTCATGAGCTGGTAAGTGAGTTATGAACTAAATCTTTTTCAATTCATAAGTCAGTTGGTGAATTATGAATTAAATTTTTTCAATTCAGAAGCTTGTTGGTGAATTCTGAATTAAATCTTTTTCAATTCATAAGTCAGTTGGTGACTTGTGAATTAAATCTTTTCAATTCATAAGTCAGTTGGTGAATTATGAATTAAATTTTTTTAATTCAGAAGCTAGTTGGTGAATTATGAATTAAATCTTTTTCAATTCATAAGTCAGTTGGTGACTTGTGAATTAAATCTTTTCAATTCATAAGTCAGTTGGTGAATTATGAATTAAATTTTTTCAATTCAGAAGCTAGTTGGTGAATTATGAATTAAATTTTTTCAATTCAGAAGCCAGTTGGTGACTTGTGAATTAAATCTTTTAAATTCATAAGTCAGTCGGTGAATTATGAATTAAATTTTCCCAAGTCATGAGCTGATAAGTGAGTTATGAATTAAATTTTTTCAATTCATAAGCTAGTTTGTGAATTATGAGTTAAATTTTCCCAAGTCATGAGCTGATAAGTGAATTATGAATTAAAAAAAAAATTATCTGGTAAGGTAGTTGGTGACTTATGAATTGAATCTTTTCAAATCCTCGCACAGGCAAATCTACTAGACGGTTTTTGGAGTATAATAGCGCGTTAGTTAGGTTCATTCCATTCGTATCAGAGCTATCTCCCAATGGACCGATAAAAGAATTGTTCACGCTGCAATTCTGAATTTATTCAGATCAGTACCTTGCCACTCCGACTACACCATCCCCCAACTGGTTTTTGATAATAAGTTCCAAGTCTCAATCCCATCGAGAACTACCTGGGAAGACGACTGTCAGGCTGTCGCCTATCTCTTAAGGAGATGGTTGAACAGTTCAATATTCACCTTATTTGGGTGCCGGGCACAGAGATATCGTGGGTAACTGCAAAGCCGATGAACTCGCCAGAGAAGGAACCGTTCTAGCGATCTCAACCAGCAGTTTTAATATATACATACAGTAACTCACACTCAAAGTGGGACACCTAAGAAATAAAATCTTCAATAAACTTCTTTACGAAAAAAAAATGCAGAGTTGCTCACTTTCTTAAACAATTTTTATTTTTATTGCTTAATATTGACCTCAAATTATTATAAAATAAAAAAAAAATATCAAAAAACAACCCCGATTTGTTTAAAAAAAAAGATGAAAATGATCTGTATAGTATTTTTTTTTAATGCAGGTCACACTCAAAGTGGGACACCTGCTGTTTTCTAAGAAAACTAACCGTAATTGCCACGTTATCTATATTATTTAGTTGCAGTTTTTGTAGAGCTTTCATTGTGATAGCATTAAAAAAAAAATCGAAATGTCAAGGCAAACAACCTTTGGAGAAAGGCAAATTGTGACTTTCAATTACCAAAAAGGAAAATCCGTTCGCAAAATAAGTGAAGTCGTTAAAAAAGTAAATCTATGGTGTTTAATGTAATAAAACGGTTTCGGAAGGTCGAATAGGAAATAAACCAAAAAATGTTGAAAGTACAAAAAAAAAATTAGCGATAGAGGTGGGTGGTTTCTTTTAAGAAAAATAAGAAGTTATTCCTTTCTGTCCGCCATTGACCTTTAAAAAATGTTAAGGGACACTGAAAATGTTGATTTAAGTGCAGAAACAGTTTGCCCGTTTCTAAGGAGAAACGAATTGAGCGGCTGAGTTGCGTCCAAGAAACCGTTAGTATAAGAAAAGTATCGTCGTTTAAAAATGCAATTGGCCAAAGAAATATCAGAAAAGAATAGTCGTTTAAGAATGTAATTCGCCAAAGAAAACGTGACAAAGGATATGAGTTTCTGATCAAAGGTAAGTCGCATTTTGTTCTCCAACTTCAATCATAATTCGGTCAAATCATTAAAAGTTCTTTTTACGGACGAAACCAAAACTAATCTTTTTGATTCTGATGTCACATGCTCTTTGGCGAATTGCATTCTTAAACGACTATTCTTTTCTGATATTAACGGCTTTTTGTGCGCAACTCAGCCACTCAATTCGTTTCTCCTAACAAGCCGGCGAACTCTTTCTGCCCTTAAGTCAACATTTTAAGTGTCCTTTAACATTTTTTAAAGGCCAATGGCGGACAGTAAAGATTCACTTCTTATTTTTCTTAAAAGAAACCGCACATTCCTATCGCAAATTTTTGTTTTGCTTTTAACACTTTTTGGTTTATTTTCTATTCGACCTTCCCGAAACCGTTTTATTACACTGAACACCATAGATTTACTTTTTTAACAACTTCACTTATTTTGCGAACGGATTTTCCTTTTTGGTAATTGAAAATCACAATTTGCCTTTCTTCAAAGGTTGTTTGCCTTGACATTTCGATTTTTTTTTTAATGCTATCACAATGAAAGCTCTACAAAAACTGCAACTAAATAATATAGATAACGTGGCAATTACAGTTAGTTTTCTTAGAAAACAGCAGGTGTCCCACTTTGAGTGTGACCTGCATTAAAAAAAAAATACTAGACAGATCATTTTCATATTTTTTTTTAAACAAATCGGGGTTGTTTTTTGATATTTTTTTTTTTATTTTACAATAATTTGAGGTCAGTATTAAGCAATAAAAATAAAAATTATTTAAAAAAGTGAGCAACTCTGCATTTTTTTCGTAAAGAAGTTTATTGAAGATTTTATTTCTTAGGTGTCCCACTTTGAGTGTGAGTGACTGTATATGGTATACCAATCGCTACATCCTAAAGCAAGAGGCAATGGATAGAAAAAATAGGTGGAACGTTATCACTGCGAGTGTGGCAACAAAACATATATTGCCAAAACTAGATTCAAACGCGCAAGACATTTGCTATAACCAGATTGCACTTTAGCTCCGTAATCAATTATTACCAATGTCATCACGGACATTGTCTTTGTTTGATAGGAAGACACGCCATAAGACTCGGCGTTTCCTTTAATGACTTCTGCAGAAGTTGTTTATATGAGGAGGAGGAGGAGACAATCCCACACCTCCTCTGCTCATGTCCTGCACTCTTTAAAAAAAAAACTGCATCTAGGAAAATATTTTCTTGATGATTTAAGCGATCTGGCGAACCCAGGTACCCTGCATATCTTTCGCTTTATCAAAAGCTTCAAATGGTTTTGTTAAGTGAGGTACTCCCTTACATAATTCTTATAGTATCACAATGGACTTAATACTTAATAAGTGGGTCAGTTGTTTTCTTGACAGCCATTTTAACCTAACCTAACCTAGATAGGTTTTTTGCTCGACACGCTTTTGCGGATTAGACAAGTTTTGCAATCGTGCAGAAAAATTTTTTGAGATAACAATTAAACATGACATTCCGATGATAAGTCTAAAAACGGCACCTCCCATAGTACCGTTTTTTCAAAATCGACTTTCTAGTGAGTGGCTTCCATGATGGTGGCGAAATTTTGTATTTTAGAAGTCCCAAGTTGTTGAAGAAAAAATGCATTTGAAAATGTGAAAAATTTTAATTTTTGAAATTTTCATAAATTTTTAAAAAAATTTTTGATTTTTTGTACGAAATTTGATTTGATTTTTGATTTTTTTTTTTTCAAATTTTTTGTCAAAACAGTTTCACACGTATTTAGCAACATAAAAATCATTACAGATAAAAATAATAACAAAATACATTAACCTACCAATGTATAAATAAATTCCTGAGGTCGCCATTTTGTTAATTTTGAGAAAAAAAAATCCTTCAATCAGGCACTAGCCTTTCATGTTTTCTAAAAACTGTATTAGTTTCATTGAAATGTATCGAGCGGTTTTTGAGTTACAGTTGGCACCGCAAGGACCCATTTTTAAAACCAGTTGAACTTAGACCGCCATAACTTGTAAAATAGTATAGTTTATACCAAAAATAGATTTTTAGAGGTTTGTTTATTAACATAATTATGTAACTAAGAAGAGATTTAAAATACTTCAATCACTACCTTTTAAAGATAATTGTAATGCAGCAAACGAAGCATAATTCAGTGCACAAGAAGAAGAATTGAGTTAATTTAATAAATTTAATTCATAACTCAAAAAATAGCTTATGAATTGAAAAAGATTTAATTCATAACTCACTTATCAGCTCATGACTTGGGAAAATTTAATTCATAATTCACCAAATGACTTATGAATTGAAAAAGATTTAATTCATAATTCACCAAATAGCTTATGAATTGAAAAAATTTAATTCACAAGTCACCAACTGGCTTCTGAATTGAAAAAATTTAATTCATAATTCACCAACTAGCTTCTGAATTGAAAAAATTTAATTCATAATTCACCAACTGACTTATGAATTGAAAAAGATTTAATTCATAATTCACCAACTGGCTTATGAATTGAAAAAATTTAATTCATAATTCACCGACTAGCTTATGAATTGAAAAAATTTAATTCATAATTCACCAACTGGCTTATGAATTGAACGAATTTTAATTCATAAGTCACCAGCTAACTTATGACTTGAAAAATTTTCAATTCTAAATCAGCAACTAGCTTGCGAATTACATTTTTTTTAAATCAGAAGTCAACAATTAGCTTATGATTTAGGGATTTTTTAATTCATAAATTCGCAACCCTGATTTCTGCATATATGGACGTTGCTTTTCAGCAGCGTGCAGAATTGGCATGCGTCTCTTCGGCTCCCTGTTGTCACTATCTTGCATGGTGACACTGCAAACTAAATTGGCCACTTCACTAAGCCAGTCGCTGAAGTTTACTATCGTTGGGTATGGCTGCACTTGCGCTGCGCACCTAACCCAGTCTAGTTTCTTGGACATTGGAAGCTTGGAGACAAGCTCATCCAATAATGTTGGGTTCGACATGTGCTGTTGAGCGTTCGCTGTTTGGAGGAACACTGCTAAGTTCTTGACTTTAGTCGCAAATGGAATTAAACGACTCATTGCATGCTCACTAATTGGTGTTATCTCCCTTACCAGATTCAATTGGCTGCGTATTAGTTGTTCTGGACGCCCGAACCGGAAACGAAGCTGTTCCATGATGGCGTTCACATTATCAGGATGAATTAAGAGAGATTTAACAGTCTCTCTTGCTTCACCTGTAAGGGCTTTTTGCAAGCGCTGGTTATTTTCCAGATTTGTATAGTTAGAGGCGGCTGTTGTCTGTACAAATGCTGTAAAAAACATTGGCCAATCTTCGGGCTGTCCACCGAACGCTGGAAGATCTTGAACCTTTCTGAGACCCGTGGCACGTGGGGAGTGGGCAGAATTCATGGCAAAAATCTGGGGAGTGGCACTGTACATCGAAGACGGCGGATGTGCGTACGTCGTAGACGGCGGCTGTGCGTACGCGACATTTGTCGTGCGAGTGAAGCTCATGTTCTCTATGGCGACATTTGGATAGACGTGACCTGCCGGCGGCATGGTGGCATATACATATGGCATATTCGTTGCTGCTTGCGTATATATGCTACCATATGGACTTGGTCGTGGTTGAGACATACATGACATTGGCTGAATGTCGAACGGTAAGTTTTTCATTATAGAAATACCACCAACTGACGATGTATGCAGAGGCTGTATTGATGGCGTTGTCTCATGCACTGTTGCTGTTGGTGCGAGTGAGACGGCTGGTGATACCTGGCTTTGCACCACCATTTTGAGCGAGTCGTATTGCAAATTGCTTTTCTCCAAGCATGCTTGCGTGGATTTTAGCTGACTTTCCAGAGCGGCGATTTGATTCCGCATTGCTAGCAAAATGTCCTCTGTTTGTGCTGCATCGGCAGTGGCAACACTCATTGACAACGGACGTTTTGCTGCGGTGCTACAGGCGGAGCTTATGGAAGCAATCGTCTTGGGAATCGCAGCTGACGTTTGCGCAGAGGCGCTAAATTGGTTTTCGGATGAGGACTTTTCCTCGTCCATGTGGATTGTGGCGGCGGCGTCTACTTCTAAAAACCGGGGACTTCTTCTTGGTGCTGGCGGCGGCGTGCGTTGCATTCGCAAAACTAACTGGCTGCGGGCGGCAGCATATACAATAAAAATTCCAAAATGGAAATGGCGGCTATTTCTGCAGTATAATTGCAAAAAGATTCGCAAAAGATGCGAAATAAAGATTTGTCGCCGATGTAACGAATGAAATTGTACGAATTGAACTCATGTGTGTGGTTTATTTCTGAAAGAAATGGAATTTTACATTGCTTTACATATATTTTTAGATTACTTACCGCAGTCTTACTTCTTCCTTTCAACATCGGCTGACAAATGGCAAATGGCAAATGAAAAAGGCACACACGTACACGAGGCGAATAGCCGATAAAGGAAAATAATTAAACGTCAGATGAGGCAAAAGAAAGAAAGTAAGGCTGCGTTTACATTTAGAAGAAAAAGATGGGTTTACATTTAGGGTTGTTCACTTTGGTCACGTTCTCTCTGGTCGCGTTCTGCAACATTCTGCTTTTCCAAAAATCCAACAAACCTGAAGAATATCCTTCCAAAATCAGAGTGTTTATAATTTCCTTATAAATTGAATTCTCATTAATTGGAAAAGACCAAAGAGCGCCTTTGTATTCACAAATTTTCTTTGGTAGACGAAACAATGGTCTAGCGAACAATTCTTGCTGACGCTGAACCATTTTCCATTTGATAGTACTTATGGTATAAGCAAACTTTGTATTGAGACTATATCGTAATTGTTTGAAAGTGGTCGAACATTTAACATTTTTGCGTATTTTTTCTTGAAATCTGGTCTCATTTTGAAAAACAACTCTATTTCCCCTTTTGGATCAAGTACTCTCAGTTTCGAGTTTAGAAGATCATCCAAAGATTCTAATTTCCTTTCAAATGGAGAAGCTGTCATTAAGGTTTGAAGGAATGCATTGTATGATTTGACCAAGATTATTCCAAAAAAGAAGATCAACGTATACATGATTTTCAAACTGTAAGTTTTATCGGGTCTTTCGTCCATCGATTGCCCAATTATCCCACGGAAGCAGTTGTCATTAAAAAAGCGAAATTTTTTTCCATCGAATAAAAATGCAACTAGTTCTAACATTACTGATAGCAATACAATCAGTCCAATGGTGATGAGAAGAGCATCCCATTTAAAAACTCTAGGTTCGACTGGAATCATTATACAATAATCATCTATGTTGTACGGATAGGTGATCCAAAAGTAGTTTGTTGTAGCTGTAGCGGGCGCTAATATTTCTACTGAACCATTCAACACAAAAAGGCTTAATTCGTATGTAGAAACTTTAAGGTTTATGTTGGAATAATTCAGCCTGGCATTATGCTTGCTCGCTAGAGAGTTAATGAAGTGTCCAATGTGTCCTTTGACAACGTATCCTCCTTTGGTATTTTTTGACACGATTAACTCTGTAGGGCTATTCCAGAAAGCGCGGCTGATCGCTTTTGGTGGCGGAAATGAATTTTCGTATTCTCAAAAGCGAATCGTTTTTAATTTTTTTTTTTCCATGGAAAGCGAAAGCGCTTTCCAAACGTCACTCTTTTTTTTCGTAGAAACTATACCTTTTTGACATAATTCATTTCGTTTTCAAAAGCGATAGGTGTTGTAGTGTCGGATTGCAAGCAGCGGATTGATAGAAAAATGTAAATATAATGAAAAAATTAACTATCATCAATTGAATTGAGAGTAATTTTCTTTTTTATTGTATTAAAGGAGTCAAAAAACCACTACAAAACAACAATTTTTTATGCTTGAACCCCCCGCTAAGAAAGGAAGAGTAGCAGCGACAAGCGAGCTTCAGAATAGGAGTCAATGAGCTTCTATTTTAAGGTTTAAAATGCACCTTTGTTCCATCTAAAATATAGCAAAAGCAAAACATTTCTTTCGAAAGTTGAAATAATTTTACAAACGTATAGAAAATATTTTTGAAGTAATAAACAAACAAAAATGATTCAAATTTATCGAGTGGAGAAGAACCACTTCTGATTAGCTTTCTTTGAATTTGCTGAAACAGCTGATACCTAGTGAAAACTTGGAATTTTTATTGGAAAAACTTGAAAATAGATGACACGTGGATGGATAAGACTTCCAAATGGAAAAATTGGAAGTTTAATTTCCAACCATGTTCGCTTTTCAGAATAACCTAAAGCGAAGCGCTTCGCAATTGAGTTATCGCTTTAAATACGATCCGCCGCGCTTTCTGGAATAGCCCTACTGGTTCACCTCCTCCAAACAAAACTGGCAGGTACATTCCCTTGAGGTCTCGTAAGAGTTTCGGAAAATACACAGTTGTCCGTAATACTGCAATCCCTTCAACTTTTTCGATGTTAAAAACTGGGATCCTTGTGTACCGGTAGAACACTGGTGATTCTTGAAAATCTGAAAAGATTGCCATAACATTTATGATGTGGTTCTCCCAACAAAAGATGAATAACTGGTTCAATTTGAGTTCGTTTTCTGTTCTATTGCTCAGGAGAAATATGGTCTTAGAATATCTCATGTGCTGAAGGTATTCAAGCAGTTTTTGAAGAGTAAGTTTTTTACCATCCATAAGGACAACTGTCAGTACATTTTCATTGAATTTTGTTTTGATTGAAAACGAACCGCTATCTTTGGTGGAGATTATCATTGGAATGTCTAAAGGAGTTGAGACATTTCAGATGAAATTCTCACCAAAATGCGCAGCTGATTGTACTCAATTTGTCCTTAACACAAAAATACTTTGAAATTTCTCATTTCTTTGAATGTTTTGAATTAAGGAAAGCAACTTGGTGTTTGGTTCAGTACCTGCTGCAAGGGTAACCAGCGAAAGTAGTAATATATCCACAAAATTTTTTTTCATTTTTAAACCAACAAAGACAGAGATCACGTTTAATACTGTTGACACTGTTGTATGTTTTAGGACAACACCAAGACTAAGCTTCTTCGTCAAGGTGAAAAAGATATACCATCGATAAATTACTAAATGCTTAAATGCGCTTGGGATAAGTGGCCCACTTTGTAACAATTGCTATTTTACCCTTTTTTTAAAATATGAAATACCATCACTTGTCTATAGTTTTTATTATAACTTTGTAATGAAAACTTATAATGGCGATGTGCTACACCAGTTTGAAAAAAGCAATCGATTTTTAATATGCACTTAAAATTGATATCTGGCCGAGAAGGGTTTTTTCGGCCAGCCACTGATATCTATCTTTAATAAACTAATAAAGTAAAAAATAAAAAAAAATTATAAAACTTGGGAAACACTTTTTTGTTCTAATGGCATTTGAAAAAATAAAAGAGTCCATAAAAAATCAATGCTGTTGATATTTCAGCATTTCAAAAACTGTATAGGTGAATCTATACAGGGTGTCCCGTACTTGTGTATTATCCTTTGGGGTGTGATTCTTGGTCATATTCTAAGAAAAAAATTGTTCTACAGTAAAGCTCGTTTCTCAACTTTGACATCACTTTTTGACAATTTAAAAAAAGGCTAACTTTGGTGTAGCCTGACCTGTGTTAAATTCGATATCTCTGTCAATACTGATGATAGAGACCAAATCTTAGACTTAGGTTTTTGTAAAAATAACATCCCTTAAGACTGTATTTAAGTTGAGCTTCCATAGGTTTAGGGTTGCCAGATTTTCAATTTTAAGTGGTGTTCAAATTTTCTTCCCGAAACAAAGGTTTGTCTTTGAGTTCATTTTTTTTGCAGAAAATGCCTTGTGAACATAGAGTTTCTATATTTTTTACCGATGACAATTATGAAAAAAAAACTCAGTAATAAGTGCACTTAAAAACCCATACATTTTATGATACTTGAAAAAATACAAAACGGGTAAAATTTAAAAAAATTTAAAAAAATGTTTAGCTTCGAGGTTTGTTTGAATCAAGCAATAATATGGGCACTTTTAATAGTTTTCTACGCATTTTATACAAATACAATTATATCAAGAGCTCAAAGTGCCTACGTAGACATTTTTTTCTTATATGAGTTTTGCAATGGAAATTCAAGAATAGCACAACGAAGATACCAGGAACTTTATCTTTACTGAAAATCTGGCAACCCTAAGCCTATAGGAGTCCAATTTAAATACAGTTTCAAAGATTACAAGACTTCAAATAAGACAAGAGTTATCGACAGCAAACACCCACAACGAAATTCAAAAACGGGCTCAGGCATGCATAACTTGACCATACGTCCCGCTTTGTGCGGGACAGTCCCGCTTTCAGACAGTCTGTCCCGCTGTCCCCCGCGAGGCTGAAATTGTCCCGCCTTTGCAATTTTTTGTGAGGTTTGAGTTTCTTTTGATTCGATAAAATTTAAGCAAAAACTTTTTCATTCTTTTGTATATTGCTATTAACTCGGAATGCGTGCTGACAAAATACTCGAGGTTAAAATTAAAAAATTTGTGCAAGTAATTTTCGTGAAGCTGTGTGTGAGCAGCTTGTGGACAAATGCCGCCATGGCCAGAGATTGCCATCTTATTAATTAGTTATCGATGGTTTTGTTTCAGTTCAAGTAGTGTTTTGTTACAAAACAATAATGCCTAAGCGCAAGTGTTCCTTTAATATTAGTTTGTAACAGAAGTATCCATTTATAAAACAAAGAAAAGATAACACCGCAGACGTTACATGTGAAAAATGTCGTACAGATTTTAGTGTTGGACATGGTGGTGCCAGTGATATAGAAAAATATTTAAAATCAGAAAAACATAGACTTGCCGATCAAGCCGCTGCTTCAAGCTCGTCAATGCTTAATTTTTGTAAGAAAACCGAGTCGTCAACTTCTAAGGATTTGGATTTAGCTGCAGCTGGGGGTACGTGGGCGCATCACACCGTGCAACATAATCACAGTTTTCGCTCAAATGACTGTTCTTGTTAGCGAACCTGGCAACGCCGAGGGATAAACTTCCCTTTTATGGCCGTCCATCTTTTTTATAAAATTCCCTTTTTATGGCCGTCCATCTTTTTTATAATTTTCCCCTTTTTATGGTCGTCCATCTTTAATAGAATTTTCTCTGATGGTCGTCCATATTTTATGATCGTAAAATCTTTTAATAGAACGACAAGAAGACAAAAGGTGGACGCGTCAACTTATATAGAAAGAAAGAAATGTATTGAATAAAGTAAGAATAAAAAGAAGAAAGAAAAAACTAAACGTAAGTAGAACAAAATTAAGTAAAATGAAATTGTAACTAATGTACATATATATATTCTTAGGAAATAAAAGTCAGAGAAATCAAAGATTAAATAAATTGGTCTGGCTACTTTCGATGTGAAAATTCTTCAACAATATTCTACAACATTCTTTTATTTCGTTTACTGGAGAAACACAATAAAATGAACGTCGTGTGGTGCACCAAAAGCACATGATCGTCATTCTTTTGTTCCGATTGCTTGGATGCAAACGTCGATCTAAGAGATTTATCATCTAAGCTTAGCATCACCAGGGAACATCACCAATAATTCTTTTGTTCCGATTGCCTGGATGCAAGCGTCGAATTAAGAGGTTAAATCATCAAAAATTTGCACCGCCAGGAACATTGTCATTCTTTTGTTCCGATTGCCTGGATGCAAGCGTCGAATTAAGAGGTTAAATCGTCAAAACCTTGCACCGCCTGGGAACATCGTCATTCTTTTGTTCCGATTGCTTGGATGCAAACGTCGATCTAAGAGATTTATCATCTAAGCTTAGCATCACCAGGGAACATCACCAATAATTCCTTTGTTCCGATTGCCTGGATGCAAGCGTCGAATTAAGAGGTTAAATCATCGAAAATTTGCACCGCCAGGAACATTGTAGTTCTTTTGTTCCGATTGCCTGTATGCAAGCGTAGAATTAAGAGGTTGAATCGTCAAAACCTTGCACCGCCTGGGAACATCGTCATTCTTTTGTTCCGATTGCTTGGATGCAAACGTCGATCTAAGAGATTTATCATCTAAGCTTAGTATCACCAGGGAACATAGCCAATAATTCTTTTGTTCCGATTGCCTGGATGCAAGCGTCGAATTAAGAGGTTAAATCGTCAAAACCTTGCACTGCCTGGGAACATCGTCATTCTTTTGTTCCGATTGCTTGGATGCAAACGTCGATCTAAGAGATTTATCATCTAAGCTTAGCATCACCAGGGAACATAGCCAATAATTCTTTTGTTCCGATTGCCTGTATGCAAGCGTCGAATTAAGAGGTTAAACCATCAAAACTTTGCACCGCCTGGGAACATCGTAGCATTCTCTGTTCCGATTGACTGGAAGCAAGCGCTGAACGAAGAGGATTAATTATCTTACTACCGTAGCATTCTCTGTTTCGATTGACCGGAAGCAAACGTAAAACAAAGGATAAGAAGTCTGAAGAATCACCGAACATCACTCGTCATCACGATTACGCCTAGAAGGAACGTAAGGTAAGTGCTTTGTTTAGTAGTTAGTTATTCTCTCTGCCTCCGTACCCATGCCTAAAAAGAAGGGGATTAAAATGCCAAATAATTGCAAGGCATGCAAGAATGTCGATGATGAGGAAATGGTCCAGTGCGATTCCTGCGACGACTGGTATCATTTTGTTTGTGTAGGTGTAGACTTTGAAATAGAGGGCCATGAATGGAACTGCGTAAAATGCAGAACGTCTTCCATTGAGACAGCCCCACTTAATCTCAGCTTAGATCATTTTTCTCAGTCCCCACCGCGATCACCTCTGACCTCTATGGGGTCTCCACAGCCCTCGACGAGAGGAACTATAGAGCAACAGCAACAGCAACAGCAACAGCAACAGCAACAGCAACAGCAACAGCAACAGCAACAGCAACAGCAACAGCAACAGCAACAGCAACAGCAACAGCAACAGCAACAGCAACAGCAACAGCAACAGCAACAGCAACAGCAACAGCAACAGCAACCGCAACAGCTTCAGCAAAAGCAACAGCAACCGCAACCGCTACAGCAACAGCTACCGCTTCAGCTACCGCAACCGCTAGAGCTACAGCAACCGCAACCGCTACTGCTACAGCAACCGCTACAGCAACAGCTACCGCTTCAGCTACTGCAACCGCTAGAGCTACAGCAACCGCAACCACTACTGCTACAGCAAACGCTACAGCAACAGACACCGCTTCAGCCTCCACAACCGCTACAGCAACAGCTACTTCTACAAATACAGCAGCTTATGCAACAGCTACCACTACAGCAATTGACACAGCCTCAGCAACAGCAGCTACTTCAGCAAAAACAATCAGTAAAGCCACAAATGCCACATCCTCAGCAACAGCAACCGTTCCGGCCGCAGCTACCGCAACAGCAACAGCAACGTCTAGCGCAATCGCTTCAGCTACAGCAACAGCAACCGCCACAGCCACAGTATCAGGTACCGCAATCGCTACAGGATCAGCTTCAGCATCAGCTTCAACCACAGCTACAACAGCAGGTCAGACAAGAACATCTGAAGGAACAACCAACTGCCTTCACAGATGCTGCAATCAAAACATCGCAACTCGACATCAATGAAAAAATACAACAGAAGAAAAGAAAGTGTTCGCTGCTCCTACAACAACTAGAAGAAGAACGACAGTTGCAAGCCAGAAGAGATATGGAGTATACACAAAAAAAGTACGAGATAATGAAAGTTTTTGAAGAATACGAAGACGACAATGTAGCTCAACAAACCCAACTTCAAACGGCCCAGCCAGCAAAGTCATGCGAATATCAAGGAGCAGGTGTGTGGAATAGCCCGCACTACGAGCAGCAGTTAAGCAACCAGCCACTGACGTCGACTATGCAGCACCCAAGTGCACCTCATGGTTTAGCTAACCCTAACCCGAACCATAATCCAATCTCAATTGACAAGCCAACGACTAACCAATTCAGTTTTAGCAGCTCATGTGAGACAGTGACACCGTCCAGACTGCAGCTGGCAGCAAGGCAGCTGATGGCAAAGGAGAATATAACCTTTCGCGGGAAGGTAGAGGAATGGCCAAGATTCATAAGTTGGTTCAACAGTACCACAACGTCATGTGGTTATACCGACACGGACAATTTAAGAAGATTGCAGCAATGTTTGAAGGATGACGCGTTCAAAACAGTGGGTGTGCGACTATTTCTACCGGAGCAGGTACCAGCTGCAATGAGGTCGCTTCAGATGCTCTACGGTAGACCCGAAGCAATAATAGACAGCCTTATCGAGGCGATAAGAAAGGAACCACCCCCTCGCATGGAAAAGCTCCAAACGATAGTGCGATTTTCCTTATCCGTGCAAAACGCTTGTGCTGTTATGGTCGGGAGTGGCTTGAGTGAACATCTGTCAAATCCATCACTGCTGCGAGAGCTTACAGAGAGATTACCACCAACAATTCGTTTGAACTGGGGGGAGTTTCGAAAAAACATAGGAGTCGTGAATTTGTTGACGTTAAGCGAATGGCTAGAGAATATTGCACATTCAGCTTCAGAAGTCATGCCACTTAATGCGGTCAGTGGTTCAACACGAGCCGAGCGGATATCAGGCAAGGTGAATGTTCATCAAAGTACGGAACCGCAGTTGGCAACGGCGCATCAGTCAACAGCTCCGGCGACAACAGCAAGGAACTTTACGTGTCCAATATGTGCCAATAACTGTAGTTCCCTTGAGCAGTGTCAAACGTTTATAAGTATGAATTTGAGCGAAAGGTGGAATGCTATTAGCAGACGTTCCGTATGCAAAATATGCCTTAGAAGACATGGGCGAAGCCGTTGTCATTTGCTGAGGGAGTGCGGAATAGATGGATGCACCTTCAAGCATCATAAGCTCCTCCACAAAAACCGTGAGACAACAGTGACAAATCCTACCGCAATGCTAAGTTGTTATCATCGAACAGAAAAAGGTTGCATTTTGTTCCGGATCGTTCCAGTAACACTTCACAGTGAGAAGAAGAAGATAAATACCTACGCCTTTCTGGATGAGGGTTCATCCATTTCGCTGATCGATGAGGACATTGCTTCACAACTAGAGGTCGGAGGTGAACTACAACCAATCTGTCTAAAATGGACCGCCAATACACATCGCAATGAAAAGGGCTCAAAGGTAATAAAAATTAAGATATCATCCCCTTCCTCCAGCAAAAGGTACGAAGTTTCTAATTTGCACACAGTTGGTTCTCTCGACTTACCGATGCAAAGTATAAAAGCGGAAGAAATGAGGGAACGATACAACCATTTGAGGAACCTACCAATCAGCTCATATACTAATGCGAAACCACAACTGCTGCTAGGCCTCGACCAATGGAAACTAAGTATCCCACTCCGGTCATATGAAGGAGAAGCCAACGAACCAGTTGCATCGAAGACCCGGCTAGGATGGACAGTGTATGGGCCCTGCGAACGTAACCTAAAGCAACCTCAGAAACTACAAGAGAACTACTTGAACTACCACCATTGTGACTGCCAAAACCTTGAAAAGGAAAAGTTGAGCACACACTTTAAGGAATTTACTGCCATAGACTTAGACGGTATAAAAACAAAAAAAATCTTACGTTCAGTCGACGATGAAAAAGCAATGGCGATAATTGCTGAGAAGATGACCCAAAGAGCGGATGCAAATAATTTCGTAGTACCGTTACTGTGGAGGGTAGAAAACAAACAACTGCCGGATAGTCGGTCGATGGCTGAAAGTAGGCTCAAACACTTGGAAAGAAAACTGGCGGGCAATGATAAGCTGAGACAGAACATGGATAATCAAATTGATGATTACGTTCGAAAACAGTACGCACGAAAGCTGACCATAGACGAGGCAAGGACACAAGGGCACCCGACCTGGTATTTACCCATATTTCCCGTTATCAATCCAAACAAGCCGGAAAAGGTGGGGATTGTTTGGGATGCAGCTGCTGCTGTCGGTGGCGTCTCTCTCAACGCAATGCTCCTTTCTGGTCCAGACATAGTGCCCTCTCTTCTTTCAATACTAATGCGCTTCAGAGAACATAAGATAGCTATATGCGCTGACATAAAAGAGATGTTTCATCAGGTGTGGGTTCAAAGTACAGATCAACACGCGCAACGGTTTTTGTGGCGAAATAAGGAGACGAGGGAGATTGATGAATATGCTATGCAGGTTATGACTTTCGGGTCTACTTGTTCCCCATTCTGCGCACAATTCGTAAAAAACACAAACGCTAACAGCTTTCTAGCCAAGTATCCAAGAGCCGTTAAGGGAATCCTCGAAAATCATTACGTCGATGACTACCTAGATAGCGTCAACACCGAGGAAGAAGCGGTAGAACTAGCAAAAGATGTTGTCTTCATTCACTCTAAAGCAGGTTTCGAAATAAGGAATTTCTTGTCCAACTCCGCAAAGGTGCTTCGTAGTCTTGGTGAAAAATCAGCCTGTCACGAAAAGAAGTTTAGTAATTGGAATCTGTTATCCAGCTATGAGAAAATACTTGGATTGTGGTGGTGTCCTTCGAGCGATACGTTTTCGTTTGCCATCAAAGCTCGTTCATCAGAACCAAACTTACTTGCGGAGAACAATTGGCCGACAAAAAGAGAAGTGCTGAAGATTCTGATGTCTGTCTTCGACCCGTTAGGCCTGATAGCTAACTATCTGGTGTTGTTAAAAATACTACTCCAAGAAATATGGCTTTCGGCAGTGGACTGGGATGAGAAGATTCATCCCCAGCACTTTGAAAAGTGGGGCAAATGGAAAAACTTAATACCAACAGTTAAAAATATCATTATTGAAAGGCAATATCTCAAGAAAATATCGTTCGCTGAAAGCTGGGAGGTACAGATGCACGTATTCGTAGATGCAAGCGAAGCAGCATATGCGGCCGTTGTGTATTTTCGGCTTACAGATGAAGAAGAAGATACAATAGAGATCGCTCTCGTTGCGGCAAAAACCAAAGTTGCTCCCCTGAAAATGATGTCTATTCCAAGGCTGGAACTAGAAGCGGCAGTGCTGGGGGTGAGACTAGCAAAGACAATAGCAACGAGCCACACAATTAAAATAAAAAGGAGATTTTTTTGGACGGACTCAAAGACCGTGCTTAACTGGATAAACTCTGATCATAGAAGGTTCAAACAGTTCGTTGGTTTCCGCGTGGGGGAGATTTTAGAGGAAACTGAAGCCAAAGACTGGAGATGGATACCAAGCAAATCTAATGTGGCGGATGAAGCAACAAAATGGCAAAGCAACCCAGATTTTAGCTCCGATAATAGGTGGTATAAAGGACCAAGTTTCCTATACACACCCACCTGCCAATGGTCTAGTGAGTATGAGGGTGCAGTGCCAACCTTGGAAGAAGTACGACATGTCAGCTACCATCATACTGAAAAGAGTATAATAATAGACGTCACAAACTTTAGTAAATGGGAGCGGCTACTCCGGGTAACAGCGCAAGTATTTCGATATGTTAGAAACGTCAGGAGAAAAATATCTAACGACCACACAGACAAATTCTTAAGTTGGGTTGACATTTTCAAAGCTGAAAACTATTTAATAAAATTGAGTCAAAGTGAGATATTTTCTGAGGAAATCTCAGTCCTTGAAGCGAACGGCGAAAACGGAAACATAGGCGTCGAACGTACCAGTCAAATTTACAAATTGACTCCTTATCTCGATGAAGAATCAGTCCTGAGAGTGAAAGGAAGAATAGATGCAGCGTATGGGGTACCGTTATATACCAAACGCCCAATAATCTTACCGGAGCAACATTATGTAACAGAACTTATCATTAGATCCTGCCACGAACGTTTTTGCCATCAAAATGACGAAACAGTCGTCAACGAGCTGAGACAAAAGTACTTCATTCCTAAACTGCGAGCTACTCTGAAAAAAACTAAGAAGAAGTGTCAATTTTGCAAAAACGAAATGAGTGTCCCTCAAACGCCTATAATGGGCGATCTACCGTCTGGAAGGCTGCAACCATTCACAAAACCGTTTTCCTTTATTGGAATAGACTATTTCGGCCCAATGTTCGTCACAGTTGGTAGGCGTTCAGAAAAGCGATGGGGAGTTCTGATCACTTGCTTAACGATACGCGCAGTACATATCGAGGTGGCGCATTCACTTAGCACAGACTCTTGCATTATGGCCATTAAAAGGTTTATAAGTCGCAGAGGTTGGCCTCTTGAAATAAATAGTGACAACGGAACCAATTTTCGTGGTGCCAGTAATGAGTTGAAGGAGGCTATGGAGCACATTGATCAGGATAAACTTGCAAATAAATTCGTAGGACCAAATCTTAAGTGGAAATTCATTCCGCCATCGTCACCCCACATGGGCGGAAGCTGGGAGAGATTGATAAGATCAGTCAAGAGAACCTTAAACTTTATAACACCCACAAAAAACCCTTCCGACGAACTTTTATCGACTATGCTTACTGAGGTAGAGAGAGTAATTAACACTAGGCCCCTTACTTACGTTCCTTTAGGTAATGACAACGAAGAAGCACTAACTCCCAATCATTTTTTACTGGGATCCTCCAATGGCGAGAAAACCTTTGGCGAGCTAATTGACGATGGCGCCTTACTTTAAAAAAATTGGATGATCAGCTCGCAGTACGCCAATCGATTTTGGCGAAGATGGGTCAGTGAGTACCTACCGGACCTCACCAGACGAACGAAGTGGTTCGAAACAACCAAGCCGATCAGAGAAGGAGACATCGTCATCATAGTGGATCCTAACAACCCAAGAAGCACCTGGCCCAGAGGGACTATTTTGAAGACCTTACCGGGTAAAGATGGCCAAATACGAAGCGCAGTAGTAAAGACAGCACTGGGAGTGTATACGCGACCTACAGCAAAGCTGGCAGTTCTGGACGTTGGGCGGTTCGAGGAAGATGGAAAGCCTGATCGAGGACCAACCTTACCAGGGGGGAGTGTTAGCGAACCTGGCAACGCCGAGGGATAAACTTCCCTTTTATGGCCGTCCATCTTTTTTATAAAATTCCCTTTTTATGGCCGTCCATCTTTTTTATAATTTTCCCCTTTTTATGGTCGTCCATCTTTAATAGAATTTTCTCTGATGGTCGTCCATATTTTATGATCGTAAAATCTTTTAATAGAACGACAAGAAGACAAAAGGTGGACGCGTCAACTTATATAGAAAGAAAGAAATGTATTGAATAAAGTAAGAATAAAAAGAAGAAAGAAAAAACTAAACGTAAGTAGAACAAAATTAAGTAAAATGAAATTGTAACTAATGTACATATATATATTCTTAGGAAATAAAAGTCAGAGAAATCAAAGATTAAATAAATTGGTCTGGCTACTTTCGATGTGAAAATTCTTCAACAATATTCTACAACAGTTCTTTTTTAATTCAAGCATGTTTTGAACAAAAATTTAGATGCGCACGTACAAAGTTTCAAGCTATTGTGGTAAATGTGCTGTCAACCACGGCAACCGAAGATTTAAAAGAGCATTTACGTAAACCCAATTGCAAAACTTTACTAACGGATGCTTCAAATCATGGCTCAATCAAATTATTCCCATTTTAATTTACTATTTTTTGTCATTATTTGTGGAGATAACACGAACTGCAACTTCGGGGGAAAGAATAGGAGAGGAAATAATAATGTTTACTCAAAGTTGAACCAATCACTAGGCAGACAGTTTTTTTGGGACAACGCGATCAAAACTGCCGCTGATTGTGTTTCAGTGGATTTCGAATGCATTATAGTAAAAATTTACTCATTACTACATCTACAGCGTTCGAGTGGAAGCTTTGAAAGAGTTTTGTATTTCTACCGAGACAGAGTATCACAAGCTGCTGGGCTTTAGTAAAATAAAGAGACTTGCGTTAATGCCCGCGCTTGAGAGAGTTATAAAAATGTTTCAGCCTTTGAAAAACTATTTTCTGAGTATCGACAAATACCCAAATATTTTAAAGACGTTTTTCTATAATCCCAGCTCAGAATTGTGGTAATATTTTTTGCACACACAAGCAGCGATCTTTCACGAAGTTGTTTTGAAAATCGAAGCACAAAATGTATCGGCTATAGAGTCTGCCAAGGAAATTATTCGTCTCCGAGATAACCTAAAACTAAAAGAGAATACGATTTTCCTTCCTCACATGGTCCGTGGCCTGATGGTAAAATTACAAGAAAGAGCGGAAGAAAAAGCAGCATTAAGCCAGAACGTAAAAACAACGGCGGCTGAGTTTTATAAAACAAGCAAGGAATACTTGGACCAGTGCCAGTGGTGTCAATTTAACACAGAACTAAAAGTGTTTGAATGGGCAAATTTAACAAAAGTGCCTACGTGGGAAGAGGTACAGAAACAGAAAGTGGTTGATTTACTAGTCACGCAAGGAGCAGCACGCAATTAGCAGCAGCCAAGATGCTACAGTCTTTGACGAGTTTTCACTCGTCAACATTTCAACATTTCAGGCTGGAATACCGAGAATGTTTCAACTCAAAATCGTTGGGTCGATTTGTTCCAGCACTTTCGTGCCAATAATCTAACTTTAACAAATTTTTCTACGATTATTGAGTACGTTATGTGTCTGCCTGGAAGTAATGCACGGAAGAGGTTTATCCTCAAATGAACATGGTTTGGACAAGTGATAAAACACAGTTGAGTGTCTTAGTAATGAAAGTTACTTTGATAACGAAGATAAATATAAATAAATCTAGTACTGAGCTTCACACTTTTCTAAAAACAAGACCCGATATTTTAAGACAGATTTGTTCAGCCGATAAATATAAAAATACAAACTAGATTTCACGCCACTACTTATTTGCTTTGTTTATTTAAAAATAATTATAATAATAATAAAAAACCTTGTAAAACACTAGTAGCTTTTTTTAATTACATACATAATTCCGAAGATGTCCCGCTTTGACAGAAAAAATAAATGGTCACGTTAGGCATGCATTCAAAATGAGGGAGGGCACTTTGAGCACTTGTTATAATTGTATTTGTATAAAACACATAAAAAAACTACTAAAAGTGACCATATTATTGTTTTATTCAAACAAACCTCAAAGGTAAACATTTTTTAATTTTTTTTTTTTTTTAATTTTACCAGTTTTGCATTTTTTTAAGCATCATAAAATGTATGGGTTTTTGAGTTCACTTAATCATAAGTTTTTTTTTATTATTGTTTTGTTCATCATTCATCTGTAAAAAATAAAGAAACTCTATGTTTATCAGGCATTTTCTAAAAAAATATGACCTCAAAGTGAAAACTTCGTTTCTGGAAGAAAATTTGAACAGCACTTAACATTGAAAATCGGGCAACCCTAAACCTATGGAAGATCAACTTAAATACAGTTTTAAAGACTATTATTTCTACAAAAAATTAAGTCTAAAATAAGGTCTCTATCATCTGTATTGACAGAGATATCGAATTTAACACAGGTCAGGGTACACCAAAGTTAGCCTTTTTTTAAATTGTCAAAAAGTGATGTCAAAGTTGAGAAACGAGCTTTACTGTAGAACAATTTTTTTCTTAGAATATGACCAAGAATCACACCCCAATGGATAATACACGAAGTACGGGACACCCAGTGAATTGTTATTTTCATAAAATTTGACACTACGACTACAGGTGGGCGCTGATTCTGAGATTTCGGGCTCTACCTACCTAGGTATAGTTTGGTGACAATGTTCATCCCCTCTTATACCCCCGTCTTGTACACTATAGGAACGATGTTTCTTGTAGTTTGGCGTGTACGATTGGGAAAGGCTCTGATTGGTGACAACTTGGCGACACCCAGATGTTGTAACTTATAGTCAACGTCAATTGTGCTTACTATAACTCCAAGCATTAACCACCGGGTACTTGTATCTCGAAAAGGTAGACTAAGAGATAGGGTAATCAACCCAAATCCAGAGCCTATAAATGACCTTCCGAATTAGGGATTAGTTCACCAACATTCGTCCAATATACGCCAACGTCCCCACAGAAGAGAAAACCGAAAATTCCAGAGACTGTTTCTACGAGTTTCTCGAAGAAATATACGAGCAATGCCTTAGAAATGACATGAAAATCGTTCTTGGCGATTTTAAAACAAAACTAGGGAAAGAGGACATCTTCCGAAACACAGTCGGAAAGCGTAGCCTGGATGACAAAATTTCCGAAAACGAATTAAGGCGAAAGGGGCTAGTAGTACACGTTTCCAGCATCTTAAAATTCATAAGGGTACATAGCAATCTCCAGATCAATCAACCGTCAACCAAAGTGACCATGCTGCGGTCGACGCAAGGCACTCTTCCATAGATAGATGTTTCTGCTCCGCTTCGGTAGAGTGTACACATAGTACTTAATTGAAACTTGGGATTCAGTACTTGGTACTAACCCAATTTACTTTTTGAAAGGACGGCACCAGCTATCCGAATTTGTTTATTCCTCTTTCCACTCCCTCTGAGTGTAGTGAGGACAGGCTGAAAGCCACCTGATTATTCTTCAGCATTGTACGCTGGAGACAAGAATACGTGTTTATTCCTCTTTCCACTCCCCCTGAGTGTAGTGAGGACAGGCCAAAGGCCACCCGATTATTCTTCAGCATTGTGCGCTGAGGACAGAGTCCGGAAAGGCTCAAACGTTTATTCCGTGTGAATTCCCGTAAGGAATCCCCACGGACATTGGAAGCTGCTGACGCAAAAGTGGTTTCAACGATAATTCCATTGCATTGGTGCTTTGGACATAAGGCAGAAGCGAGACCCTGCTTGTTTATTCCTCTTTCCACTCCTTCTGAGTGTAGGGGGGACAGGCCGACAGACACCCGTTTATTCTTTGGCAGTTGCGCCGAGGACAAGATTTCTTGTGTTTATTCCTCCTTCCCCTCCTCCTGAGGGTATCGAGGACAGGCTTGTAGCCTCCCGTTTATTCTTCGGCATTTGAGCTGAGGACAGAATTACTGTGTTTATTCCTCCTTCCCTTCCTCCTGAAGGTATCGAGGACAGGCTTGCAGCCATCTGATTATTCTTCGGCATTTGAGCTGAGGACAAAATTACTTGTGTTTATTCCTCCTTCCCTTCCTCCTGAAGGTATCGAGGACAGGCTCGTAGCCACCCGATTATTCTTTGGTATTTGCGCTAAGGACAGAATTACTGTTGTATATACTATTGTCATTCCATATGTTTGTCTCCCTCTCCGATTAAAAGAAAAAGATACTTGTAGAAGAAAAGAAGTCAGTTGGTGATATGAGTTACAATAAAGCAGTTCAGTTATTGAGAAGAGCGTGCGTTATTGATTTATTTTATTATTAGGCTATCGTGACAAAATCAGAAGTGGGATTATCGAATCCAAGTCAATCCTAAAAAGAAAAATAATATTTTAAAAATGGATTTGTCGACACTAACAACAAAAGAGCTGAAGGATGTTTTAAGGCAGCTAGGAGAAAAGTCAACTGGCAGCAAAAATGAATTGCTGGCTCGCTTGGAAAAATATGCATTCGAAGAGGTGCAAAAGGTAGCGGAGTCAGTTTCTAAGAGCCGAACTGAGAAAGATCCAGATCGTGAAGATGAAATAGGTAAGTTAAGGGACGATGTCGGGGAACTCCAGCGGTCAATGGAGTTACTGACCCAACACCTTACTTCTTTCATAAGACAATCGGCTCAACAGCAGGAACAGAATGCGAAAATAATTGAAGAATTCGAAAAAGCAAATTCGGCACGACAAAACGGGAATGAAAATATCGCTATTTCTAATAAATCAATTCCAGACAATGTAACGGACATAGGCGGGGACGCGCAAAATTTAATACAACCGACGCCACCACTACAAACAGAAACGCAAAACTCAAACATACAACTCTCTCGCTCTAATGAAATATGTTCGTCTTCCACAACGCAGCGTATCGAAACAAACAGTGCTCGTCTCAATGACAATATAGCGGGTCCGTCGAACGAAATAGAGAAAAGCGTAGACCAAGTGATAAATGTCAAAAACGATAAAACAATTGAAAGGGAGGTTCATATACCGACTCAAAACAATAACATTCGCGATCTCTTGCATGTTTTACCAGAATTCGATCCTTGCCACGGAAGTATAACATCGTTACAGTTTATCGAACGCGTGGAACAGTTAAAGAACGCCTATCAATGGTCCGAAGCCTCAGTTTTGTTCGCGGTACAAAGCAAATTGATAGGAGCAGCCAAGATGTGGGTAGACGCTCAAGCAGTTTTTCAGTCGTGGTCGAAGTTTAGATCAGTATTTCTATCAGATTTTCCGTGCGTTATAAATACCGCAGATACCCATAGGCAAATGATGCAAACGCGTATAGCAAAGGGTGAAACCACAATTGAATTTTATTATAGAGTGCTTTCTATCGGTCGTCGCGGAGGTTTAGAAGACAATGCAATTATAAGCTACGTTATCACCGGTTTATACGATGACGGCTTGCGCCGGATGCTGTCGGCGTATGTGTTTCCCAAGTGCTCTGATTTATTAAAAACACTGAACCGGGTATGTGCGTGTGAAGGCCTGTATGCGGGCGCACCATCTTACACTCCAGGTAACAATGCGCAAGTGTCTGGACAAACGGGGGAAAATTTAGGTCCTATTTGCTACAACTGTCGGGAGCGCGGTCATGTGTCGAGAAACTGTTTAAAACCTCAAAAGAAGCCGCGGTGTGAAAAGTGTCTTACAACTACACACGAAACGAAGAACTGCCCTTACGTAAACAGTGCTTCGGTAAATGCTATAGTGAATAGTGCATGGAAGGAAAAGGAAACATTAAAAGACGTGTATATAAAAGGAGTGAAGTGTATGGCGTTAATAGATTCGGGAAGTTGCAGCTCGCTAATCGCTAGAAGAGTGGCTCAATACTTCAGCGATCATATCGTTCCATGTTGCGAGAAACTATTAGGCTTCGCGGGGGGAGAATTTCAGTGCCGCGAGATGTTGTCCATACCAATTACAATTGACAATCGCGAGTTTGAGGGCAAGATAATGGTAGTTGACAATGAACTGATGAGTTATGACCTTATAATCGGTACCAATATTCTCGCTAAAGGACGTGTAGTGATCGAAAATGGACATTGTGAGGTGATTGCATTAGACAATGATAAAATAGACATGGGTGATCATCTCTCCGTCGATGAAAAACACAAATTACTTCGGTTATTAAACTCATTCGCCGGTTGTTTCGGAGATAGTCTTAGAGAAATCGGAAAGTGCGCGACGGTAAAAATGAATATAACACTCACGTCAACTAAACCCATCGTAAGAAACCCGTATTCGATTCCGTTCCCGAAACAACAGATAGTGAACAACATAATCAAAGAACTACTCGAGTCAAATATCATTCGTCCGGCATCGTCCGCATATGCGTCGCCCATAGTGCTGGTGAAGAAGCAAAACGGAGAAGAGAGACTGTGCGTCGATTATCGCGAACTAAACGAGATCACTGAGAAACGGCCATGGTCAATGCCTACAGTAGAAGAAGTTATCGTCGCTATGGCAGGTAAGTGCTATTTTAATACATTGGACATGATGTCAGGATATTACCAGATAGAGATTAGTGAGGAATGCAAAAAATATACAGGGTTTGTGACAAGAGACGGTCATTTTGAGTTTAATAGAATGCCATTTGGGCTCAAGAATGCTCCGTCCACATTCCAAGAAATGATGCAGGGACTGAAAGTAAAATTGAAAAGGAAAGTCTGTATGTACGTAGACGAGATAGGGTCAGCATCCGATACGTTTGAGGAAGGTCTTCAGAATCTAGCTGAATTTCTATCAGTCATCAGACACGAAGGATTAACATTGCGACTTTCAAAATGTTCGTTCATGAAGAAGCAAGTGAAGTTTTTAGGACACGAGATCGATGTTAATGGTGTGAAACCAGGGCAGAACAAAACGAACGCTATTCGAGAATACCCTGTCCCAACTAACGCCACGGAGATAAGACGATTTCTTGGTCTAACTGGATTTTTCCGAAAGTTTGTGGCTAACTACGCTCACACTGCTGCTCCTCTGACGCGTCTGACGAGAAAGGACGCCGAGTTCTGCTGGACGGTTGAATGTGACGATGCGTTTCGACAGCTTATTAAGACTTTAACAGAAGAACCAGTACTAAAAATTTACGATCAAACCAAAGAACATCAGATACATACGGATGCAAGTAGCGTTGGTCTTGCCGCAATTCTTCTTCAGAAGAGCCAACAAGGGGAACTGGGACCTGTGGCATACTTCAGCCGTGCATGCAACGAACACGAAAGAAAATATCACAGTTATGAGCTAGAAGTAATGGCTGTAGTGGAAGCCTGCGAACGATTCAGAATGTATGTTTTAGGTAAACACTTCACTATAGTCACTGACTGTTCCGCGATATCAAGTTTAAAGTCAACAAAACCACTTATCTCAAGAATAGCTCGCTGGTTCCTAAAATTACTCGAGTACGATTTCAACTTGATACATCGCCCCGGGGAGAAAATGATGCATGTCGACGCATTGAGCCGTTCTCCGGTGGATCCGGTCACAGACCCCGAAGATGTTAGTGCACGGATAATGAATATTCAAACATCCACAGATGATTGGCTTTGGACAATGCAGAAACAGGATCCAAAACTGACCGAAATAATGAATATAATGGAAAACAAAATAGTCTCAAGTCAACGTTCAAAATACCTTAGCGAATACGTAATAAAATCCAATCGCCTCTTCAAAAGGGATAACGAGGGAAAACTGCTCTTGGTAATACCTCGTGGAATGCGGTGGAGAGTAGTCAAAATGTGTCACGATGATATTGGGCATCCGGGAGTCGACGGGACTGTCAAACGAATTGCGCAACATTTCTGGTTCCCAAGGACTCGCAACTTTACAAAAGGATTCATCAAGTCGTGTGTCGAATGCTGTTTTAACCGAGAACCGAAACAGAAAGAGTGTCAGCTGTATGGGCTGGATGTTCCAAGGATACCCTTCGAAACACTACATATGGATCACTTGGGGCCATTTGTCAGAAGCCGCCAAGGGAACGAACACATCCTTGTTATTGTGGATGCTCTTACAAGATATTCTATCATCACGGCAGTCAAATCAACAAAAAGCAAACCAGTTATCGAAACCTTGAATCAGCTCACACTGAATTTCGGAGTACCATCAAAAATTGTAACTGACAGAGGAACGGCGTTCACTTCCAGTCTGTTCGAAGAGTTCTGTAATCGCAATGGTATACAACATATAAAGGTAGCGGTGCGAACACCACGTGCGAATGGGCTCGCAGAACGGGTAAACCAAAGCATATTAGCGTATTTAAGAACTTCATCAGCAAACGCAAAAGATTGGGACTCCGAGCTCCGAGGACTACAATGGACAGTAAGTACGAGGGTTAACGCGACAACAAAATTCTCGCCAATCGAATTAATTTATGATTTTCCTCTTCGCGATATCGGGGGCAATAAGCTTCTAGCAGCACTTCACGATGACGAGATCGATTTGAACAAACCACCGCTAAGCGAGCGACGAGAAGAAGCCATCAAAAACATCGAGAAGGCTAGAGAACTGTGGAAAATTCGGTTCGATAGCAAACATAAGCTACCACATAGATACAGCGAAGGAGATATGGTGCTCATGGAAAGTGCTATGCCAAGCACAGGCGAATCTCGAAAACTAGATGCTAAATACCGAGGACCATATACCATAGCAAAGGTTCTACGATTTGATCGATACGTTGTTCAGGATATTGATCGTCCACATCAGAAGCAGCGGAAATTTAGTACCATAGCAAGCAGTGATAAATTGAAGCCATGGTGTGCTCTGTATCCCGAGATAGATGAAGATTATGAAACCAACGACGAAGATACCAACAACGAAGAATAACTCGGGACGAGTTAAGTCAGGAAGGGCCGAGTTGTCATTCCATATGTTTGTCTCCCTCTCCGATTAAAAGAAAAAGATACTTGTAGAAGAAAAGAAGTCAGTTGGTGATATGAGTTACAATAAAGCAGTTCAGTTATTGAGAAGAGCGTGCGTTATTGATTTATTTTATTATTAGGCTATCGTGACACTATTTTAAGTAAAACCTATTGTTATTAAGACAATAAATAAAAAGGAATTTATTGGAAAAATAAAAGTTGGTCGTATTTGGTTATTTTGGCTAAGTCTTGGTGGAATCTTTATCTCGACTTCTGGTCGTCGAGAAAACCTTGGACAGGCTGAGCTTACCTCAGCCTTAGAAAGAAAGCATCGCCCGAGCAGGGACTATAAAAGATTCCAAACAGCCAAGCCAAACCAATACATTTCGAAAGGTCTGACCTTCTAAAAGACCACATACCAACCCACGCCGTAATTTGGCTAGATAAATTACGAGAGCAACATTTTTTTTAAATTAACCTTCCGTGACCAAGCAGGATCTCGCTTCTGCCTTATGTCCAAAGCACCAATGCTATGAAATTATCGTTGAAACCACTTTTGCGTCAGCAGCTTCTAATGTCCGTGAGGATTCCTGACGGGAATTCACACGGAATAAACGTTTGAGCCTTTCCGGACTCTGTCCTCAGCGTATAATGCTGAAGAATAATCAGGTGGCTTTTCAGCCTGTCCTCCCTACACTCAGGAGGAATGGAAAGAGGAATAAACAAGCAGGATCTCGCTTCTGCCTTATGTCCAAAGCACCAAAGCTATGGAATTATCGTTGAAACCACTTTTGCGTCAGCAGCTTCTAATGTCCGTGAGGATTCCTAACGGGAATCCACACGGAATAAACGTTTGAGCCTTTCCGGACTCTGTCCTCAGCGTACAATGCTGAAGAATAATCAGGTGGCTTTTCAGCCTGTCCTCCCTACACTCAGACGGAGTGGAAAGAGGAATAAACAAATTAGGATAGCTGGTGCGGTCCTTTCAAAAAGTAATTTGGGGTTAGTACCAAGTACTGGAACCCAAGCTTCAATTAAGTACTAGATAGATAGATGGCCAAAACGTTCCGAGGAGCCAACTTTGACTCGGACCACGTCTTTGTTATAGCCAAGGAATAAGGAAATCCTGTTCACGACTCTCGCGTAAAAACGCTGTGAAACGATATTGCGTTGGAAAAATACAACTATCCTTGAATCTTATGCCGCCAGTTCAAGCATTGAAGACCAGTGGGAGCAATGCCAACAGGTCATCAGAACCACAACCGCTGAGGTTCTGGGTTTCCCTCATCTCCAAAACGAAACCCATGGTTCGGTGAAGAATGCAGGCAGGCAAATGCAGAGAGACAAAACGCACGATAAATGTTGATGCAAGAAAAAACAATGGCTGCTTTCGACTAGTAAAACGAGTTTTACAAGGAGGGAAGAACACCAAATTCTCAAAAAGAAAAAGATGCTATTAAGAGATGCCATGAAAGCTATGAGACTCGGAAGTTTTACTAATCCCGCCGGCTACCAGCTCTCACCATGTCTGCGCCGAGTATCTGCAACTTGATACGAGAAAATGAAGGACATTCACAAAGAAAAAGCTCCGCGTTGTCATCATCTTCTCCACAGGATTTACAGGGTGTAGTATCATTTGAGCCACTCTTGGCAGAAGAGAAGTGCCCCGTGGCAAGGCTAATAAACTTTCTACATTCTTTTCTGCTACTATCTCGTAGCAAAAATGTTGCAGTCTTCTTAATAATTGGAGAGCATATGTTTACTCTGCCTGCATCCACTAAAGGCATACCATCTACGATTTTGCTCTTGACAGAACCAAGCGTTGATAGAAGCCCTCACTGAGGACCCCGGCAAAACAAGCGCCCGTTCAGGTCATAAGAAAGTTGCCTGAGATCCTTGCCTTTTTGCCTTGCAAGTTCAACGTCGATCTCATTTATATATATATATCTATCAGTGGCGTGGCGTGGATATTTTCAAATGGTAAGTCGAGAAAAATGAATCACCTACGAGCCATTCCATATGAAAACGGTCAATCCGAAATGTTGCTATACCTCCGATTTTGCTCAAACTTTGTAGAAATGTTCCTTTGCTATCGAAATACGAAATCGTCAAAGGATTTTTTTTTTGTAATTTTCCTCTCCCCTCCAGCCATACTCAAAGAACCGAACATAGCGATTTTATGGGCTTCAGACTTTGCACTCTTAAATTGTCTGTATTCAAGCGATTAGGACGTCTCTTAAATCTTAAATTGTCTGTATTCAAGCGATTAGGACCATTAAGGTGTCATTTTAAAGCTGATAAAGCATTCTTTTCAAATCAATCAAAATTTTTTGGATAGAACGATATTAAAAAAAGTCTTTGAAACTAAGAATTGTGTTTTATTAAAAGAATAAGCTTTTTTTTTTTAATCAGGGAAATTTTTAGGGACTTACTATTGATATTTTAGGCACAGGACTATTTCAAAAATGGCAAAAATGTATATAAAATGTGTTGATTTCAAAAGGATCAGGTTTCTAAAGCAACTCAAATGTCTTAAACCTTTTGATTGATTTGAAAAGAATGCTTTATCAGCTTTAAAATGACACCTTAATCGTCCTAATCGCTTGAATACAGACAATTTAAGAGTGCAAAGTCTGAAGCCCATAAAATCGCTATGTTCGGTTCTTTGAGTATGGCTGGAGGGGAGAGGAAAATTACAAAAAAAAATCCTTTGACTATTTCGTATTTCGATAGCAAAGATACATTTCTACAAAGTTTGAGCAAAATCGAAGGTATAGCAACATTTCGGATTGACCGTTTTCATATGGAATGGCTCCTACAGAAATTAATAAGGAATAAACAGAAGGTACCTTAAATTCCAAACGTGGATTAATCGAAGCCAATTTTTCTATACTTTAAGTCATTTAGGTTGAAATTCACTTAAACTTGCAAATAATTCAAAACAATGATCAGTAGAACAAAAAAAAAAACAGCACAACAAAACCGAATTCACCGTACATTACTCTAAGGCGAAAACTGTATTATTTTTTCCAAGCAGAAATTGCAGTAAGACGAAAATTATCGTGCAATAAGAGATCGTGTATTGAAAAGGGAGGCACCGGGGTGGAAGTATATCGTAGGAAAGACAGGGACAAACACAGAATATGTTCTGCGCGGCGATTTTCAATGCTTTGTGTTTTGTGTGTGTATCTCGCAAATTTAAAAGTGCTTGAAGAACATTGTATGCATGGGCAAAGATAGGCTGTTGACTGCTTTGTAGACTTGTTGTAGACTTATGTTGCTGGTTTTTTCTACGAACAAGGGACACATTTTAAAAGGTAAAACGATAGGAATCGTGTTATATGGACGCCACGCCACTGATATCTATCTATACTTTCACAGAATTATTTGTAAGAGGCATTCTTTGATCTTCGAATTAACCTTTTAAAGTCCTTCTGTTTAGATCGCTGCAGGTTCCAGTCAACCTCTGATTTGGTCTTGAGGGACCCATTCAGAATACTTCTGGTTTCCCTGTGATGTTTCTGTAGTTCACTGTTCCACCACGGAACCATAGATCAATCAGCAATTGTCTAGCTGGACATGCCAGCTCACAGCTACTTGTAAGGGCACACTTCACTTCTAGAACTGCATCTTCTACTTTTTGTGATGTTGAGAGCTTAGGTAGAGTCTTGACGAAATTACCAAGCTCATCGTTGAAAAGTGTCCAGTTAGTTTTTTTGGGATTCCTTGTAACTAAAGGAGTGGGAACCACATTTGCTACATGGAACTCAATGTATCTGTGGTCTGAGAGAGACATGTCTGGCAAAACTTTCCAGTTGGTAAAGAGCAGATGATACTAAAACCCTGTATTTTCGGGATGAGAAGTGAGAAATAGGTCAAGAGTGGCCTTCAATATCTGGAACCCGAGTGGGCTCATCAACAAGTTGAGTTAATTGATTAAATCAGCGAAGATACTTACTTACTTAGGTGGGCATTACAGTTCGGGGTGAACCTGAGCCTCAACCAACATCCTTCTATAACGACTTCGATTTCGGGCGAGCTCTCTCCAGTTTCGCACTCCAAGTCGGTTCAGGTCTTTATCCACTTGATTGCGCCACCTAAGACGAGGTCTTCCCCTTCCGCGATTTCCCTGCAATGTGCTTTCGGACACCCGACGAGCCGGAGCGTTTGGGTCCATCCGCTCTACATGGCCCAACCATCGTAGCCTCGCGATGCGTACTCTTCTGGCTATGCCCATGTCGCGGTACAGCTCATACAGCTCGTTGTTGTATCTTCTTCTCCACACATTGTCTTCGCATACGGGACCAAAGATCATTCGGAGAATTTTTCTTTCGAAACGACCAAGAGTTTCCTCATCCGCTTTCGATAAGGTCCATGCTTCCGCGCCGTACAGAAGGACTTGGATGATTAAGGTCTTATACAAGGTCACCTTGGTTTTTCTAGAGAGGGTTTTGTTTCTCAATTGCCTTCTTAACCCAAAGAAGCAACGGTTGGCAAGAGTTATTCTCCGTTCGATCTCCGCACTGATGTTGTTGTCCGTGTCTACAGCGGATCCTAGGTAGACGAAGTCCTGTACTACCTCGAAGTTATGTCTGTCTATTGTGACGTTTTGTCCAATTCGTCGATGTTCTGTGTCCTTGTTTGATGACAGCATATACTTCGTTTTGCCCTTACTAACCATCAAACCCATTTTTGCCGCTTCTGTTTCAATACTCGCAAAAGCACCTATGACATCACGCTTTTTTCTTCCCATTACGTCAATATCGTCTGCGTAGGCGAATAATTGTACAGACTTTTGAAAGATTGTTCCTCTGGTGTTGACGTTTGAGTTTCTTACAATCTGTTCAAGTATGATGTTGAAGAAATCGCATGACAGTTTGTCGCCTTGCCTAAAGCCTTTTTCGACATCAAAGGTCTCGGTGAGTTCTTTTCCGACCTTGACGGAGCAGCGTAAATTCTCCAAAGTCATCTTGCATAGTCTTACGAGCTTTGCAGGGATGCCGAAACTAGACATGGCTCTGTACAGCTCGTCTCTGTAAATACTGTCATACGCGGCCTTGAAATCGATAAAGAGGTGGTGAATATCGATATTATGTTCTCGGGTTTTTTCCAAGATCTGCCGTATTGTGAAAATTTGGTCTATTGTGGACTTCTCTGGTCTAAAACCACATTGATAAGGACCTATCAAGTTGTTGACGTGGTGTTTCAGACGTTCACATATTACAGCAGACTAGATCTTATAAGCGACGTTAAGGAGGCTTATCCCTCTATAATTGGCGCAATTGTGAGGTTCTCCTTTCTTTAGGATCGGGCATACGATACTGAGGTTCCATTCAACGGGCATGCTTTCTTCCGACTATATCATGCAGATCAGCTAGTGCATGCTCCTTTCCAACTGGTCTCCAGCTGCCTTGAAAAGTTCGGCATCAAGGCCATCTGCACCTGCAGTCTTATTTGATTTAAGTTTGCATTTGGCAAGCTTAAATTCCTCTAGGTCGGGAGAACGGCATTCTTGATCATCGTCCAAGCTGAATGGGGCAATCTGCCTGACAGCGGAATTTGTGTCCTCATCGCCGTTAAGCAGTCTGCAGAAATTATCTTTCCAGATCCTCAGTAGCGACTGTGACTCTATAACTATGTTTCCCTGCTGGTCTTTACAGGCTTGAGTTCGGGGTTTGCCACCCTGGCAGGATCTTTTTACCTTTTGTAAAACTTCCGAATCTCGTTCCTGTCATGGCTCCTCTCTATTTCCTCAAACGAGAGCTTCTCATGCTGCTTCTTTTTCTTTTTGAGAAGTCGGTGTTCTTCCCTTCTTTTCTCCTTGTAAATCTCGTTATACTGATCGTAAGCAGCCCTTGTTCGTGTTTGCATAAGCATTTGTCGTGCTCTTTGTTTGGCTGCATTTGCCTGCCTGCATTCTTCATCGAACCATGGGTTTCGTTTTGGTGGCCGAGTGAAACCGAGAACCTCAGAGGCAGGGGTTCTGATGGCTTCTTGGCATTGCTGCCACTGGTCTTCAATGTTTAATGCTGGCGGCATGGGATTCAAGGATAATTGAAGGGACACTCGATTGGAAAAGGCATTGGCAATCTCTTGCGATTGTAGCTTTCCGAAGTCATATCTCTTCACAGCGTTAGTTCGCGCTGGTCGTGAACAAGATATCCTCATTCGTACCTTGGCTACAACAAGGTAGTGGTCCGAGTCAAAGTTGGCCCCTCGGAAAGTTCGGACATCTAGAACACTGGAAGAGTGCCTTGCGTCGATCGCAACATGATCAATTTGGTTGACGGTTAATTGATCTGGGGATCGCCATGTACCTTAATGAATTTTGAGATGCGGGAAGCGCGTACTACTTACAACAAGATTCAGCCCCGCAGCAAAATCGATTAGCCTCAGTCCGTTTTCGGAGGTTTTGTCATGGAGGCTATGCTTACCGATTGTGTTTCCAAAGATGTCCTCCTTCCCTAGCTTTGCGTTAAAATCGCCAAGAACGATTTTCACGTCGTGTCTAGGGCACTGCTCATACGTTTCTTCGAGGAGCTCGTAGAAACAGTCTTTGGAGTCGTCATCTTTCTCTTCTGTGGGGGCGTGGGCGCATATAAGGCTAATGTTGGCGAATTTAGCCCTGATGCGGATGGTCATTATACGCTCATTGACTGGATTTTGGCTAATCACCTTATCCCTGAGTCTTCCTCTAACGACAAATCCGCACCCAAATAAGCGTTGTTTCTTTTGTCTGTAGCAGTCGCCATAGTAGATGTCACAGTTTTTCATCTTCTTTATGCCAGGTCCACTCCATCACACTTCTTGGATGGCGGTTATGTCTGCTTTGCAGCAGTCCAGGGCGTCCGCTAATTCTCCAGCTGCACCTAGTCCGTTAAGAGACCTTACGTTCCACGTGCAGATCCGGAGGTCATTGTCCTTTTTTCGTTTGCTTGGGTCGTCAACTTTGAAATCATTATCGTTATCCGAGGCTGTTAGTTGTTTCGGAACAAACTTTTTTTTTACGTGGTTGGGTAGTTAACCCTACGCACAACCCCCAACCTGGAGGGCCAGGTCCTTTTGGATCCCTTCGGACACAAAGGGCTGGAATATCCAGTGTCAGTACCCTGCTGCAGGGGTGTGAGTGCTACCGTTGGCTCACCAGGAGCTCATCCGCCACCATCTCTACTTCAATACCCTGTCCTAGTATTGAAAGACCCCGAAAGACCTTTAAACCAAATATGTTGGAGAAGCTCCTTTAGGGGTTTCTGCTTTTATGGCTGCTGAAGTCCACCGTTGATTCTGTCCTTCGAATTCATCCGCTGGAACATTTACACGAAAGCTCTTGTTGACCACTGAGATTCGTGCAGTCAGTCATAGTTCGCAGAGCAATTATAGTGTTGACCGATCACAATTCTTTTGTTCCCGATTCCCTTGTCAACACTCGCACTTACTAGTTTAGCAGGTCAGCTCTGGACGGAGCATCCCAGGTCCCAGTGGATACCGCTTGGAGGTATAGTAAGCACAATTGACGTGTACTATAAGTTACAGCATCTGGGCGCGCGCCGCCAAGTTGGCACCAGTCAGAGCCTACCCGAATAGTACAACGCCCATCCACTCAAATCAGCGAAGATCTCAACATATTTTCCTTCGGGTGTTGTCTGAATAGTGTACATTGAAGTCGCCCGCGATTTCACTGTGAGGATATTGGGAGAAAATTCTCGAGATGGAGTCAGATAGCGCATCAAACTCGTTAGAGGTTGAATTGCTGTCTTAATTGGGTCTTCTATAAATAAAACAATAATGAATAATTTGCTTACAGACGGTGAATTTTAACCACATGAAATTAAAGTTCGTATTAGAACAAAGGCCGTATTGTGGTAGAAGCTGGTAAGCAATATCATTTCGAACATATACGGCGAGGCCATGAGAAGAAAAGAATAATGGCACTAAGCTAAGCAGGCAACTTGAACTCTGATGAATCAGAATCAACACCCACCTGTGTTTCACTCAATGCCAAAACCGCTGGCCTGCATTTTGCAGTGTGGGCGTACACAGCAAAGAAATTAGATCGCAACCCCTAAAGTTGCTATAATCACCCCGAAATTTACCCGATATTACATATTTCGGGTCGATTTTGGTTATTATTTTTGCTATATTTTAAAACCGCTGCTTATAATGTATGTCTTTGCCATAGCCCCAAAAACACAAAACATATACCCAAAATAGTGTTATTTTTTTTTTCAATTGTCTATAAGAGATTCTTGGATTTCCCCCTATTCCTTCACACGACATAGTTGTAAAAAATGCACTAGGCCCCGTTTTTTTTGGCGTTTCTCTAAAAAAAAGATATGTTACATATGCTACAAATACACAAGGTTCTAATATATTAATTGACTTCTGTTTATTTTAGGCAAAACAACGGACGGAACTATTGGAACGTGAAGTGTCCGAAGCTGAAAAATCGGAGAAGTGTGTCATACAATTTGAAAATTGGCTTACTAGAGTCCATGAAATTTTGACTGAACATTTAGAAAATGATGTTACCATTGAAGATTTGCCAGAAGATTTTCAGGTATAAATTTTTTCAAGTGTATAAAATTCACTTAGTCTTAACCTTAATCTTAAAGCGCCTTAAAAAAGAATTCGACAAAAATGAGGAAAACTTAACTGAACTTCGAGGATTGATAGCAACTCATACAAAGAATAAAAAAATGGAAGCTGCGAATCGTCTCCAAGAACAATTGAATTTACTTGAGGTAAGAATCTATGTAATAAAACTTGTCAAAAAAATGTGATTTTGTGTTTTTTTCCAGGCTCGATTCAAAGATTGTCAAGTAAAACTAAAGAAATGCACAGCGCCACAACCTGCCTACGAATCTCGTTTAAATAGAGCCATTGCAGAACTTAGAAATGTGGAGCGGTCCACTTTAGTCTTAGATGTTGTGACAGCAGGTCCATCTTCAGTCAACTCTCAATACCAGAATTGCTTGGTAAGCAATATTTATTACTTTTAGGCAAAATGTTTATGAGTCAGAATTTTTTTTCTTAGAAAATATATAGAACTCTGTCTGAAATCAAAAGTGAAATTGAAAATACTATAAAAACCGGAAGAAAAGTTTGTGAAGACAAGTTCACCAAATCTCCTAAGCAATTGACTCAGCGAATTGATGCACTTAAGCATCTCTACAATGCACTTGGCGAAAATGTTACACAATCGAAAATTTTTCTTGAAGGCCTTTTAAAACTGACACGACAGTTGACCGAGTGCTTTGAAGTCGCAGAAAAGACTTTACGTACTATCGAATCAATGCAGGAATCCATTGAAAAGGAAAAGAAATTCCAGTTTTTAGAAGGCATTCTACAGAAGTGCGACGACATTTATAACGAGTACAAGAAGTCTTGTGATCAAATTTATCTCGAAGATGTTAAACAGAAGATCGACGATTTGAATGATAGTTACTACAAACTGTTGGGAATTGACGTAGTTCGTAAACTTTCGGAAATGAAATCGACTTTACAAAACCTTGAACATATTTCTCTTGAAACTTTGAGGTATGTTTTCTAATTTTTGAAATTTGAAAACATTTGCAGAGACAAATGTCTGTATTTTTAGAAAAATGGAAAATGATTTGAAAAAATTGAAAGTTTTCAATCCAGAAACAGAAGTGCTACACAAAGAAGTTACTGGAATGATTAAAGTAAGTTTCGTTACAATTCTAACTAGTTTTTATTTCGTCTAATGTCATATGTATTTATATGCTTTAACTAACTTTTCTGTGCACGATTGTTTTATTAACTATGATTTTCTTGAGTTTAATTTGTTTGTGTTTTATTTTAAGTAAACTGGGTTTATGAAATACAAAAATATTTGATGAACACAAAATGCATGTAGTAACACACATTCTTTTGACATTGAAAGAAGCTTTTATATTTTGAAATTTTTTTTGTACTTGTCAACGCATTGAATAAATTTTTTACTAAGCAAACTATTCTAAGAGCCAATCAAACATGAACTTATTGTTGAAAAAAAAAAAAATGTTTTACCAGCGAAGATTGCTCTGAATTTTATTATTAGATTAGATCACACTATACAATTAGTTGGACTGACTTGTCGTCCAACATTATGATATAATTTCGTCCAACTTCAAAATTTTCAAAAATATATGAAAAGCGGAGTTCCCACTGTACAATTAGTTGGACAGACTTTGGCTTGAAGGATCAATGTTGGATAATGTGAACCCTCAGACAACCGCTTGACTTGTTGGATGGTTTTCAAATGTTTTTAAAAATTTAGAAGTTGGACGGTGTGGAGGAGTATATGACATAAGGTTGGACGAAAAGTTTGATAAGTCTGAACGCAAACTACATCCGACCATCCAACATCTGTCAAACGAAGTCTGTCCAACTAATTTGTATAGTGTGAACTCGGCTAAAACCATCCAACAAGTTGGACAAGCGGTCGTCTGAGGGTTCACATTATTCAACATTGGTCGTTCAAACCAAAGTCTGTCCAACTAATTGTGCAATGTGAACTCCTCTATTGAGACTTTTATTAATATCGGTTTTCATTGACGAAAGGAGTTACTCCTTTTGTGAAAAAATTTATGCCGTTTTCGTTTGGTAAAACTAGAGTACCCTTTTTTTTAGAGTACCCTGAGTTTTGACAATTCAAACGAACATGAAATCAGAGTACTCCGTTTTTGTCAATGTATGTGTGCGTTTGACATTAGGTTTGTTCGTTGAAGCCCTAGGGTCGCCATGGGGTCGCCACAAAGCGTTTTTTGAGAAACCTAAATTCGCACTGAATGTCAAATTGAGTGTTTTTTGAGCCATAGGTTTGCCACAGGTTTTCCCCAAACTCGCCCTAGCTTTTTGCTGTGGCGATTTGAGGGCTGTCAAATGGCATGTGTTTTTATTTAAATGACAGGGATGTGTGGCGATTTGTGGTTTAGCGTTTTTTGAGGACTGGAAAACCCAGTTTTTTTTGACAACTCATGGGGTTGTCAAGAAAACCTGGGTCAACCCTGGGGAAAGTTCAACGAACAGACCTATTATAGTTTGCTTTCAATGCAATTGACTACGTTCAGAAACATATCTCTGCGTATTTCATGAGCAATTAAGTAAACATTTTTTGAATGGAGTAAAAACTGACAAAAAGAATTTATAACTAAAAAAGATACGTAATAAACTTCATAAATGTCCAGATTGAATAATTTATACAAAGGTAATTTAAGGCAATAAGAATTTTTTTTAGCTCGGACAACAACAAAAACAGCATGGACAAGTTATGCGAACCAAAACCGATAGGTTTGTGAACGCCCGCGTTGATACCGTTACTATAAACAAATTATTAAAATAATTTAAAACTATGGAAGCAGCTATTGACTTAAAGGATTCATTTTAAACTTTAATTTAATTTTATTTACAATAAATATAAATTCGCCCGTTGAACACAAAATTCGAAATGAGATGCCAAGAATGACAAACGAGAAATGTCATTTATGTTGGTGTGAGTTTACTCTGAAAAAATTTCTAGAGTAGCAAAACTTGCTCTGAGGGTAATTTCAGATTACCCTGAGAGCAGCCAAACGAACACAACGTCACTCTGACAGCAAAAAGAGTACCCTTAGGGTACTCTTTTTTCCCAAACGAAAACGGCATTTACTCTTTCTATTTTTCATGTTTCATTGAAATATGAGTAAATCCGGAGTAACTCTAAACGCCTTAGATCTACTCCCTTTCGGTTGGGAGATCTACTCTGAATTCACGCATACAAGCAAAAACATTTGTTCTGTCAAACGCTAAATGGAAAATAATTTGATAATTTTAAATTTGCTGTGTCAGCGTTAGGCTCAAAAAATTGTTGAAAATTATGAACAAGCGAGTAAATAAGTTAGAAATCAGTAATTTGCTGAAAAAAAAAACAAAATTACAAAATGTGAAAATATGAATTCATATGTGAACATCAATTTAACCTCCAATACTAGGAAAAAACTTAAAAACATGTTTCATTGAAAGAAGTAGTTCTCGATTTGAAAGTAAATCTGTCTAATTCCAATGAAAAACGATATAAGACTCCCATATTTTCTACAGACAAAAGAATATTTTCCCATACTAAAGTGTAATGTTGCAAAATTGATTACCAACATTGCATTCCCACATTCGCTACCACATACGCTGCCCACATACGCTGCCCATACGCAAGGTAAGCATTTCCGTTGGGGTCTTCGTTATTCCGGGTTTCTTTGATATAAGGAACCCGACCAAAAAATGAAGAGAAATGTTCGACTAAAAAATGAAGAGAAATGTTAAAACCTGAAGTGTTTGTTTTTGTGATCAGAATTTTCGTTTTCTACATGGTTGAAATGAAAATGAGTGAAAATGAGTGAATGAATTGACTATACGTAGTACTTTTTAAGCAAATCATAAAATTCGGAAGGGGAAGGATAATTTGAACGGTCACCACATTTGACCATCCGACATCCATCAAACCAGGTCTATCCGACAAGTTCTACAGTGTGAACCACAACAATAAAAACCTTCAAAACATGCAAAATAGTTTGGAACATTCTATTGTCAGTTGTTCCTTCTGGGTATATATTTTTACAATCTTTTTTGTATATTTCTTTCAAAATATGTTATTGTTTTACTTATTTTATTTATACTTTGTGCCCCGTATCTCGTAATTGTAAGCGTGTCTCCTTGTTACGTGGGGTTTGAGATTCGATTCCTAACAGATAACAATAAATGTTATTCCACGGGTATTGCCTTTCGTGAGTTATTGTCAAGTCCTCTGATACTAATCTCATTGCTATTAAAAGCGTTTTCTCCGTTAGCTGTTCGGAATCGGAAAAAAATTGTAGATTCCCTCCATTCCCTCTCAATGGTCTATTGCGCCAACCTATTTACTTATTTTGACAATACACAATCTGTTTGCCGTTTCAAAACTCACCTTCTCAATGGTGTAGTGTAAAAATTAATTGTGGTTGAGGGTCGGGCTAGAGCAGAACCACAGCTTTTATTTATCAAATAGTAGCTCTTAATTACTGCTATTAAATAGCATAAAAAAAAGAATCTATGTAGCTTTTATCTGACCAGATGAAAAACAAGAACGCGACCATGAATTTTAAAATAACATAAAATTAAAACATAAAATTGTAGGCATAGGAACATGTCTTTTGTTTAAATTTCCTCTTTAGTAATGCAATCAAGCCAGCTGAATACCAATATCGTTTTTCATTGAAGAAAAGAGTTAGTCCTTTTGTAAAAAAATCTACTCCTTTTCCATTTTATGTGTTTTATTGAAAAAAAGAGTAGACCCGCAGTTACTCTAAACGGCAAAGATCTACTCCCATTTGGTTGGGAGATCTACTCTGAATTAAAGTACACATGCAAAAACATTTGTTCTGTCAAACTTTAAATGGAAAATATTTGTTTATTTTCAATTTGTTTTGCCAGCGCACAAAAATTGAAAATAAAATAAATAAATAAGTAAATATAGTTAGAATTCAATAAATTGTTGAAGAAAACAAATAACAAAATATGGACATATGAATTCCTATAAGTTAACATCAGTTTAACCTTCAATACTAGCAAAAAATCTTAAAAAATGTTTCATTGAAAGGAGTAGGTGTGGATTCTAGAGTAAATCTTTCGGATTTCAATGACAAACGCTATAAGTCAGGAATCAAAATTTGTACGTCCAACCATACAGCAACGGCATCTTCGGGTCTTTATGATTTTTCCAAATCTTTCGAATGAAATTGAAAATCAATGAACATTTTATAATCCTGTCTCACATGGTTTGACATACAAAGATAAACTATGTTTCCTGACTCTGCATTCAGTTGGTTAAAATATTGCATCATTTCTTTACATTTGCAATCTAATCTATAGGTTTGTTCGTTGAAGCCCTAGGGTCGCCATAAAGCGTTTTTTGAGAAACCCAAAGTCGCCCTGAATGTCAAATTGAGTGTTTTTTGTTCCCTAGGGTTGACCTAGGTTTTCCATAAACTCGCCCTAGCTTTGTGCTGTGGCAAGTTGAGAGCTGTCAAATGGCATGTATTTTTTTTTTAATAACAGGGATGTGTGGTAATTTGTATGGTTGAGCGTTTTTTGAAGATTGGAAAACCCATGTTTTTTGACAACTCATAGGGTTGTCAAGAAAACCTGGGTCAACCCTGGGGAAAGTTCAACGAAAAGACCTTATATTTCAAAAAATCTAGGATCCAAAGTTTTTCCGTTGTCAGATATTCTCACTTTCATTTTTTCAATGAAATACTTGTTCAGGGAATTTCTTTAATATTGGTGGATTGAAAATATAGCTAGAGATTATTTCACAAAAGTTTAATATTTCTCAAAATAGTTAAAAGCAATGATGGCATTTAAATTATTTAACTTATTTGAATTTTTGGTCTAGGTTATTTTGCAGCTCTTTTTTTATTTATTATTTTTATAACTGGTTTTTGACAATGAGCAAATCTTCTTTGGGATATAAAAATTAGTACATACCTCCTTCTGTTTTGAAATAGTAAATAAATTTTATTTTATATGAATTCGAATAAGCCTTTTCTAGTAAAAATTGTCTGTATATGTTTGCTGAAGTTTCAGTGATAAAAAAATTATCGTTGACATTTTCTTAATCGCCTTCTATTGTTGCAAATGTTGAATTTAGTTTCTCTAGCTGTGCAGTGACCAGTAACAGCTTAAACTTATGACTGTAACGACTTCAGTTTGTCTTAAAAGGAAGCTAAAGTTGTAATTGCATCACGGCAACTAACAGACATAACAACGAGAAAACTCCGCCGTCTTCTGTGAAAAATGTCCTCTAAGTTTAAAGACAGATTCTATACCGCGGTGGTTCCGATTTCGTTTCCCGTGGGCATGAATGTGGCCTATGTTAATGTTATTGACGGTTCTGTAGATATTTCTCATTATAAGATTTGTATTTTTTGTTATTCAATTATCGCCCCTCAATTATCAACGTCTAACAATTAAGATATCTATTCAACTTTCATCTCTTTTTTTCATTCTTTTTAACTTACCGCAAAAGGACCAAACCTTTTGATTATTGTTCCTCTGTGTATTTTTTGTTTTATGATTAAATATTTTTCACGTACACATATATTTTTATAAGCTAATTCATATTCGTTTCATACTAATATACTAACAATAGAAACAACCTTAACATTTTTCTTGTGTTATAGAAATATAGATCAAAGAAAATAATTGTTTTTAAAGACACGCAAGCTTTTCGCACCTTTTTTCCATTTAAATTAACCATTTTCGTGTTATGATATTTTTACTGATTTATTCGGAAAACACAAGTAACCTGGAAATAAAATGTAAATTTCTTTTCCTGGATTTGGGGCTTTAAAAGGCTGGCAAAAAATATTATCCATTAAAAAACCATTTCACGCTTTCTTTGTGCACATGTCATTGTATTTATGAAAACACTCTATGTGTTGGTTTGAAAGAAACATACTCTCATAATGCTTATTTCTTGTAATCTCACTTAAATAATTGGAGATAACCGTAAAAGTATGATTTTGCCATAGGAAGCAATTGAAACAAAAAATAAATTACCAGCTGAAACTGAAACCAGTGAAAACGAAACGGAAATTGTGATTGTTAGTAATACTGTGCGACAAAGACGTTCGCGCACTCCATCCTCTAATGAACGTGTGAACGTCGTTATGAGTCAACCAACACCACAATACGAAGTATCGCAAGAAGACACTGAAATCAAAATTCTTCCAGATCTCGTTCCACCTCAGACTTTTAGACTGGCTGAGTCAAGCTCTTTATTTTCTGAGATTTCTTTGAATAGCAAAATTAAAGCAGAAGACAAGGAAGAAAAGTCTGACTTATCTACAAAGCCTGAGTCTGCCTCAGTTGCTGTCGTAGAAGTAATTGAAAAAAATATTCACAATCATAAAATGTCTGTTCAAAATATTGATATTGCAAATGATTTAACAGAACCAAGTGTTGGTGAAATAGTCGATACTGTTAACATTTTTGAAAGTGTCGATCCTTTTGTTCCTGAATATGTTGAGACTGTACAAATTGTTGATCTTTCTGAAGATTCTGATTCATCTATTCGTTTTGACGATAAAACGAATTTGAAAGAGCAAACAAATATTGAAGAAAACGTCGAGATGAGAACCAATTCCTTATCTCAGTATTTAAAAGTAGAGAAACAGCGAATTTCCTTTGAAGAAAAACGCAAACGCATCGAAAGCGAAAGAGATATTTTAAGGGACTCAGAGGAAGAAGCAGAAGAAGATCTGCATATAGCAAGAAAGCATAAGAAGAATAGACAGTTTCTTCATACCAAACGGGATCTTTTCGATTTGAACGAGCATGGTAGTTTTTATAAATATGATAAAGAGATAAATTTTGACCAAGAAGAACTTGTGTTTTCCGAAGACGAAGACGTACAACAATTTTCTTTTGAAATTGCACCAGGAATTGATTCCGATAGTGATACGGTAATACACTGATATATTTATATTTTGAAAACTTGTGATCTTTCAAAGTGATTTAATCTTAACTCAAAGAAAACACAATTGTATTTTTTAGAACCGAATTGAAAAACCTTTGGATAAAAAGCCAAATTTGTTGTCAAGTAAAATGCTTTCATCATCTCCAGAAAGAATGGAACAAGAAGACGAAGAAGCAGATGCGACAAATAAAATATTAACGTATTCTACAAACGAAAACTCTATTTTATCAAACTATGGAAATTCAAATTCTTTGAAGCAAAGAGTTCAGGAATTCGATAAAACAGCTAAATATATGATCAAAAAGCTTGAAATGGCAAAGGAAAAGATAGAATTATGCACTGATGGTGAAACGTAAGTAAATAAATCCCAAGTTAGTGTTTTATTTCTTTTCACGAAATAAATATAAAGCTCTAAATTAAAGTAGTATTAATGATTTTGATTCACTTTTTGCCTTGTTTCAAGTAATTGCATATTTATTTTATAGTGCTATTGAACATATAAAAATGTCTATTGCTCCGGACGCAGCTACACTTATTTCACAAGGTGATTCTCTTGTTCTCGAAACACATGGAAAACAAAGCAATCTTTCTAAAGTTGTCATGCAAACACAGAAAGTTTTACGAGAGAACTTTAGAGATGTTCAGTTAGCTAAGTATGTACATTATCTAATTAACTTAAATTGGAATATATTGAGCATGTTAATCTGAAAGGTCTAAAAACACCCGCGAAGAAACTCTTAGTGGCTGGAAGAAAAGTGACGTTGAATACTCCAATGACTCGTCATCTAGTCTGAGTAGCATTGATGTCAAGGAATTGGTTCATAAAGGAATAAAAAGAACAAGTGATTTAATTGAAAAACCCTTGAATCGGTTATCACAAGAAGATTTAGAAAAGAGATGTATGGAAATCAACGTAAGTAAGAAATATGCATATGTCATTTTAGTAGAACCTATGGCGTGATGGTTAGCATGTCTGCTCTTAACCCAGAGGTTCGTGGTTCGAATCCTAACAGAGGCAAATGATTTTTTATACGTGTATCGCCTTTCGCGAGGAATTGGTAAATCCTCCGTTAGTAAATTCATTGCCATGAAGAGCGCTTTCTCTATTAGCCGGTTTAGAATCGTCATTGTTTGTCCCCTCTATTCCCTCACAAGGCATGGACTGGACAGCCCTGGGGCTCCGCGCTCTGTTGCGCCACCCTATTTTTTTTTTTATTTTAATTCTTCGTCTGTTTTAAAATATTTTCCTAAATTTTTTTCGATTACTTCAACAGTTATTCAAATTTTTAACAAGCTACGAATAAAAGAATAAAGAAAGAAACCACCTTAAAAAAACGCAAGAAGTGCTGGGCCCTGCAATGAGAAATGTGGAAAATATAGAATGAGAATGAACACGGCTTCAAGATTTTAAAAGCTTAAAAACAAATGGAACGCTCTTTTACAAACCGTACAGATTTTTGACCGAAACATTTTAGATTTGGTTGAATTTTTTTTTACGGGTTCTATATTTTTTTGTTTTCTTTTTTCACTATCTTTTTGATGTTTGAAACGATTTAAAGTTCGCGATTTCGGTAATTTTTGCCTTTAAGACTGAGTTTCAAAAATTCATATCTCTATTTCTATTTAAGCTTCAGGCTATCTCTTTGCCTCATTATAAAGGTAGAAAAATAAACTTTAAGAAAATTGTAAATTAACAATTAAGGCCTGCTATTATCAATTAAAATTCTTAAATCAATTTTTATTAATTGCTCCCATCTCGTAGAGAGATTGAAGTATGTATTATCATCGTATTATACGTCAAATTTCCTTTAAAAAACTTTTCTTTAATTAATGGACAAATTATTATTACTATGGTAATTGAAACTGTTTTTTGCTATCTCAAGACTTCTGTGTTCATAAGTGAGGCCCTACCAGCAAAACCGTTGTACGCTCTTAATTGTTTATGCAAATAAACTCCTTTCAGGCTTATTCATTTGTAGTCTTACAATTGGGCTTTGTAATAATGACGTATTATGTTTTTAAAAGTGATACCCGTGGTGCGATGGATAGCATGTCCGCCTGTTAATCCAGAGGTTCGTGGTTCGAATCCCAACAGAGGCAAAAATGTTTTTTTCCACGGGTATCGCCTTTCGCGAGGAATTGGCAAGTCCTCCGTTAGTATTCATTGCCATGAAAAGCGCTTTCTCGATTAGCCGTTCGGATCCGGCAGAAAATTGTAGGTCCCCTCCATTCCCTCACAAGGCTTGGTTGTGAGAAATGCGCTAGGCCCAGGGACTCCTCGCTCTGTTGCGCCACCCTATTTATTTTTTTTTTATGTTTTTTAAAGCCACGAAATACAGAAGTCTCGCTCAATAGAGGCATCGTAAGGCCACGTTTATGAACACAGAAGTCTCGAGATGTCGAAAACCGTTTCAATGTTAAACTGCGATTCGTAGCTCTAAGCGCGCCTTTTTTATGAAACGCCTTGATCCTCATCTTAATCCAAAAATCCTTTGGAAAAATTTGAAAAACGTTGGCGTGATTGAAAATGTAAAACCTATGTGCTCCTTTGATCCCACTGAAATGGCCACGGTTTTGGTACCTGATAGAGGCGGTTTCGTTCGTTGATGTTGATAATTCTAATGACTGCTTTAAATTTCGGTGTGTAAACGAAGCTGATGTAATTATTGCAATGCGTTCAGTTATATCCAATACGATTGGACCAGATGAAATTTCACCCAAATTTGTCAAATTAATTCTGCAAGTACTTTTGCCTTTCCTTGTGCTTATATTTAAATATTGTATTTACAGCCGTCAATTTCCTGTAAAATGGAAGTCCACTAATGTGATTCCAGTACCAAAAAGCTCAAAACCCACCAGCCCATCGGAGTTTAGGCCAATCAATTTGCTCTCATTCTTTGCCAAGGTTTTTGAAAAGATACTTGCACAGCAGATTCAGGAAGATTAGGACATGCACAATAAACTATCAGTTTGGCAATCAGGTTTTAAGAAAAAACATAACTGTGAATAAGCAGTTATCAAAGTTACCTCTGTATTGTGTATTATCAAAAACAACACTTTAAACTCTTAACAATTTATTTACTTCAGGAATTTTAATAGCTAAGGAAAGCACAAGTTAATCGCTTGGAGGTTGGAGCAAAAAGAGATCGACCAATGACTTAAATGTCATTACATATTTATAAAGACATGGAATTGCTTAGAAAATAGATACCTTTTATGGTGATAACACAATTCACTAAGTTATCGAAATATACATATAACAATTTTTCCCTGTTTTGCTCAAGCCTTCACATAATACAAAACAAATTTACTTTAGCTTTGGCTTAACAAAATCAAAAAATGTGAAACGCCTAGTTTCTATCTATCTCTTTGAGATCTTCTTAATAGAGAACTTAAGTAATCTGAAACTAATTCTTTTTCAGACTTACATTTAGATAAACATTTGTGAGGCTTCTTTCTTTGTTCCCAGCTGGGGGAGAACTCAGCGGGTCCAAGGTTTTTCCCAAGGAAGCTCGAAAACTTGGGCAGCGACAGTCCAACTTCTGAAAATAACGAGGCGAGACACGGCAAATGCGAATTGCAATAATCTTTATTATTTAACGAGATAAACGGGAGACAAGTCTTTACAATCAGTGAGATGGTTTGTTTTGAACTCAATTAAATAATCGCCAAGCGAATGGAACACAGGCAGGCTAGCTAGTCTGGTACGGTCGGGGCGTTGAGTGCAAGCGGCGCTTTCTCTTTGATTGGAAAGCTGAAGGTTAGTTCTATAGTCTTCGGGCGGAGCGGGGATTCGGCTGGTGCGGGTCTAGTATTTGATGCGCTCCGTACATGAGAAAAATAAATTCAACGGTCGATGGCAGCTTACCTGCCGCTGCTTGGTTGAATTTATTTTTGTATGGAGCCGGAGTCTTAATGTGTACCAACCGATTAGTGTGTCTGCGCATACGGTTGGCTTTCGGCGTTTGCTGCGTTGATGTGTACAATTTTATGTGGCTGCGTATGTTATTTCTTGGTGCTCATGTTACTTCTTGTGTTGAGTCGAGTAAATGGTGCAAATTATAGGGTGAACTGTAGGTGGTTCGGCGGCGGTAGAAAAGAGTGTGACGTATCGTCACACATTATCTTTTAAATGTTTTTTACGTAATTTATTTTGATGAACTAGGCGAATTCTATCGTTAATGTTTGCTAAATAAGTTAGCTTACTTATTATCTTTACAATTTTAGCAGGTATCCATCGAATAAATAAAAATTTTTTAAAATGATACTGATACTGATACATAGCATCTTCTCCCTCTATATAAACAGAATAATTTTTTCTTATTTCATTACCTTTCTTTTTTTTTATCAATATTGACTTTAGAATTTTTAAAATTACAAATAACACTCAAATTATCATTCTTAATTCTATCCAAAATAATTTTCTGTTTATATGAGAGAACCATTTCCGATGGCGTTTTCAATGTAGAGGAGCAAATGGTATTGCGACTGTGCTGTAAATACTTAAAAATCTGTTCTTGAATCGGTAATTTGCTACCGTGATCTAAACAAAAGCGCTTCAAAACTTTTTTGGCACTTTGTACACCGCGTTCTGCTAACCCGGTAGAAGCAGGGTGATAGGGAGGAGAATTAACTTACTTAATACCTTTACACTGACAAATTCTTTTTAAAACAAAAGAGTTCTGGTGGTCCGTTATCGGAAACTAACTTACCAGGAAGTCCATACGTCGAAAATAATTAATTAAGAACCCTTATTAGAGAATCCGCGTTAGTAGAGTTCATAATTTTAATTTCAGAAAATTTACTGTAGGAATCTACCAAAATTAAAAACATCTTCCCTTTGAAATAAATACGACTCTTTGAAAAGAATACAACTCTTTGAAAAGAATACGACGTTTCTGACCAACTTTTTGAACAACTTTACAAACTTGGCAACCTTTTGCTTTGTTTTCAATGTCCTTATCACATAATGGCCACCAAACATTTATGATCTGAATAATCTCTTCATACTAACAATACCAGCATGGTTATCGTGAAGGATTTCAAAAATTCTATCCCGAAGATATTTGAGAATTATAATACTGTTGGGTGTTGGTATAAAAAACAAACCCAATGTCCGTAGACAAACTATTTCTCTTGAGATAATACGGCATTACCACTTCTTTTATAGGACTCAAAACCATGACCTGAGTAAGGATTCATGAACTGACTGTAAAATGGTATCGTGTTTGTAGTGTTCACAAACTGTTTTCAAAGCTATCAATGGCTCTTCGGACTGAAAAAAATTAATGGGGAACTCTTCAACATTTTACTTTTCAGGAAGCGGAAGACGCGAAAGAGCATCAGCGTGACACATTTGAAAACTACGACGCGACACGGTATGAAATTTTATATTTATACATGAAGACCTTTGAAGACGAGCTGCAGCTACTGGAGTACCTGTACCTTTTTTAGGATTTAAGATGTTCTTTAAGGCTTGATGATCTGTATAAAGTGCAAACTCTTGTCCATAAATATAGTTATGGAACTTTTGCAATGCAAAGACGATAGCAAGAGCTTCTCTGTGCAATTGAGAATAATTGTGCTCAGCTTGACTCAATCTACTTAATGTGAAAAGCACAGATTTCTCCACACATTCAATTTCGTGTGACAAGACCGCACTCATACCGTAAGGATTGGCGTCTGTAGCGACTATAATTGGTTTATGGAGATCATATAAAGCAAGAATATTATTTATTTTTTTATTTACAAAAAAATAACTTGCATAGTAAATTTAACAAGCTATTTATAAATATATATATGTTTTGGTTTAGAAAAAATTTTAAAAGATGAATTAACAAGAAAGTTTTAGTTTGATATTATATCTCTTTCCATTTGTTGTGGTTATCTAGAGCTTTCTTAATTCGCTGCATAGTGAGATCATCAGAAGGGTTGAGGATGATCGAAAGTCTGTTTTGTATTTCTTCAATTGAGGTCATGTCCGGTATTTGCCGGGAGATAGGACATTCCGTAAAAATGTGCCAGATAGTTAATGGTTCCTGACAATTTCCGCATTCCTGGGGTGGTTCCTTTTTGAAATAGTGACAACTTGAGAACAAGGTTTTTCCAACTCTTACTCGATACAGCGTTACGCACTCTTGACGGCTTAGTTTGATGTTGTATGGCGGTCGATGTTGTGAAAACTGGTGTCTTCGTAGAAAAGTTACTTCGTTTTTCCAGGCCTTATCTAAGCCATCGTTTTCATAGGCTTCCAGACTGGCTGGACGTTTTCGAGAAGTTCTTGAAAAAGTTTTTGATAAATATTATTACTTGTATTTTCCTTTTTAAAGGTGGAAAGACAAAAAACAAACATTTATGGACAAAAGATGTCTTCTCCATGGTGGTGGTGGTGGGATATCCATTGTGGTAGTAGATGGAAAGAAGCCGTGGTACGAAGCTAAGGCTAAGATCTGACTCAAAGAGGATAATGAGCCTTTTCTATTCGCCTTAGTCCTGTTAGTTAGGTCCATCAAAGCAGGATTTAGGGGATGATTGCTGTCAGAGATAGTTTTGCTGATAAGATTACCTGCTTTTTTTTTGCCTAGTTGCAAGATAGATGTGTACCTGGCTTCAGTTCTTAAGGCTGGAATGGGAGTAGTCTTAAGGCTTCCGGTCGCAGTTCTGTGGCAGTCGTTGATTGCCGCATCTAAGCTTTGTAAGTTCTTTTTCGAAGTCCACAATTCCACATGTAGCTTGTGAGTGGTACCTTCAACTAGAGTCTTAGTTATTTTTAAGGCTGTTTCTAAGTGGGGTCCTTTTCGTTTAGAGCATATTAATCTTAGCGCATTGTTACGATTTTTTAATTTTTTAATAGTATTATTTACATGAAGATCCCATTTAAGATTCCTCGTTAAGTTAATTCCGAGAACTTTTCTTTCTTTTCATTTCTTTTTTGAGTATGACCTCAGCGTTACGGAGTGTGAGCGTAGGTGGGAAACATGTGTTTTTGCGACACAAATGGAGAGCTCCAGTTTTACAAGGCGGGATAATGGCTCCAGTTTTCTGTGTCCAGGCAAAAATTTGTGAGTCAGATGACTTGAGAATTGAGTTGCCTTTGAGGGGTTTCCAGACGCGACAAGAAAGATATTGACAACGTAAACCCCAACGAAGTCAACCTCAAGATCAGGTTTTTTGAGTTCATTAATCAGAGAATCAATGTAGGCGTTGTATAGATAGACTGATAGGGGGATCTTTGGGGTGTACCGTTTTCAAGTTTTTGAGTATTTGATGTGAAACCGCTTTTGTTGGTTTTAAAAGATCTCCCAGTTAGAAAAGAAGATACAACCTTAAGAATTTGTTTTGGAGCTCCCCAGTTATGGAGTTGTTCAATCACTGGAAAGGTGGTTACCCTGTCAAAAGCTTTCTCAAGGTCGGCCGATAACACTACACTGTGTTTAAAAGAAGATGTTATCTGAGAAAGTGTGTTCCAAAAGGTGGACAAGGGATTGTACTCCTCTGTTTAGTCTGAATGCGTGTTGTTCGTTTGCTGTTTTTTCGCCATTAACCATCCTATCCTCCTACCAATAAATTTTTCCAAAATTTTTGATAGAACAGGCAAGAGGGAAATCGGGTGATACCCATTTGTTTGGTGATGGTTTTGAGAGTTTTTTGGTATCGGTATAAGTATGGCTTTCTTCCATTCGTGCGGAACGGTACCAGACCGAATAATCTCATTATATAAGCCACATATCCTGTTCTTTAAGCTGCCAGAGGCTGATTTCAAGATGCGATATGATATTTTGTCTTCTCCAGGTGTATTTCCTTTTGGCATTTGTAAGGTCGTGTCAAATTCAGTCCTTTAGATACTATCAATCATCTCATTTTGGATAATACGAGGATCGCGAGTAGCCAGATTGTTTAAGTCGGAGTTTGAGTTTTTAGCTAGCACATTACCGGGATATGTTTTATCTTCGCTATATTTACTCCAAATGCTTGCAAAAGAATTTGCAATAATTTGAGTCGTTTTGTAAGGAGCCATCAATAAAGATATATGGAAAATTATGGTTGTATTTTGGTGTTCTTAGTGAGTTAACACGATTCCAAAGGGTTCTTGAATTAAGATTTGGATTCATCGTGTTTAGAAAATTTTCCCAAAGTTGTCTTTTAGCTTTTTTAGATTCATATTTAACCTTTGCACCTGCTTTTCTGTAGGCTAAACAGTTTTCGGTTGTAAGGTTGTCTACGTGCTGTTTTCCAAGTTTTGTTCTTAATCTTGACTAGCGTTGCTATATTAAACATTTAAAGAAATAAATTCAAACACATTATTTTGAGTTTTCAAATTAAAATTTAAAATTTTATTTATTTAGAATGCATTTCGAGCAGTTTTCCGCTCATCATCAGCTACACGACTAAACATACATAAAGCAGTTCTTGCATACTTTTAAACATAGTCATTGCGATTAATTTACATTAACATAATTTGTGGAGGAGTAAGTAGGAACGATATAGTTTTTAGGCAAACGGTGTACAACAAACGTATTTAAAATAAGAGAGGCATTAAAGTAAACAAAACAAATCGGACTGTATGTTGCCCTTGTCTAAGTTTAAAGCGGTGTTATCTCTGTAAATGTATAAGCTTTCATATGCGTCTAATTTCTTCTCGTCGTTGATGCATTTTACAAGCTTCACTTCACTTTTAGAGACAGGTAGGTGTTGTTGTTCCAGTATGTGTGCTGCGAAGGCCGATTTTCCTGGTTCATTTTTGGTAACGTACTGTTTGTGCTCGTCGTACCTCTTCTTAATAGATCGTTTGGTTTGTCCGTAATATCTTCTGCTGCAAACTCCACACGAAATTTTATAAATTCCAGCTTTTTCTAGTGGGTCGGTTTTATCCTTTAAGGTGTTCAAGTTGTTTTTTATCTTGAATGGGTTTGAATAAACCAATTGCATATTGTGTTTATTGAATGTTGTTTTGAGTCCATTTGTTATGCTTGGTGCGAAAGTGATAGAAACACGTTTTGGTTCATCTTTTTTGTCTATAGTTTTGTTCTGTTTGAACAGTGTTGATTGATTGTTGTTTGTCTGCTTTTGTGTGTGTTTACGAATAATGTTGTTTATGATTTCTTCACTGTAACCATTTGTTTTGGCTACTTCTTTTATAAATACATACTCTTTGATATAATTCGCCAATGAAAGCGGTAAACTTACCAAACGGTGTGCGAGGGAGTGAAACGCTGCTAGTTTATGTTGGATTGGAGCATATGAGTCACTGGGGATATATCGAAGGGTGCTTGTAGGTTTGTGATAAACTGCAATTTGTATATGGTTTTTGTTTCGTTGTAGAGTAAGATCCAAGAAATTCAATTTTTGTTCGTTTTCAACTTCGCAAGTAAATTTTATTTGAGGTTGTTGTTCGTTCAACATATTCAGTGTGGTGTTTAGGTCCTTTCTTTTAATGACTGCAAATATGTCGTCAACGTAGCGATGCCATACTCTTGGTAAAAGGTTTCTTGCTTTAAGGTTCATTTCAAATTTGGACATGAAGACTTCAGCTATGAGCGGAGATAGTGGATTTCCCGTACTCGTACCAGAATCTATTTTGAAATAACGATTTCTGAAAACAAAATAGTTTGTGTCCATACACATTTCTGCTGTTCTCATGTAGACTTTTATTTCGCTTTCATTTATGTTTTGTTTGGAGAAAAGTTCTCTCAAAGCTAATAGTGCTTCTTTGATTGGTATTGATGGAAACAGCGCTTCAACATCAAAAGACACTAATATTTCATCTTCTTCAATTGGCATCTCGTTAACTAAACTAGCAAAAGTTATAGAATTCTTAACCGAGCAGCTTTCGAAGGGTGGGAACTTTTTAACTTCATCTACTAACCATCGTGCGATCTTGGTGCATGGTGCTGATAATAAAGCTACGATTTGTCTCATGTTGTCGCCCGGTTTATGTACTTTCGGTAGACAATATGGTTTTGGTTCTTCAGGGTTTGATACGAGAAGGCGCCACTTGAAAGCGTTGCTATGTCATTATTGAGCCAAATTGGATTTTTGACGTCTTTGTAATTAGCCTTTTTTATGGTTGGTATAGATTTTGCTGCTCCAGTTCTTAATATTATTGTTAAGCAAGTGCTCTTTGCTTTGCTTAAACGCTGAATTCGTTTTAAGTAGATTGTACAACGGTGCTAAAGTTGGTGCTACATTTGGCAAAAATCTCATGTAGTAATTAAGAAGCCCGAGGCGTGATTGCAACTCGGTAACATTTTTAGGAGCCGGAGCTTCCACAATGGCTTTGATTTTATCTTCACTTGGACAAACTCCTTTTTGTTAAATTGAATGACCTAAATATTTCACGCTATTCTGTAAAAACTTTGACTTTTCTTAATTTATTCTGATATTATGACGACTTAAACGAGTGAGTACTTTAAACAACTTCCCACGACAATCTTTCTCATCGACCCCGCCTATCATGATATCGTTTAGATAGCAAAAAACATATTTTAAACCTGTTAAAATCGTATCCATTACCGACTGAAAAATAGCAGGAGCCGAACTAACTCCTAGAATTAATCTTGTGTAAGCGAAAAGCCTCTTCAAAGTATTAAACAAGAAGCTTACGAGAACTCTCTGAAACTTGCAACTGTTGATATGCCCCCGTCAGATCTACAACACAAAAAACTGTAAAACGAGCTGAGCAAAAATGTCTTCGATCTTCGGAAAATTGTAGTGCACTGCTTCGATACATTTGTTGATAGTAATGCGACAATCGACACAAATGCGAATGCTACCATTCGCTTTGGGCTGGCCCAACGACTTTGCTTAACTGACACTAAAATCCCTTCATCCACCAACCTGTCCAATTCCTTATCCACTATTTCACTTAACTGGTACGGAACACTATACGCGGAGTGAAAAATCGGTGTTTGATCCTCTTTAAGCACGATATCAGCTTCGTACCCGACAATAGGTTTATTTAATTTAGTACTTGTTATACCCGGAAATAATTGCTCTATCTCGTTAAGTAAATTATTGACACAACTTACTTGGTTAACTGGATTAATACAAAAAACCTTTCTCCAATCCGGATACAAAAAATCAATCCCAGAACGACCCATAATACACTTGGACGGTTTATAACCTTCGATAATAACACGGCTAGTTTGAAAAACCGACAGGTGCCGTGTAAGGCTACTTAAGATAATTTGAGGGTGCTGATGACGATGGCATCATTCAGTTTTTGAGGCTCGCTCATATAAGAAAGATATTTGACTCTAAAGTTCTTTTATATTAAACCAATAAAAACAAATAGCAAATTTGATTCACTCATCGAATAATGGTTTAATACATACCGTTGGAAAGGTCTTTTTATTCTGTTCAAAAAATTAAAATACAGTTTTTATCTTTTTGCTCTTAGTAAAAAGTTATTCATGAAAATATTAACAGAAACCCGCCCCGTCCAAAACCCACAAAAAAAATGGGTATAGATTTTTATTTTCAGGTAAAGAAAAGCAATTATTTCATATATTTCAACTTCTTCGTACAAATTCCAGCAAATATCTCCTAAGAGAGCATCTAATTTTTTCCATTATACCAGTGTTCAAGCCTGATGTCACTTGATGAAATCTTTCGCCGTGCTCATCAGATGCTGCTGGGGATTGATCGTTAAATTTTTCTGTATGACAATGAAGTGTAGTTTTAGTGACATTCGCACATTTATTTCGTGGAAAGCCTTAAGCATGATTTTTCTAAATTAAAAGTAAAAATATTTCTCTGTACTCCCCTTCACTCATGACCGATTCAGTAGCCCCCGTATCCACCTCCATCTCGACGTTGACTCCATTGATTTTGACTATGTTGGCCACTGATTGCTCCGCTGATCTTCTTGGACCTGTGTATGACTTTGATTGACTTGTTGCTTCTGCAGACGACTGACGTGTGACGTATGCCCCGTTTTTCCACATGCGAAACATTCCCACTGCTTGGCTGGACAATTCGTCTCTTGATGATCTCGACCACATCTGTAGCATCGCTTTTTATCACTTGCTGGCTTGGGACATTATTTGTAGACTGCTTCCTCCATTTAGGGTTAAGCACGTGATTTTTTGAACTCGCCTGTTGCTTTGAATCGTTGTTCTGCTTTCTAGGATAGCGGTTTTTTACGTGGCTTGATGAAATAAAATGAAGCGCCTGTGGATTTTTTCATTTCGTAGACCGATGATAAAACGATCGGTTAAAAAAAACATCCAAAATGCACGACTTGTATCTTCCTAAGTTACTAACTACTGTGGCGTTAGTTGCAACTGTTGCTTTTTCGTCTCGTTCTTTATACAGAAAATCTCCAAACTGACACGAGTCATTGCATAGGCGGATCCACGGGGGGGTTTTCGGGTCCGGACCCCCCCAATCGGGAAAATAAAAGATGTTATTTGTAACATTTATCGGCTCCTAATGTTCAAATTTTGTTACGGGACGGAAAAATATAGCATGAGCAAGACACAAAAGTAAAGGGGAAGTAATATTATTATTTAAAAAAATTAAGAACTTTATTGATCATTATTACATTTCATAAAAAACTTAAGAGCAGGCTACCTCAAACACTAGTAAATTTTCGAGGTTTTATGAAAAATTTCGCTAGAATTTCGTCCACGGTAAATTCAATATGAGTATGGATATTTAAAGAAGCATTTAGTCGTTCCTGTCCCATCGTATTTCTCAGGTTTTCTCAGCTTTGATTTTCCTCAACGTCGAAAATGGTCTGGAGTTGCTGTAGTTACAGGTAGTACTGCCAACTACCAAGACTCGCAAAATATATCGACATTCTTGAAGGACTTATGTTATTGATATCCTGAAAAATATCGTCAGATTGATGTTTGCATATGTGTCTCGATGCGATAAAAGTGACTTACTAGGCGGAAAATCGGTTGTTGGATCATCATTGATTACACAAGTTCTTTTACTGAATATTCATGAAGCAATCAGAAATTGTAACATCGCTATTTTTTTCACAAAATATAAATTCAGAGAAACGATTTCTTACATGGGTCAGTTCAGTTCAGTTTCTTTATTGAGACTTTATATTTCACAATGTGTTTTTTTGATTACAAATTTTTTTCCACATCAGCCGACTTACAAAAGTTTGTCTGGCTTTACAAGTACTTTATAATTTTTGAAGTAAAGTTGAAAACTAATCTTCTGCTCCCAATATAGCTACAGCGTTACTGTATCTATTACAATAATAATAATAATAAAAAAAAAAATGATAATTTAAAATAATTTTTCTTCTATCCTTTCTTCTTTTTTTTTTCTTTAAATTTTGATTCATTCTTTCTTTTTTCTCCACTTTTTATTTTTGAATAATTATAGAATACAACTAAATATGAGTTCAAATATTGTTATTCTTATTTGTTTTTTTTTTTTTAATTAAACATTTGAAAAATTGTAAAAAATTGCAAAAAACTTACTCAACTAAAAAAGATTTTGTATCTTACTGAGCAAGGTTAATGAAATAATAATAATAAATAAATAAATGGTACATCAACGCCTTTCAGAGCGTGCCGTGTAAGCTTTCACTTTTGCCTAGAAGGTGCCTTTTCTCGGATCACGTCACATATAAACTTTTTAACTTGTAAATTTTTGATCGAAAAATACTAACCAGTAAAGCATCAAGCGCATTTTGGATGTTCTGCCAACGGCGGCGGCGCGCGTGGCAATTTCATTAACTGATTCCATAATGTGACATGCAATTTGGAATTCAACAGTCGAAATCGCTGTCAAAAGATGCAATGCATTTTGCGAAGTATCTCGATCTTTCCAAGTTTTGATTTATTCCAAAGATTCAATAACAGCCGGTTGCAATTCAACGTACGTTCCAACTGCTTCATGAGTCTGAGCCCACCTGGTAGGACAAACAGACTTCAACTTTTGTTTTTTTTCTCACTTTTGTTTGTCATTTTTGAAATTTCTTGGCGTAGAACGTCTTGTTTTTTGGGCCAGTGAAAAAAATGCTTCAATCGCTCCGATAGTTCCTAACGCATTTTTGATTCCTGACATTTCACATGCTGCATTGACTGCCAAACTAAAGCTATGTGCAGTGCAATGCACATAAATTGTCAGGGGGGAAATACGATCTCAGATGAGCCTGTGCACCAATGAATTGGACACTCATTGCCGGAGATCCTTCGAATCCTTGGCCATACATATATGAGCAATCGACGCCAACATCATGTAAATAATTTCTGATTGAATCTGCTAAACCTCGTGTATATAAATAAAATTTTGAGTTTTAGACCCCCCCATGCCCAAATCCTGGATCCGCCACTGAGTCATTGTATATATAATCTATAGTACTACCATCTGATAGCTTTTTTTTGCCAACTGCATTGGCCGATAGGTGCGCTGAAATCGTGTAAGGAAAGAGACACAGAAAAGAGAGAATTTAGCGCTTAAATTTCGAAAAGTGCCAAGAGAACCAAAATCAAAGCAAATTATTTAAGGTGGGGAACAGAATCGGAAACAGCAGAGAACGTATAGAATATAGATGTACTTTGCTAGTCAATGGAATTATAGAATAGGTTTGCAGCTTTTACAAGGAAAAAACCTTTTTTCTCTTGAATAGGGCTTCGAAGGAGCTTTTTCCTTTTGTATTCTGACATCACATTTTATTGCAAAAACAGACTCAAATATGCCCTAACGGTAAATTGCCAACACAGTATGAAATGCAGTTAAAAGAGAGCATTTCCCATCTCTCAATAGAATAGGTTCATTTGCTTCAAAGCCAGTTCTGGTTCAGAATTCTAAAGATTAGTGCGTGAAATTTTAAAAAGTGAAATCAAATTATTCGAAATACTTTTAAAAGGAATAATACGACGAGCATTGTGCTTTAGTTCGGAAGAAAAAATCAAAATAAAGTTAAACGCTGCACAAAGTTTAAGTGCGAGTTTAATTTAATTGACTGAAAAATTGGGAAGATCGCAAAATTCTTTGTGTAATTTTTAAAAAGTAATGAAAGCTATAGAAAATAATATGAAAGAACGACCAAAAGTTACATCAGCTGCTGAAAGTAGAATACATAGTTACCCGACTAGCGTCTAGGTCTTGTTAGTCAGCTCCTCAAATAAGGACCGCGTCTGCAACAACAGTAAGCATTTCGACAGTTAAGAGTGTGATTAAAAGTGAAGTTATTTCAATTGCCCGGATGGTTTTAATTTTTATTATCTGAGAAAAGAAGAATTATTTCAATGTCTTATTTCGGAAGAATTGTGTTAGAGTTTCCATCATCACTAATGACGGCAAATGCATAAAAGAACGTTTTTGAAAGGGCTTTTTCGAAATTCAGTGAAATGTTTGGACCGTTTAATGGACTTTTCAACAGAATAACGCCTCCATCCATACTGCCAGAGTAGTGAATGCCTTGATAAATGAACAAAATGTTGAATTGTTGTAATGGCTTCACCACTCACCAGACCTAAATTTTATTATTGCTGGTGGAAAATGTATTTTCCTTCGGCTTTTTTTTGGTCACTTTAATTGTAGCAAAGAAACAAAAAAGATCTTTTGCTTTTTCAGGACGTTTCGGCAAGGGTTGTTGCCTTCTTCAGGGGAACTTTATTATAAAAACAAAAAGGTAAAATATAGTATAAAGTACATATGTACAACAATGAACAATCAAAGAAAACTTACATTCTTAAAAGAGATTTTTAAAACATTTCAAATAAACAAACAAAGTTTGACAATAAAAATAATTTAAAGCTTTAACTACACTTCTCTGTGTGAAGATTAGATTTGGTTTGACAAAATTTAACGGACAGGATAAGAGAGCTTACGTAGAGATATGTAGAGATCTAATAAATGAAAAGATTAGTAAAATTTTTAACAGTTAAAACACTTTTTATATTTCCTCGGATTTAACTGTTAAAAATTTTACTAATCTTTTCATTTTTTGATGATATATATATTTTTTTATGATATACATATTTCCTCAGATGTAACCGTTAAAAATTTTACTAATCTTTTCATTTTTTAGATAAAAAACACGTTGATTATCTCAACTTCAAAACTTATCTTTTTAAGTAAAGAAACTGAATGACAGTTTGTTGTCTTACCTTTTTCGACATCAAATGGTTCGATGAATTCTTTGCCGACCTTGACGAAGCTCCTCAAAGAGATTTCGTGGTTTTATTCGAAGTGTAAAGAGGCTATTAGGGATAGAGAAAGAAGTTTTCGAATGTTGAAAAACAACCCTACTGTATAAAACCAGTATTTGCTAATACAAAAATGCCAAGTTTTTACAAAAAAATACTGTTGTGTCCAAAAGGAAGCAAAAACTTCTGGTCTTTTGTTAGCAGCTTAATTTGTTGCTTACTCGACATTTCCCGATAGCATATTGACTCCACTTGAGCTTGAGTCCGTAAATTTTGTGATGAAGCAGATAATTTTTCGAACTGGATAGGTTACGAGAGTGCTTAAAGATCTCAATTACATAAATCTGCTGGTCCAGATGATATTCCCGCCGTTATTCCCAAGAGTATAGTTCTTCTACGCTGGCAAAACCACCACGTAAGCTATTCTATCTATCCCATTCTTCCGGGCTCTTCCCATGCAGATGGAAGACTGCATTTGCTCAACACGCCCCCCCCCCCCCCCCCCCAAAAAAAAAAAAGGCGAATCTACCTCCGCTTCCAATTATCGTCTGATTACGCTACGACTGAACTCTCAGCTTCTCAGATTCTTTTCCAAATTCACGTAACTGCTCTTCAGCTGTGGATCGGGAACGGTTGCGTATGATTAGCTCTTTGTTTGAATACTGACCTTGACAGCATTGTTGCACGGGGTAATAAAAACCGAGTAGAATTCAATGCTTTGAAAACTCAATGTTATCATCTGTCGTTAAAGCTTAACATTTAACCATTGGCAATATCCATTATCCATGAATGATACCTGCAGCCAAGAAACCGAAAAGCTGTCAGTACTTGGTATGTGTGTAGACTTGGTATGTGTCTTCGATGGAATGACCACAAATTTAAAGTCGCCCAAAATGCATCATTAGGTTTCTTAAGACGATTTAGGAAATTTTTCACCCCTTTTGATCTGGCTACAATTTACAAAGCCTTACAAAGGGCGATTTACCCTAAACTAGAGTATAACTCCCATATTTGGTCAGGTGCTCCTTAAACATCTTTACGCCTACTAGATAGGGTACAAAATATAGAGTAAAAACTGATAGGTGATAGTTTAATTGTAGGATTGATTGATTCTCTTGAACATAGAAACGTTACTTGTCTCACTCTGGTTTTTTTTTCATAACAGTGCTCTAGTGAAATAGGCAGTTGCATTCCTCCCCTGAAACAATTTCGCCGCAACACCCGCCTCGCTAGGAATGCTCATCAGTTTAACCTTGAGTCCAACTTCGGACGTACAGACTAGTATAAAAATAAAGATTCATATTTTAATCGAACTACCAGACTCGGTTTTTCCCCTACATTACAATTCACAAAAGTTCAAAAGCAAATTGCATCGGTGTCTCCTATTCAATCTTCTCCTTTTTTCCTAAATGCTCGCACTGTGTTTTATAACATTATAAGAGTATTCATAACCCCTTGATGTGTGTGCTGATTATAAAAGAAAGAAAAAAAAAAATACTGACATACGCGCTTTGAAGTCGATAAAAAGATCGTGCATATCAATATTTTATTCTGACGGTTTTCCCAAGATCTGTCGTAATGTTAAAGTTTGGTTTATTGTGGACTTTTCCGGTCTGAAACCACATTGATACCTATGAGACCTATCAAATTTTTGACGTGGAGACAAGATCTTATACGCGACGTTAAAGAGGCTTTTCCTCTATTATTGGCACATTTGCGAGGATCTCCCTTTTTTAGGATCGGTTATACGATACTGAGGTTCCGTTCATCGAGCGTGCTTTGTTGTTCCTTCTGACCATATCGAGCAGATCAGTTGGTGCATGCTCCTTTCCAACTGATCTCCTGCTGCCTTTATAAGTTCGGCATCAAGGCCATCTGCACCTGCAGTCTTCTTGAATTTTGTACTCAGCAATGCAAAATAAACATTTTATTTTTGACAGGCATTTCCTTTCACTACTTGCGATTGGCGTAAGAAAAGTAGTGTTCCTTCGTATTGATGATTATTGTTCTTTAATTCTACTTAGCAATGCGAAAGATTTTTGGCAAAGTTGTAAGCACTCCTTTCTATACTTTCAATTGGCGTAAGAAAAGAAGGGTTCTTTCGTATTGAAGATGAATTTGAGAACCAAATTACATATTGGCAAAATTATTATATACTAGCTGACCCGCCATGCGCGGCATAGCTCAGGCCCAAGTTTTCATTCTAGTGTCATAGTGGAGATGAAATATAGTCTATGTTACTCAGGGGCATTTGAGCACTCTAACGATGTCACAATTTTTGAAATCGGTCTAGTTTTTCCAAGTTCCCTGATTTGTTTCAGTCCCCATTCCGTTCTCGTATGGGGATGAAATATAGTCTATGCAACCTGAGAATAACACCGTATTTTATAGTGAAAACCGTATTAAAATCAGAACAGTGGTTTTTTAATTCCCGTTCCCGTTCCCGTTCCTGTGATAAAATGGTGATGAAATATAGTCTATATTACTCAGGGACAATGAAGCACTCTTACAGTGAAAGAATTTTTGTAATCGGTTCAGAACTCTCCAAGTTCCCGCATGTTTTCTTTTCCTGTCCCGTCCTCGTGGGAATATGGGGATAAAATATTGTTGAAGCTGTTTGGGGATAACGTCGTATTGTAATAACGACAAAAATCTTATATCGTTCCAGTGGTTTTTGCATTCCCGTTCCCAATCCCGTTCTTTTGGGAATTTAAGGATGAAATATAGTTCATGGTTGGTACTCAGGTGTAATGCACCACTCCAGCGGCGAAAGAATTTTTGGAATCAGTCTAATATTTTTCAAGTTCCCGGTTATGTTTCCGTTCCCGAGAGAATATGAAAAGGAAATCTAGCCTAAGATGTTATTTCTCAGGTTCTATGCCAATTTTGTATTCCAAATTTCATTCAAATTGGATTAATAGTGTTGGTGGCTCTTCAATAAAAACACCTAGCTCTCGTTAACATTTCCATTCCCGTTCCCGAGTATTTTTGAGGTTATGTAAATCGCGCAATGAAATAGGAATTAATAATTATAGTCAGCGATCTATTGTCAAAAAAAAAAATTGCAATAATTTATTTTCAGATCAAAGTAGAATGCTGCTAGTTCCAGAATCACTAAAGCACTACGCTCAACTTCATTTTGTCGTGCTCGCAGTTGTTGTGTCTGATGGGCACGAACTCGTTGCATTCTTAACCTATCGACTCCATTTCCACTCGCTATAAAACGTATTTGTGACATACTTATACGACTATTTTCGTTATTATGTTTCTCGCTGATCATCAGTGCGGTTAACACGTGATGTTTCTCTTCGCACATTTGATTTTCTATCTACATATAAAGCTACAAAAAATTTATAAAATAGCCTGGATTATAGTTAAAGTAACACTTTAAATAAAAAAAATTTTAATCTTTGTTCTTACCATTCCCGTCAAACATTAAATTAAAAGAATTCTTAGAAACAAACAATCCAATAGTAATATTATTTGTTATTTATTTTTATAATTTCTCATTGTCAAAATAAAAAACAAAATCATTATTTTAATTTAATTTTTTATTCATTACAGTTAAGATTAAAAAAATTCTTACTTTTACTTTATTTCAATTCCTTTTTTTCATATAAACCTACCTTTTAAACCTTCCCTAGACCTCTACGAACATTTCATGACCAAGATAAGATAAATCCGTTCAGCCGTCCTCGAGTTTTAGCCAGACTTACGAACAGCAATTCATTTTAATATATATATAGATATATTGATATAGATATATAAATTATATTTTTAGTAGTACTGTAAACTCGCAAATTTTTGCCTACTTATAAATTTTTTTAAGTCAAGGGCGGTCATAAAATCCATTCGCATAAAGGGGGGAGGGAGAGGTCTCGCTGAGTATGACAAGATGTGACAAGGGGGAAGGGGGGTCTTCGGCAATGTAACGTTCGCCAAAAAATGTTACTACAGTATTTCTCTCGACTATTTTTTTTCAAATCGTTGTCATGATAAAAGTCATTCAATTCGTATTAGTAAATATACAGACATTTAAATGCATATATTTTTAATACAGTTAATTGTAACTCAATATATTTACTAATGTTTATTTTTTCAAACATGAGCGCTAGCTCTTTGGCGCGGCTCTAGCGTTTTGACTTGGCTCTAGCGGCATTAGAATCATTATTATAAAAATAAAAATTAAAACACACAACTGCATTATCGATTAAAATTTATCATGCGCAAGGGGGAGGGGGTCTACGCTTTTGTGACGTAATGTTCATAGAGGGGTCACAGAAAGTGTGACACAGCGTGACACTGGGGGAGGGGGGGTTCGAAAAAACCTAATTTTAGTGTGACGTATTTTATGGACGGCCCCTCAAGTAAAGTTAAAATGTCTTAAAAATGTTATTTATGCTTTATAAATGTTATACACTCCATAAAGCCTTAAAACAAGGAAATATGATTTTGCTCTTTTTTCTAAAAATAAGAGCCACACCATTGTAGAAGGTAGTTTTTCTCATGAGTTTTATTTTATAAACAAAGCCATAGAGATATTTTCAAATACCACAAACAGTTCTAAATTTAGGCTTTTGAAATAAATCAGTATGTATTTGCAAGTGAGAAATTGTTGAAGCAGCAGATACACGTCTTAGTAAATTTTTAATGGAAGACTTTTAATCAAAAATACCTGAATGAAAATAAGTAAACAGTATTCCACTATTTTTCGCCGTAGGATCGTCGTGATGATTTAAAGTTTATAAAGAAAACTTTAGAAAAAGTTCAACAGCCGTCCAAAACAACTCGCAGAATGATGGAAGATATAGAACAAGTGAGCACCTTATGAAAAATTTGGTTTTCGTTTCTTTCAATAGATTTTTTTTTTTACAGACAAAATCGAGTTTGTTGAATTTTGCAGCAAGTGTGGAGGATAAAATTCGTTCGCTTAAAAACGAACCTATGGTTACCCAAACTACATTATCTTACAATAAAAATGAAGGTAATTGAAATCAATTGGTACCTATAAAAAACAAAGGTATTTTCATTCACATAGTATTAAAAAGCTTTTCTTAGCATGTAAAAAACTTTATAACTATATTTGAAGGGTGTTAATTCATACAAAATACCGAAATTCCGTTCTATTGAAAAGTGATAAGAAATTAATATTTTTTTTATTATGAAACATACATTAACTTTTTAAAAATCTAATCAGTCGAAATACTGATATACATATATATTTAAAACTTTTTGTAGTAAAACATATATGGTAATTCATGTGACACGTGCAACGTTATGTTATGGCAGCCCTCAGTTTGCCTCGAAGCGATAATTTTTTTTATAAAACGGGAAAGAGTATATTAATAGAAATATGCTGCTTATTGTTAAGTGCATCTATTGGTAATATGGTCGAAGTTTTGATGAGATGACAAGAAGGAATAGACATTTTATGTCTCCAAGTAACGTAATAGAGAAAACAAATCCATGGAAGCATTCACGTCAAAAATCCCATCTTGGAAATAAAGAGCACGACCGTCTCAGTTGGTATTGTCAAAAAGATCGAAATCGAAATAAAAATATATTGAAGTAGATTGTATGGAATCGAAAGAGAAGAAATCAAGAAAAAATTAATGGACATTGAGATCGAATACGGTTCATCGAAATCGATTGTTTTGTTGTCCCCTCAACTTCATCGTTGATGTTGTTGAAGGTTTATTTTTGATTTCTGCCAGGTACACCTCTCATATGAGCTAAAAAATATAAATAATCAAAACTCACCACAGAAAGATAATAGTTGTGTTTTTTAAAGCCAGGAGTTAGTACCGTGAAATTTACTTTGGGGAAAAACAACATAGTATTTTGCTGTAGTATTTTACCAGAGTAAAAAAGGGATGGCTTTGCTGTAGATAAAAAGTTTCGAGTTCTAAAGCGAAGATGGCGCCACCATTGACTTTTGAAACTAGTTTTTTTGCAAGAGTTGGTAGAATTTTTTTCGAAGGATGTGTTTATGAAAAATATGATGGTTAGGTTAGGTTAGGTTGAATGGGGGGTGCAGCCACAAGTGGCCAACACCTCACTCGGATCTCGAGGATCCATTGTGCTCCCCGGGAAATCAGAGGATGAGGAAATGGGAGGATTGGAGAGGTGGATGGTTATTGTGGTAGGGAACTCCCACTGAACCATTTGGAGCCCTGAGTAAATTTCAGGACGTTGCTCAGTGGGAGGTTAGAGATGTCGCCCAGTTAGTCGAAGAAGTATTCTCCGAGGGTTTTTTTCCGAGTGTGGGCCAAGCTAGGACACTCACAGAGGAAGTGGAAAGATCCCTCCTCTGCCTCCTCATCTTGGCATCCTCTACATAAGTCGGATGTGCTAATGCCCATTCTCATCATGTGGGTACCCAACGAGTTGTGACCCGTGAGAATGCCAATCAACAGAGAGAGCCGAGGTCTGCTTAGCTGGAGTAGAAATTCTGTTTTTTTCTTGGAAATATCTGGCCAAAGGTTTCTAGAGACTCGGCATGTTTCTAAAGATGACCACCTGTCATTGGCGATTTTTAGAAAATTGTGTTTGATTCTGCTTTTTTCTTGCTCTAGTGGCTTTAGAACTGAAGTGTTCGCTTCGCTGGATTCGAGTGCTGACCCGATTTTTGCCAGCTTATCCGCCATTTCATTACCGATAATGTCACGATGTCCTGGAACCCAGGTTAAACTAACTGTGTTTGTCTCACTGAGCAGTCTAAGGTTACTGCGACAGCTGTCTACTAGCCTGGATTTTGTGATAATGGATGAGATAGCTTTAATGGCCGCCTGACTGTCTACAAAAAAGTCAATATTTTTGTTGATCAAGTTTTGCGTAGCAAGGTGCTTCGCGGCTTCGCACACTGCGAGTACTTCTGCTTGAAAGACACTGCAGAAGTCGGGAAGCTTTATTGATCTACTCATGGTAGGGTAGTCTGAGAAGATACCTGATCCTACCCCTTCGTCCGTTTTGGAACCATCTGTGAAGACGGAAATGTGATTTTCTTTTATAACCCTGTTTTCTTCCCAGCTTTCTCTAGTCGGAAAGACTGTTAGGGCTACTGGATTGAAATCAATATGCGGGGGGGGGGGGGGGGGGGGTATAGTCTGTTTGGATGTCTATATCTGTATGGTTCATGATGGTTCTATGGCCTGATATGCCTGTTTTCCAATTGTTGCATTGTTTGAGTCGCAGTGCGCTTTTGGCCGCCATCTCCTTAGTAAAGAGATCTAGGGGGGCTAGCGACAGGAAGGTTTCCAGAGCTGCAGTTGGTGTTGTTTTCATGGCACTAGTTGAACCAATGCATGCAAGCCTTTGGATTTTGGTCATGGTCTTAAGGTTTGAAGCCTTCTCTAATGATGGCCTTCTCTTATTATGGATGTATACATCCAGTGAATGGTTTTGGGACCAGGTCCCCATTTTTTACCAAAAATTCTACTACAAGTGTAGAAAGCGATTTGAGCTTTCCTTTCTCTTTCTTTTAAATTTTCTTTCCAGTTGAGTTTACGATCAAGGACAGTTCCGAGATATTTTGCCGTACCAGATAAGCTTATTGGTATACCATTAATGGAGGGAGGAAGTATATCTGGAATGTTACGTTTTCTCGTAAACAGAACAAGTTCTGTTTTTGAAGGGTTGACGTTTAGCCCACAGTTTTTCGCCCAGCTGGTGAGCTTGTTTAGAGCTGTCTGAAGAAGTTCACAAAGGGTGGTTGTGTGGCTACTGCTTTTATTCCGCTCCTGTCGAGTTTAACCAGGATTTGGTTAACTACTAGGAGCCAGAGTAGCGGGGATAACACTCCTCCTTGAGGTGTACCTCTACAAGTTTTGACTTTTAGGGTACTTTCACCCATTTCTGCTTTTACTATTCTCGTTTGGAGCATGGAGTCGATCCAGTTTGATAGCGTTGGCTCGATATTTATGGAACTTAATGCCATGCGAATAGCATTGTATTCAACGTTGTTGAAGGCCCCTTCTATATCGAGGAATGCAGCCAACGTGTACTCTTTATATTGGATTGACTGTTCAATGGTTCCGACTACTTCATGAAGTGCAGTCTCAACTGATTTGCCCTTTATATATGCATGTTGGGCTGTAGAGATCACATTGTTATTCAGTTTTGTTCGGATATGCGTTTCTATAATTCTTTCTAGAGTCTTAAGTAGAAAGGAGGATAGGCTTATTGGTCTGAAATCTTTGGGTTCAGTGTGTGAGGGCTTACCGGCTTTGGGAATAAATATGACTTTAACTTCTCTCCAACTAGTTGGAATAAAGGTGAGGTTAAGACAACCTCTGAATATTTCCACTATTATCGGCACAATCAAGTCTTTGGGACTTTGGAGCATCATTGGAATGATACCGTCCGGACCCGCAGATTTGTATGCTGAGAATGAGTCAATGGCCCATATTACCTTCCTATTATCTACTAATAGATTTCCTATGTTGGATCTAACGTTAGCGCTAGGGTTTCCGCGTTCTGGGGATGTCATTTGAGAACACCCTGGAAAGTGGGTGTTTATGAGTGACTCTAGAGTTTCAGAGCATGAGTCAGTCCATGTGTTATCAGGTCTTCTAAGAAAACTAGGGGTATTTTTGACCTTGGACATGACTTTTCTTAGCCTTGCTGCGTCATTTGTGCACTCAATATCTGAGCAGAAGTTGCGCCAGGCTGCTCTTTTTGCTTAGGTAGTTCTATTTTTGTATTCATTTTTACTGATCTTGTATAGGTCCCAGTCAGCCGAAAGGTTGCTAAATTTTGCTCTATTGAAGAGCCTCCTAGAGTTCCTTCTAAGGATCGATAGTTCGTTTGTCCACCATATGGGGTTGGATCTACCTTTCCCTTTGGATAACGAGCATGAGCTTTCGTAGGCATTGATTATGTCTGACGTTAGCTTGTTTACCTGTGTCTCTATGGCTGAGCAGTTAAGCAAAGGCTGATTGTTGTTCTGACTGAGAGTTAGGGCCAGTTTTTGGTTATAGAGACCCCAGTCAGTTTTCCTAGGGTTTCTATAAGGGATAAAGTTTTCAGATTTGTGTTCTATTTCGAATGTTATCATTCTGTGGTCAGAGAAGGTTACGTTGTTGGAGACCCTCCAATTACTGGTTATTAGCGTACCAGAGTTGGTGGAAAGTGTAACGTCTTACACTTCTTTTCTTACCTTTGTTATAAATGTTGGTTCTCTACCTCTATTCATAATTATCAGGTTGTTCTCAATAATATATTCAAAAAGTGACTCACCTCTTTCGTTTGTGTCTGTAGTACCCCACTGTATATGATGGGCATTAGCATCACAGCCCATGAGGAGGTCCCAGCCATTTCTTTTAGTTGTGGCGACCAATTCTGCAACAGCTGCCGGCGGGGGGTTGGAGGTTGCATCGCCCGGCATGTAAACGGAGGCCAGGATTAGGGGTGGCGCCCCTTCTCGCTCGCACTTCACTGTTGTCAAATCATTACTACTGTGAGGGGTTAGAAGGAAGAGATTTAAATTTGTCTTTGATAAAATGCATGTACGATAGTTACCTTCTGTAGGCCCTTTGTTAAAGAAAAGGAAATGATCTTTGGATTTCAGTCCGCAGATCCGGCCACGATTTATCCATGGCTCCTGTATTAGGGCTAAGTCGATGTCAGTTTTTGACATCAACGCGGTCAAGGTGGCAGAGGCCAACTTACTGTGCTGCAGGTTTATTTGTAGCACCTTCATTGTCTTTTTTGTTGCCATCATTTTTGTTTTGCAAATTGGCAGCCGTTGCCGACCTCACCTTAACCTTGTTTAGGCCAATATTCAGTCTATATCCCCTTTCTGGAAGCATAGCCATTGACTCATGATTGAGCATGACTAAGACTTCTTGGCCTGCGCTCGTAGGCTCTTCCATCTCCAGTACTTCCCAGTGAGCACTTGGGAAACTTGGGTTGAGTTTTCGTAAGAAAAGCTCAATTGTTTCCTTCTTCAAGCGCGGCCCAGGAATGTTTATTCGGACTTTGGGTCTGGTGGGGAGGTCTTTTTTTAAGGCAACTTTAAGTGTTGCTCCTTCTATAAAATCCGCCATTTCGGATATCTTTGTTTTTAGCCAGTTAAGGGTAAATTCATCATTGCACGTGAGAATTTTGAAACCCTTTAACGTCGAGATGGGTCCGAAATCAGGCACCGCGCCCGAGGATGTGGGAAGCTCGTCAGTCATGCACTCGAGTAGCCTTATTTCCACTCGAGTCCAGTCTTCTTCGCTTAGCCTTTTTTCTGAACTCCCCTCATTAATAATGGCCACCTGAAGGCTCTCTTTTATCAATTCCGCTACAGTACTTTTTTTGTCAGTTGTACTGGCCGTCTTGGGCTTTTTGTTCACGGACATTGGAGGGGGTGTCGAGTCGTTGTGTGTGGCTCTCTTTCTTTGACTGCTTTCTTCGGGCTTTTTAAACCTTTCGGGTTTAGGACCATCCAGTGGTGGTCTCCCTGGGGTTTTTTTTGGCCACCGCAGTCTTTGCCAATATGGTTTTCTTTTTTTGCTTCTTCTTTTGTGACTCTACCTCTTTTTGCCAAGGGCAATGTCTTGGCTTCCATTTTATTAATGAATTTCCGAGCCCAGCTTAGGCTTTTCCAATCACGGAAATACAGCGTTGAGGTGTCACCTTTGCCGAATCTTCTTACGGTCCTTCTGGCATTTTCGAGCCTCTTTTGACCTGGGTCTTGTGCATCTTCCTTTTTCTGTACCCTCGGATTAGGGCCTTTACCTTTTGCCGGATCTGATGAGCGATGGCTCTTGGTTGGGGCTTTATCCACACAGACTTTGGGATGAGCGTTCTTTTCCGGACCCTTGTTTGGCGTTGAGGTCATTTTGGCCGAAATTTCATTTTTCGCCAGGAATTCGCCTCTTTTGGCCTCTGGCCGCTTTGGGACAGGATTTTCGGCCACGGTGACATCCGCGATAGAGTCGTCAGAACTGGTGAAAAATTGATAGTCGTCTTCCTCGAGGATGCGATGTTCCTCTTCCGACGTTATCTCTCGTCCACCTGCTCCTCCTTCTCCATCATCGGAGTCTGTGAAATCCATGAGGTTCTCCGAGAGTCCCTCATTGGTTTCAGCGGCTTTCCTGCTGCAGCCAGGAATGCAATCTTCTGCATTGTCTATCTCTACGTTATTTCTTGTCACTGGCGACTTATATTCTTTCGAAGCCAAGCCATCGCCGACAGCCGTGACTACTGCCGACTTTTGAGCGTATATCCCCGCTCGAGTTTTCTCTTCTACGTTAACTTTTTCCATATTTTTAGATAGACATCTCTGTTTGAGGTTTACTTGGTTGTTTGACTCTGCAACTGGATTGCTGGAGTGTCGAAACGTAAGCTCCCCCACCACGTCAAGGTGAAACCTCGTGGGAGAGTTGATGGTTGGGAAGAAACTTTTTCTCACGACTAAAAATTAAAGAAGTAAATATTGTATTCATATTGAATTTTTGTTCAGTTTTTCACTTGCTTGCATCAATATAGCACCGGAATATGTACCAATTCTTTTTTGCTGACGTTAAGGGCACTGTCGCACCTGGAGGGTCCAGTGTTTTTACTGTGGTAAAATACGAAAGCAATACACTTTGTTCTTGTTCTCCAAAGGAAATATCTTTACCTATACCGTCTACTGGCTTAAAAAAATCACAGCCTTATGTCAAAGTTGCCAACGGAGATTGAAATAATTTCAAGGGATTCTGTAAACGAACCCTAGGTACTAATTGAATCAGCTAGGAAATTAATATAATTGAAAACATTTCTTTCCTTCCATAATTTTCTATCAATAAAGAAATTAACGGTCAATTTATGTAAATTTTTGTCGAAAATTATGTAGCATTCGGGCTATAGATGGAGCGAAGTTGTAGATTTAATATGAAATCTTATTAAGATCTGAATAAAAGAAAAAACAGCTAAGTGTCTACTAAATTTAAAATAGATCAGGGTACACCAAAGTAAGTAGTAAATTCAATGCCTTGAAAAGTGCTTTCTCGGTTAGCTGTCCGGAATCGGCAGAAAATTTTAGGTATCCTTTATTAGCTCACAAGGCATGGTTGTGAGAAATGCGCTGGGCTTTAAGCACTGTTGCCCCACCCTATTTATTGATCATTATTTATTAGATTACTAGCTGAGCCGCCCGGCGTTGCTCGAGTCTGTAGTTTTAAGGTTCCCGTTCTCGTTCCTGTTTCTGTTCCTATGGGGTTATAGGGATGAATTCTTTGCTAAGTTACTGAGGAATTATGTGGCATCCCAGTGCTGAAAGAATTTTGGAAATCAGTCTAGTAGTTTCTAAGTTTCCGTTCCCAACCTCGTTTCTGTGGAAATTTTCCATTCCCATGGAAGTATGTGAATGAATTATAAGTTTATGTCACTGAGAGATAATGTTACATCATAGTGTTGAAAGAATTTTTGAAATCAGTCAAGTAACTTTAAGGTTCCCGTTCTCGTTCCTGTTTCTGTTCCCGTGGGACTATAGGGATGAAGTCTACGCTAAGTTACTAAGGGATTATGTGGCATCCCAGTACTAAAAGAACTTTTGAAATCTGTCCAGTAGCTTCTAAGTTTCCGTTCCCAACCTCGTTCCTGTGGGATCTTTAGTTCCCGTGGAAATATGTGAATGAAATGTAAGTCTATGTCTATGTATGATAATGTAACATCCTAGAGTTGAAAGAATTTTTGAAATCGGTCAAATAACTTTAAGGTTCCCGTTCTGGTTCCTGTGGGATTATAGGGATGAGGTTTACACTAAGTTAGTGAGGTATTATGTGGCATCCCAATGCTGAAAGAATTTTTGAAAGCCGTCCAGCGGTTTCTAATTTTCCGTTCCCAACCCCGTTCCTATAAGTCTATGTCACTGAGGGATACATACATACATACACTGACATACAGTTGAAAAAATATTTGAAATCGGTCAAGTAACTTTAATGTTCCCGTTCTCGTTCCTGTTTCTGTTCCCGTGGAATTAAAGGGATGAAATATAGTCTAAGTTACTGATGGAGGGGGATAATGCACCCCTAATGCTGAAAGAATTTTTTTAAATTAATCCAGTTGTTTCTAAGTTTCCGTTCCCAACCCCGTTCCTGTGGGAATATGGGGATCAAATCTTGACAGAAACCTCTCGGGGTTAAACTGTGTCAACCCTGGAAATTTCATAAAAATCCGTTGGGTGGCTTAGGAGTCTATACCGGCCATAGATACAAACATACATACATTTTATATAAAGATAGATAGATAGATAGCTAGATTTATTTATTTGCATGTGTTGCACTTTTCACTGAAGCACCGTGTGATAGACGATATTTTTCGTCTTAGTATCAGCCGCGAGAACAAATAACGCAGATGATCTTCCGACTCGTGAGCATGCCACATAAAATTGACCATGGAAAAAACATTCTACGATTGACCTTTTGATTTATTTATGGTCATAGCGAGCAAGACGGATCGGAAACGTTGATGGGAACCTTAAAACTATTTGACCAATTTCAAAAGTTCTTTCGAATTTTAGATGAAACATTAAGGAAAGATACGTAACATGTACTATAATTTATCCGCATATTCCCACGGGAATAGAAGGACGGGAACTTTTAAAACACAGACCTGAGCTGTCGAGGGATAAGAGGTATATGAGTATGTCTGAAGCATTACAGGGTGTTGAGCGAAGATCTCCGCTGACTCATAAACTTGCTGACACTTGGACTATGCATAGTCATGAGAAGTCAACTTTTTTTGTTTTTTTTTTTTAAAAGAACGGTGTTTTGTTTATAAGGAAAGCTAATGCATTGCATTGATGTCGTTTCTGTTGCACGCTGCTTTTTCGTTTATTTGAGTCATTTTCGAAAGAATTTTTGAAATCGGTCAAGTAGTTTTGAGGTTCATGTTTTCGCTCCCGTAGGAATATAGGGATGAATTATAATTTTAGTTACTGAGGGATAATGTGTCATCCCAATTCTGAAAAAATTTCTGAAATCTGTCCAGTAGTATCTAGGTTTCCGTACCCAATCCCATTTCCGGATAAAAAAATAAATAGCTGAGCCTTCTGGCTTTGCCCGGGTCCCTAGGGAATATGAGGATGAAATAATTTATCTTAATGAGGTGTACCATCTTAAAGTTGAAAACATTTTTGAAATAGGTCATGCGGTTTTAAGGTTCCCGTTCTAGTTCCCGTTTCTATTCCCATGGGAATATATGGATGAAATAAATCTATGCTACTGAGGGATAATGTAGCATCCTAGAGCAGAAAGAATTTTTGAAATCTGTCCAGTAGTTTCTAAGTTTGCTTTCCCAATCCCGTTCCCGTGGGAATATGGGGATGAATAAAAGTTTAAGTTACTCGGTCATAGTGTAGTATTCTAACGGTGAAAGAATTTTTGAAATCGGTTCAGTAGTTTCTACGTTCCCGTTTACGGAACGGTTCAGTAGTTTCTACGTTCCCGTTCCCATAGGCATATAGGGATTAAAAATATCATATGTCCGTCCTCTGGTCCTAAGCTACTTCCCCACCAATTTTCAGAAAAATCCGTTCAGCCGTTCTTGTGTTATGAATAGTGTAACTAACACGACTTTCTTTTATATACTCGTATATATATAAGATACTTTTTTTGTACTAAGGCATTGTTTGTTGTTTTTAATTGTGCTATACAGTCTTACAGCCTAGCATGGAAGCGAAATTAAGGTGATATTATATTAAATTATTTGCAGTATTTTGAATTTTTGCTTTTTATTTTTGCTTTTTATTATTTTTTGAATCGTCTTCAAATACAACTTCTTTTTTGTTTTTTAGATAATTTTAAGAATAGCCTTAGTTTATCAGGAGGTTTTGATAAATCAATCCTCCAAATATCTGACTGGCTAATAATAGAACAAAACATTATAAAAATGCAGTGCATAAATGTGGATGATATTGATGCCGTGAGAACCGCTATTGAAAAACAAAATGTGAATAAAAATTTTTATCATTAATTAAAGTCATTTACTTATTTTCTTATTAAAATTCCAGAAAGTCTTAAGAGAGCTAGACATGAAGAAACCGCAACTTAATGAGTTGGTTCACACAGCAGAAATACTGAAAGGTGATCTTAAACGGCAGCAGCTACAAGAGAATGGTACGTCCAAATTTAAATGTCTATAGCAGTATTATTCAGATTTTGCAGATTTTATAGTTTCACTTAAGCCTTCATTTATTACATGAAAGATTACTTTTTTGAGACTTTATACATTCAAAATCGAAAAACAAGATTTTACAGACCCCAGAAATTAGTTTTCCACGGATATCGCCTTTTGCAGGGAGGTATCAAGTCCTCCGAGAGTAATTTCACTGAAAAGCTCTTTCTCACTTGGCCGTTCGGAATTGGCTAAAACTTGTAGATCACTTACAAGGCATGATTGAGCGAACTGCTTTAAGTAACGAGTCCTCGTGTCAGCCTTATCGGGAATTCCTTGGGAGATATTTTTCCCAAAAAATGTTTCCCTTCCTGGGAACGAGTTCCTACTATCGGGAATTCTCCACGGATTTTTTTCCCATGGAAAAAAGTTTTTGGCAAGGAAAAACACAAAATTTCCCATAATAAATGAGTTTCCGATAGGTATTTTTCACTAGGAATTTTTATTCCCAATTTCGAAAATAAGTTCCCGATACCAATTTTTCGAATTTGGGAAAAAAAGTTCCCGATAACCCTAATTATAAAAATATCCAAAATAAACTTAATTTGAGCTTTATTATTATTACTTACGATTATAGCTACTAACAGGCAAGTTTTGCAATCGTGCAGAAATTTTTTTTTTATTTTAATTAAACATGAGAGAATACGAAAAAGAGGGGCCTGCAATTCTGTTTGTCTGTCCGTATATGGATCTACAACCTGAAACGCTGGACCGATTTTCTTTAAAATTTGCAGTAGGGTCTGTTGGGCTGTTTTGGAATTGAGTCTCTAGGTCTTGAAATAACGGTACTCGCCATACAACTTATTTGATAATACTTATTTTTCTCGAAAACGGCTCCAACGGTTTCGATACAATTTTGTGTGAAGGATTAGTTTTAGATTGTCTTTCAAAGAAAAAAATTTTTTGGAAAAAGTCTGATAAAAACAACTTTGTTTTAGTGTGAGGTATTTTATGGACGGCCCACCAACATTAGACAAATTTTAAAATAAAGTATAGATTTTTTGACATAACTTCAAAACTGTATCTCTGATTTTTTTTTTCAAATTTTTTGTCAAAACAAGTTCTAGCAAGATCTTCAACTTTGCATACTTGATTTTTAAAATACTCGTTTTTAAAAAAAAGTGAAAAATAAAAAACCGTTTTTTTTTAAGCTGGTCCAACGATTTTGATTAGACTTTCAGCGTTTATATGTATTAGCAATTGCAAAAGAATGACGTTTTTAGATTTTCGCTCGAGGCCTTTGGAGTATTTAATTTAATTTTTTCAATATTTTGCGTGATTTAATTAAATTTTCATAATAATTAATGTGTAGCTGGTAGCCCTGTACCACCAAATATATTACGGAGAGCGAATACTAAAACCTTTTACTAAGCCTTTAGATTTTGGTATCGTTTTTAGCACACAATCACACAATAGCACAGTCACAGTCGTGCCCATTTTTATTGCAAAAAGGAATAATGAAATTGAAATTGCACGTAAATGTAGGGGATAGGGGTGCGAAGAGTCGGAGATTTCCTTGGACCCACGTTTAATAAAGCTAGTAAGTTTGCTTCAAGCCTTCGAGGATTATAATCACGATATATGAAATTAAATTAAGATCTTAGTCGCAATGACCATCTCCTATTTTAGATGAAAAAAGTCAGCAATTGAAGAGATTATCCCGTTAGACCTAGTATGATGTGCGTATAGAAGATATTAAAAAAATTTATGAGCATATAAAATACAATTGTAAAGGAAATTTTGTCAAATATATACTTTATTAAAGTATCTTATGATACCTTGAGAAAAAACCATTAGAAAAGTTGAGACAAATAGAATCATGAATTTTTTTTTTGATGAGCGTTAATAGCGAGCAGAAAAAATACACCAGTTGACAGATTCTCAACTCTTTATAACCACAGTCTAAAAAATTATGTGAGCCTGTCAGTGGAATACATGGAAAATGGAACCCAAACCATTGGAATGGGTTGTTCAACTTTGGCTGAAATTAAATCAAAAATGAAAACAAGAAATGCTTTTGCCAGGAGAAAAAGGCAGAAAGAGCATTTCTTTATATACATAAATATATCGATAGGATGACGAACTGTTGGGCCAAGGCCGATTTTCCAAAGCCCTGATTTCGCTCTGCTCATTGACATTTCTTATAGTAAAGGTTGGAGCCAAAACTGAAGTCTTCAGACCTAAATAGATGCTCAGTTAAATTACAGGACATTCTCAAAGAGCAAACTGCAATTCCTGAAGGTTTTTCTGTTCTGAATTCAAATCTGGTTTCAGAAATGCTCTGTCATGTCACGATTTCGAGATATTAAACCTTCAAAATCAAAGTTATTGAGTTTTTGCCATTTTTGTGCCTTAGTTTTAACCTTTATACATGTATTAGGGCGGATCGAAAAACCACTTTTTTAGCGGATCGCTTCGTAATAGCAGAAAACCGTCTTTATTAAGTATAAAATTAAGAAATCCGAAGCCTGGGGGTGGACAAACGATGCCTTTAGTTAACGCATCGAGCTCAAAGTTTTTTTTTCATGCGAAAGATGCACGCACGTATCCGACCGACTTCGTTTTTACATTTCTCGGCTCAGGAGCGACCGATTCGAAATACTAATCCAGCCATTATTCCTGAAGTAGCTTATATCCATTTGGATATCATACGACTAAGCTTGGAAGACGAATGAGGCGTACAGTCGTATGTAATCGCTCTCCACAAAGGCACCAGTGCCAGATCCATAATCGGTTTCGTAACCATCCGTAAAAATCCTTCCCTGGTTCAGATTCTAAATTAGACCAGTGTCCAGTGCTTCTGCTGAGCCGACCGACGGAAAGTTGAATTTGAGCCTTGAGATCATTCTGTCGGACGGCATAACTATTAGACGTGAGTCAAAAGATATGCTGTTTGCAATTTTCTCAAAGCTCATGTTCGAATTGTGCCAGAGATCACATTTCTCTCTTAACTCCTTAAACGCGAAATAGTCTTAAGAGTACCCATGATGCAGATATCAAAAAAAAAAAAAAAAATAGGGGTGGCGCAACAGAGCGAGGAGCCCTTTTGCCTAGCGCATTTCTCACAACCATGCCTTGTGAGGAAATGGAGGGGACCTACAATTTTCTGCCGGTTCCGAACTAATCGAGAAAGCGCTTTTCAATGCAGATATCAAGGGGAGGAAAATTCAGCAGTGCATCAAGACCCGACCTGAAGTGTTGGGAAAGACCCTAGTTCAGCCGAGATATAATGTTCTGTGAAATTTCCGAAAGGTAGCAATAATATATATTTTCGTCAGAGATTGGTCCATTAAACCGCATAGCCGCATAGATTCACACTTTTCGCTGACAGACACTGCCAATGACTCCTTTAAATGTTGACTCGATATGTTTAGACCGAAGAAGTCAGCTAGTGCTCTGGGACAGACCGCTTGGAGGCTGGATCCAACAGAGAGCACGTCGAGGTCGTCAGCATATACTTGGGCGTGCACGTTAAGCCCATTGACAATCCAAGGAGTGAGTCGATCAGCGTGCACCACAGAAAAGGAGATAGAACCTTATTCCCTTATTCATTCCTGTTGTAACATATTGTTCACACTCCTCTTCAACTATCACAATTCTATTATCATTGCTTTGATTAATAAGACCACATCATTTTCTCTAGCAGCGTTGCACACGTCTTGCATTGTCAAAAGCACCTTCTATGTCGATGAAAATTCCCACAATAAAATCTTTCCTGTAAAGCACGCAGTCAGTCCGAATGACAAGACTTTGAAGATAAGGTCTCTGAGAGTTTTTCGTATTGGTAACCCTATGAATGTTGCATCTGAGGCAGAAGGTGGGGTTTCCAGAATGAAAATTTCAATTTTAAGCAGGAAGGAGGTAAGACTTATGGGTCTAAAGGTCTTGACGAGTGAATAGTCTTGCATAGGTATCCGGACAGTGTTAGTATGCTTAGTTTTTTTACCTTTTTTTTGCGATTAATAGATAAATCACTCAAAAAAATCAACAAACATGGCTCCTTCTATTAGTCCTACACATGCATGCTAGGTTTCATGTTCTCGAAACTTTTTTTTTTTTTTTTTTGTAATAACGCAACAGTTTATTGTTTAAGGCTTGACCGTCGCCTTGTCGATTTGTGTGAAAAAAAAAACAAGTTTAATAAAATCTTTGACATAATTCGCGATGTCCGGATACTAAAACAAAAAAATTACAAAGCTCAGAGATGTTTGTCCGGACACTAACAAAGGAAGTTCAGTGTTCGGACAAGTTTTATTTTATAAGATCCAATCAGATCTCAAAATCCTTCCCCAGGACCATCAGAAGAAAGTCAGTCTAGGTTCCAGACAACTCCAAATTCTACATCGGGGATAGCAACACATTTTTTTTATCCAAAAACTACCTTTTTTAATAATAAAAAGAAAATAAACACCCCATACAAAACACCGAGTGCAATTTCTTCAAGCGCAAGAAAATAAAAAGGCAAGCAGAAAAAACTTGAGGCAATAGAAAAAGAAAAAAAGAAAGAGCATCAAGAAAAGAAAGCTAATAACGTGTTCCAAAACTGAAGAAAATAATAAAAAAGAAGGAGAAGTGCCAAAACTGCTTTGATGAACTTTAAAGTGACGTAGAAAACGACAGCTTGAAAAATATTATATGTGATTCTTGTGTAAAATGGTTTCATATAAGCTGCACATCAATGGCAAATTTGGAGAATGAAGTACCGTCAAAAAAAGACTTTATCTTGTCTTTTGTTTGTTGCTGCGACAACAAAAGTGCTGAGCACAATAAATATTAAATTTAAGTGGGTACTATCTTAGTATTCTAGTCTAGTCTAGCGGACGCCCTAGACTGCTGCAAAGCAGACATAACCGCTATCCAAGAAGTGCGACGGAGTGTGCCGTGCATAGAAGAAGATGAAGGAGAAAAAAAATTTATGTTATAAAGTTTGCTTTTGTAGCAACCAAAACGAAATTTAAAATTTTAAGAAAATGTTATTTTTTAAGTCAGTAGAGTACAAAATTAAAAAAAAGAACTTCAATTTATATGTCAATCACTTTTATTTAGAAAGAACAATTGATTTAAATATCTAAATACTTGAAATAACAAACAGAGAAAATATTTCATGACGCTTTCTTTGGCAACTTATATTAACCCTCGTCAAGACCAACGATCTGATACACTAAGTCGAGACCAATGCTACCTGGCCAGACCCTCATATACTTATATGCGTTTGTATATGTTGTATTGATGCTCATATATGTGTACGGTTACGGTGGAGATACCTATTTCAATTCTTACCTGTCTAAACTTTTTTGGCAGACTCTGAAATACCTACATATGAAAAAAAAAACTCACATACAACTTTTGAATAGCGAATAAAACAAACTTTTTGCCTATATTAATAGGTTAATAGGTTAAAGTCTCTTACTAAGTCATAAAACTCTTCTGAATTTATAAGATATGGCTCAACAGATACTGATTCGGGTAAAAATTCGCTGAATCCGAAGTTGCAGCATGAGAGGCGCTCGTTTGAGGAAATTGAGAGGTGCCATGACAGGAACGATATTCGAAAGTTGTACCAAAAGGTAAAAAGAGCCTGCAAGGTTTCAAGCCTGTAAAGAGCAGCAGGGAAATATAGTAGTAGAGTCACAGTCGCTAATTAGGATCTGGAGAGATCACTTCTGCAGACTGCTTTACGGCGATGAAGACACAAACTCCGCTGTCCAGGCAGAATGGCCCATTCAACTTGGACGATGATCAAGAATGCTGTCCTCCCGATTTAGAAGAAGTTAAGCTTGCCATATGCAAACTTAAATCAAATAAGACTGCAGGTGCAGATTGCCTTGATGACGAACTTTTCAAGGCATCAGGAGACCAGTTGGAAAGGAAAATTCATCCAGCTGATCTACTTGATATGGTTGGAAGAAAACATGCCCGATGTATGGAACCTTAGTATCGTATGCCTGATCCTGAAAAAGGGAGATCCTCATAAACTCGTACGACTATATAGGATGACTTCGGAGAATTCGCGCTGCTCCGTCAAGGTCGGTAGAGAACTCACCGATGCCTTTGATGTTTAAAAGGGTTTTCGACAAGGCGACAAACTGTCATGCGATTTCTTCAACATCATACTTGAAAAGATTGTACGAAACTCAAACATCAACACAAGAGGAACAATCTTTCAAAAGTCTGTACAATTACTCGCCTACGCAGACGATATTGACGTAATGGGAAGAAAAAAAGGTGATGTTATAGGTGCTTTTGCGAGTATTGAAACAGAAGCGGCAAAAATGGGTTTGGTGGTTAATGAGGGCAAAATGAAGTATATGCTGTCATCAAATAAGAACACAGAACATCGACGAATTAGACAGAATGTCACAATGGACAGACATAACTTCGAGGTAGTACAGGACTTCGTCTACCTAGGATCCGCTATAGTCACGGCTACGATGGTTGCGCTATGTAGAGCAGATGAACCCAAACGCTCCGGCTCGACGGGTTTTCGAAAGCAAATTGCAGGGATATCGTGGAAGGGGAAGATCTCTTCTTAGGTGGCGCAATCAAGTGGAGGATGACTTCAACTGACTTAGAGTGCAAATCTTGAGAGAGCTCGACCGAAACCAAAGTCGTTATAGAAGGATGTAGGTTGAGGCCCATGTTCACCCCGAACTTTAATGCCTTCCTAAGTAAGTAAAGTAAGTACTATTTATTTTTAAATTTATTTATTTTTGCTTACTACTATAAAAAAAAAATATTTAAATTTTTTTAGTTTTTAAGAATTCTTATATTTTGTGTTCTTTTTTTCCTTAAAAATATGTTTTCTCTTTTTAATACCATTATTTCTTAAAATCTAAATGAATTCCCTGTTACCTTATAGGCACAAGGTATTAATTAGTTTAATTTTTTTTACTTTGTTTATCGAATTCTTGTGTACCTTACTCCCTGCCTTTGCATAGTTAATTAATGTGTTATTGTTTATGTATTATATACATTCATACAAAAGCAAATAAGTGAATTTGTTGAGTTTTTTGTTATTAGTTTTTTGTTTGGTGATGCTTGACCATTAAATTAAGCATTGGTGCACGTTTATTTTATTGTATTATTATTATTGTGCAGGTATTATATACCTATTTTTTTATGAAACTTATATCTTCAAAACAAAGAAAATGAATTAAAGTATATTTTACAAAAACCTTTAAAAAAGGTTTATTTATTGAAGACGGAAGCATTTAAAATTTCTTGTGTGTCCGGATACTAAATCAAAAGCGTCCGAATACTTAATTTTGCTGTCCGGATACTAACGAAAATAGAACTTTTCTGAAGTGTTATTTTATTAATTTTAACAGTGATTTTTTTGCAATTTACTTGAACGCTATATTATTGAGAAATGTCTATATTCTTACAATCAATATAAGTGTCCGCGGTAGCATTTATGGTTACAAAATGGGTCGAAGTTAATGTTTAGAAACACGTTAAGTGTCCGTAAACTAATGCGTTTACCCTTCAAATTTTTGTTATGAAAAAGACTCTAAAAGGTGTCAAAAGTTATCCTCCAACAGAGCTGGATAAGCACCGGCAACGGTATAGACCAAGAGCTAACGACCGATTTACTCACCTCATTTTAGCAAGGCTCAAACTTTGCTCATAGAAAGATTAAGGCCCGACAGTTATAAAAGAGTCCGTCTTACACTCCGGTACTTAGCCTTAACTTAAGGCCTCATGAAGGGTACCGGAGTGTAAGACGGACACTTTTATAACTGTCGGGTCTAAATCTTTCTATGAGCAAGGTTTGAGCATCTAAAATGAGGTGAGAAAATCGGTCAATAGCTCTCCGGCTAGTAGTGCAAGGTGACTTGAGGATGTCAAAAGATGTCGCAGCATATTTGATGGCCTCCAAACCTCGTCAGCAGCAACTAACGATGACATGTGCCAGCAGAACACCGAGGAAAAAGCTCGTGCGATATTTATATACCTCATCATTAAAAACAAAAGTCTTGCACATTTGAAAAATTATTGCATTTAAATCTAAAGCTCTTGTTTGAATACCAAACGCAAGAAGTACTGAAATTAAAGTAAAAACATTTTACTTCAAAAGAGAAAAGCTTTTAAGAGAAATTTAAATGCGAAAACTGTTAAAATCAAAGGAGAACCGTAATAAAATCAGAGTAGTAACGTCATTGTTTACGTATAAATGTTTATAGGTGCATATACCAACATGGTCAAACTACATCAAGTAACATTTGACAGTGAGTTTAGAACAAAGTTTTGATTACTAATGTTGTAAACATACTTGTGGCTTAGTGGTTGCGTGGTTGACTAGAGTGTGGAGTTACTCGAGCTCAAATCCCGGTATATATAAATAATTAAATTATCGAATTTTTCAAATAAATGAAAGTTTCTTATATACCAGTTCGAAGAGCGAAAGCAGAAAGGATAAAACTGACTGTGACTAATAATTAAAACAAAAAACAAATAAATACTTGGATCGTGACTGTGATTTTTTTCTATTTAACTAGGAAATTCAAAGACGAAACGTATTTGAGAGTAATTGGGTGGTTTTAGTGAGAGTCACTTTGATTTGCTTTGCTTTGGTCAAAGTCACTTTGCTTTTGATTTAAAAAAAAACGGCTGAGGATGCAATTTGTTGCCTTTTTCTTTTGATTCAAAGAATCGATGTGACGATGTTCTTTAGATCTGGTTCATGTAAGGGCACAACTTACATTGATAACTGCATCCTCCAAGCTCGTCGTTGAAAAGTGTGCAGTAGGTTTGCTCAAAAAACATCGATACATCGAAGACATCGATGTTTACTATTCGATGTTTCGCACCCTTTCGATGTTTACCGATACATCGATGTTTTTTTATTCGATGCATCGACTGAAGAAAGCATTGAAAAGGCTCACTCAAAGTGCCAAATCAACAGTTAAACTTATTTCACATGCTTTCTTCCCTTTCAATTTTTGTGTCAGTGGGATGATATATTTCATTTGATCCATATTTAGTAAAGCAACCATCGTACCAATACTCACTCAAAAGTCACAACTCACAGTCACAGTACTTATTCATTGATTAAAACAAAATTCGTATTTATAATCAATTTTCGTTAGTGAATAAGGGCTGAACAGCTTAAACGCCGATATACATGTTTTAAGCTTGTTTTAGCGCATAAATGTCATTTGATTTTGAGTATTGAGTTGGCATTCAGTGGTTCATTTACAACTTTGAGAATTTTAAAAATAAATAAAATGGAAATGTACTCAAATAACATTAATTTTATACATAATTTAAGAAATGTCTGATTCTCGTTTCTGGAAACAAGGCAGGACAAAAAAGTAGGTAATCGCAAAACTAGCTATTGCAAACACACCATACATAACTTATCTAAGGAATCCCAGTTTTCACTCCGGGTCCGTTTTTTTTTTAGTTGTTCCATTTTTTCAAGCTTTATTTGGTGTTTTGCACAATCAGACCCGAAAAATATAAACAATAACAAATTTCTATTGTCAGTTTCAACCATTGAGAAACCAAAATTAGACAGTTTCTTTAAAATTTTGACATAAGGTATGATTAACTTCAATGGGTGAAAAAAAGGATAGTAAATAAGGATTTTTTATTCACTGATTAAAGTTCTAATAAGTTCTTATTCATTGCGTAACTATTATGCGTTTTAAGTGTGTTTTAGCGAAATCTAATAAATATATCCACAGACAGACTACACGTTGTGCAGCTGCACACGCGACGCGTACGCTGTCAAGTTATATAGAACAGAAGTAGAAGCAGAAGAAGATGTAACCTTAGTCTATAATGCAAGCGTCGCAAGCGCAAGGCAAAAACAGAACAACAATTAGCTTTAGCTGTTAATTTTCGAATGCAATTGTGATACTTATGTTTCATTTTATATTGTTATTTTTTTGGTTTGCTAGTTCTTATATGCTCCCAAAAAAGAAGAGCGAGGAAAATTAATCGCTAGAAACAAAAACACACATTTCGTAATTGGTAGTATAGTATGTAGTAAAAACATCGATACATCGAAAACATCGATGTTTTTATGCGATGCATCGACAAACATCGATGTAAGGTTATGATGTATCACATCGATTAAAACATCGATGTTTTTTTTCCATGAGCATCCCTCGTGTGCAGTTGGGATTTTGACATTTCTTGTTACTAGGGTGTACAGGCTACTTTGTTACATGGTCTTTACGGTCTGTACGGTCTGATAGTGATACGTGCAGCAGACCTTTCCAGTTAGCAATTTCTTTGCCATATTTGTTAGAAAATGTCAAGTCCATAACTTCCTGCCTTTTAGATTTAGTAAAGGCTGGCTTATTCCTAACATTGTTAATGTTTTTATCAGAGCACAGGACGAAGCTAAGAAAAGGTTGCCTAGCAAGTTACACTTGGTGCTTCCCTTAACTAAGCTTTGAGCATCGAAGTGCATGATAAGCACCAGCTTCCGACTTTCGCTGAACTTCACCAGCTCGATACCCTATCTAGTGAGAGGTTAAGGTTGAATTGAGTGCATAGGACTATCATTAATATATATTAACTCGTTCATTCGTCATTTTCACCGTTTGGAAACAAATTGAAAATAAGTCCTTCCTAGATGAAAATGCGGGCGATAGTCACACCTAGGTGCTAGATTTGATTCTCGCCAAAGGAGTTTGATCCACTTCACAACAAAATAGAAATCGTCTTCACCTTCCCGATTCCTGACCTCCCTTCTCTGTCAGAGTGAACTTTCCTCTTCCTAGTTTTGATTTTTAAAGGGAAACATTTTAGGCACAGAAGCGCCCAGCCAGTCAACGGCCTGCTGATTAGAACATTCCGTCCTCCGAACAACATCCCTCTGACTGTATTTGAATTTCACAATGTTTTGCGCTCTGTAATTTCGATACTTTTCGGTTGAAGTTCCAGGAGTTTTGGTCATGATAATTTTATCCTTTCCGAAATTGGAAGCCTTGCGACTCATTCACCAGCTTTCCAGTTGGACCCACAGGAAGTTTGGTAGAACATCCCAAAACCTTCTTCTTTTTGTGCTTCTCTAGAATCGGTGCCCCCGCCGCAATTAAGAAAACTAAAGGTGGATTGGCGCTTTGAATATCACCTGGAGATTAATTATGCTTTTAGATATCTCCCATACTTTTTATTTTGATCACTTCTCAACTTTATTTATTTTCTTCCCCCTACGTACATCTTTCGGCAAAAAAATCTTAAGGGGCTCGGCTAGTTTCTCGAGCTCAAATGGAGGTGATTTTTTGAAGGCGTGTAAAAAAAAAACTATAGCTTCAAATGTTCTGTAATCTTGAGAGTTTATTATACATATGTATATTCATGTAAATTGTCACGAAATTTCGAGTTGAAATATTGAAATCCAAGAGAGATATGGACCATTTCTTGAACTCCTTGAAATTAGAAGACGTCAATTTGCCGCTTTTTAAAAAAATTTTCTGGTACATGTAACAGGAAAATAAAAAGATGGCGTTAAAGTAGACCCTTTTTCCCATACAGCCATCTATAATTATAGTGTAGTGTATATCCAAGATATCATTCCAATATTTTAGGACATCATTTTTGAGATGTTTACCTATCGAAAAATTAAAAAAAAAATATCGATTTTTTGAAAATGAAAAACTAGCCGAGCCCCTTAAAGCCCCCCACCACAACAAGGTGAATGATTATTATCGAGAAGATATCTTAAACATGAGACCTACCAAGACAATTCAAGAAAAAAAAATTTTTTTTTCAAAATTAGGACTGGATTGCTTAAAAACTATTCACTTAATTAAGCTGAACTAAAATGCAATTTCAATATTGAAATATTAGCTTTCAAAAACACTGTAGTCTGTGGTAGGATCAAAACTAACAAGAATTTTGATTATTTAAAAAAAAAAAGTAACTCTAAAACAAAATTTTGTAAAAGGTTTATTTGAAGAATACATTAAATTGAACTGAAATTTTGGTTGTCGAGCAAGATATTGGATTTCAAAAAAACTATAGTATGTGATAGTCAATATTTTATAAAATAGCCTCTTTCGCCTAAACAGATGGAGATAGACCGCTTCCCCTCCCATACGATGTTTTTTGTCTTGACCAAACCTATCCGCTCTGAGCTTTTGTCACATCTTATGCGAAACACAGTATATAGAGGTACTCCGATAAAAAGATTTTTGTACCAACCTTCGTAAAAAAATTTTCCACATTTTCTGAATCATCAAGGAAACAAAAATGAATTTGTTTATAAATATTAGTTTTTCATGAGATGAAAACTGTTCTTTTTGTATAGGAAATATTCGACACACAAATCAAATCGCTATTTCTACAATTTTTTATTTATCAAAAAAGTTGATTTTTTTCCCCTCATATATTCTTTTTTGAAGATATAACATCGGTTTCCACCCTATTCCACTAAGGGTTGCAGGAATATCATTCTTTTCTTTACAATTTTCCATTTCCTTGTACCTTAAAAAACAACCAAAAGTATATGAATGAAAGGCATGAAGGCAAGGGACGAAAGAATTTGTCAATCATAGTATTCGCTTTCACCGCCTCATTTTGCTTTCTTCAGGAGCGTACTAATGATGCATCTGTACGTACTTGATACAGTTATATTTATACGTACCTGACAAAAATCTTATCAATCGCAAAATATTTACAACCCCACTGGACATGCGCCAAAAGTCCAGGGGTGGTATTAATGAATTTGAGTGACTGCAAATAGAAAAGCTTTAGATTTGAAGTTCTCTGGGTAATGGAATGTCTCTCTGAACTCCAACCAACAAACAATAAAAATGCTTCTGGGTAGGAGCTTGTATGTGCAAGTGAAGTGTGCTGCAAGGGTGAACAAATTTTTTCTTCATTTAGCATTCGTCTGTTTCATATTCGGAAACTCGGTTGTGACTAAAAAGAGTGATTACTAAGGTGTTTATTGAAAAAAATTATGTAACAAGGAAACTTGTCACTGGACATTGAAAGTATAATAAGTGAAGACGGCGATATTAAAAAACAAAAAAAAAAAAAAACTACTTGTTTGTGCATTAAAAAAGAAAGCATTCAAAGTATCAAACAAACCCCTTTGGCAAACGTAATTTAAAAAATCAAGTGGCGTTCATTTTGGTTGCCCAACCCCTAAATCAAAAGGGAGAATGAATCTTAAATCATATCAAAAAGAATTATTTTTTCTTCAACGTGATTCTGGTAATGCTTCTTTCGAATTGATTCTCACAATTTTCACTCATTTTTTTTCGTTTATGTACTAAACAAATTTTTTCTTTATGCTAACACCTTTCCACTACAGTTGCAGTATCGCATGCTCAGGACTTTCCCCATACTCCGGAAAAGGAGGTGAATGTATCTTTAAAAAGGGTAAAATAAGATAGAAGGCAAAATGTCCACATGAAACTTGATCGAGAAGCATAGGTTTTTGCTCTAATAACACGAAAAATCACATATACATATTAACGATTGCTTTTCATGACTACATAACATTTTCTAAATTATAATAACAATCTACATATCTTCGAAAAGAATATCATACAATTTAACAAAATCTGCATAAATTTCTGAAAGAAAATCTTAGTTATCTTAAAATATGTTGCAAAATAACTCAAATTGCTCGGAGGCACATGAAATGGCTCCAGAGATATCCAAGCTAACATCAGAACTTGCCGCGCAAGCTGCATTTCGAGCTCAACAGTTGCTTCGCAAGCAAGATTCCCTTGAAGAGGCTAGAAAAGTTCCTGCAATACCGGCTCGCTCAAGTGATGCTACCCGGCCACCACCGGAAATCCCCCCGAAGCGTAATAGCCTGAAACAGATACCACCAGAAGTAGCTGCATCACTATCTAACCGCATACCACCACCACTGCCACAAAAGCCAGCTACAAGTTCTAAAAGTTCACCCTTACCCAATTCAAAATTAAATTCAAAATGTGAACCATCGCCAAAACCAATCGAAAAGAGCACAAATCCATTTGACTATCCCATGGAACCATCAGCTTTAGCAAATCCAAAATTCTTTGGTAAACAGGATTCCGGAGTTCACTCAAACATTGTTAAAGTAAAAGGGTCACTCAACAAACGTCAATCGCCCACCGAAGAGTATGGCTCAGAAGACGCCCTGCGAGGCATTGAAAGCGGACTTCGTAATATGGAACGGGCAATGCAAGAGCAAATGAACTTGCGATCAATGGAAGGAGTCATTGCTAATCCAAACTTTCAAATAGATTTTAAGGGTCATAGTGGTATCGCTGCAAATCGCCCAATTAATGCTGTTAACCAAATACGAGGTTGGGAAAGAAATTTGGAACAACTGAAATTGAATGAAGAATTAGGAGGCGGAGGTACGGGAGCCAACACCAATTCGGTATCATCAGCTTGCGAGGAGATAAAAATTCGTCAAAACTCTCATATGATTTCGGGTCAGATTGAACACAACTCACGTAATAATATGGAGCATCATATGAGATCTTTAGACCGCAACCTTCCACTGGAACTGCAGTATAGTCGCTTTCGCAATCATCAGCAATATCAACCACAGCAGCAATATCAAATAGGGCCACCTAATACTGGCAGTAGTATACCCCAAGTTCCGATACCGTTAAGTAATGAATTCCGTGAGCATATTCGCCAACAGTTAATGGGAGGCGGTGGTGGGAATCCAATCGTTCCACATACGGGCAATACACCTGTATCCCCAGCGGCTGCAGCATTGTTGCATCACCAGGCCCAATCACGACAAGCAGCTGCAGCGGCAGCAGCAGCTGGAAATATTTCTGGTCTGCCAAATGGATTATCGAGAGAAGAAATACGAATGAGACGACGATCATCGCATGATGAGACTCAAATGCCACACGGAGGGCAGGGTATCCCTGGTAAATTGTTTTGCTTTGAAAAAAATATTTATACAGGGTGTCCCGTTATTCGTGTTACATACTTTGGGATGTCTAAGTCTAAAATTAGGTCTCTTTTATCAGTATTGACAGAGAAATCGAATTTAGCACAGGTCAGGGTACACCAAAGTTAGCGTTTTTTTAAATTGTCAAAAAGTGATGTCAAAGTTGAGAAAAGGACTTTACTGTAGAGCAAATTTTTTTTAGAATATGACCAAGAATCACATCCGAAAGTACACGAATTACGGGACACCCTGTATATTTTATTTCAACGTTTCGATACTGAATAATAGCAATGTTTTATATATACATACCTATATTGTCAGACAACTGAAGAAAAATACGTTCAAAAGTTTAATAGGTACATGCTCTGTACAAGAGGTTATTATTTGTTACACCCAATTTGAACATGAAAGGAATATCTACATATCTCAAAATGATCAGTAGAAATTTTTTGATTGGGGAAATGATTCTTGGGTATATTCGAAGAAATACAATAGGTTCGCAGGGCGGTCTCACTCCAATGTAGAAAATAGTTTTATCAGATATTCCAGAATTGTAACCTCGCCCATGTGTCAACAGAAATTGGTTTAAAACTTAGATAGCAAGAAAGACTAGTCTTTTTAACTAATTTAAATGAAATCAATATCATTTTCTTTTGAGTCTTGAGATATTCAATTTCTATTCCATTTGTTTCGCCCAAGTTAATTTTTAATTTTAAGGCCAACTTACTCCTTAATAAACACAACGTTTTATTTTCTATGATATGTTCATTACAACAATATTAAAACAACAATATTTAATGAAAAAATTATTATGTGCTGCATATGTTCAAAACACTTTTAAAGGATCCGCCATCTAAGGTTTTTTTTTTAACTAGTGCTTATTTCGTGAATGGTAACACTTAACTCATGTCTTATTTGACAGAAGGATTTATCCTTTCACTGAATATGTTTTCGCTTCGCTAAGTTGGCCTGCGATCGACTTAGAGAAGATGCCGATTTTGCCAAAAAATCATCTTTTCAGATGAAGCTTATTTTGATCTTGGCTTGTATATAAAAACAACCATAATTGTCGCATTTGAGGCACAGAAAACACGCACGCATACATTGAAAAGCCGATACACCCAAAACAAGTCACTGTTTGGTGCGGATTTTGGTCCAGAGGTATAATTGGGCCATTTTCGAAAATGAACAAGGAGTGGCCGTTACAGTCAATGGCGATCGTTATCGGGCCATGTTGAACGAATTTTTATTCACAAAAATTGAAGAGGAGGATATTGGCAACATTTGGTTTCAACAGGAGGGCCCACAGCCGAAGCTACACTCGATGTTTTGCGCCCATTTTCAAAAAAAAAAGTTATTTGGCGGACCCTTTAGTTGGTGCTGAAAGTGTCTTCAGCACGTCTTGAATGCATTTTATAATCTGATTCTGAACTAAGCTGAGAATATTGATTGATACTAACTGCTGCTTCAGATTTTATGACGCTTCTAGAAAACGCTTTTTTATTTCATTTAAACTTGATATTTTGGTAGAAGAGTTTTTATGTTTTTCCCCATTTACATAAAAAAAAATTAAAAATTTAATTTCAGTATATTTTGCTGAAATGCATACAGGTTTATTTAATATTGTCCAACGATCACATGCATATAGCACATACATACTAGACCAGCTATACTCAACTTCATTCTGCTTAGATGTCTAGCGTCTAGGGGCATACGATAATAATTATTATGATAGACATAAATAACAACACATTTAAAAAAAATTAATGAGACTTTTGAAATTGAGAACACATACAGTAAAACTCGGATAAGTACCTCACCAATTAAGGTACTTATATGAATCCGCTTAAGTGCTCATAGGCACTTATCTCTATTTTTATTCAAAAATTAAAAGAAAACTAAATTGATAACCAAAAACATTTAAAGCCGGTTCTTTAAGGCTTGATATATTTGATCAATAATTATTTCAGGTGATAATCATGGATTCGATTTGTTAACGAAATTTTTAATCAAGGAATCTTTGATCAGTGCATTTAATCAGAGATTTTGCTAATCAGTCGATTTTCCTTTTTTAATCTCTATTAATCAATGATTAATTGCAATTCAGTTTGTTCAGGTTTAATTTTCGCTTAAATCACAGCTGTCCCTAGAGGATAAAAAACTTTCAGGCTTTCACATATCACGCTTCTAGAAAACGCTCTTTTAATTCATTTAAACTTTATATTTTGGTAGAAGAGTTATTATGTTTTTCCCCATTTAAATAAAAAATCTTAAATCTTTAAATTCACATGTCGCAAGTTAGAAAAAAATACATACATTGAGTTATTAAAAAATCGAAATATCTTGCATAATCAATAAAATAATATACGTGCATACATAGTGTGCATACGTGTATACGTGCATACATAGACATATTTATAGTGATTCCTTGACTGAATTTTGACTTATAGACTGGAAAATAGAATGATGTTTTCTTAACCAAGTCGTTAGAAAGGTTAACAAACACTCTTCCAACTTTCTGTTTTTCCGTCGGCTTTTTTGGTTACTGTGATTTTGGTAAGGAAACAATCAAGATATTAACTTTCCCAACGTTTCGACAGGGGTTGCTGCCTTCTTCAGGGGAACTTAATTTATACAAAAATACAAATATGTGTAATTAAATTAATTGTTGACAAAATGACAATAAGTAGACTCACTTGTATAAAGAAGAAATAAATGAAACTACCGTGCTATGAGTTATCAAAACATGTTGGCAAAGTTCTACAGTGCTTCACAACGAAATCAAGCCACTCTGTAAAAAATTCATTTTAATTTGTTGATAAGGCTAAAAATGTGAAATTAAGTCGGAATGATGTACTAGTTTCATTTGATGTAGTATCACTTTTTACAAACATTCCCATTCAACTGGTTATCACGATGGTAAAAATAAAGTGGGACTTAATAAGTAAAAACACTAAAATCACACAAAATTAATTTCTTGAGATTTAAAATTTTTGTCTCAAAGATAACAACCATCTACAATACAGGAACAATGAAACCTATCTTTTTATCTCATTATTTCACTCTCAAATTCTTTTATCAATTTGCCCCACGTTCTCAACGCCAAAGCGAACCGCTTGTTGTTAGAAGTCTTATTTTAATTTAAAGCAAATTTTTCGGCTTTGCTCATTAGGGCCCAGTTATAGCGACTAAGAAAATTAATCAGGAAAAATGTTCAAATGTAATTATAACTTATGTTTTCGTTAGAATTGAATAACTAATGTTATAACGATCACCTTTTTTTTTTTTGGTTGTGAAATTTCATATGCGGTGATTGGCACCTCTAGTAGGTACGAAAGTGAATACGTAATATTTTTATATTTACTTTTTGGCATGGGGAAAATGCAAACAAATACAAAACCTACCGTTTTGTTATGGTTTTGCAGTTCAGTTCATATTTATTTGTAGTATAGAGTTTATAGAATTAAGGAATGTGTTATGCGTGTCTGTGAGGCACCCTACAGAGGGGTGTTTTGGAATTGAGTCTCTAGGTCTTGAAATAACGGTGCCGGTATGATAATACTTATTTTTCTAGAACAAGGCTCCAACGATTTCGATAAAATTTTATGTGAAGAATAAGTTTTAGATCGTAATTTTTCGGGTTTAAAAAAATTTTTTTAAAAAGTCTAAAAACGGTACCTCCCATAGTACTGTTTTTTCAAAACCGACTTCCTCGTTAATGAGTTACACGATGTTGACGAAATTTTGTATTTTAGAAGTTCTAAGTTGTTTCGGAAATTTTGGAAAATTTTGATTTTTTTGATTTTGATTTTGACTTCTCAATCAAATCTTTGATTTTCTTCAGATTTTTTGTGAAAGCAACTTCTAGCAAGGTCTTAAACTTTGCATACTTGATTTCTACAAAATTCGCTTTAAAAAAAATCGAAAAATAAAAAACCGTTTTTTTTTTTAAACTGGTCCAACGATTTTGATTAAATTTTCAGCATTGATATGCAATAGCAATTGCAAAAGAATGGCGTTTTTAGATTTTCGCTTGAAACCTTTGGAATACTTTATTTGATTTTTTTCAATATTTTGCGTGGTTTTCATAATTTATGTGTAGTTGGAAACCCTGTACCATCAAATGTATTAAGAGCGAATACTAAGATCTTTTACTCAGGCTTTTTTTAGCCAGAAAATTTTCGCATCAAATAATAGTAAAATAACAGCAAAAAATGCTCCCAAATGGTTAAAATCCTCAGTAAAAAATTCAAAATCTTACAATTTCTTTCTGGTCGCAGATAGGTATAAATTACATGGCTTCATAAAAAAGAAAGTAAATAGAATTGTCTTTGAAATGTTGTATCATAAAACTTTCAGCGAAGTTTTATATTTATTTTTATTTTTTCCCCACGTAAAAAGTAAATTTAAAACATCGGATTTTTGTTTATAATTATTTTTCAAGTGCCCACAATTTTAAAATAAACATCGTAGAACAAAAATACTACGCATATGAACTTATTTCATAGCTCGACCTTTTTTCCCCTGTCCACTTCATATGAAATGCTCCAAAAGATGCAAAAAAAATGTTTGACTCAAGCATCGATATCTCGAAAGTGAAGCGAGGCATTTAAAAATATTATTTTTCTTTTTCAACTTATTTTGGGTTGGTTTACAAAATTTCATTTTCAAATCCTGATCCCACGGATATCGTAATCTTGCCCGTTTAAAATGCCTATTCGGTGTGTTCATTTGTTATTTTAAATACTTTTTTAATTTCTGATGATATTTTGCGCTAATTGCTTGGAAGACCCTGCTCTAACTATCACCCTGGAGAAGTATCTAGTGAAAATGGACTAACCTAAAAAAATTTAAAACAATAACTGACTCCTCCCAATCAATTAAAAGCATTTTTAAAGTAATGTTTTTATTTATTTTCAAACCGAAAAAGATAAAAAACAGTTTTCTGTTGCTCCTAATTGTTCAGCTGATTTGGACTATCTCCGATGTTGTTTAAAAGGTACTCACTATATTAAATAATCCTGTGTGAAATAATTGTACAACTAAATCCAATAACTATTTTAAAAATATAATACAAAATTGAGTTTTGTTTTAAGATTAACAGCGTGCACTTTTTTGTGAACTGAATTAACGTTAATCTATTTTATGTGACTTATTTAATACATTTTTCATGCACTTTTAGTCACACGGTTAAGGGAGCATTGGGACGATACATCGCAAGCTGCTTTGCAACGTTCAGCACAATTGAAAAATATGCTGGGTGATTCACAAAGGTATATATATTTGTGGGGAAAAGTCATTAAATTTTATCATAAATTTTTAACATACATAGGTACGAAGCGAAAAGGTTAGAAATTGAAAAATGGCTCGCACGCATGGAAAATCGAGTTGAACGTATGGGGGCCGTTGCGACAACTGCAGATGTATTAGAAGCACAACAGAAAGAACAAAAAGTAATTTAAATCACATATATGCGAGCGTAACTCAAAATTCTATTTTGAAATTCTAGTCGTTCCATGCAGAATTGCATCAGAATAAACAACAAATTGAATTGTTCAACACGCTTACACAGAAATTGATAGCGGTTTATCCATCTGATGACACATCGCGAATAAAAAAAATGACAGAGTCGGTAAATGTCAGGTAAGGTACTAAAAATGTTTGTTTGATATGTTTCTGATCAGTGTGTAAAAACAATATCAATTTACCCTTCCCAAGGTGAAAATACAGTTTGAGCGAAATAGATTCAAACCTGGTGCCGGTTTTTTCCTTTATTATAAAGAGAATAAGAGTTGAGTTCAACTCTGACTTAATCTTAATATATAAAAAGAAGTGTACGTTCTCAAGTGATACGATCACAATCGAACGGCTCGACCGAATGAAACCAAATTGGGGGGTGGTAGCTTAGGGGATGTTGGTAGATGGTTTTTATAAAAAAAAATCTGAAATCGGTCGACCCGTTCGCGAGTTATGGCATTTTTCCTGAATGTCAATTTTGTCCATATAAAATACACGTAAAACAACAAATAAATGAAACAAATCAATACAAATCTACAATATCGATAATAATTTATACATATAAAAATGTATGTATATAGTATATGTGTGTTTGTTTGTTTGTCCGGTATAGACTCCTACACCGCCCAACGGAATTCAATGAAATTTTTAGGCCAAATATAGTTTAGTCTAGGTATACTTCCTGTTATGGGTTGATCCCAATATTCCCTCGCGAACGGGATTGAGAGGAAACCTAGAAACTACGGGAAACGAAGAACGAGACCGAGATCCTTAAAACTACCCGTGCATAGCCGGGCGGCACAGCTAATATAATACAGGGTGTTCTGTACTTCGTGTATTATCCTTTGGGGTTTGATTCTTGGTCATATTCTAAGAAAAAAATTGTTCTACAGTAAAGCTCATTTCTCAACTTTGACATCACTTTTTGACAATTTAAAAAAGGGCTAACTTTGGTGTACCCTGACCTGTGTTAAATTCGATATCTCTATCAATACAGATGATAGAGACCTTATTTTAGACTTAATTTTTTGTAGAAATAACAACCTTTAAGACTGTATTTAAGTTGTGCTTCCATAGGTTTAGGGTTGCCAGATTTTCATTTTAAGTGGTGTTCAAATTTTCTTCCAAAAACTTAACATTAAGCTTACTCATAAACCCATACATTTTATGATACTTGAAAAAATACAAAATGGGTAAAATTTAAAAAAAAATAAAAAAATTTTTTTACTTCGAGGTTTGTTTGAATAAAACAATAATATGGTCACTTTTAGTAGTTTTTTTTATGTATTTCATACAAATACAATTATAACAAGTGCTCAAAGCGCCCTCCTTCGTTTTGAATGCATGCCAGAGCCCGTTTTTGGATTTCATTTGGTTTGTATTTTTTTGTACTGCCAACTCGAAAGGAAGCAATATACAATTCGAATATTGGTGACAAAATAAATGATAATAGTTGAACAAAAAAAAACTTGACAAACACCGGAATTTTTTTTTCTTCCATTCGATCGATATCAAACCTCCAGAAATGGGACTTTGTGGACCTTAAAACTTAAAAAATGCAAAATAATACACCCAAAAGGGTATAAAAAGACTTTTATTGAAAAAACCAATAAATTTTAATTATTTTAGCTTTGAGCAACCATTAGTTTTTTTTTTAATATTCAGCCAACTAGCGCTTGCGATTGTCCCTTAACAGGATCTTTAAAAAGGTGAAAGATCTCTCTATTTTAGCAAAGGCAAGCAGAGCACTGAACATCACTTAGAGAGCTCATGGTTCGCGTCCCCTCTAATTACGAAATTTATTTGTTTCATTCCCTCAAGTTTTTTATTGGCAGAAAAATGGATTTGAACTTCTCAAAAACATCCTTTTGTTTCTAGGTCGCTTTTGATTTTGTCTAAAATATAGAAGATTTCACCAATCGTGTTTCCTTAATTTAAAAAAAAAAAATAGATACTGTTAAAATTAGAATTTGTCCGTTGAGGAACATTTGAGTGGATACATAGACGAAATTAATCGCTTATTTCGTTTGAAGTTGTATTCGGCAATCCGCTCACTATTACACGTTGCAAGTTTTTAGTTGTGCATCTTTTTGACCGCTATCCAGTCTGAAATGAAATCACCTTTTCTGCTTTTTTTGTCTATCTTTCGTCCAAAGCCTGACACGCGCTGGCGGGTGCCGGTAATCGGCCTCGCAAAAGACCATTTATGTAGAAAGCTATCAATGGAAGGAGTAGCAAACACAAGCTTTTTGGTAGAGCTAATCATTGAACCTCGTGTAAGTGTGCATGTGCATATTAGGGTGGTCCTTATTGAAAAAAAATTGGGGACTTCCGGCCCCCCAGATTGGTTCTTAATCAGGAAAAAATGCCCTAATTTTTTAAAATTTTTATTCCTAACCCTTCCTGACCCTATTTCATTAAGAAGTTTTTTCATCAAAAAAAAAATAATCCATGCCGAAATGTTGCTTATTGAACGGAATAAAAAATCTGCCTCTTTGTTTATAAGTAACTAGCTGAGCCGCCTAACGCGGCCGGCGTTGCTCGGGTCTGTAGTCTTAAGGTTCCCGTTCTCGTTCCTGTTTTGTTCCTATGGGATTATAGGGATGAAATCTTTGCTTAGTTACTGAGGAATTATGTGGCATCCCAGTGCTGAAAGAATTTTTGAAATCAGTCTAGTAGTCTCTAAGTTTCCGTTCCCAACCCCGTATCTGTGAGAATTTTCCGTTCCCATGGAAATATGTGAATAAATTATAAGTCTATGTCACTGAGAAATAATGTTACATCCTAGAGTTGAAAGAATTTTTGAAATCGGTCAAGTAACTTTAAAATTCCCGTTCTCGTTCTTGTTTCTGTTCCCGTGGGACTATAGGGATGAAGTCTATGCTAAGTTACTGAGGGATTATGTGGCATCCCAGATCTGAAAGAATTTTAGAAATCTGTCTAGTAGCTCCTAAGTTTCCGTTCCCAACCTTGTTCCTGTGGGATCTTCCGTTCCCATGGAAATATGTAAATGAAAAGTAAATCTATGTCACTGAGAGATATTGTAACATCCTAGAGTTGAAAGAATTTTTGAAATCGGTCTAATAACTTTAAGGTTCTTTTGAATTTTAGATGAAACATTTCGGAGGGATCATGTACTATATAACATGTACTATATTTTATTCGCATATTCCCACGGGAACAGAAGGATGGGAACCTTAAAAATACAGACCTCAACAACGCCGTGAATGTCGAGGGATAAGGGGTATATGAGTATGTTTTAAGCAGCCCAGGGTGTTGAGCGAAGATCTCCGCTGACTCATTAACTTGCTGATATTTGGACTATGCATGCTTAGTCCGACATGATAAGTCAGCATTTCTTTTGTTTTTTTTTTTAATGGAACAGTATTTTGTTTATAACGAAAGCTAACGCATTGCATTGATGTCGTCTCTGTTGCACGCTGCTCTATTTTTATTTGAGTCAATGAAACGATAGTCAATGCCCAATGTCGGTTTTTTTTTACTGCTTACTTTTCCTTTTCTGATTTTAAGCATTCCGTTTACATTTACATACATTTACATTATGTCTAATGTTTTAGACGGGGTCGTCTCCTTGTCCTTCGAAATTGGTCAAATAGTTATACAAGGTTGCTTTCCCAATCACGTTCGCGTATGATCCTTAATTTTTGAAGAATTTTGAAGAATTTTTGAAATCAGTCGAGAAGTTTTGAGGTTCATGTTTTCGTTTCCGTAGAAATATAGGGATGAATTATAATCTTAGTTACTGAAGGATAATGTATCATCCCAATTCTGAAAGATTTTGTGAAATCTTTCCAGTAGTATCTAGGTTTCCGATTCCAATCCTGTTCCTGGACAAAAAAAATATATTGCTGAGCCTTCTGGCGTTGCCCGGGTCCCGTGGGAATATGAGGATGATCTTAAAGTTGAAAACATTTTTGAAATCGGTCTTGCGGTTTTAAGGTTCCCGTTCTAGTTCCCGTTTCTGTATATATGGTATATATGGATGAAATATAGTCTATGTTACTGAGGGATAATGTAGCATCTGTCCAGTAGTTTCGTAGTTTGCATTCCCAATCCCGTTCCCGTGGGAATATGGGGATGAATTAAAGTTTATTATTACTCGGTGATAGTGTAGCATTCTAACGTTGAAAGAATTTTTGAAATCGGTTCAGTAGTTTCTAGGTTCCCGTTTACATTCCCGTTCCCATAGGAATATAGGGATAAAAAGATATCCTAAGTCCGTCTCCTGGTCCTAAGCTACCTCCCCACCAATTTTCAGACAAATCCGTTCAGCCGTTCTTGAGTTATAAATAGTGTAACTAACACGACTTTCTTTTATATATATAGATAAAGTTTAAGGAAATGATCGAAGTTTTTTCGAATCTTCACGCAGCTGTAGAGTTTTCAAAGACGCTTCATTTGATCCCAATCAGAAGTTTTTTCGGTCAAACTTAGATCTTTCTCTGACGTGTCCATCACTAGCGCAATTTTGCAGCACTTTTCAGATGTGGGACTATCGTCTTGTAATAAACTCTGTTCAATCCGATCATTTTGAAGTCACACAGTAAATTTATTCAACGCCACTTTTTCAATGAAGGATTTCGAAGAGCGGCAGCATTTTGCACTCTGTCATAAACAAAGTCTTCAAACTTACACATTTCTGAGAGATACCTGAGTTTTATAATATCATCCGCTATCGGTTCACTTTCTGGTTACTTTTCTTTTTGGCACTACGCGGTTTGCCATACAAAACCTTCTCTCTGAGTAGATTTTAACGAGACCTTATGATAAATTCTATGCACACTATTTCACACGTTTAAGAGAATGCAAATGATCGGAAAGTGAATGGAATCCCTATCTATTCGCCCTATTCAAAAAACGACGAAAACATAAACATCAACTCAAAACTTCTTTGTTCAAGTGGAAACACTACTTGTAAAAGTAAATCAATCCTGGAATGAAAACTAGTTTAACTTCGGGTGGGAACATAGTATAATATTTGTCTTCACTCTTGAGGATTTTATCATGTTTCCATCTGTAGTCAAGCTAGGTTTCATTACAGAATGGTAGTTTTAATTTTTTTTCTCATTTAAAATGCTCTTTTAATTGTATGTAGGTGATATAATCCATTGTATTAAAGTTGAACTAATTCATTCATTATAGATACGCTAGCTTAAATAACGGCGTTATTCACCGAGGAAAACAACTGCATGCCGCTCTCCACAGTTTGCAGTCGTTTGATCGTACAATGGATCAGGTACTTATAAAAAAAAAAAAAATTGCTGAAGTGTAAAAATTTTTTCTTTCACTTTTTTTAGTTCTTAGCTTTTTTATCGGAATCAGAGTCTTTGGTTGAGAATGCTGAATCAGACATTGAAAGGAATCCTTTGATGCTTAGGGTAAGTAACGAACTAAAATAAAATGTTTTTTTCAATGGAAATGCTAAAAATAAAAAATAACCAATTCTTCTTTTTGATAAAGTTAATAGAGATGTGTTAGAAAGATTAACGTATAAGTCTTAGCTTACATTGCATATGACTTTTGTGGTATCATTTATATCGTCAAAAGAAAGGGGTATTCAAATTTATACAGGGATTCCCTTAATTCGTGTTACATACTTCAGGATGTGATTTTTGTTCATATTCTAAGAAAAAAAATTGTTATACTGTAAAGTCCGTTTCTCAACTTTGACAACAATTTTTGACAATTTTAAAAAAGGCTAACTTTGGTGTACCCTGACCTGTGTTAAATTCGATTTCTCTGTCAATACAAATAGTAGAGACTTAATTTTAAACAATTTAATTTGATTAATTAATTAATTTGAACACAATTTAAAGTTGAAAATCAGGCAACCCTAAGCCTATAAGAGCCCAACTTAAATACAGTTTTAAAGAGTATTATTTCAACAAAAAATTAAGTCTAAAATTAGGTCTCAACCATCAGTATTGACAGAGAAATCGAATTTAACACAGGTCAGGGTGCACCAAAGTTAGCCTTTTTTTAAATTGTCAAAAAGTGTTGTCAAAGTTGAGGAACGGACTTTACTGTATAATAATTTTTATCATAGAATATGACCAAGAATCACATCCCAAAGTATGTAACACGAATTACGGAACATCCTGTATATTTCATCCCCATATTCCCAAGAAAACGGGAACGGAAATATACACGGGAACTTATAAACCATTTGACCGATTTCAAAATTCCTTCACCGTTAGAATGCTATTGATTACCATACTCCCGTGGGAACGGGAGCGGGAATGTAAACAAGAACTAAGTCTTTGTATTGACAAGGCTCCAAAATAATAGCAGGTTAGCTAGTATTAACAGGAATATGCTCAAACCCATCACCTCTGACATCACCAGGAGGTAGGATTGATGTATTTGGCTTCGGCCTTTTATTTTCAACTTTATCAGATAAACTTGATCTACCTCTAACTGATCTACCTTATTTCACATTTGAAGTACATCGGTCGTATTTATAATCCCATTCCAAAGTATGTCTAACTTTGGACAGCTCTTAGAGGAGTGTCCAACTCAAAATTGTATTTATAAACACTTTCATCGCTGTCTAAGAAATGTCTTACTTTAGACACCGAAATTGGTTGTCTAAATGGCTAAGGTGACATTTGATACAGAAAAACAATTTTGTTGAATATATCATAAAACTCTGTTGATAAGTAGATAGTTTGAGGTGCAAAAATACTAATTCAACAATTTTATTTATAAATTGCATAAATTTCATCATTTTATGAAACTTGGAAGAGCTGTAACACAAAGTCAAATTAGCAGTTTTTTCTTTTGGTCTTTTAGTTGTGGCACTGCACGGATACATCATGCACGCCACCGTTTAGTTTTTCATTAAAATTTGACAGTTTGAGGGGTTTTTTAGACAACTGTTGGAATGCATTTATAAATACGAAATTGGCTAAGACTCTTTAGACACCTTCTAGCTGGACAGCTGTCTAAGGAAGCAAATTTTATTGATACGACTGCATATGTTTAACCAGGGTTGGTGAATGCTGCCGCTCTCCCACTTTTCTCTTTATTAACCAGCAATTTTTATAATAAAAAGATGATGAATATAGCCTGAAGAACCATTTTCTAGTTTTACTTTTTATTTTATATTTCCTAGGAACGAGTCTAGTCTGTTTTGATTACTTTGGGGCAATCCACTTGGATATATTTTTTTCTGTTTATTGCAGTATCTTCTTTCTCAATGTCTCCAATATAGGCCTAATTATATACAAACGATCACACTCTGGACTCCCTGATGGCATTTGTTTGGAGATATCGTTGAAATTTTGAAACTGACAGATCTTTTTGAAATGATTTAGCGACATTAGCCGAGTTTTATTGGGAATTTTTATATTCACTTCACTTAGGCGCTGTACTCACTAATGCAACTTTATTCCATAAACTCCATTTGCCAGCCATCCTTGTTGTCCACTTCTGCAAGTTACTTATTTTTGTCCATTTATCAGCCGTGTTTTATTGGAAATTTCTATATTCACTTCACTTGCGAGTCTCAATAAAACGCTTTTTTGTCAATATTCACTCACCAAGTTCACTTTCCCATAAACGCCATTTACCAGCCATCCCTGTTGTTCACTTTGGCAAGTGAGTTATTTTTGTCCACTTACGCTATTCACTTTAGAGTTGTTGTTTTTCCATGAGCGATGTTTTGCGATGTCTTGCTGAAGTGAATACAGATTGCAGATTCCCAATGAAACTTGGCCATTGTCTGCATAATCAAAGGAGTACCCATTTCAGCTGCCCTATACATTCGAATATTTCGAAGTGGCGTCAAACTCTAGTCATTCAGACACCTATAAACTTTTTCAAGTCATTAGTTGTTATTGCAAATGGCTGAAGTTATTTGACACTATATTTGGACATTTCTTCTACAATATGCTGAAGTAATTCATCAACTAATACCATAAAAAATATTGAAAAAGCCTATTATAGATGACTGTATTTGTGTGTTTCTAGTAAATCTAAAAGAAGGGAATTAAAATTTTTTTTTTTCTTTCAAACAAATCTTCATATTTTCTTTGAGTGACAGTTCAACTACAGAAAGAGCATTCAAAAAACCCTCAATATCTCCATCACGAAATCTTCTTCGCGACATTATCTGCAATAGGCACATGTGAAACATTCCTTAAAATAGTTGGTGATTTAAATGTGGTAGCATTAACGCGCAAAGCTTACTACCGAAAATAGATGAATTTCGATATATTTTTATTGGTTCTGACGTGGATGTTATATGCGAAAAAGAAACCTGGTTAAGGGACGAGTTAAATGACGATATCTGTTGCTTAGGGGGTTATCGCGTTTTTCGATTTAACTGTATAAATCGTATTGGGGGCTGCGCGGCGCGTCGTTGCGATTTATGTTAGGAGCAAAATTAAATGCAAGCTCAAACTTTCAGCTATTGGCGAGAGTGCGTGGGTGCCATCTATAGGCCAAATAGAAGTATTGATTTCTCACCGCTGGCTGTATGCCGTATTGGAAGAAATCTTTTTCAGCTCTCCTAGTATTATACTTTGTGGTGATTTCAACTGCAATCTCTTGAATCCTAATGTTTTCACACATCACATGTTAACTTTCAATTTAGTACCAGTTAACACCAGTTTCCCAACACACTTTTTCGGAAGGGACTCTTCGTTATTGGACTTTATGTTTGTAAGTGACAAGAATAATGTTGCATTGTATGATCAACTTTCGGCTCCTGCTTTTTCAAAGCATGACATGATTTTTCTTATATTCAATTTTAGTATTAATTGTTCAGATGAAAAAATCACTTATCGATTTTCTATAATATAAAAATGTGCAAGAACTTGAAACTCAAATAAGAGAAACAATTTGGGATTCTATATATTATTTGCCTTCTTCTAATGACCAGATTGAATTTTTAACACAAAATATCTCTGAGCTGTTCAATATCCATGTCCCTTTAAAAACAAAAACTTTTCAACAAAGAAATAATCCATGGTTTTCACGCGCAATTAGAGATTTGATGCAAAAACGAGATGACGCTTACAGGAATTGGAAAAGGTATCGGCTAATCGAGCTGCGTCGTGTGTTTTGTTCACTTCGTAACCAAGTAGTAGTAGAAGATACGCGAGGCTAAATACCAACATTTTTATAAACGGCTTAACACAAGTTCAAATGGACGCCAGGTCTGGAAAGACCTACGCAGAATCGGAATCGGTAAAACAAAATTTGGTACAGTCGAGGAAATTGATGGCAACAAACTTAACCAACAATTAATTTCTTCTCTACCGTCACAGGTCTCACAACCTCCAATTTGTTTCACTGATCAACGAGCCTGGTTTTGAATTTTCTGCAGTAGATAGTACTGATGTTGTCGAAAGTGTTCTTTCCATTAAGTCAAAAGCTGTTGGGCTTGATGGTATACATCCTTCCTTTTTGTGTATGATATTGCCACTTGTATTACCATATATCACTTTTGCTTTCAATACTATTTTGACGACCGGTCTATACCCAGAGTTATGGAAAGCTGCTAAAATCATTCCACTTCCCAAAAACGCTAAAAGAGATGAATTGAGACCTATATCTGTATTGCCATTTTTATCAAAAGTCTTTGAAAGGATCCTTCAAAAGCAAATTAATGTTTTTCTATCTAGTAACTCATTACTCAGCCCTTATCAATCTGGCTTTCGGAAGAAACACAGCTGTGTAACTGCCCTTTCAAATGTTACTGATGACTGAGAAAAAAAAAAAACTGACAACATTAGAAAAGCGGTGGGTAAAGACGAGGTTACATTTCTAGTTTTGTTGGATTTTTCGAAGGCTTTCGATTCTGTTAACCATGTTAATCTATTTAGAAAGCTCATGCTAAATTTTCATTTTTAGTTTCTAGGTCAACAAAGTTAATTTTTTCGTATTTAACTGATAGGAAGCAAGCAGTGCAAGTTGGTGACTCTCTGTCTCTGTCAAATTTTTTGCTGATCGTATGTGGTTACAGCAAAAAATCTTGGTGTGACTTTTAATCGTTTTTTGAATTGGGATGATCATATCAATGGACTCGTTGGCAAGGTTTATGGTTTACTTCGTACGTTATGGGAAACACAATATTTCACTCCACTAAAAACGCGTTTGCTTCTCGCTAAAACATTGGTAATTCCTATCCTGGACTGTGGTTGTGAAATCTATTGTAACTGTAATTTCGCGACAAGCGAAAACTTAATGTAGCTTTCAACTCAATCGTTCGTTACATTTTTGGACTGCGTAGATACGATAGGATATCTGATTTTGCTCCGCTCTTACTAGGCATGCCTCTCGAAAAATATTTCGAATTTCGTAGTTTGATTCTGCTTTCCGATATACTCCTCACACATCAACCACAATATTGTTTTGACAGAGTAAGAATAAGTAAGAAACTCAACCAGATCTCGTCAGCTAATTATCCCTTCTTACACATATTTAACATCGGAACGTCAGTTTCGATCAGTTAAAGTAACTTTTTCTTTTATTTTGCTCAGCAATATTTTTTTTTTGTAAAATAAGCTTACAACTATCTTATAAGATTTTAATTCTTACAGTTGTTAAGCATTAACGATATTGAAATAAAATAAAAAATATAATAACTTTCCAACAGCTTCTTAAAATACGTCTTAAAGGACTATTCACATGAGTACGACCAACGAACGACGAATAAATCAATAAATATGATTTTAAGTATGTACCTTACAAGCATAAATTCCTCACGAATTTTTTAGGAAACGATGGAAATATGGTTTATATTTATTTTTACGTGGATAAACTCTTATTTTTCTGCCTAAAATTAAAAAAAATAGAAAAAAATTGTATTCGTTACGAATAAATATCTGGTAGGTACGAACTGTCGAACTTTATTCTCAATCCACATACAACGAATAAATTTTTCCTCAAAATTATTCTCCATTTTTGTTTTGGATGTAAATTGTGTTCGTTATTCGTGAAGAATGTAAAACACAAATGTGAATGAAATGTCAAAATTAACGAATATTCGTTCATTCGTCGTTCGTTGGTCGTTCTCATGTGTAAAATACTTAAATGAGCATAAACATCTATCTGAACTGAAAGCAGTGAATCTCATTTATTCAAGAAAGAGACCGTTCCATTGCGTCCGTTCGCTGCCGTTTTCAACAGACAGCTCGATTTAACTTTTTACCTGATGATATTATCTTATATTATTAGCTGTCAAAACCAATTTGAAGTTTTCTTTTCTGCTAGTGATGGAATGAATAAAACCGATGCCTCAGAGATGTGACTTATTTTTAGTTTTTACTGCTGCTGAAATAACAATTTATTTATTTCTTTATTTATTTACAAAAAATAACTTGCAAAGTAAATTTAAGAATCTATTTATGAATTTAAGACATCAGGGATCAGGTCAACTAGACCATAAATGCCGTGAAAGAGGAAAAGGAAAAGAAGTTATTGAGTATAAACAAATTTAAAGAAAGGAATCTAAAAAGAAATTTAAAGTTTTAGTTTTATATCTCTTTCCATTAACTGTGCTGTTCAAGGGCTTTCTTAATTAGTTGCATGGTGAGAACGTCAGAAAGGTTAAGAATGATCGAATTTTTTTTTGAACTTCTTCAATTTAAGTAAGGTATTTGCCGGGAGTTAGCACATGCTGTAAAATTGTGCCAGATTGTTAAAGGTTCATGACAATTTCCGCATTCCTGGGTTGTTTCCTCCTTTTTGAAATAGTTGGGAAAAAGCGAAACGCACTCTTGTCGGCTTAGCTTTATATTATATGTCGGTCGATGTTGCAAAAACTGGTGTTTTTGGAGAAAGGTTACTTCATTTTTCAAGCATTATCTACTATAAGCCATCGTTTTCGTAAGCATTCAGAGCTCTTTTTATAGTTTCGGAAAGCTTGAGAGTTTTGTTATTAAAGGCAATCGCGTAACTTACTTAGGTGCACTGTCTGCAGTTTCGTTCCCTTTGATACCTGCATGTTTTGGAATGCATGCAACCGTTATATGGTTACTGTTGTATGAGAATACTTCACATATGTACATTCAAAGATGAATCAGTTGTTTTGTGTTGTTTTTTAAGCCATTCAAGGCATTACAATTCGGGGTGAACCTGAGCCTCAACCAACATCTTACGCTAACAATTTCGATTTTGGGCGAGCTCTCTCCAGTTTTGCACTCGAAATCGGTTGAGATCTTCTTCCACTTGATTGCGCCACCTAAAACAAGGTCTTCCCATTCTACGATTTCCCTGCAATGTGCCATCGAAAACCTATCGAGCCATCACGCTTTGGTCCAACCGCTCTACATCTCTAGACGAAGTCCTGTACTACCTCGGAGCTATGTCTGTCTAATGTGACGTTTTGTCTAGTTCGTCGATGTTCTGTGTCCTTATTTGATGACAGCAAATACTTCGTTTTGCCCTCATTAACCATCAAATCCAATCCATTTTTGCCGCTTATGTTTCAATACTCACAAAAGCACCTATTACATCACCCCTTTTTCTTCCCATTACGCGAGTAATTGTACAGACTTTTGAAAGATTGTTCCTCTGGTGTATTTCGTTTGAGTTATGTACAATCTTTTCAAGTATGCTGTTGAAGAAATCGCATGACAGTTTGTCGCCTTACCTAAACCTTTTTCGACATCAAAGGTATCGGTGAGTTCTTTACCAACCTTGGCGGAGCAGCGTGAATTCTACAAAGTCATCCTGCATAGTCGTACATATGGCTCTGTACAGCTCGTCTATGTAAATACTTTCATACGCGGCCTTTAAATCGATAAAAAGATGGTGAATATCAATATGTCGGTATTATATTCTCGGGTTTTTTCCAAGATCTGCCGTAATGTGAAAATTTGATTTATTGGACTTTTCTGATCAAAAACCGCATTGATAAGGACCTATCAAGTAGTTGACGTGGGGTTTCAGACGTTTACATATTACAGCAGACAAGATCTTATAAGCGACGTTAAGGAGGCTTATCCCTCTATAATTGCCGCAATTGTGAGGGTCTCCCTTTTTTAGGATGGGGCATACGATACTGAGATTCCGGATGGTCATTACACGCTCGTAAACTGGATTTTGGCTGATAACCTTATCCTTAAGTATACCTCTAACTACAAATCCGCACCCAAATAAGCGTTGTTTCTGTTGTCTGTAGCGGTCCAGGGCGTCCGTTAATTCTCCAGCTGCACGTAAAACATTTTTGCCTCTGCTGGGATTCGAACCTCGAACCTCTGGGTTAGCAGGTGGACATGCTAACCATCACGCCACGGGTACCACGGGATGGCCGCATCCAAGCTTTGTAAATTCTTTCGAAGTCCACATGTAGTTTGTTAGATCATGTTGAAGAGTACATTCAGCTAGGGTTTTTGTTATTTTTAGGGCTGCTTCTAGGTGAGGTCCTTTTCGCCTAAAGCATATAAATCTCAGCGCATTGTTACGATTTATCAATTTCTTAATAAAATTCTGAGATGGGGAATCCTTGGGTTGTACCGTTTTCAAGTTTCTGAGCATTTTAAGTGAAACCGCTTATGTTGGTTTTGAAAGATCTACCAGTTAGGAAAGAAGATACAACTTTAAGAACTTGTTTTGAATCTCCGCAGTACAGCCACCGGAAAGGTGGTTACCCTGTCAAAAGTTTTCTCAAGGTCAGCCAATAATACTACACTATGTTCAAAAGATGATAAGTTGTCCGACAAAGTGTGTTACAAAAGATGGACAATCGAATGTACTCTTCTCTTTGGTCTGCTCTGAATGCGTGTTGTTCGTTTTTCTCCATCAAACATCCTATCCTTCACCAATAATTTATTCAAATGCCCATTGGTTTGGTGATGATTTAAAGAATTTATTGGTATCGGTTTAAGTATGGCTTTCTTCCATTCGTGAGGAAGGTACCAGACCGAAGAATTTCGTTATATTTATAAGCCTAATATTCTGTCCTTTAAGATGTCAGAGGCTGATTTCACCATGCGATAAGTTATTTTGTATCACAATTATTAATAAATTGCATATATGTAGATTCAGTTTTTCTTTTTCTTAACACAAAAAAATAATTATTCTGTTGGCAATTTGTTAATAATTGTGATACTGAGATGAAATAAAGCTTTCTGAGCTCAGTAAGTAATGTCCGCAAGAATGTTACATTTCAAAATTTCGAATGAAGGAAGTTTTTCAATAATTGTCTACATGGTTTGATGTCCAACTTTTTGTACTAATAAAAGATGAAGAAATAAACATATATAACTGTTGACGAATCTAAACATACACATATGTATATCATGTATGTGTATGTATATATTAACATTTATACACTGCTGTTCACTTAATTAGACGCACAAATTTTGTTTTACATAAACCTAATTTTTTTGTAAGTGTGGGTAGCAATTGTCAAACAATTGCATTTATTTTAAAGCTTATTAAATTCTCAACAAAATAACACTAAAAATTCCAAGGTGAGTGGAAGTAAAAGGACATTTTTTTTCACTTTTGTCTATGCTCCAAGAAAAAGTACAGTTTTTTTTTGTTCACATGATTAGACGCACCTGTAAAATTAGTTAGTTGGTCGCGATCTGTTACGTGGATTACAGATAGCTGTAAAGTTTAAGCAATAAAAAAGTGTTTGCCACAGATTTCAGTCCAAAATGTTGGAAAAAAAAGTTTTAGCTGCAGAAGAAAAAGGGAAAATTGACGTGTTGCAATCCGAAGAGTTTTCAATGCAAAGGATTGCAAAAAAAATAGGCCAAAGTGACCATGTTGTGAGGAATTTTATTGAAACCAGTGATTCATACGATAAAAACTGCAAAGGAAGGACAAAAACGGCTTTAACTCCTCAGGATAAGAGAAAATTTTTAAAAACTGCATCAAACTCAGCTCTCTCTACCAGCAAAATAAAGGAAAAAGCGGAGGTAACAGCCAGCACATTAACTGTTCGTCGAGCTATTTTAGGTGCAGACCATCTTCAATTAAAAAAACAAAAAAAAAATGCCTCCACCAAACGCCATAAGAGCAAACAGCGGTTGGAGTTCGCACGCGTTCACATGACCTGTGATAGCAACTTTGGAAATGAGCTAAATTGGCAAAATGCGGTTTATCTGACCAAAAAAATTTAACCTAGATGGTCCTGATGGATACAACCACTGTTTCCCTGATTATTTTTTTTGTCAGAAAAACCGCATTTTGCCAATTTAGCTCATTTCCAAAGTTGCTATCACAGGTCATGTGAACGCGTGCGAACTCCAACCGCTGTTTGCTCTTATGGCGTTTGGTGGAGGCATTTTTTTTTTGTTTTTTTAATTGAAGATGGTCTGCACCTAAAATAGCTCGACGAACAGTTAATGTGCTGGATGTTACCTCCGCTTTTTCCTTTATTTTGCTGGTAGAGAGAGCTGAGTTTGATGCAGTTTTTAAAAATTTTCTCTTATTCTGAGGAGTTAAAGCAGTTTTTGTCCTTCCTTTGAAGTTTTTATCGTATGAATCACTGTTTTTAATAAAATTCATCACAACATGGTCACTTCGGCCTATTTTTGTTGCAATTCTTCTCATTGAAAATTCTTCGGATTGCAACACGTCAATTTTCCTTTTTTTTCTGCAGCTAAAACTATTTTTTTCCAACAGTTTGGACTGAGATCTGTGGCAAAAACTTTTTTATTGCTTAAACTTTGCACCCAACTGTAATCCAAGCAACAGGTCGCGGCCAACTAACTAATTCTACAGGTGCGTCTAATCATGTGAACAAAAAAAAAGTGTACTTTTTCTTGGAGCATAGACAAAAGAGAGAAAAAATGTCCGTTTACTTCCACTCACCTTGGACTTGTTAGTGTTATTTTGTTGAGAATTTAGTAAGCTTTCAAATAAATGCAATTGTTTGACAATTCCTACCCACACTTACAAAAAAATTAGGTTTATGTAAAACAAAATTTGTGCGTCTAATTAAGTGAACAGCAGTGTATTTGCTTTTATTTTGTTTTGTTTTTTCTAATAAAAGTGATTTTTCTCAAAAAAACGTTATGATCTAAAGGGGAGTCACGCAGAAATATGCTCTTTATGATGAAGATCCTCACTTTTATACTTTGCACTCTTTTACTTTTTTACTTTTTTACTTTGTACTCAAAATTCCTTAATCCGCTGTTCTTCGGGAGTTTCTTTGATAAAAACCTTACAAATGTCTACAAAACCACCTCCAAAAAAATCAAAAAAATGCAAAATTTTATGAATAGCTCACTCATCTCTAGTAACACTAGAGAAAGACTAATACAGAAGTGCAGAAAAATAAAGCGGGCTGGATGTACATTATGTGCACAAAAGGCAGAAAGAGGCAACTTTCAACAACACTTTTCGAAGTTGCTATATGTAAGTCTTCTAGTGTACGGTGAAACTAGTTGCAGATATCTTCTTCGAATTCTTTTTTGTTCTGTCATCCAGTGTTGTCAGCGCTATTAGACATTGAAATCTAGTTTCATGAAACTTTTTTTACAATTGTCTATATTTTTCGTTTGGTGTTTCTATTTTTGGAAAAAAAAATATATATAGGTACAAGTGTTTGGCAGTTTTTATTGGCAGAAACAAAAAAATTATTATTATTATTCAATAATGAACGAAATGAAACATGTGCTTTGACCAACTGTTTTTTTCTAAAACAACATTCCGAAATGAGAAAATCTGTTTGATCATGAAGAAAAGGAATTATAATTTTTTTTTTATATTATTATTATTTTTTATATCTTGCTACTCTTCAGTTAAAACTTGTTAGTGATGATTACTTTTATTTTATCAGTTTGATTTGGTGCTGCAAGTCACTAGAGGATAATTTTTCCCCTGAAAACGAAAACACCAAACGAAAAATAAAGAGAAATGTCGAACTTGTTTCTGAAATTTGTATGTATATTTCAACCGTCTAATAACGCTTGCGACACGGGATGACAGACCGAAAAAGAGTTCGAAGAAAATGCCTGTAACAAATTATACCGCATAATAGCAGTTTTATAGTTTGCTGATAGCTTTCAAAGTTATATGTTTTGGACTACTAAATCATTCGTGTGTTTCAAACTCAATTAATTATTTTTGTAAAATGAATTGCGAAAGAAAGAGAACAGCCATGAGCTTCTTCTTTCAAATCGTTAGGTGCACTCGGACAATGCACTGGACAATGGCAGTGATGAGTCTCTAGATAGCAACAGCCTCGCAGAAGATTTTCCGTCTTCATGCGTGGAATAAGTGAGACTAAGTTCCTACATTAAAAAATTCAAAAAAATATTTCTCCACCGCATACCTATGAGAACAAAACGTTACTGTTGACTGTGTTCATGCCACAATCAACAGTAACATTTTGTTTAAGAAAATTAAATAAATAACATGCCTTTGAATTAATTAAATCGACTGTGCTAATTATTATACTTTCCACAAGATAAGAAAACAGTCACTCAACCTTTTCGAACTCTGAATATTACTGCCCATTTCGATAGTTTTAAAAAAAAAGAATAAAAAAATCGGATGAGATTTGACGTTTCGTCACTCCAAATCAGGCAATGTTTAGAAAAAAAATTATTTTATTTCTATACAACTTGATTACTCAAAAACTATTTACTAAATCAAACCAAAATGTTTATTAAAGAACAGAGTATTAGGTTTTAAAAACACTTACGGCCAATTTCTTCACACAGAACTAACGGTAGATCTGGTACTAGTAGTCCTAAAAATAACAAAGAAATCGGTATCAACTCATTTCTTCACATCAAAAATTAAAATAAGTTCTGTCAGTTTGAAACCGAGTATACTACTTAGGACCCGGTATTAGCTAGCTCTTCAAAAACAATAAAAAATATATTATTATACCAGTCATTAGTACTCAAATGAGTATCAACTCATTTCTTGACAAAACATAAACACACAAGTTCTGTCAAATTGATACGATAAATTAAATAGTACCCGACCAAAATTAGAACCAAAAAGTTGGGGGTCTAGCATACAAAATCAAGTTGTTTTGTTAGAAAAAAATTTTAAAGTTTTTTGCTTTGAATCGATTGAGTATAGTTTTTTGAATATGTTTCCTTTTATTGGAATTGATTTATACCTTTAGTATTGTACACTTTTTTTTGTGGTTTTTTAGATTAACAAAACCAGCATTTCAATTTGTTCTTCAATTAGATACAGAAGACTTAGCACACATGCTAAAACGGTATTGTAAATATTATTTGTAGAGCATCAAAGCTAATTTTGAACTGGATTTTACACAGATCTCGTTTTATATCACCGGAACAGCAATTTCTCGTTACTTTGCGTTTCATGGCATGTGGATCAAGCAGGTAGCAGTTGCTGATTTCATGCATGTGTCGGCCTCTTGCGTTTGTCGCATATGTCGCATATTACCAAAAGTCTGTATGGCATTAATATGACATTTGAACCAGTTTCAATATATATTATACCAGATCATTCACATACATATCTAATTAACTCAAAAACCAATTCAAAAAGTCAAACCAACTGTAACGACAAAAATTTTCAAAAAAAAACTGAGAAATTTGAATTTCAATTCAAATTTATAGTTTTAATTGTCAATCAAATGTCGTAAAAGGGATTCGACCAGTTTTAGACCTATCAAGCCACTAGTACTGCCGTATGAATTTAGATCTCGTATCAATGATGTGAAGAAATGGAGAAGTACTAAGTTTTATGTAGGACCAGGTATTAGAGCTAGTACCTGGTCTAGCTAGACCGGGTACTAGACCGCCTTAGTACTAATGTGAAGAAATCGGCCGTTATAGTATGTAGATGTAAGTGGCTTATTTGATTTAAAATAATTTTTTTTTAGAAAATTAGGTCATTTTTTTTTTTATAAAATTGCCCCTTCTGCCTAAACTGCGGGAGATAGTTCCCCTTTCCCATTAGATTTTTTTCTTGACTCGATCAACTTATCCGTTCTGAGATTTTGCTGCATCTTATGCAAAACACCCTGTATATGATAGCTGAACTATCAATCCTGCGTTTTAAATCAACTCCTTTGTAACCTGTTTTAATTTATATCTTCTTAATTTATATAAATTACGTGTCACGATGTTTGTCCGCGAAGGACTCCTAAACTACTGAACCGATTTTAATCAAATTAGTACACCGTGTGCAGTTTGATCCAACTTGAAAGATAGGATAGCTAACATCTCAATTTTAGATCGCAATATAATATTATTGCAAATTATTGGTCTATTATTAGATGGTTTGTAAGATTCAATAGCTGGCGCTATGTTAAACTTCTAAATGTTTTATATAAGCTACTATTTAATAGCCCCAAACGATTTTAACAGATGGCGACATCAGCAACGAAGCTATTTGGCATATTCTTAGGTTTCCCATACAAGAAAGAGACCCTTCTGTCCAGCATCTAGCAATACATCTTGAAAACGGTCAAAGAGTACACTTCACTGAAGAAAATTTTATCCAAAGAGCGCTTGAGGCTCCAAAAACGACACTTACTGAATTTTCCTATATGTGTCAAAATCAGATATTTTTGGCCAGAAAATTGCATTGGAAATTGCATCGACAGGCATTGCGACTGCTACTTTGCTATAGATGGTAGGCGAACGGCACATTCAACATTCAAGCTGGTATTGGACATTCATAATAAGTCAAAAAAAAAAAAATAGAATACTGCAATGTTGTGGAAGAGTTCAATTATAATTTGAGTCATAGGGGAAGACTGGGAACCCTTCGTGAAGGATTTTGAGATAAGCAAGCACAACAAATTGAAGACTTTTCTAAGTTCGAACAGATTGTAAAGGCTTCTTTCCCACAAGAAGAATTCAACCAAAACAGAAGAATAATAAGAAAAGAACCTTGGTTTGATGATGAATGCGAAAAGGCTCGAAAAACATCTTTTGCGTGGTTGAGAATTTTCCGCACCTCAACCCAAGGATTATTTAAGGGTTTCTATTTAGAAGCCAATAAGAAATTTAAAGAGCTTTGTAAAACCAAAAAAAGTATACGCGGTTATGCAAGCAACAAAATTGGCTTCCTGTAAAAATTCGGGTGAGTTTTGGAAACTGGAACGGGAACTCAATGGAAAGCAATTTCACCATCCACACAAAACTCTCGACAAATGTACTGGGTTCCCATTTCAATGCTCTTTTGAACCCTGAAGCAATGCCAACTATGTGGCACTTTGCAACACCGGGATTCATAGTTGACTCTTTGGATGCTGCATTTACAGTTAGTGAGTTGGAAGAAACTCTTGTTACCCTTAAAGATGGGAAAGCAGGGAGATCTTTCCCCTAATGAATTTCGTGATGCCATAATATTCCCAATCCACAAGAAAGGATCACTATTGGATGCAGCAAACTACAGAGGGATTTCCTAACAACGATGTTGCATAAGCGTCCGTTAATTGGATTGAGACCGGTAATTTGCTGAAAGATTTCTAGGCTGGTTTTAGACCAGGATATTCAGCTATCGACAACATTTTTATTTTCAATAGCTTGGCAGAGCAGTTTTTGAAACAAAAGAAAAAATTGTATGTTTTTTTCATCGACTTTAAAGCGGCTTTTGATACAATCGATATAGGTGCACTGTTTTATAAGCTGTATAGTCTTGGGGTTTCATTGAAGTTTGGACGTGTTTTGGAGAACTTATATAGAGGAACCAGGTCCGCAGTATGGACAGGCGAAGAGCTATCGGAGTGGTATGAAACCGCATTGGGAGTGCGACAAGGTTGTACATTAAGCCTTTACCTGTTTGCACTCTTCATAGAAGACCTTCTTGACTACTTGCCTGGTGGAGTAGATTTCGCTGGAATAAAAATTAAGGCACTGTTGTTCGCAGACGATATATAGTCATGTTTGCGTATTCTCCGGAAACCCTGCAGCTCATGATTAATAAAGTTTATCTGTAGTTCCAGCTATGGAATTTACAAGTAAACATCGATAAATCGAAGGTTATGATCATTAAGAGTGGTGGTGGACGCAATGCATCAAATGAAAATGGAATTTTAATGGCGAAAATATTGAATGTTTACGCGACTACAAATACCGTGGCATTACTGTAACAATTAATTTTAATTTGGAGAAACACTTAAAGGAGAAACTGGTTAAGGCGAAAACTGCTATTAATTTGACATGGAAACAATGCTTCATAAATAAGTTTATAGCGCACAGTAGCAAATTTAAGGTTTTTGAAGCAGTAGCTGAGAACATACTTTTATATGGATCACAGGTATGGGGATGCAAAAAGTACAACTCGGTTGAAAAACTCCTCACGCATTTCATCAGAAGAATATTTCGTCTACCGCAGAATACACCGAATTACGTCATCATGTTGGAAACTGGTTTCTCACCTTTGTTTATAAAAACATTGAAGTTGCATGCTGACTTCTTACTTAAAATTCTTAAAATGAAAGATTCTCGTGTCGTGAAAAGAGTGGCCATAAAAGCGATACAAGACCAAAATAGTTGGTACCGTGAGTGGCAAGATTTAGCTTTAAGGTTGCCAAATTAATTTGATTATACCCATTGAGGATTTATCAGCCACTAAAAGCATCCTGTATGAAATAATTTCAAAGGTAGATGAGAAATGTAGAGCTGATTATATTGCAGAAGCTTCTTATTCCTTGTACAGAACTACTTATAGCAGACTAAACCATAACCTTGCAGAGATTTACACGTGATATCGATGATGGTCAGACTTCGTAGTGAACTACTCAATTTAAATTTCATTCCACATAGGGATGATATACCGCTGGAGTGTAATATGTGTAACTTGGCTGAAAGAGAGGATACGGTGCACTTCGTGGGAAAATGTCCAATTCTCAGAGAAATCAGAAGGAATATATTTGGAAAAGACTTTTTTTGCATCTCAGAGACATAAGTCGCACTGGGCTTAGAGCAAGCCCATTTGTACGTACTTATTTACGCTCTTCATCATAAATGCAAGTGTTAGAAGTTAGTAAAACGCCTACACCAGCACAAAGAGAGCGTATAAACCAAATAAAAACAAAGAAAATTTATAGCTACATAACATAAACAAATTAAACAAGACTAGACTAGATAATATAAAAATTAATACAGATTACAAATGAGATAAATAATGGAAAAGAAATAGAAAAAAAAAATCAAGTATGTGAAGCACTGATTTTAAGCTTTTGTTTCAAACTATTTTTGCTAATGTTAAAATCAATAAGTAAATGATTTGAATTAAATAATCTACTCATGCGCGATATTGGCTCATGCATGCCATAGTTGGTTCTGTGATGGGGGCAGTGAATTAACTCTAAACTACGTAAGTGGTGAGATCCTCCGCGGTAGTTAAAACCTATGGACGAGAGCAAGTAAGGAGCATCAATATAACCAGCAATGAGCTGATGGACAAATATTAGATCATTGTTGATACGTCTTTGAGAAAGGGTTTGCAAGCTTAAAAGCTGAATACGGTGCTCATACGGAGGCAGATTAAAAGGATCCTCCCAAGGAAGACCTTTCAGAGCAAATCGTATAAATTTGTGTTGAACTGCCTCAATACGAGACTTATGAATTTCATAAAGTGGAGACCAGACTTGAGATGCATACTCCAGATGAGGACGAACATAACAGTTATACAAAGATAGTGTTACATAAGGATCATTAAATTCTTTTGCCCATCTTTTTATAATACCTAGCATAGAGTTTGCTTTCCTTACAATTGAGCTAATGTGCTCATTAAATTCGAGGTTAACATTAAAGTAAACACTAAGGTCTCGAAAACTTTTATCCGAAGATCAAGTTATAAGTTTATTGAATGAGATGGATGTTGTCAAACTGTACGAATTTTGCAAAATTGTGATCTGATATAGAGTTGCTGGAATGAATGAAGATTTCTAGTTGTGTTTCTGTTCAATTCCCTTAGAATTATTAACTATTGTTTGTTAACTTTATTTTGTTAAATAATTGTTAATCTTTTTTTATTATACAGGGTGTCCCGTAATTCGTTTTACATACTTTGGGATATGATTCTTGGTCATATTCTAAGAAAAAAATTGTTCCACAGTAAAGTCCGTTTCTCAAGTTTGACATCACTTTTTGACAATTTAAAAAAAGGCTAACTTTGGTGTACCCTGACCTGTGTTAAATTCGATATCTCTGTCAATACTGATGATAGAGACCTAATGTTAGACTCAATTTTTTGTAGAAATAACAACCTTTAAGACTGTATTTAAATTAGGCTTTCATAGGTTTAGGGTTGCCAGATTTTCAATTTTAAGTGGTGTTCAAATTTTCTTCCCAAAACAAAGTTTTGACTTTGAGGTCATTTTTTTGGAGAAAAGGCCTGATAAACATAGAGTTTCTTTATTTTTTACAGATGAACAAAACAATAATAAAGAAAAAAATCAGCATTAAGTTACCTCAAAAACCCATACATTTTATGATACTTGGAAAAATACAAAATGGAAAAATTAAAAAAAAAAAAATTAAAAAAGTTTTTGCTTTGAGGTTTGTTTGAATAAAACAATAATATGATCACTTTTAGTAGTTTTTTTTATGTCTTTAATACAAATACAATTATAACAAGTGCTCAAAGCGCCCTCCTTCGTTTTGAATCCATGCCAGAGCCCGTTTTTGGATTTCATTGTGGATGTTTGCTTTAAATTTGGGGTATGAATGTTCAATAGGTAAATAAGTCGTATAAAAGAATAAGAAAACAAATTTGTTCATTAGTTTGTCAAATTAAGTCACGATTGCAGTTTGATCAGAGAGTTTTTTGAAATGCTTTCATTTACGAGAGAAGAATAAGCAGACATTTTTTTTCTTATATGAGTTTTTAAATGGAAATTGAAGAAAAGCACAACAAAGGATACCAGGAACTTTATACTAACTGAAAATCTGGCAACCCTTAGCCTATAGTAGTCAAATTTAAATACAGTTTCAAAGATTACAAGACTACAAGTAAGACAAGAGTTATCGACAGCAAACACCCACAATGAAATCCAAAAACGGGCTCTGGCATGGATTCAAAACGAAGGATGGGGCTTTGAGCACTTGTTATAATTGTATTTGTATTAAATACATAAAAAAACTACTAAAAGTGATCATATTATTATTTTATTCAAACAAACCTCAAAGCAAGAACTTTTTTTTATTTTTTTTTAAATTTTTCCCATTTCGTATTTTTCTTAGTATCATAAAATGTATGGGTTTTTGAGTTAACTTAATGGTGAGTTTTTTCTTTATTATTGTTTTGTTCATCTGTAAAAAATAAAGAAACTCTATGTTTATCAGGCCTTTTCTCCAAAAAAATGACCTCAAAGTCAAAACTTTGTTTTGGGAAGAAAATTTGAACACCACTTAAAATTGAAAATCTGGCAACTTTAAACCTATAGAAGCCTAATTTAAATACAGTCTTAAAGGTTGTTATTTCTACAAAAAATTGAGTCTAAGATTAGGTCTCTATCATCAGTATTGACAATTTAACACAGGTCAGGGTACACCAAAGTTAGCCTTTTTTTATATTGTCAAAAAGTGATGTCAAACTTGAGAAACGGACTTTACTGTAGAACAATTTTTTTCTTAGAATATGACCAAGAATCATATCCCAAAGTATGTAAAACGAATTACGGGACACCCTGTATAATGAAATGTACTTATAATGAGAGCTTATTACTTTTTTTGTTTTATTGTCAATCTGGCAGACGGCAATTGCCATGCTGTAATGATTTTTTGTTAAAAATTAAATGGAAAAACTATGTGATATAATGTAAATTTTACTGTTATTCAATAAAAATCTGTATCTATCTATCTAATTTGAGATGAGTGCACAATGGCTCACAAATATTCACTCGAAGCATTGCATAGAACTATGCAAGATTTAAACGGCAATGATAAACTTTTCGGTGGTGCTCTCTTACTTTTGTCTGCTGATTTTCGCCAGACCTTGCCAGTTATACTATACCTCGCTCTACTCTCGTGAATGAGATTAATGCATGTTTAAAACAATCATTCTTATGGCGAAGTGTTGAAGCACTTCGATTGTCCTTAAATATGCACCTACGATTATAAAGTGATCCATCAGCACAAACCTTTTCCGAACAATTACTAGATATTGGGAACGGTAAAATAGAACTGCAACCAGAAACGCAATGCATTTAACTGCCAGACAATTTCTGCACTGTTCTTAAGGAAAAAAATGAATTGATTCAGAGTATTTTCTCGGATATACAGAGTAATTACTTGAATCATAACTGGCTCAGTAATCGGGCTATTTTAGCAGCTAAAAATGTTGATGTTGATGAAATTAACTTCCAGATACAACAGTTGTTACCAGGGGCCTGTTTCAGCGGTACTATATCAACTACAATGTAGCATATTGACAGTTGTAATACATCATTTCTGTTTCACAGGTTTGTTGTATTTGTTGCTGTAATACATCAATGTAGCTTAGAAAAATCGACTGGAAGTATTGGAAAAATGTATGATTCTGTTTCACAGCTTTTGATGCTACATTGTTGTAGTACAATTTGTTGTTAGTTTGTGATACATTTTTACACAGAAAAATTTTGTTGTAGCATAAAAAATGGCGGCTTTCAAACGAAAATATACGAACGTAAGTATTTTTTTTTTCTCAAATATGTATAACAAATTTATAATATATTATTATACTATAATTTTATACTTTGTAGACAGCGAAGGAACAACAAATGCTTGTTCTACAAGACATTCAATGTTTTTATTTACCACATAACTCACTTAATAAAAGTTGGGAAACAAGTGAACACACTTTATTAACGCAGCGACAAATGGATGCCTTTGAGACACCATGCATTGTTGCAACACCATGATACTGACCTCCATTTCCTAGCCAGTGAAGTGTGAGCAATATTTGCTGCAGCGGTGATAGGGTGTAATGGTTGCAGTTTATTGGATGTGCAATAAACACCCCCAAGCGTTCCACCAAAAATTCAATACACATTCTTGGCATTCTGTATCTCTCAACAAAATATGGATCTTCCAAATTAAAATTTATTCGTTCTAAACATATATTAGGTTTTCTTGCAAAACGTATATTAAATTCGAAATCATCGTCAAAAATATTTATGTCAAAATCCATTTTCTAGATTCTTTCTATTTAAATTTGTCGTGTCAAGCGTTTGCACAAAAACAAATATAATATAGGAATGTCAAATCTACATCAAATACATCAAAAATCTACATCATACAACACTTCCAGTTTTAGTGCTGAAACAGAAAAATGTAACTGATGTAGATGTAAGATGTTGTTGTATGATGTTATTGATGTAGTTGATGTAGTACCGCTGAAACAGGCCCCAGGTGATCTGATGTCTCTTAAATCAATCGATACTGTTGTTAATGAAAATGATAGTGTAAATTTTCCAATTGAATTTTTAAATTCGCTAGATATAACTGGAATGTCACCACATTTTCTCCTGCGCAATTTGAATCCACCTCAATTATGCAACGGTACACGTTTGGTCATTAGAAAGATCACCGGAAATATTCTTGAAGCAACCATTTCAACTGGAAACTTTAAAGGAAAAGTGGTCCTGTTGCTACGTATTCCAATGATACCGTCAGATTCTACCATACCTTTTAGAAGGTTACAGTTTCCGATTCGTTTAGGTTTTACCATAACTATAAATTAGTCTCAAGGCCAAACAATGTCCATTTGTGGTTTAGATTTGGAAAATCCATGTTTTTCTCATGGGCAGCTATATGTTGCATGTTTACGTGTAAGAACGCCGTCAAACCTATTTGCGTTAGCGAAAGACAGGTTAACCAAAAATATTGTGCAACGATTAGTGCCAAATTAAATTGAAATTAAAAGTATTTATAATTCAAAATAATTAATATTTTAAATCTAATTCTTTTGTTTTGATTCTTGCTTTACATCAACTGAACGAACATTTTGATCAATTGCGTTCAAAGTCCTTCCCCTTCAAATCCCAAACCAGTAAATATTTATACCAGCTTTAACGTTTCAGTCTTCGTTCGTTAATAATAATTTCATTGTAATAAGGGGTAACGGTAGTAGCAAACCAGTCATGAAGGTCGCCATGTTTTTTTTGCAAATAGCATCTGTGTAAAAAAGTTTTTTTTTTGTATAAAGAGCCCGACCCATAGAATCCGTTGCGTCCGTTCGTTGCCGGATTCAACTGACAGCTCGATTAAATACACACGATCTTATGAGAGGTGACCCATAAGCATCGGATGCAACGGGCGCAACGCAAAAAGTAGCCCAACTTTTAACTTTTGCGTCCGGCAGAACTGATGACATGCGCAGTCAAACCAATTTGAAGTTTTCTCTTCACACCGCAACGGATTCTATGGGTCACCCCAATCCGTTGTGTCCGGTTAAACTCACTGCTGTCAGTTGAATCCGGCAGCGAAAGGACGCAACGGATTCTATGGGTCGGGCTCTTAATTCTCCGTGAATGCCTAGAAGCCGCGTCGAATGACTCTTAATATTAATAGGAATGAAAAAATTTACAGGAATGAAAAAAGAAATAGTTGATGATGAAATCGTAGATGGGGACCGTCTGTACGCATAACCGCGTGCTGTTGTCATTTGTTAACTATTGTTCTGTTGTGTTTGTGTATCAGCCGAAGGTTTGTTTATAACCACTGCAGTATGTAATGTTAATTCGTTTAATTCAGTGAAAGCTTTCCTTAAAAAAAACCTCCATAACATATCGCAAATTTTTAAATTTTTGGATGGCGTTTAAGGTATTTTAGCACTTTTCGAAAAAATGCACGAACCTTTTTTAAGAATTGCCAATGTCTTAGGGCCGGTTTGTTCAAGCTTGATTATTTCTAATCAATGATTATTCCAGATGATAATCATGGATTCGGTTTGTTCACGAAATATTTAATCAAGGAATCTCTGATCAGAGCTTTTAATCAAAGATTTTGCTAACCAGTCAGTTTTTCTGGGTTAGCTCCATTTAAACAATGATTAACTGATATTCAGTTTGTTCAGACTTGATTTTTTTTCAAATTACAGCTATTCCTCCAAAATATAAAATTGTCAGGCTGACATAAATGTATCACCTTGAATGAGGCATATGGACGCTCTAATTTTAGTTTTTTTAAGAACATAAATAAAAAAAGCGTTTGCTTGGCTGAAGTAGTATTTTATTTATTTATAAATGGCAGTATTTCTTTGAGTTTTAAGTTTTTTTACGCGTTGGTCCTCAACGGCGCGGCGTGTTTAATTTTTTGTTCATGCACCTCCTTATTTTGTGACAGCTGCTGCCGTGGTATTTCTTTTTTAAGACTTAAAAATTCTTCATCTTGACCTTTTTTTTGTTCTGCACTGTTTTAGACAATATTCTCAGTTATGTGGTTGCCTTCTTGAGCTACTTGCATGGCAGCAAGATAATATACAATACATTAATTAAGGTGTTTTATATGGAAGCAGTTTCTTCTTGTACTATAACAACTTCAGCTTCGCGAACTTCTTTTTCAAGTTGTTCGACAATTCTCTGTTTTCCAACCAATGCAGCTTCTGCAGCACGAGCAGCTTGCAAATTCTTTTCAGTCAACTAACCTTTAGCCTGATGGGAAGCCTGTTGTCCGGCTGTGGTTTGAGCATTTGATGCTGCTTTTGCCTCTTGTGCAGCTTTAAGAGTTGTGCTAAATGCTTTTTGCTTTGATGACCCACTCATAGCTCTGTTATATTGGCAATTGATTTGGGGCTCTTTATTTAGGTCTTCCGAGTCAGCATACCTAAATATATTTCAAACTAAAATTAAATTAAATTCAAATCTCGATAGTTTTGACAACTGAAAAAAGAACTGACTCTATCAGAAAAAAATGTATGTATTTTCAATAATTTCCTTGATTAAGTTTTGACATATAGACTGGAAAATGGAACGATTTTTGAATAACCCAGCTATGAAATAGGTGAACAAACACTCATTGGTGATCACAGATTCTTAATCATGGATTAAGAAAAATCCTTGATAACCAAATTGCTTATTTAACCCGCTCTGAACAAACCGGCCCTTAGAACTTTCACTGATAAATGACATGAGACACTCAGAAAATACTAGACCGATTTCAAAATTTTTTTCACCGCTAGAGTACTTTATTGTCCCCGGGTAACATATAACTTTATTTCATCCACATATTCCTACAGGGACGGGAACGGTTATTCAAAAACCACTGCATTGATTAACTTTTTTTGCACTATTTCAATGCGTTGAAACACTTTATTTCATCCCATATTTGCACGGAAACAGGAGGGGAAACGGAACTTACAAAACTTCAAAAATTCTTTCACCATGAGAGTGCTTCATTATCCCCGATTAATATTGATTATATTTCATTCCCATTTTCTCACCCTTTCGGGAACGCGCAAATGAAAAACCACTGGACCGCTTTAATTTTTTTTTTTCACTACTCGGTTATATAACCAAGTAACATAGTCTATACCTAATTTCCATAATCTTGAATTACGCCGGGTAGGTCAGCTAGCACTAAGTACAGTATATGAAGATTATTTCCTGAATTTTTCAAACAAAAACATCATTTTACTTGACTCGATGGTAGCAAATTTTACAGGATATCTCCTGACTTGAACAAGCGACATCAAAAAATTCAAATATGTACTATTATTAAATAAGTTTTATTTCAAGTTAACCCCGAAAGTCTAAGAAGTAAAAATGCCGATATGCGCCGTAAAATGGCCGCATTTACTGTTAAATAATGGTTTCTAAAAAAAATACTTCTGGGATTACCTGGTTGATTTTCAAAAAATTGGTCAGGTAGATTTTGAGCTAAGCAAATAAACAGTTTAACTCAACATTTACTGCTTCGAAAATTAAAAGTGCCTGAAAATCAGATAGAAAAAGAGCAGCTGTATAATACTCGTTCAAGGTTACGAATGATAAGAGTTCTATATCTTTGTTGATTTTGTTTCGAATTGTTTCCAATTGTGGAACAACAATCTTAAAATATTATCACATCAAAGGTCTCGGTGAGTTCTTTTATAACCTTTATCGGGAGTTCTCCTAATTCTTTTTTGGATGTCTAGGTGGCAATGATTTTTCTGTTTTGTTCCACTACGACGTGGAGTCTAATTGCTTTTCTTCCTCATTTTTACTAAGTATGTTGTTGTAATCTTCAAATAGTTTACACCTCTTTCCGCAGTATCGGGAGGCAACTGCAGGAATGAATCTTTAATTTCAAGAACTATGAGCGTCCGTAATATTCTTTCTGATGCAAAGACTGCTAAGGTTGCCGTGATTGATAGTTTAGAAGAGTCAGCTTGTACTGAACGACTCCCCCCTGTAGCATTCATTTTTTGAATAATACCCGCGATACTTTCTCGTCACAAGGCACCCTGTCGGCAGATAAGGTAAAAGCTACTAGTTCGTCTGATAAGTACCTACAACAAATTACGCTCTAAGACTTCTTTCGCTGCTGCACTAATTACAGCATCTATTACTTCATATGATTTTAATCTTTTCCAAGGTTCTAAATCATTAAACGTTGCATCTACTGTCAAAAGAGCTTCAATCCAAATTTTGCTGTAAATAAATGCACCAACCGTAACGAATCTAATAATTTGTTTTTCTTCTCTCTTAGTCAGCTTGAATATGTTTGAATTGCACCGAAAGAGAAAAATCTTTGTAGCATAAATCAGTTTTGCCATTCAACGAGCACGATGTGGCTCTAGGGAGCCCCAGTGAATCCTTTCCGGTGGCTTGTTCAACAGTCATAGTCATCCTTGTTTTGTCTTCTTTTGACTTTTGATTCTATTCGATAGAAAGTTAGTCGAATTCGAAAAAAGTGTATTTTGAAAAACGAATGATTCGAATGTTAAACATGTAAAAATTTCGAATCGTTCGAGTTTCAAAATGCACTTCTTTCGAGTTCGACTAACTTTCTATCGAATAGAATGTCAAAATAAGCATAAGTATGCTCTGTTAGCTCGTTTTAATCATCTCGGACTTGTTTTTCTTCTAATAAAGTAGCTGTCAGACTCTCAAGATGTGTGTTCAACGAACTGCTCGGTGCTAGAGCTGAAGTCAAGACAATCATAGTGATCTCGTGAAAATGTATCCCAATAAGCGTCTCTAAATCTCTTAAATAATGTATCTGTGGAGAGCTGGATGGTCCAAAACGAATCTAGAATATTTTTGGAAGCATTCCTAAAAAGATGCATGTGCTCTCCTAGAGGCAGGAGAGCACATGCATCTTTTTTTCCCCAGTGTTAGAGGCTGTGGTATGAAAATTCATAGCTCGAACTAGATTCGTGACATTCCACTGTTCTATTCCATCCAAAACAGCGGCAGACATGTTTTTTCTCGTTCCTGCAGGCATTTTCGGTACACTTTACAATTTTCAGTACCATTTCCAGAGTCAAGAATTGGTAGACGATCTACTTTCTGATTGCCCCTTAAATCAGGCAATATCTTTCCATCCCAATGTTATAGGACGGCTTGAACGTTTCATTCAAATTTTTTTTGAATTCTTGCCTAACTTTTTTCCTGGCTCGTCGAATTGTGCTTCGTGAAATTGAGAGTGAAGCAGGATTGCGGCGAAGTGCGGCAGACAACGGAATAATCAGTCGCACAGCTACTCGATCGGTTGTTTTGTTACGGTCAAGAGCGCCAGTCACATGTTTTGTAAAAATATTACTAGTTGATGTTAATGGCTGACTACTGTCACTAGTGCTTGTGTTGTTCAGTGCCTTTTTTGTAAAGCCGCAACAAACTCCTCACTTCACGTTCTTTGTTACATTTAATATCTGAGGATATCGTAATAGAACTGGTCGAGGTTGGTAGTTAGTTAATCCTTAGTAATGGCTCAAGATCCCGGCATCCAAGAAGAAAAATGTTATCTTTTTTGTTGAAGAACTTATTTTACTGCACTATTTCACAGTGACACAGTTGTTCTTTATAAACACCAATCGTTTTTTTTTAATGTTAATCCTTATGCTATAATTCGTTTATATTAAAGTAGTTATCATAAGCTATTTACTTCTAACACACCTGACACAAAAAAAAAAAACAAAATCAGGGACGTTTCACTCATCATACATCACAACCTTTCATACAACATACAACAATTTTAAAATCATACATCACATACAATTTTCTGATTCACAGATTTCATTGGAAAGATTGTATGACGTTTATTTTTGCTTTATGATTTGACAGCAAAAATTGTTGATATGAATGAAACTTACATCTTTATGTACTTTTCTTCAGCAACATTATTTGACACAGGTTATGGAATGACATTGCTGTCATAAGCCTAATTTCTGAGTTGTATATTTTCCTTATTGTTTGAACATTTTTAATCGAAAGTGAATAAAAAAATGTGTATACTTACGGGGACAGGGTGTAGATGTCACGACTGTTTGGTCAAAATTTTGAGGTCTGGCAACCCTATTCCGCCATCAAAAATACATTTTCAAAGAAAAATATATCATTATTTGAAGTATTTCATCCTAAATCAATGAGAATTCTGTTTGCACCTAAAATCTTATCACCCATCAGCCCTGCAATCTAAATAAAAGGAAATACGCTCATGCAAACATACATTTTACCTATAATTATAAAAGCAAAAGTTGCTCTAATCCAAAGCTTCTCCTCTGTTAACTTTGCGCATGATTCTTCAACCCTCTTATTACTCTTTCTCTTTTCATATCTGAGTTACTCTAAAAGCAGCAGCTTCCCATTTTCCTTTTCGAAGAATCGTCAGCAGCAGCGCAATTATGGCGACAACCATAACCACTCAAAAAGCAAACAAAACAGTGCATGTGATAGAAAATGCTGATTCTTTCCCCCGAAGAGCCAGCTTCCACTTATGCTGCTCTTGCTTGTACATTTTTACGATACTTAAGAATGGTGTCGCACTATCGCCGAATTAATAGGGGAGACTATCCCCAAATGTTTAAGATGTCGGTCGGGTTTTATGGTTGAAAACGAAAAAAATAAATACTGTGTTGTTGTCTGTGTTGTTCGTGTTGGAGTTTCTGTGATTATTTTTTTAGTTTAAGTGTAACTATTTGAGATTCAACATCGGTCCACCGTTGTCCCGAAACTTAAAAAATAAATTGTCCTTTTCCTGCTCCACATAGATACAGATTTTTCGGTACACAAATTAAAGCGGTTTCAGTAGTCTTGTGCTAATTTTCTTAAATGAATAAGTGCTTTTTGGATTTTTTTTAATGTGATATTATGTTGCAAACATAAGAAGGGAAAAATATCTGGAAGATATAAAAATCATGATTCCATTAATTTTTTATTCAGAGTGCTAATTTGCTTAATCTTTTTTAACTTGGCTTATCGGTGTATCTTTTATGCTGCTGAAAGTGGTTGATATCTAATGAGATCCATTTAAGAACAAATATTTATGCATACATATGTACACACCGTCTACCTTTTACTCTTATAAACTCGAACACCGTGGATTTTTGTATGTAAACATGATAATTGACACTATGTTTACTTCTTTAATACATAAAATAAGATAAACAAAGCGAAATATCTCTTTAATTCATGACTCAAAAAAAAAGAAAGTATATTAACATTCATTGAACATATAATTGGTTTCAATTCATATAGGTATAAGTAATGCATTTAATATCTTTGTTTAAAATTAAAATTCCATGGACCTAAAGTAGAGTGAAAACTATCTTCAAATAGATGGTGGCACCACTTTTTTGCTTATAAGTGGCTCCTTCAACCCTTTTCCCTCCAACCCACCCACAATATTCACACGGAAGGTGTAGTGTGGTAGTAAATATTTTTATGTGGGTGTAACTTAAGGCACAATGGCTCAAAAGGCATCTCAAATAGGTAAGCACACCAACACATCTCGTTAACAAAAGATATCCACAACATCCGTATACCAGTTGTTGGTTACATACCCTTAAATCAATACTCAGCACTGCTGCCATATATACTCATACGATAAAAGGGTTGATTATAATTTATGTACATATGTTTATGAAAATCTCACGAACAGATAGTAATATTCAGGACTGAGGCTTACCTGTTTTCTGAAAACAGTTGAAATCGAAAAGTAATGAAGGCAGAACTTTAGTTCCGGTTTTTGTTAAATCGAACAGAAAGAAAATTTTATGCAAAAGTCTTTCAAGAAGTCGTCGTATGGAGTGGTCATCTGACGTCAAGTAATTTTCAGAAAATTTTTTAAACGATGTTAAATTTTCTTTCCATAATTTTCTTTTCATAAAATGTGACTCTTTTAAGTCTAAAAAATAAGAAATATGGGCCACCATGATAACTCAAGGAAAAAACTAGCAAACCCATAAAACAGGTTCTTATATATCAACACTACTTTTTGTAATGTTTAAACTTCAAATCTAGCATTTGATTTTACAGTAACAATAACAACTAATAAGGGCCTACTGGTGACCATTTCTAGCCGCACTTTTAGACAAATGTATTACATAATGTTGTACGATTATTTTAGCGACTTTTCTAACTACTTTAAAAAAGTTTTTTTTTTTTAATGTCGTTGTAGTACCTACATCATTTATAAAAAAAAATCTGAATGAAAAATATACTGTCTCTCAAATTGGAACCGAACAAAACGTTCAAACAGATACTTAATTTCGGAGTTCATCCCAGACAAGCATCATGACACGTGTTGTATACAAACATGTAGCAACTCAGCTCAGCAATGCACTTTCCCATTAGACACAAAAACAAATCAATAATGAGAACTTTAACTCGGCTCATATGTATGTACGAATATAATAAAAGAAGATAGATAGATGATATAAGACAGATAAAGCAAAAGAAAGGACGTCACGCAGTAATATTAACCATTTACTCACAAATCTTGGGTGGTTTAAGTTTGGAAACTTAAGCTGAAAACTTTGCCGTCTGGTATTAGTTGAGCATTTTTGTGAAATGTGGGCCCTGTTAGAACCTCACTGGCTTCAAAGGGTTTCTTCATGATGTATATTGATCTTTCCATGTCAAATAGACCGTTTTTAAATCGAAACTCTTTCGACTAGACTGACATATTTACTCTTCCTCCTCTGAACACTAAAAATATTTGTCGAATACATCTATAACTCCTTCAACAAAAATTTACTCATTGGGAGGTTTACTTCAAGTGTCACCAAATTGAATTGAACAATGATAAAAGAAGAAACAAAATTTTGCTACATTTCCGGATCTTGATGTAGATCATCAACAATTTTCCGAATGGCGTTTTGTGAATTTATAAAAAAGATTAGAAAAATAGTTAGCTAACACTACTTTGTGCTTTGTTTTTCCTTAAGGGATGACAGTTCTTGTTTTTAAATGTTAAAATTAAAATACAAATTGTTTTTTTTTCGAAAAATTAAAAAAAAAAAATGCTGTTTTTTAATATCTTATTCTTAATGGAGAGTGCATTTAAGACACCATTTTCAAAAGAAACCTTCCAATTAGACATTTTTTGGAATAATAAAATAAATAGGGTAGCGCAACAGAGCGAGGAGCCCCTGGGCCTAGCACATTTCTCACAACCATGCCTTTTGTGGCAATGGAGGGGACCTACAACTTTCTGCCGGTTCCGAACGGCTAATTGAGAAAGCGCTTTTTATGGCAATGAATTTACTATCGGAGGACTTGTTAATTCCTCGCGAAAGGCGATACACGTGGAAAAACATTTTTGGCTCTGCTGGGATTCGAGCGTCGAACCTCTGGGTTAGCAGGTGGACATGCTAACCATCACGCCATGGGTATTTTTTGGAAAACTTATATAAAAAAATATATATATATATATAGGTAGCTTTTCTGATTGGGTTGAAAAGTGATAAGTAGAAAAGGTAGCAAACATTTTTGACAAATCGAAAAAACTTTGGTATGCTCTTAGGAGTTACGGAAGTAAAACTTCAGAAAAATACTTGCTGAAGTAAAAGTTTTTTCGGAAAAAGACAATGAAATTAAAGTACCTGTCAATAAAATCGGTTGATGTTGGTCTATTTTGAAATATCCAAATTTCTCGATTAGTCGTTTGAATTCTATGCCTGGGGTTTCCGCTCTCTTGTGCCATCGTATTTATTTTTTTATTTACTATACAATTTAAATGTTCTTGTTTGTTCCTCTTAAAATAATATTTAGGTTTGCTTGCTATTTAAATTTTTTTTCCATTAATGTTTTTTTTGGCAAAGTAAAGAAAAGAATTTGCCTTATGCAGCAGTCTACCAAAATTTCAGGTTAAGCTGAGTTGTTCTTGTGGCATAGTGATAATAAGACTTTTTACTTCGTTTCTAAAAAATTTTCCTAAAGAACAAAGCTTTTGAAATTCATCTTAATTTTTCATTATAATTTTTGTAATATGTATAATGTATATATGTATGTACCTATAAACTGTCAACATCTTTAGTCTGGCAAAATACACCTACGTTTCGTATTATTAATCTCGCTATCGTTGCTTTCATTTAACCTAGTTGTCAAAATATCAACGTAATTTGCTTATTTGGAAAGATAACACTCTGCTACAAAATAAAAAAAAATTACTTTTAAGGTGATAGTAAGGGTTGTAGGTATTATTGAGTACATCATATTGATGCAATTAGTTCATGTTTGATTACTTGGAAACTGGCGCGCTTACTTTACGTAATCAGATGAGTTTCTCAAAATTGACTATATCTTCAAAATAAATTTGATGTAAATGTTACTCAGTAATTGTTCATTATAAAAATGCCAATTGTCAAACAGAAAAGTGTTGCTTGAGAACAGAATTAACATCATTTTATCTGTAATTCCAATCGAAAAAGACAAATGACATTATGCGGAACATGAATTCGTCATGGGTAAATATGATTTTGATGTTTGACTGTCATACATCGTGATTGATATTTTTTTCGTTTTTTACTTAAGGATAACAGAGGAGGACTTGTTTGCCAGATTAGCTTAGATTTAGTGAAATTTTTATTTAATATAAATAAAATTTTATCAACGTTTTTGACAAGCATTTATTCTAATTAATAAATTCATATTTTTAATTGAACAACTTTCAAAATCGGGGAAAGCCAACCGATTAGCTTCAGCCACTCACTGAGCACTATATCAGTGCCTAATTGTTTATCTCTATCTTTCAGTCGCAGCAGTTAAGAGATACGCCGCCGCCGTAGCATAATATTTGTATTAATAAAGAACTTTGTTTTTGTTGTCTGTTAAGAAATTCCTTAAAAACAACACATAGAGTGTTGTGAAAAGTAACCCAAGTGCTTACATATTATGTTTATATTTAAACCGGTTCTTTATTTGAATTTACTTAAACATATGCAGTAGTATGTTTGAATATAATTTATTGATTAAGTCAAAATGGAACTAACAAGTAAAAGTGGAATGACAGAAAACGATGATAGTAAAATTACAACGTCACCGGAAGAGACATCAGTACCCTTGAACCATTATCAGTCTAAGACACTGTCCAACGGGCATTGTAGTCCCAATGGCTTGGGTTTTCATGTCACTAACGGCGTTAAGGACTGCATAAGTAATGAAAACAAATCAAAGTCATTGGCACTAGATATTAAGAACAAGAATGCTTCAGTGAACTCTCCGCAAGCTCCGGATGCTTCAAAATTCTCAGAATGGCGCCCAAAACGACCACATAGTATAGCTGTTACTTCAGCACAAAATGGATTCGAAACGAATTTTAAGCCATCAATTGTTTTATCTCAGAGGTGTAAACAGCCTCATAATCATTTCTCATCACAAAATGAACAACAACGACTTATATTATCTGGATCGCAGTTTAAAAATTCTCCATCTGAACATCTTACAGGGGCCGATAAAGAAAGTATATATGTGGCCTTGTTTCAACAGTATAGAAACAACTTGACAAACGACAAAGTGGCATCTCTAGCTAAAAAGCACCAAAAAGCACCTGCGGATTCTTTAAAACAACCTATTGTTCCTAGACGATCACAAAGTACCCCGCGTCCTATAAAACAGTCAGGAGATCAGCATAATATTGGTTCGCAAAGCAGTATTCCAAATAACTCCATCAATGCTGCGGTAAAGCGGCCAAGGAGCCTCGATCGCTACAACGATGTGGATGATCCATATCTAGCACCACCAATTCCTTTAAGACGGCAATCTCAACCTAACCAAGGTGAACCTGTTCGCATTCCTCCTCGAAACATCAAACCTGACTTTTCTACGAACAATATTCAAGTTGGAAAAAAGAGTTCAAGCAATGATAACATTCGAAAGAATTCTTTCGAGAGACCAATTATTTCTCAATTAAAAGCAGAAACAACTGGAGGAATGCGGCACTCGGTCACATTTCATGGTCATCAGTCGATTGTAGGAAAAGAAAACGACGACGACTCATTTCAAAAGAAAACAACTGAGAGGCCAATGTCGTATGCATACGGTTCTGTCCCAGATCAAGTGTATTTAGAAAATCAACTACGATCTTATTCTGAACAGTTGCGAACGATAACAGAAAGTGTGCGTAAATACTCAGAACAAGCTAAACTTCTCTCCGAACTTAAACGCCAACAACTTCAAAAACAGCAAGATACACAACAATCATCGCAAATAAATACTCCGAGTTCAACTATAAATTTTTCTTCAAGTATGATTTCGCCAGAAATTGTTAGCAAATCTCTTGCGTCGCTTTCTTCGAGTGACGCTCAGACACCTTCATCACAGTTAAAAATGTTTCTCGAGAATATACGTAGCTCTATGCGGAGCGAAGAATATAATGCATTTCCAGATAAAACACTTAACTCACCCGAACCGATTGTACAAGAGCTTTCTCCTGAGCTAAAAACGCCTTCTGACCAATTGAGAGTTTTTTTGGACGCTATTCGGTCGAATCAAATTCCAGAGGCAGACAGCGAAAAAATGGCTGAAATTAAAGCAAAGGATGTTTCTTTACAAGCTTCTTCCACCAGACGAATACCATCTAGAATACCTGACAAAAGTCATACTGTTGCATTGGAGAGTTTTCATCAAATATCAGATAATTTGCGCTTGATGAATGAAGATTTGAATGCGCTTAGCCCAAGCAAAGTTATAAAAAACAGTAATATCGATACATCTGTGGTTTCGAATAAAAATAACCCACAAATTGTTATGAGCACAGTAAAGACTATGGATTTCAATGAAATTTTAGATAGCTTTCAGGCTTTAGCAGGTAAGAACAAATCAGAAGGTTCCTTGGATTATTTGAAAAGATGTTCCGACGCTCTACGCCAGTCTTCCGATCACCAAAAATTGCAACGTCAAAATCAAGAAAATTTTGGTGAAACTACTGACAACAGTTCATGCAGTACCACGCCTGGCAGTATACGAGAAGCTGTTGAAAACTTACTGCTGCAACCCCGCAATGGGTTTCAAATATTGGATGATCGCATGAGCTTGTTCATCGACATAATTGATAGCCAAGACAGATTTAGTCAGGTAAGTTCTGTTTTCTTTTGCATTTCCTTTACTCTGTATTTTTAAACGTATACAAAAATTTTTTAAGTGTGAATATCTAAAAAACCGACTGAACCACACAGAAATTTTTGGATGTGAGTGATATCAATATGCTAACAGTTGTGTTTGGACAGTTCTTTTAATTGTACATATATAACTATCACAAGTTTCTGTTGGTAAAGTAATACTGAAGCAGTCATTAATTGGCTTACGTAAAAATAGTAATAACGTCCAATTCGGTTGACGTGATTATTATAGTTCTAGTATTTTAAAATCGATCATAAGAGCATTTTGATGCTTTGAGTTGCTAAAAATTGGAATGATGTGACTGTCGTATTCTGCCAAACAACAATCGTAATATGAGCCATGGATTCGTTGGTATGTCCACGAGTTAGTCACAGCTGACACAGCCGGTGGGATTTACATTTTTGATAAAAAATCCCTATCCACCCTAATTTCAAGGCCGTCCATGCATACTGCCTTTTGCAAATACTTTCACACCTACATACAGAATTTAAGGCCGGTTGGAGTCAATAAGGACAGTTTTTGCATTTTCTCAATGATATATTTTTCCATAAAATCAAAAAAAAAGAAAAAAAAAAATATTGAGGCTTCACTTTTTTAATTTCGCAACCCATTAATATACGTATAATTTAATACCAGAAATTCGAATAAGCATGTTTAAGTAAAGGTATACGAAACCCGCTTGTTTACATTTGCCCCATAGTTTTTAAAAAAAATGGTCTAAGTCTATTATGTGTATGATTCTGTTGTCTTCAGTGATGGATTTTGCCGATTCTACTTTGACTCATTTGTCCGCTGATCGTTGAGAGGCTAAAATAAGATTTTTTTTTGTTAGTTATAAGTAAATGTCTTTTTCTTTCTTGTTCTACATTTATTAATTTTTTTTATTTTCTGGTGTAATAATTGTTACCTTATAGTTTGTTTTTACTTTGTGTTTGAAAAATCTTGGTATCAGGATATTTCTTCCACAGTCTCTTCCACTTAAAGTTTCTTCTGCGTTTCTATCTTCTGCTTCTATTCGGTTTCTATTTAATTTGTTAATTCATTTTTCGGTATATTGTTCTAATGAAGAATTCTTCTTGAAATCTTTTCAGCTTCGTTATGTACTTCAGTGTGGGAAAGGTTTTATTAAATTTATATGGTCTTCCATAGAAGAGTTCGAAAGGAGTACATATATTTGGTAGATGAATGGATAGCGGTGCTGCATGTGAATAACGTTTCCGAATGGATTTCGCCATGGTCGATTTGTATTTTCTTTTCCTTGAGAGTAGTAAAAAATATTCTTTATATCTCAGTTAAGTTGAGTGTAAGCGTTCGACTGGCGAATTACTTAATGATTGTTGAAAGGATCTTATGTGGAATTTCATGTCGTATCTTTACACAGATTTTTTGAGCCTTGGTCACTTTGAATTTTCGATGGAATGCCGTGTAGGCTTATATCCATATGAATAGTAGTGTTTTTTCTATGCCTCTATGATTGAAGCTATTGTGATAACTTCTTATGAGATGTTCTTGTTCTTCTGTTGATCTTACATCTATAAGTAGTTATTTTCATCTTACTAATTGGAATGTTTTGTTATTCGCAAATATTTCGATTATACGGATTGGACTTTGCAGGAAGATAAATTTAAAAATGTTTATTATTGAATCTTCTGTAAATTGCTGTGGCTCTCTTATAATTCTTCTTTGTTCGTTTTTAAATATGGTTTCAACTTCATTGGTGATTTTTTGTCACAATTTTTCAGTGTAGAAGGCTGAATAGACGTTTTCTATAATATGATAAGACGTTTTCTGAAGCTGAGTGTACCAGTGTAGTTCCACTAGTACCTAGCATAATGAGTTTTGTTCAATTTAATATCGATTGGGTTTTTGATTGATGACATATTTTTTATCTGCTGAGAACAGCAGCGTTATTGTTAGCTATACCATTTTTATGGATAATCTCGTAGTCGTATTCTTTGAGTTTTGGTCTCCATCGATTTAATTTAGAATTAGTGTCTTTTAGGATCACGATCCATGTCAAGAGCTTATGATAAATAATGATCTGAAGTCATATGGTCTGAAATATTTAGTTGGCCAGTCTATGGCAAGGAGTTCCTTTTCTAGTATGGAATTACAAAGCCTCATTTCAATCATTTGAAGTTTAAGTTGTTAACTTCGATTAATTTTGAAGAGGAATAGGGTTCTACAACGATCGGTTTCTCTATTAACAAAGCCTGGTCGATGGGTATTACATACTTATGCGTTGCAATACCATTATTTAGCAGTGTATATACCTTCTGAAATTATAATGCCTGGTTTAATTTAAGTGTTTTTAATGAAAATATCTCCGTTTCGGTAATCGACTGTGATTTTTATTATTGTCTTTGTTTTGAATGGGATAATGTACTTTCCTGAGTAAATTTGCTTTAAGTAGTAATGTAGTACGATAATGAAATGCTTTGTTATTTTGTCGCAAAGATCAATTTCAGCATGGTGTTGGGTTTGGATATAGAGACCTATAAGTCCATCGAACTAGTTGTGAAATTTGGAATTTAGAAAGTCAATTGTGCCTGATTCTTTGTCTGTGCCTATGAAAAATCTTAAAAAGCTGCCAAATGGTGATAAGATTTTGATGTAGGGAAGTATGTATGAATCCATAGTTTTTGATGTCTAGGTTACTAACTGGCTCAAAAAACTCGATGAATTAAATCCAGTTGGCGTGCTGGCATTTGCGAGCCAAAGTTTGAATTCTTGAGTTTTGATTATTGTAGGTGCCAACGTTTTGATTCCTTTGAGGAATATTATTGTGAGTGCTAAAGTTTTGATTCCTTGGTGGAATATTATTTTAAGGGCTAAAGTTTTGATTCTTTGAAGGAATATAATTGAAGTTGTAAGGGCTTCGATAAAGGTTTTGATTGGGGAATAGGATGGCTGGATGAGAGTTTCTGCTTGCGCAGTATCTCGTATTAAACTTTAATTTATGTTGTCGGAGTTTTCTATGAACTCTGGAATAAAAATAGTTCAAGCTCTTACGCATTCACGGTAGTTGGGAATAAGGTTTAAAATGGGATCCAGGCATTGGCGGTAGGGAGAAATTGTGGGAATTAATCTTCCCTTACAAAATATTAATAACATCTTAACAATAATTTTCTTTTTGTTCAAATTGATTCTTTTTTTTCACTTGTTAATATTTTTCAAAAATTCTTTAATTTCTTTCGATATTTTTATTTCTTGAAAGATTCTTCTTTAAATAATCTTCCCTTCTTAATATTTTTCAAAAACTTTTAATGGAAAAATCTTCGGATAACAACAGGGGTGTTACATCTCCCCATGCAATTTCATTGCACTTGAAATTTGGTTTTGCTTCGTTTCTTTTTGTGTTGTTTTTTCTGTTTTTGTAAAAATCTCGAAGTTGTTTTGTTTGAACAAAATTTTTTTTGTTGTCTTAAAAATATTTTTTTTAATTAATCCTGACAGGGTATTAACCCTGTTGTCATGTAATTATATTTTAAATGTGTTGGCATCTGAAGGTTAAATTGCTTCAATATTTTTAGTTCTTAGAATATGCTTCTTTAAAAAATTTTCGTTCCTGAAAATTAGCTTACAGTACGATGCTGATGAATGATGTTGTTCTTTGCATTCCTTTGTCTGGGTCTTCCGGTATGCAAGACTAGATTCCCCAGTCTGAGTATAGTTTAATTTTTTCACTAACACTTCACTTGTGGTTTTTAGTTCCAGTTGTATTTTATAATCGATGTTCCTTTGGTAGCTAGTTCCTTCACTAACACTTCACTCGTGATTTTTAGTTTTTATTTTTCAGTTTAGTTTCGATATTTCGAATTAAACTATTCTACGAGTTGCGATTGTGCCGGAACGGACAACTGCGCCAATTATAAGCCGTGCCAAGGTGTTGGCTTAAAAAAAAGTGCGCGGAATATTTAGGTATTAAATATTTTCTATTATTTCATTTGAGGAAAAAAGAAAACACTACACTACTTTCAATGAAGCAATCGAAATTAATTTTGCAAGCACAGACACAATCTTCACACACACGGCTATTATATTATTATATAAAACTCATTAAAAAGAACAAAGAACTATTTTTAATTTAATTTTCTCCGAAAATAATGCAAATTTCCACCGATGAACACATTTTACTACAATTTAATCGTCCGTCTGAATGACGAATTGCGAGTAGTGCCAAAAAGTATGCAATCGATAATCCGCGTCAAACGTGTTACGCATCCATGTTTGCAAGTCGCATAAGAAGTTTCACTTCAAAAACGCCTTTATTGATCACCGATTGGAATTACAATTCTTGAAATTAAATGCGCTCGATAAGTGAAAATTAATTAGGCCGTCGCGTCGGTCATGTTGTCTCCACTGCTGTGTCAGGTTTTGTTATGCTCTGCTGTATCAGGTTGTTGTATATTATGTTCTACTATGTCAGGTTGCTACTCTTACCGTTCCTTGTGTTTAAAAATCAAATTCGGACGGTGGTTTTTAATTTTAATATTTTGATAAAACAATCTTATTTAAAATTGTGTTTCTTGATCGATGCTTTTATAAGTACCTACTTCTATCACATTTATGCACACCAGAACAAAACACTTGCACTTATAAAGGAAATAAAAACAAATCCTTTCTTGCGTTGTGAAGTATGTCGCCACACAGATGTGAAAGCTACCTAACCCAGTTCAAAATTAGATAAAATGAATCCAGGTGAAAAGTTCTACTAGTGCGACGTCTCATGTGAATGGGTAGCACACATGCACTTACATATGTATGCTTCTAATTAAGTGAAGTCAAAAGTAGGAAAAAAATCATATGCCTTAAATGTTGTTCTTCCAGTGTAAGTTACATTTGCTTGAGTTCATTCACTCAATGCTTTTGCTATAGGTGAGTGCTGTTGGTTGTTTTTTTTAGTACTGAAATGTTTTTGATGCATTATGGTTCATAGAATAGATAGAAGCTGGTCTCTTAATAATTGATTTCTAATGCGCGGGAGAGATTGAACCGACAACGTTGCGGTCGCCCTTATTTTAGAACCGTACCATTTATAGTTGTTCATTTTATAAAAGACTAGCACCAGCAACAACAGCGCAAATATACCGAAGTTATAAATGTTCTGTGGTTGGCGCATTGTTCACAAAATAGTTTTTGTTGTTTTCAAGCGTCAAATCACGTTGCTGGTTAAATAAATTTTGACTGCCCAGCGTCGAAGAGAATTTAACAAAACTGAAAGGAAAAACAAATTAGAGTTGGACGGGTGTGGAGGGTTTAAGGGTAAGAAACGATCGATCTCGATTTTCGGCAAAAAACCCTAGTTTTTAATCCAAGATTCTCACGTCGAAATGCCTGTTTTTTTCTTTTTTTTCAGTCCACTTTTGTTTGTTGAACCTCTGCTTTACCACATTACTATATGGTAAGGGGCCGTCCATAAAATACGTTCGCATACAGGGGGGAGGGAGGGGTCTCGCTGAGTGTGACAAGATGTGACAAGGGGGGAGGGGGGGTCTACGGCAACGTAACGTTCGGCCTTCATCAAAAAATTTTACTGCAGTATTTCTTTCGACTAGTTTTCTTTAAATCGTTGTCATGATAAAAATCATTCATTTCGTATTAATAAATATACAGACATTTAAATGCATATATTTTTAATACAATAAATTGTAACTCAATATATTTACTAATGTTTATTTTTTTAAACATGAGCGCTAGCTCTTCGGTGCGTCTTTAGCGTTTTTGACTTGGCTCTAGCGGCATTGGAATCCGTAAAATATATTTGTTAATTTATTATAAAAAAAAAATTTTTAACTTACAACTGCACTATCAATAAAAATTTATCATGCGCAAGGGGGGGGGGGGGGGTCTAAGCTTTTGTGACGTAATATTCATAGGGGGGTCGCAGAAAGTGTGACACAGCGTGACACTGGGGGAGGGGGGGTTCAAAAAAACCTAATTTTAGTTTGACGTATTTTATGGACGGCCCCTAAATGTTCTCGAACAATTTCAAATTCAGACAAATTATCAAAGATAGGATTTAAGGCTGATTTCATATGAAAAATGTGAGTGCTGGCTTGACTAAAGCTGAAAACTGATGACGAGAAAAAAAAAATTTTATGGGTTGAGGTCTATCTCCTTCCATTAAGGCGGAAAGGCTGTTTTATAAAAAGTTGACTCAATTTCCTAAAAACCACATAGGTTACCTAGTACCTACTAATCAATCGTGCTGATTACATTTTAATCGGTTTTGTATTAACTTATACTGATTTCTAATCACTAATCGATTAGGGTTTGTCTCTTTGATGGCATTTCAAGGAAACCAGTGTGTTTGTCTCCAATATTATTTCCTGTCTGCATTGGTTCTTCATCGTCAAGGGATTTCTTCCGAAATATCGATCAAAACTACTTGTTGCAGCTGTGACACTCAACAGTTTAAAAATCATGTGAAAACATAGTTTAAATTGCACAAATATAGATTCAAATTTGTATGCTTCTAAAAATTTTTACATATAATGTGGAAAAATAAACCTGCGAGGGAGTAAATGATTCAGATGAAAATGTGAATGAAGAACCAATGCAGACTGGAAGTAATATTGTAGACGAAGACAGTGATGGTCTTCAAATGCCATCAAAGAAACAACAACTACTGGATAAGTGATTAGAATCAATCTAAAAGTGATTTTTTTTTTACTATTTTATATTTTTGGCAACATAGGTTTCGACAACTCGCATGCGTTTCATGTTTCATATGTAACTATCAAACATCTTCAATTTAGTCTATAATTTAACCAGTAATCGTCTAAAAACGAACAGCGCTTTCAAATTATTGAATTTTATTATCTCTTCCATAGTTCGATATTTAGACCATGCTCGCACGTTCCAACACGCAACTTTTAAGCTTACGAAGTAAACTATTGTTCGCCTTTATAACCCCTTAACGCCATGGCAGCCCTTTTGATCTTCGTTCGTCTCCCCGACATGTCCATTCAAATCTTCGGGAAACTGTTCTTTTGGTGCATCTTTCAGCAGGTAATAAGAATCTAACCAAAATGCATCTTACTTCAATTGTTCACATCCAATGGGCATTGCATATGAACCGACAAAGAAAGAACTCTATTTTCTATACTGCCCGATTTCATTTCTGGACACATAGGATGTGTACTCGCTTACTTTCCATCATGATATAAAGTTGGACATTTCAACCAATCATACTCCAAACGTTCCAACACTTTAGAGTTAGCGGTTCTTATAGCTTCTTATACATATATATATATATAAAAAACTTGAACAGAACTGAAAATGGTAGATGTTTCCTTTTCCGTGATCTCATTATTGTTATCTTAAAGAAACACACCACTTAAAAAAGATGAGTGTTTTTTCATTAAATGAGTTTTAAGTGTTGTTTAGTCTGATTCGTAGCTTTGTAAGTGTTTCACTTTCATTTAGGATTTGTCTGTTTTGAATTCAAATATCTATTTATAAGTTGTTTCTGTGTTGTTTATGTAAAAAAACATTTTGATAGTTTGTTGTTACAGTACTGAGAACTGCTTCTTTAAGAATGACAGTTTTTCTTTAATGATAAAACTAATTTGTAATATTTTGAGAATTCCTTCATTCGTTTCTTGTTTTTTATTTTTTTTTGTGAGTTTTATAATTTCCCGCTTTGGGTGTTTGGTATTGGTTCACATTAGTTTTGTTAAAATTTAAAAATAAACCACAAAGATATTTTCTCATTAAAATAGAACCAGAATAAAAAGATAAGATTCTAAAAAAGTTTAATAATTTTTTTTATTTACGAGAGTCGATCACTGCTCTGCTTTTAATTATTCAAATTTAATTATAATCAAAAGAAAAGCATGTAAAGAACCGCTTTAGTTTTCAAAATATAGTTTATGTAAGAACTCAAGATTATCTTTATAGCAAAATAGTTTTCTTAACTATCTTTAAATAATTTCTCTTATAAGAAACCTTGAAATTAAATACATAATTATTATATTTCTTGGCTCATACGTGTTTAAACACTTTTAATTTCTTACAGGACTTGCAATCAGAGATTGAAACACATCGGGGTGTTTATGATAGCCTCGATGTTACTGGCAGAAAATTACTTAGTTCCCTGACGTCGCAAGAAGATGCTGTCATGCTACAGCGTCGTTTAGATGAAATGAATCAAAGGTGGAACAATCTGAAATCGAAAAGTGTTGCCATTATGTAAGTTCTCTAAAAATTGTATATACTAGTTAAAACTAGTACTTAAAGCAAGAATATTTTTTATGCCGACCCAGTATTTTCTAGGTTTTCAACCTAGAAAACAATACTGAAAATCTTTAAATTTTAAACCCCGTTAGTTAAAGCTGAAAACACCGGAATAAAGCATTTCCAATTTTTTTGTTTAGGATAACAAGAAAACGAACATACCAAAGAAAACTAAGAAATTAAAATACTTTTTCTTAAGTGTTTCTTTGGTGGTTGTTTAAATGCATTGTATACGAGAAATACACACAGGATGCAACAAAACTGTTTTGAGATAGCGTCTTTAACGATATTTGCCTACCTTATGGCGGAACACACTCCAAAGGAAACGAGACATAAACGCCAAGGCAAAACGGAAAAATATGTTTTGTTTAGCTGACTTTTTGTTTCTTGCAAACAAAATTTAAATTCCGTTGTTTTCATTTTGTTTTTTCGTTGCACTTTACAACTTTTTTCTGTTTCATTCCAAGCCCACCAAACAAAAAAAAACATTTTTATTTTGATCCGGTGAGTCTTCAGCCTTTTTAACTTCCAAAGTATAACTGCCTCAGGGGTCAGGGGCCTTATATCGACTTTTAAATAAATAGAACTCAAAATCAAACAAGACACAAAAGAACACAATGATTTGAATTTCTATCAACACAGGTTGTGCGACTGGAGTCTTTTAGGTGTATGTATAGCACTATAGTTAAACAATGCTTTTATTCAAACAAATAAATTGCTATCAAGCATTGGTCGTTCAAGCCCAAGTCTGTCCAACTGATTGTAAAGTGTGAACAGGGCTATTGTTGTGAGAAATGCGCTAGGCCCTGAGGCTCCTCGCTCTGTTGCTCCAACCTCTTTATTTAATATATATAAACGCGCAAAATTTAATCAAAATTGTAAAAGCTGTTTTTGCAAACCAGTTTTTTATTTAAAATTTTTTTATTTATTTTATTTTTTTTTTTAAATCAATTATACAAGTCTTAAGATCGTCAAAAGATGTATTGACAAAAAAAATTTTAAGAAAATCAAAAATACCAATTTGAAAATATTCAAAAAGTCTAAATTTTTGTAAAAAATTAATAAAACTTCAAAAATTAATTAATAATTACTACACGGCTGCAAAACTTGCCTTATAATACTTATGACCGTCTGCCTAAAGAATATAGCCTGCTTTGGAACACATAAAAAAGATTTATGTACATTTAACTACACCAGAAAAATTTACCGTAGACGCCCATTTGCGCCAGACTTTTTGAGAAACTTGCTCAACAGATTCCATCATCAGAGCGAACGCTAAAGCTTCGAGGAGCTTTCGTTTTTCAGCAGTTCGTTCAAAAAATGTCTCTGAAAATGTATTTCGGGTACGGCGCGATTAAAAGCTTTAACAGCAGACTGATTAGTAGATTAGTGGATAGTGAACAAACAGTCTTTTGATTTCTGCTTGAACCTGTTATAAAGCGTCACTGAAATCTCTTTTTCTATTCTAGACACTCTCGGCCTGATATTATTGAGAGCCAGCTTTAACTTTGGCTTCGAGATGATTAACCCGTTGGGTTGAAATGATCAAAGTTTTATTTAATTCTCGAACTGTTTATTCCAGCTTAAAGAAACAGCTTCAATCTTAGTGAGAAAATCGTTGCGAAGACTGAAAATTTTCTTAGATAGGCATTTATCCAGAAAATTTGCTAAGAGTTGATGCATTGGGGAAATTATTCTCTTTCCCTTCTCTTTGCCCTTCTCTTTTGTAAACGCACCCTTCCACTAATCATTAAACGTTGTCAATTTATGCAGTAAACTGAACATTTTCATTATGAGTACACAAACGAGTAAGTAAAATTAAGACATCATGGAATTTAAAGCAAGAAATGTACTTAGATCAATTTACAGTCACACTTTTAGAGTCAAAGAATACTTTGTCACACAATTTTAGATCACTTAAGCTGGTCTCCATTCCCTCACAAGGCATGGTTGTGAGAAATGCGCTAGGCCCAGGGGCTCCTCGCTTTGTTGCGGCACCTTATTTAAGATAGACTGATCTTACACGCGTCTTACTCCTTCAAATTTTACTACAGAACATTCGGCGTGTCAAAAAGGGTGAAAAAAGCTTAAAGCAGGAACTATCTGCCTCTGCTGTTCGGGAGCAAGAATATCGTGTCAATCTTGTCATCAATTTGAAAGCCTTTTCCCTTACAACTCAGTACTGCTTACAACCTGAGTTTTGGAAGTTCCAAAATCATATGGCAAACAAAGCAATCACACAATAAAAACTAAACAAATAGAAACCAAATGAAACTGTAAATAATTTTAAATTCATACACAGGGAAATTGACCCGTAGACGTTAAAAAAATGTTACGATCCAAATTTTAATTTTTCTTAAATGTTTATGCTTATGATATGTAGTTCATATTTTAATGAAAAGTCAAGAAGCATCAAATCCTTAAAAAATGCATTCCTTGAGAAAACTGCATTTACTTCCTAAAATTGGCCAAAGTGACTCGAGGACCATAGAATTGTTTTAAAGGTCAACAATCGAATGCATTGATTCGGTTTCTATTTGCACACATTGGACTTCTTTTGTCCTGCTTTTATCTGTCTTTATACGAGTACATATATCGCTGTTATTTTTAAAGGAATCGACTGGAGTCTAATTCTGAACACTGGAGTGCACTTCTTTTGTCATTGCGTGAGTTAACTGAGTGGGTGATAAGAAAAGACACTGAATTATCCAGTCTTGGAATAAGCCCTGTACGTGGTGATGCTGCCAGTCTACAAAAACAATTGGTAATTATTTGCTTTATCATCATTTTGCACAACTTAACTTTTTTGTTTTAGGACGATCATAAAGCATTCCGTCGGCAATTGGAAGATAAGAGGCCTATTGTAGAAACTAATTTGGTCAGTGGACGGCAGTATATTTCCAGTGAAAATCCAGTGTCTGAAAATAGTGATAATGAAGGTAAATATAATGAATTCAGAATTAAGAGAAAAAAACAAACTGTATTGAGACCCAACGCCTTAAGTTTAAAAGAAGGATTGTTTGTATTCGTTTATTATGCTGCACAGTGCGTATCTTACAGATCAAATACGTCAATAAAATAAAACTCTAAAAGAACTTCGGGATACTAAACCATGACATTTGTTCGATATCGAAGTTATAATCGTAAGGAATTGCACATATCAGCAAAACATGTGTACATTTATGTTTACTTACTAACTTAATGCTTACTTGGATGAACCTGGGCCTCAACGATTTCGGGCGAGTTCTCTTCAGCTTTGCGCTCTAATTCTGTTGAGGTCTTTCTAGCCATCGTATAGTGTCGATGGGTGCTCTTCTAGCTATGCCAATGTCGCGGTACAAGTCAGATAGCTCTATGTTTTATATTCTTCTCCACACATTGTCTTCGCATACGGGACCAAAGATCGCTCGGAGTATTTTTCTTTTGAAACGCCCGAGAGTTTCCTCACTCGCTTTAGAATTTTAAAGAATTTGCCTCGGGTGTTGACGTTTGAGTTTTGTACAATCTCTTAAGTATGATGCTAAGTAAATCGCATGACAGTTTGCCATTTTGTCGAAAGCCTTTTTTGACAAATAAGTAAGTTCCTTACTGATCTTCACGGAGCATCATGATTTCTTTGAAGTCGTACGACTATGCAGTACGAGTTTTACATGGATAAATAAATAAATAAATATATTGGCGCAACAGAGCGAGGAGCCCTATTGCCTGGCACATTTCTCACAACCATGTCTTGTGAGGGAATGGAGAGGACCTACAATTTTCTGCCAATTCCAAACGACTAATCGAGAAAGCAATGAATTTAGTAACGGAGGACTTTCTCATTCCTCGCAAAAGGCGGTACCCGTGGAAATTTTTTTTTGCTGCTGTTGAGATTCGAACCACTAACCTCTGGGTTAGCAGAAGACATGCTAACCATGGTTTTACATGGATGCCGGCAGTCTTATTCGATTTAGCTATTTTCAGGCCATGTCTAGGGCACTGCTCATATGTTTCTTCGAGAAGCTCGTAGAAACAATTATTTGAATTCACGTCTTTCTCTTCTGTATGGGCCTGGACGCATATTAAGCTATAATGTTGGCGAACTAAGCCCTGAAGCGGATGGCCATTAAATAGACTTTGGCTTAATTCTTATCCCGGAGTCTATCTCAAACGAAAAATCCACAACCAAATAAGCGTTGTTTCTGAAGTCGCCATAGTAGATGTCGCAGTTTTTCATTTTATTTATGCCCGGTCAATTTCATCGCGCTTGTGGGATGGTGGTTACTTCTGCTTTGTAGCAGTCTGGGGCGTGCGCTAATTGTCCGGCTGTAGATCCGGAGGTCTTTGTCCTTTTTCGTTTGCTTGTGTCGTCAGCGTTGAAATCATAATTGCTTTCCGAGGCTGTTGTTTTTTTCGGAACCATGTACTTTTTACGTGGTTGTATAGTTAATCGCAGGCACAACTCAAGGTCCTTTTGGGATTCGCTTGGACATAAAGGACTGGATAATCCGGTATCAGTATCCTGTTGTAGGCGTGTAAAAGCTGCTCTTGGCTCTCCAAGAGTTAATCGCCCACCATCTCTTCTTCAATACCCTGTCCTAGTGTTGAAAGACCCTGAAAGATCTTTAAACCAAATATGTCAGAGTAGCTCATTCAGGGGTTTCCGCTTTCTGACTGCTGAAGTCCACCGTTGATTCTGTCAGTCGAATTCATCCGCTGAGACATTCCTAATAATCTCTGGCAGACCACTGAGGTTCGGGCAGTCAGTCATAACTCGCAGAGCTTATGGTGTTGAACTATTTGTACTTCGTCACTAGCCAACACTCGCACTTACTAGCTTAGTAGGTAAAGCATCCCAGTTCTCAGTGGCTACCGCGTGGAGGTATAATAAGCACAATAGTTGACGTGTGCTTTAGTTGCAACATCTGGGCGCCGCACAGTTAGTGTCTCAAAAATGCTTTTTTCGAAAGTATCGCGGGAGCTGAAATTTTTATGCAAATAAGCCAAAGAAAAATCAAATTTTGTACTGCAATAGAAATTAAGTGAGTAAAGTTGCATAGTTTAAGGGTAGGGCTACCTGAAGTGGTCGCCACACATAACCCCATAGGAATGGAGAAATAAATACTGTTTTCAATAGCGTTGTCTACGAGCGTTTTTTAAAGCTCTTAACTTAAGCTTTCAAAATCAATAAAAATTATATTGAAAATTTATTTTTTTAAATATACTTAATCATTTGTATTAAGATGCTTTTTCTTCCTTTGTTTTACTCTTTGATAAAGATTGATGGTAGGGCTGCCTTGCATTTTTTTTCCTTAAAATATAAGGCACAAAAAAAATTGCTCCAATTGTGCCATTTTTGCACATTAACAATATATGATCCATAAAGTTACTAGTAAAAAAGATTCCATAAGCTTATATACAGTCTTTTATACAGGCTTTTTGGCACAAAATGCACCAGAAGATCAGGATTCAAGACAGATATATTGGGTTAAGACGAAAAACAAATCGTTCTAGCAGGACAGTTATTAAAAATAAAAAAGGACCTTATAAGGATAATTCTTTAAAAATTTGGTTTGAACTTTTTTTTAACCTTAGCTTTGAGACATGATTGCTCGAAAACTATTCACTAAACCAACTTGACAAAACAAAACTTATAATGAAAATTCACATTGTAGTTGGCCAATATTATAATTTTTCAACTTTGAATAAGCTTTTAAATACTAATAAACTAAATCGATCTATAGAAATTATTTTCAAATGATTTTCTATATATTAAAGATAATATGTTATTTATTTTACTTAGTTATTCCAATAGATAGTTAAAGGTTTTTGGTCATTTGGGCAAACTGTGCGCCGTGCCGCAAAGTTGAAACCAAAGTATACATTATCACTAAGTGCTTATAGTCAAACATTTCAGTATCTAAAATGTAGAATTAAGGCAGTTTCGGTCAGAGCAAAGATGCCATGAGAGAATGCTTGGTGAGATATGCAATTTTACTGTGAAGCACTTTTTCATTTTGGTAGAAGAGGGAGCTGGTTTCAATTTATTGTTACCTTATTGACACTACTTTATTAGCGGGCCAAATGTGAGGGGTGCAAATAGGTTCAAATAACCAGTGCTTTATTTTGTATAGTTAAAATATCGCCGCTGTCATATGAAAACTGTCGAGGTTAAAAAAATTACTGAGTGGAGACTTTGAATGTCGTATTCCTTATGTGTGCATTTCTTGATTGTATTTTTTCTTTGATTAAACATAGATGATAAATACTTAAAAATGTCATTGTGAAATATGTTTAATGTATAAAAATAAAAAAAATAGTTTCTTTCTTTTTGATATATGTACATATCTTATTAATAGATAGATCAAAGAAGTACAGAATATTTGACTCTGTTGTCAAATCAACTCTTTTTTACGCTTCTCAAGTTTGGGGATCAGACGAGTATGAAGTTATCGAAAAATTCCATAGGAATTTCCTAAAAAATACTTTTTAACTTACCAATAAAATCACCAAACTACGCAATCTATTTGGAGACAGGTCTACCAATGCTTTTTACAAGTACATACTCTCAAATCACAAGCAGATAACATTATTAAAATAAGTTCATATCCAGACTCTCGATTAACTAAAAAAATGCTATCGTATGAATTGAGAAACCAGGACTGGTGGGTGTCTAGGTGGTTAGACATTGGAAGCTTATGTGGAGAATCAGTTATATTCGATCTCAACAACCTGGACAATCTGAGGTGTCAACTATATAGAACAATCCAAAAAAAAGAAGATTCTATCCGTGTGTCGTTTATTGAACAAGCCCGTAAATCAGAAAACAGAATATTGTATCCTCTCCTGAACTACAACCTGAAGGATAAGAACTACTTTAATGACAAATTCAACTACAGTGAAATATCTCTTATTTTTAAAACAAGATGTGAGTTACTCGGTCTAAATGGTACCCCATATAATGGAAGCTTCAACCAATTCTGCAATATTTGCAACCTGAAAGCGAAAGAGGACTGCTTCCACATAGTTAGTGTTTGTCCAATCTACATACCCCAAAGATTAACTTACTTCGGAAAGAAATACCTTACCCTGCAGGAGACAATACGAATTTTGAACGAGGGCGATTGGAAAAAATTAGCTAATTATATTAAAGTCATATATAAATATAGAACTTTACTAGTAACAGAATATTTTGATTGATTGTCATTGAGATTATGTTTAAAAAAATGTTTAAAGTTACATATTAAATAGTATTTTGCCAACCGAGCTGACGGCTAAGCCATAGCTTCTAAATTCATTCTTACTTTTAACTATTGTAATAGAAAAATTATGAATAAATGAATTTCTTTCTTTCTTACTTACTTACTCTTATTAATATTTCTGTATTACTTTTTTAGTGCATGATTCGGATTCCCGGTATATGTCATCCGAAGAGCAGACACGAGAACTCACAAGAAACATTAGACGGGAAGTGGGAAAACTTTCTGAGCAATGGAATAACCTCATTGACAGATCAGACAACTGGAAACACCGTCTGGATGAATATATGACGGTAAGATAAATGAAATATTTAGTCACTTTAGTTCACTAATACTCGCTTCTAACTCGGATTAGTTAAAACTAGTTGTAGCACTTACACCGCCTTTACGCCACGTCAACGAATCCTAATTTATAAATCATTATCCAACCCGTTTTAGTTACTCCCTGCTTATGACAATTTTTTTATTAAAAAAATGACCAATCTAAAGTCCCGGTTATTATAAACGAAAACAAACCCCAGCTGATTTCATTTTGATTTATTTTTTGTTGTGGTTGGCGGAATGCCAAATCGCCAATGACTTGTAGAAAAATGCCAAAATACATATTTTTCTCTTGTATCTGTGCAGATACGGTTGTTGGCATTTTATCATAAACAGGCCCTTTGGACGCAAACCAAATTGCCACACATTTGCATATCTGACAAATGGTGGGTTGGCTAAAACCATGGATATTCGCTCCATCGTCTTGAAGCTCCAAATAAGGGAAGGTTTCACAAAAACATTAGATATATACAGGGTGTCCCGTAATTCGTTTTACATACTTTGGGATATGATTCTTGGTCATATTCTAAGAAAAAAATTGTTCTACAGTAAAGTCCGTTTCTCAAGTTTGACATCACTTTTTGACAATTTAAAAAAAGGCTAACTTTGGTGTACCCTGACCTTTGTTAAATTCGATATCTCTGTCGAAACTGATGATAGGAACCTAATCTTAGACTCAATTTTTTGTAGAAATAACAACCTTTAAGACTGTATTTAAATTAGGCTTCCATAGGTTTAGGGTTGCCAGATTTTCAATTTTAAGTGGTGTTCAAATTTTCTTCCCAAAACAAAGTTTTGACTTTGAGGTAATTTTTTTGGAGAAAAGGCCTGATAAACATAGAGTTTCTTTATTTTTTACAGATGAACAAAACAATAATAAAGAAAAAACTCAGCATTAAATTAGCTCAAAAACCCATACATTTTATGATACTTGGAAAAATACAAAATGGAAAAATTTAAAAAAAAATAAAAAAAAGATTTTGCTTTGAGGTTTGTTTGAATAAAACAATAATAAGATCACTTTTAGTAGTTTTTTTATGTATTTAATACAAATACAATTATAACAAGTGCTCAAAGCCCCATCCTTCGTTTTGAATCCATGCCAGAGCCCGTTTTTGGATTTCATTGTGGGTGTTTGCTGTCGATAACTCTTGTCTTACTTGTAGTCTTGTAATCTTTGAAACTGTATTTAAATTTGACTCCTATAGGCTAAGGGTTGCCAGATTTTCAGTTAGTATAAAGTTCCTGGTATCCTTTGTTGTGCTTTTCTTCAATTTCCATTTAAAAACTCATATAAGAAAAAAAATGTCTGCTTATGCTTCTCTCGTAAATGAAAGCATTTCAAAAAACTCTCTGATCAAACTGCAATCGTGACTTAATTTGACAAACTAATGAACAAATTTGTTTTCTTATTCTTTTATACGACTTATTTACCTATTGAACATTCATACCCCAAATTTAAAGCAAACATCCACAATGAAATCCAAAAACGGGCTCTGGCATTGATTCAAAACGAAGTAGGGCGCTTTGAGCACTTGTTATAATTGTATTTGTATTAAATACATAAAAAAACTACTAAAAGTGATCATATTATTGTTTTATTCAAACAAACCTCAAAGCAAAAACTTTTTTTTATTTTTTTTTTAAATTTTTCCATTTTGAATTTTTCCAAGTATCATAAAATGTATGGGTTTTTGAGTTAACTTAATGCTGATTTTTTTCTTTATTATTGTTTTGTTCATCTGTAAAAAATAAAGAAACTCTATGTTTATCAGGCCTTTTCTCCAAAAAAATGACCTCAAAGTCAAAACTTTGTTTTGGGAAGAAAATTTGAACACCACTTAAAAAAGAAAATCTGGCAACCCTAAACCTATGGAAGCCTAATTTAAATACAGTCTTAAAGGTTGTTATTTTTACAAAAAATTGAGTCTAAGATTAGGTTCCTATCATCAGTTCCGACAGAGATATCGAATTTAACAAAGGTCAGGGTACACCAAAGTTAGCCTTTTTTTAAATTGTCAAAAAGTGATGTCAAACTTGAGAAACGGACTTTACTGTAGAACAATTTTTTTCTTAGAATATGACGAAGAATTATATCCCAAAGTATGTAAAACGAATTACGGGACACCCTGTATAACGTGTAAATATAAAGCAATTTTCGTTTAAGTGTTTGGCGTTAATCTTGTCCGGTTGAATCAATTTAAGATGATCGTTATTTAATTGTAATTATTGTCGGATTTAACGCAGTTCAACAACAAAATTTGATTGTATTAGATAAATATATTTAAATTAGGTCAGATAAAGTTCATATCCTATAGATAAGTGTTACTCATTCCCAATTTCGTATTGCTGCCATTCACTTGCAAATCAATTGGGATATGCTCTCCTCTTTTATCATCCCTCTCCTTCTCGTAGTTAAGGCGTTTAAGGGATTGATCATTAGCAAATTCAAAATAACTATCCATTTCTCCTCAAAATTGTAGAAATATTTCTTTTGTGTACATTTTATTCTCAAAATGACATTTAGATACTAGAACGACTTTACGCCGGCTATAATGCTCCTATGAATCTGTTTGAGCTTACTTCGCCTCTGAAGTATTGATATTGAGTGTTTGAAAGTTGGAATAATTTAACTTTGCCGATAATACGAGTTAATAAATAAGGCTGAGTATGTTTAGAGTAAATGGAAGGAGATATGGACAATTCGAGTTGTATAAAAAAAATATACTTGATTTCACAAGTATCTGTTGTATTACACATCCATTCTTTCTATTTATTCTACTTTACGATTAATGTTAATGTGCAAACATTATCGTCTGCTTTATAATATCTTTTTTTTTCTTAAATGTTTGGAAGAATTTGCTTTTTTTTGTCTTTTTGTTAGTTTTTCATATAAAAGAATCGCCCCTAATTGGATTACATTTCGGAAAGAAATAATTTTGGAACTACCCTGCTTATTTTCTGATTTCGACTTTGAGTTCAGAAACTAAGTTCGGATAAATCATTCACTAGAACTTAAAAGGATACATTCCTATCTTTCAGAATATTGTAGGTATAAAAAAAAGGCTAACGTTGGTGTACCCTGACCTGTGTTAAATTCGATTTCTCTGTCAATACTGATGGTAGAAACCTAATTTTAGACATAGTTTTTTGTTGAAATAATAATTTTTAGAACTGTATTTAAATTGGGCTCCTATCCTAATATTAGGGTTGCCAAATTTTAAATTTTGAATGGTGCTCAAATTTTCTTCCCCCAGCAAACTTTTGACTTTGAGGTCATTTTTTTGGGTTAGGATCAAAATACTGTATGGGTCATAATATTGTTTTTAAAATACTGTATTTCAAAACACTCTATGTACCAAATACTGTACAAGGAATTTTGTGATTTTATTGTGTGAGTTTTTTGGAATCTTTCATTAGTTTGTTTTTGTTGATAAAGTTCTACTTATTATACTTTACTTATCTATGAATTATTATTAATGTATTCTGGTTGTACATTTGTTTAGATTTTCAATAAAAGAAAAACACATTAATCGAGTTTTGCTTTATGTTTAATTGAAGTTTAAGAACGGAATTATGCAAAAATACAGTAATTTTACAAACAGATTTTTGAGATACAGTGTTTTGCTCATACAGCATTTTGAGATGAAGAATTTCGGGATACAGAATTTTGACCTACAGTATTTTAATCATACAGTATTTTAAAATACAGTATTTTGAAACACAGAATATTAACCATATAGTATTATGAGCATACAGGATACAGTAGGCGTGTTTTTTCACAAGACTGTTATATATGTACATAACATCATTATACATGCAAAGCAAAAACAACATCCCCGACAACCTATGTTATGGATAAAAGGATGGTTAAGATTTGGTCGGGGATAGATTTTTGACGTTTAGTCGAGTATCGAATGAGTTCTTCGACTTTTCATTTTTTAATGTTGGTGCGTCTAGAGACTTTCATGTATCTCGAACAAAAGCAAAATGAGTGGCAAAGGGTCTGTTCACAAATGTGTAACTGAGTAAAATCATATGCCCACTCTTACACTCCGCAATTTAGTTGCAGAAAATTTTTGATTTTTAGAATTTCATTAATTTCAAGATTTAGATTTGTAAATGTATATTAAGATACATAAAACAACGTAATAGCAATTAAAAAGGGTCTGTTTAGTGACTGAAAGCATATATCTTTTCACATTTTTGTGTGAATGTTAACATTTTTTTCAAAGCTAATTGTTAATTATGCCATAAAAATGGTTGTATGTACTTTCTTATTATTAATAGTTTAATTCGTTTGAAACAAGTAACAAAATATTTTTTCCAACTCCCATCTAAATCACAATCTCATATAAACTCAACCCCAGCATGTAAACAGAGTCAAGAGAAATTCTTTGTTACCTTTGTGAACGGACCTATTTTTGACGTTTCTAAACTAACAAAAAACAGACAAAAAAAATTGTTTACCTGCATTAATTTCACTACGGAACATTTTTATTTTCCACTCTATACAATTGCTTTAGGTTTTTAACAAACAGTTTTTGCGTTTTTGTGCGAATTTGGCAAAAAAAAATCATTTGTTGCCTTTTATTGGTTTGACAACTGATCGACAACACCAACCCACGAATAAAAAAAAACGAAGCGTTTTTTTGGATATCATGTTATGTACATAACATCCTTGTGAAAAAAACACGCCTAATATAATACAGTATTTTGGCCTTACAGTATTTTTAAATACAGCATTTCCCCAATTTGTTTCAGAAAATGCCTGTTAAACAGAGAGTTTCTTTATTTTTTACAGATGAACAAAAAAATAATAAAAAACTCATTAATAAGTGCACTCAAAAACCCATACATCTTATGATACTTGAAAAATACAAAATACACTAAAGTTAGCCTTTTTTAAATTGTCTAAAAGTGATGTGACATCACTGATGTCGAAGTTGTGAAACGGACTTTACTGTAGAACAATTTTTCTTTGAATATGACCAAGAATCACATTCCAAAGTATGTAACACGAATTACAGGACACCCTGTATATCAGTCAGTTTCAAGACACAGTAAGTCCAAAATTAAAAAAAAAAAATATTTAAAAAATAAGAAAAATCAGAGCCGCCTTTTGGCATGTTCTGTCTGAACATTGATGTTGGTCAATGAGTGCTTAGTATTCAATCAGCACAAAACCCACAAAATTTTTGTAGAACAAAGAAAGCTTTTTAATTAATTTTAATTGCTCAAAAACCAGAAAAGATTTTCACGTCCGGTTTTATGTGTTTCAGTAAGCATTAATAAAAGCATTGATTATTAAAAGAAATTGAAAAAAGACCCTCAATAAGACCTTTCAATATATACATACGGTGTCCCATAATTCGTGTTCCTTTCTTTGAGATGTAATATGATGGTCTATCTCCCTCGGTACAGGCGGGAGGGACAATTTTATAAAAAGTTGACCTAATTTTCTTTAGAAGTTATTTAAAATCAATTAAGCCACTTATTACCGTAATAATGTTTTTGAAAGCTAATAAAGGGGTTTCCAATAAGAATGATATGATTTCTTTTTTGAAAAAACAAACATACTTTTAGTTAAGGAAATTAAATTATTTTTTATTTAATGTGCAGTTCAATCAATACAATTAAGTTTTAAATAAAACGTCATTCAAATGGCCACCACGTTTTCTTCTGCAGCAACAAATTCGATGAACCGAATTTTCGAGTACTTTTTCCACTAAATCAAGTCGTATATCATGAAGGGCACGTTCAATATTGACTTGTAAAGCTTGAAGAAAATCTGGTTTATTTTGAAAGACCAAATAACCATACAAGAAATAGTCTAATGGTGTTAAATCACGACATCTTGCAGGCCATTCAATATCACAATTTCTTGAAATAATCGAATCCCTAAATTTTTCTCGCAATAATTCAATTGTTGGATTTGCTGTGTGACACGTAGCCCCGTCTTGTTAAAACCAAATGTTGTCAAAATCAATTTCTTCCAATTTCGCCCATAAAAAGTTGGTTATCGACGATCTATACCGCTCTCAAATGACTGTAATGGTGTTACCAGCTTCATATTGAAAGAAGTACGGTTCGATGCGATGATTCCAGCAGCCCAAAACCACACTTAACTGTGAATTTAAATGAATGTAATGGTTTTTCATGAATATTTTGTGGATTTTCATCGCCAGTTTTGTTTATTTAAAGCAACCGTCAAGTAAAAGTAAGCATCTTCGGAAAAGATTGCTGATGTTGATGTATTTTTCCTTTGACAACTGCGTGCAAATTTCTACCACCTGTGTTTTTTGTTCTTGTCCATCATTTGTTTCAACTCTGATCAATAGAATCTTTTTTAGAGATTGCATTTGCAAATACTGTAATTGTTTTTCGAGGATATCGACTTTGGTTATCATTTTCTTGTTTCAAACTTTTGATATCGACACGTGTGCTTACTTTTACGTTGCTCTTTTTATTAATAAATTAATTAAATGGCATCTAGTTTAAAACTATGATCAAGTTTTTCAGACGTCAGTATTCTGGACTTCACGTATGCCACACAAATGCACAAAGTCTTTTACCCAAAATTGATGAGTTTCGTGATCTCCTTAATAACTCTTTGGTTGATGTGATCAGTGTATCTGAGACATGGTTCACCGACGATATTAATGATGTAATGGTTGGTCTTATTGGGTACCGTATTTTTCGTTGTGACAAAGTTGGTCGCATTGGTGGTGGAGCAGCATTGTATGTAAGGAATGGCATTGCTTGTAAATCTTGTGAAGCATCTCCTGCAAGTTCTGAAATAGAATATTTGTTTGTTTAGCTCTCTAACAGGGATACTAAAATGTATCCCTTCTGTACCCTAATCTTATCTTGTGTGGTGATTCTAACTAACAGGGATACTAAAATTTATCCTCTCTGTACCCTAATCTTATCTTGTGTGGTGATTTTAATAGCGTTCTTTTAACAGAAAGCTCTTTTGTCGATGAAATGCGCTCTTTAGACCTATTCTCTATCAACACTACCGTTGTAACTCATTTTTCTAAGTATTCATTTTCGTTAATAGACTTCTTTCTTGTTAATTCTAAAAGTAAAATTCTTTTCTACGATCAACTATCTTCACCTGCATTTTCGAGACATGATCTTTTATATCTTACGTTTGATTTTGATGTTCATCTATCGCCGCAATCTTTTAAATTTAGAGATTTCAGGAATATCAATTACCAACTTCTTGAAGAACAAGTAAGGAACATTCATTGGAATACTCTGTATTACCTGGCTTGTCCTAATGAGCAAGTTAATTTTCTTAACTCTAAGATTTTGCAACCTTACAATTCGCACGTTCTGTTAAAAACCAAAACAATTGCAAACGTTAGTATACCATGGCTGACATATAATGTAGGCTTTCTTATGAAGCAACGTGATTTAGCGTGAAACCGCTGGAAACGCTTTCGATTGGATGAGCACCGAAAATATATTGCTCCTTTCGGAACAAAGTGGTTTCTGAGATACGTGCCGCTAAAATACAGACGTATTCTAACCGATTAAATGCATCCCTCGATGGTAAAACTCTGTGGCAGAATGTGAGGAATATAGGCATTGGTAAAACAAAGAATATCAATCTCGACACACAGGACCCTAATGTTCTTAATCGTAAGTTTACGTCTTCACATTCTACTAATAACACCCGACTAGTTTATCAAGAAATTGAAACTCATTCCTCTCCTCCTCGCTGTCCCATCTTTTGTTTTTCTGCGGTAAACTCATCTGATGTACTTGAAAGTATATTCGGCCCTATCGTGGTAACCGTCGGAGCGGAGTTTTCTCCGCAACGCATCCTTTTTCGAAAATTGAATTTTGCTTCGAAGTAGTTGTCGTCGTAAGAAATTTTTCACAAATGCGGCAATGCATTGCATTCCCAAATCTAAAATCTCCGCAACAAAAACTTATCGGAGAACATCGGATCGTCCGATCGGAGAACTACCACGAAGCAAAATGTCTCCGATTGGAGAGAATTCCGCTCCGACGGTTACCACGATAGGACCGATTATGTATGTATTAAATCCAACGCGCAAATCAATCACTTCCGACAAAAACACAGCTGTACTACTGCTGTATTGGGTTGTACGGAGGAGACACGTCAGGCTCTTGATGCGGATGAAATCTCATTTTTGGTCCTATTAGACTTTTCAAAGGCCTTTGATCTTGTTGATCATTCTCTACTATGTCATAAGCTTTCCGTTTTATACAATTTTTCACCCTTTGCTGTTAAGTTAATTTCATCCTATCTTACAGATAGGAAGCAAGCAGTGGCAATAAAGGATAATTTATCGGAGTTTCTTCCTGTAGGATCTATATTGGGGCCCATCCTTTTTTCATTATATATTAATGAGCTTTCAACCCTTATTAAGCACTGTTCCAATAACATGTATGCTGATGATGTTCAGCTTGTGTTGAGTTGTCCATTGGGTTTGATAGAACACGGTGCTTATTGCTTAAATGTTGACCTTGCTGAAATAGCTAGCTGGTCACATCGATCAAAGCTTATTCTAAGAATCCTAAGAAATCCAACTGCATAGTAATATCTAAAAAAACTTCTGGATTTGTCTTATTTTCCTTCTATTCTTTTCAACAATGACATAATTGAATACGTGGAAACTACCAAAAATCTTGGCATCACCTTTAATAGGAAATTAACATGGTATGACCACATTAACACATCTGTTGGAAAGGCTTATGGAGTACTACGCACTTTATAGGTCACTTATTACATTACCCCCTTCAAAACTAGATGTCTTCTTGCAAAACTAATCGCAATGCCTACTCTTACATACGGTTGTGAAATATATTTCAACTGTAGCTATGCATCGAAACGCAAACTCAATACTGCTTTCAACAGTATTGTGCGATATGTATTTGGACTGCATCGTTATGCTAGCGTTTCAAATTACATTAATTATTTATACAATATGTCATTCAACAACCTTCTTCAATTTCGTGCATTGAGCCTCTTGTCTAACATACTCTTATCCATACTCTTATCACGTGAACCTTCATATCTTTATCAACAATTAAGTTTTACCACCTCCACCAGATCAGCTCAGCTGATTCATCCCCGTTGCTCTTGTTTGACTTCGGAGCGTCAATTTTTTATAAAATCTATTCGGTTGTGGAATTCCTTGCCTCTGAATATTAGAAGAACTAATAGCACTACAATATTCAAAAGCAAGCTCAAAATTCTACTATCTAGCAATACCTAAAATTATGTAAACATGTATTTCTTTTTCTCTATTATTAGTGGAGGACCGTTAGACATAAAAAAGGCAAAACCTAGGAATTCAGGGCCAGTCCATGGATTTTCATGAAATTTTCGGAAATGTGTTTTGAATGGCGTATAGAAAAAAGTTAAAAAAAAAAATTACACCGCTCTCAATTTTTTAATTATTTTTAAAATTAATTATTAACTTTTAGAATTTTATTTTATTTATTTAGGGTATTTAAGATACGGTTTTCCAAAGAGTAAGGATGGATAGGTTTTGTCAAGACAAAAAAAAAGTTGTATGTGAAGGGGGGTCTATATCCCTCCGTGTAGGCGCGAGGGGCAATTTTATATGAAATTTACTCAATTTTTTAAAAAATTATTAAAAATTAACTAACCCACTTACTTTCTCATACTTCAGTGTTTTTTAAAAGCTATTGCTTTGTTCTTTAATAAAAATTTTAATTTGAGTTTACTTAATGAACAGTTTCTGAGAAATCAAGCCTCAAAGTCAAAATTTTGAAAAAAGAAAATATTTTTTTCCTAATAATTTTTTTTTTACATAATTTTGCCCCATTAAGCGCCATTTTTTCTTTTCATATTCAATGTTTTTATTAGTTTTAATTCAAAAGCAAAAAACCGAACAAAAAAATTTTTCTTGGTTTAAGAGAAATTAAAAAAAAACGAAAGGTACTTTTTTCTAGAAAACAAAATGTCGTTAATTTCCCGCTAATTGAACTTTTTTCCTGGAAGTGAAATATGAAATGGGTCTTAAATAGCATATAAAAAAAAGTTAAAAAAAATTTTTTTGTATGATCTTAATTTTGATATAAATTATAAATAATTAATAAAATTCTAGAGTTATCTTTTAATTATATTAGTTTTAAGTAAAATTTTAAAACTAAGACCTGTTACAAACTTGAACTTTGGTCTCAAAGGACAGCACATGTAATTATTTGTGCCCCAAATGCTGTTTCCGGTCAAACGTGTTGATAAAACCGAAAAAATGTGGTTTTTTGCCAAATAAATACTCGCGAATTTTTCTACGTGCATTCAGTATGCAAACAAACATAATATCAATAAGGGATGCATCAATTCTTATTTAAAAGAAAGAACACTACATCAGCATTCTCCCCACCAAAAAAAAAACTTCGGGCCGTTTATTTAACTGATTTAAGTCTCTTTGATTGGTTGAAAACTCAAAATTTGGGAAAAACCACATTTTTTCGGTTTTATCAACACGTTTGACCGGAAACAGCATTTGGGGCACAAATAATTACATGTGCTGTCCTTTGAGACCAAAGTTCAAGTTTGTAACAGGTCTTAGTTTTAAAATTTTACTTAAAACTAATATAATTAAAAGATAACTCTAGAATTTTATTAATTATTTATAATTTATATCAAAATTAAGATCATACAAAAAAATTTTTTTTAACTTTTTTTTATATGCTATTTAAGACCCATTTCATATTTCACTTCCAGGAAAAAAGTTCAATTAGCGGGAAATTAACGACATTTTGTTTTCTAGAAAAAAGTACCTTTCGTTTTTTTTTTAATTTCTCTTAAACCAAGAAAAATTTTTTTGTTCGGTTTTTTGCTTTTGAATTAAAACTAATAAAAGCATTGAATATGAAAAGAAAAAATGGCGCTTAATGGGGCAAAATTATGTAAAAAAAAAATTATTAGGAAAAAAATATTTTCTTTTTTCAAAATTTTGACTTTGAGGCTTGATTTCTCAGAAACTGTTCATTAAGTAAACTCAAATTAAAATTTTTATTAAAGAACAAAGCAATAGCTTTTAAAAAACACTGAAGTATGAGAAAGTAAGTGGGTTAGTTAATTTTTAATAATTTTTTAAAAAATTGAGTAAATTTCATATAAAATTGCCCCTCGCGCCTACACGGAGGGATATAGACCCCCCTTCACATACAACTTTTTTTTTGTCTTGACAAAACCTATCCATCCTTACTCTTTGGAAAACCGTATCTTAAATACCCTAAATAAATAAAATAAAATTCTAAAAGTTAATAATTAATTTTAAAAATAATTAAAAAATTGAGAGCGGTGAAATTTTTTTTTTTAACTTTTTTCTATACGCCATTCAAAACACATTTCCGAAAATTTCATGAAAATCCATGGACTGGCCCTGGATTCCTAGGTAAAAAGCTTACGGTCCTCCACTATATATAATAATTGTTCTCTCTTTTTCTTTCTTTCTCTGTTTTCTCTTTTACTTTCTTATAAATGTGTAACTAATTTAAATTTGAAATAATCTTCCTTTATTATATCTTAATGCTTCTTTAAAATTATTTTTAACCATGTAAATTTCATTTTTTTTTCTTTTTTCCATCCTTTCCGTAAGTAAACTCATGTAGCTTTCATTTATCTATTTTATTTGTACTTCTATATTAAAGCTTATCGCTATTTTATAAGATATGTATCTTACTTTGTTAAGCTATTCACTGAAATAAATAATAAACAATAAATGGTAATTCTTGAGACCAGATCGGAATCGTTTTTACCCTTTTTATTCAATTGACTCATTTTGTCAGGTGAAAGTTGAGAATAATGACGTTTTTGCATGCCCTTATGATTTAAACAATGGCAATAACTCTTTGTTCTCGGAGGAAAGTTGAAAGGCACTACGAGTTTTCATTTTAAAGAGATTACTAAAACAATAATAACCATTGCCTAATGACTATGTATGAAAAAATTTATATAAACGTATTTGCAATTGAAAAATATGTAATGCATTACAACTGAAGTAATCAATTACTAAAAAAGTAATTAGAGCTGTGTGTTCTTCAATTACTTGGAAAAATGCATTACTTTTTTCATTACATATATGTAATGGATAATTGAAAAATTTCAATTAACCATTACATGTGATTGTAATTGGTAATTTTCAATTACAATTACATGTAATTGTAATTGAACCTGTAATTCATTACACAAAGTAATCATTATTTCCCAACTCTGCTCTATAATAAGCCTGGCGCACTAGCACTTCCCATAAGAAATCTCTCAACGTTGCAAGCCAAAGTCGTATTAATTAATAAACTTGGAATCCTCATGAATGTCAACCTGAAAATAAGCTTCAGAAAGATCGATTTTAGTAAAATTCTGACTTCCTTTCATCTTTTGGCATTTTTCCTCAAACCATGGCATTGGATGTCTAGCTACACCCAGTAGAGGATTCACACCGTTCTTAAAATCTGCGCAAACTCGAAGGCTACCTGATTGCTTCCACACGGCAACAATAGTGCAGTCATTGAAGCGAAAAATACGGTCTTACCTCCGAATTTTTTTACTTGCGATTATAGGTACTATAAGGCAAGTCTTGCAATCGTGCCGGAAAAAAATTTTGAGATAACAATTAAACATGACATTGCGATCATAGAGAATACGAAAAAAGTGGGTCCTGCAATTCTGTCTGTCTGTCTGTGTGTCTGTGTGTCTGTGTGTCTGTCTGTCTGTCTGTATATGATTCTACAGCCTGAACCACTGGACCAACTTTCTTAAAATTTTGCAGTTAGGGTATGTGGGGTAGCCTACAGAGGGGTTTTTGGAATTGGGTCTCTAGGTCTTGAAATAACGGTACCTGCCATACAACCGATATGATAATACTTATTTTTCTCGAAAACGGCTCCAACGATTTCGATAAAATTTTGTGTGAAAGATTAATTTAGGATTGGTTTTCTTTTGATGTAAAAAAATTTTTGGAAAAGGCCTAAAAACGGTACCTCCCATAGTACCGTTTTTTTTAAAACCGACTTTCTCGTTAATGGCTGACACGATCGACGAAATTTTGGATTTAAGAAGTCGTTAGCTGTTAAAGAAAGACTGCATATCAATATTTAAAAAAACTTAGATTTGGAAATTTTTATAAATTTTTTTAAAAAATTTTAATTTTTGAAAGTAACTTCGAAGCCATAACTTTGATTTTCTATTTCAAATTTTTTGTCAAAATAAGTCTTGTTAAGATCTAGAACCTTGCATACTCCACTTTTAAAAAACAGTTTTTAAAAAAAAGTGAAAAATAAAAAACCGTTTTTTGGAAAAACTACTCCAACGATTTTGATTAAATTTTTATCATTCATGTGTATTAGCGATTGCAAAAGAATGGCGTTTTTAGATTTTTGCTTGAAACCTTTGGAATATTTAATTTAATTTTTTCATTATTTTGCGTGATTTAATTCAATTTCCATAATTAATATGTAGTTGGCAACCCTGTACCACAAAATATATTATGAAGAGCTAATACCAAAACCTTTAACTCAGCCTTTAGATTTTGATATCGTATTTAGAACACAATCGCAAGTTAGTGCGACCCAGTCGTGCCCATTTTTTACTGTGAACAGATTTCCATGAAATCTTGGAATTAGGCTCATCTTACCCTTAACTTCAAAAGTGAAAATGATTTGAACTCCGCAACCACCCTGGGGGTGGTTGCCACCCCTTGTCGGGGGTGAATTTTTTTTTTCAAAACAACCTCGAAAAAAATCATCTAAAAAGTTCTTCAAAAAATCCAATACTTTTCAAGCTATTGGCAATTGAAAATTCGCAATTTTTTAATTTTATAAAGAACAAAGTTGTAGCAGGTAAAACAATGAACAATTTGGTTTTTTATAAAGTATTCTAAGTACAATATTAAGCTAGATGTTAAAGATCACAGCCGTTTTTTATTTTGTCTGAAATTTAACCGATGTGGTCAATGCCATCTAGCGGCGAGCAGATGCATTTTATGCATTCTAATACAAAAGGGTTTTGTAGTGCTTGAAATAAGCTTTAAAATGAGCACTATTAAAAGTCTTTTGCACGTAAAATAAGTGAGCTGTATTGCAAATAAGGGGAGCATCTAATGTTTTTCTTTTCAATGCAAATGAAATAGGGCGTGATTTGCAAAATTTAGTTAAGCCTAAATTCTTGCGACAACCTAACTTTTCGGATAACACTTCAGGAAATTTTGAGCACACCTTTCTAACCGTCGTTTCCAGATCAGCAACGAAAATGGTTCTTCCAGTAAAGTTAAAATTTTTAAACCAAACCATTCCCAGAATGCCTGCACCTTCTTCTAAAGCGGTTACTAACAGCGGCAATTTATAGACATGATTTTTTCAGTTAATCGCCTAAAGCAAAATAAAATTCGTTAAAAAATCGCCAATTTATGTAAAAAAAAAGTCTCACCAAAAAAATATTTGAAAATCATAAACGGCAAAAGAAATCACGGAACTGGTATTTTTTCCGTCACTTATATTTAAACAAAGAAAAAAGAAAAACAACAAACGTTCTATACTTTACAATAAATATACATACCTTCAACCGAAAAAAACAGAATTAGAAAAACAAATTTAAAATTTTGCAATTCCAGTCCCCAAAAAAGCAACAACAGAAACGAAAAACAAAACAACCAGCACACAATAAAATACTTTTTTTATGATTCTTTTTAAAATTTTTGAACTTCTTATCTTTATGTATTTTGAATTCTCGTGTCACAGTGTTAGTTACCATATTCCTCCGAAACGGCTTGATCAAATTTTATGAAATTTTATATGCATATTCAGTATGTCTGAGAATCAACTGCTATCTATTTTTCATACTTTACTAAACTTCCTCAATTCAATCAATGTAGGACCTGAGCAACGCCGCCGCCGGGTGGGTCAGCTATTAACAATATTAAATTAGGTACATTACATTAATTACGTGCCAAAAGTCAATAGCTGCTCTTAACAGTTCGCACCAAACTCGATCTTGCTCAAAAGGTGCAACAAACGGTGTGCTAATCTGTTTTAGAGAGCTCATTGAATACAAAAAGATCAGAAAAGATCAGATTTTCTGCCTAAAACAGTTCATTGAACACCACTTTATTAATTATGACACTTTAACAAAAACAAATAATTACAGGTCAATGCGAATGTACGGCGCGGCGCACAGTGGCCCGAATTGACTTTTTTGGTTGCAAAAATCATATGTCTTAAACGAATAAAGATATCGACTCAATTTTTTTTACCTTATTGAAAATTTCCAAGGCTATAAAGTTTGTAAATTTGATGAAAAAATATTTACAGGGTGTTTCAGAATCTGCTGTTGAAATACAAAGTTTCTAGTTAAGGTGGTTAACATAATTGGTATTTTATGTTAAAAAGGTTGAAAGTCAGTTTATGAAGTAATTTGAGTATAATTTAAGTAAAGAACGCAAATATACCAAATTAAGTTTAAATGTGAAAAAAAAATTTGTCTCATAATTGGTTTTTGTATTTTTTTATAATTTTTTTTTTAATAATATACTACTTCTAAATATTTGTAAAGTATTTTATTGACATATTATTAAAAACCAGTTCCAGCAAAACAAAGAAATAACATTTTCCATGACTTAAAATTTTTAATTTATTTAATAAATTTAGTATTTCAAAAAATTTATAACTTTTTTTTGTATTTTCTGATCATAGCAATAAACACATTTATCAAGGAAAAAAAACAAAACAAGGTTTACTAACCCTCTTTTCCTAGTTTTTACTCTCAAAGTTAAAAAAAATATTTTTTTTTTAATGTGTTTTCTCACCTTAAATATTTGTCAACTTTGACAAGCTCTACAAGGTGAACCGATCGTTCAAATGAAATAATTTTTTCGATTACTAAAGCTCCAAATATTTGTTAATTCATAAAAATTAAAAGTTTTGCGTTAGAGACCCACCCAAAAAACTAATTTTGCAAGCACTTTTGTCTAAACGGGCCACTGTGCGGCGGCAGAAATAAAGATGGCTTTCTGGCACTGCTACTGATAACGATAGTATTAAAAATGCCATATATGTACCATGCTAGGTTCTAGAATTGGGATGCGTTCTAAAAACTTCAATCCAAAGGTTTTATGTTCAATTAAAAACTAGGAAACATTTTTAAAAATCATAAGAGTCTCCATTATGAACTAAGTCGCCGAAACGATTTTCGTGTCACCAAACGAAACTAAAATTCGCCAGTTTGGCGACAAGTCGCCATTCGTCACATCTGACAAGACTGGTTAACGTACGCGTTGATGGTTCCTTTGATCGGGACGTGTTGGTCTTCATAAGCCTAAAGAATCTAATAGGTTGCAACTCTGGTTCTCCCAGCTGCCTGTATGCTTTAAGACCAATCGTGTAGCTCCAGTGTCAATTGGCCAGCATTTTGTATTAACAAAATATGTAGAAATGTATATAACTGTATTCTGTATACGATATAAGCATACATACAGTGGATAAAAAAGTATTGGCAATCATAGTTTTTCCAATTATATTCCATTTTATCAACTTTTTACAAAATCAAAGTAGTGAATATAAGGTTCCTTAATAAGGATATTTAAATTCAATTAGATAACAATATTAACAAAAAACTAAAAAAAAAAAAAAAAAAATCACATCTCAAAAAAGAAATGCAAATTTTAGTACTTTGGCATCAATGATGGCTTGCAATCTTCTGTCCATTGAATAAACCAAACTTTTTGTGGTGTCACTCGATATTTTAGCCCACTCTTCCGTTGTTACTTTTTTAAGCTCAGATTTAGATGAAATTTTATGTTTTCTCACGGCTTGTCCCAAATGATTCCACAAATTCTCTATTGGATTAATTCTGGAGATTGTAGGAGAGTTTTAAGTAGCTAGTGTCACAGTAAGGCCGTGTGCTTAGGGTCGTTGTCTTGTTGAAAGACAAACGAATCCCTGAGACCAAGTTTATCAGCTCTATCCATTAAGTTCCTTAGCAAAATATAGATGTACATTATGGCTGTCATATGACCTTCAATAAATGTTAGATTGTTTACACCATTTGCCGCCATACAGCCCCAAACTAAAACACTCCACCATGTTTCACGGTAAACACAACATTTTGGTTTTTTAGTTCCGTATTAGGTCTCATAGAACGTATTGCCTTCCATCGCTCCCGAAAATTTTAAACTTTGATTAATCCGAAAATACAACCGATTCCCAATACTCCCTAAGTTTGTTTAAATATTTTTCGACAAAATCCAAACGTTTTTTCCGGTTCACTTCCGAAATGAAAGGCTTTTTTCTCGCAGCCCATCCGTAAAACTTTGGTTCGTGCAAAACTTTACGAAAAGTCTGCACACTAAAATGTTTACCTGTAGTGTTTTCGAATTCTACTGCCAGGTTCGTGGCACTTTTTTAAGATTTTTTTTTGCACTTTTCTCTTAAAATAGGTATCAGCTTTTTCCCTATCAGAAAAAATATGAGGTCGGCCTGTTCTTTTCATGTTTTCTGTTGACCCAGTTTTTTCGTATTTTTTTATGATACTTCGAACCGTTAATAAACTTATACTCAACCTTTCACCAATTTCTTTGTATGAAAAACCATCTTGGCGAAAAATTACAGATTTGTTTTTCAAACAACTACTTAACTCCTTTCCTTCCTTACTTTCGCGGCATTTCGATTTTTACTGTCCACTTAAACTGAGAAGCTTGTTTTTAGTCAAAGCACTTTTACTGACTATTTTTGATCATGAACTAGCCTCCGGTTCTTTAATAACGGCACTTATTTAAAGATCAATGAGTGTTGCCAATACTTTTTTTACTGCTTTTTTTTATTCACTTCTTAATTTTATAAATATAAAAATATATATAAATATAAATATATATATAAATATAAATATATATATAAATATAAATATATATATAAATATAAATATATATATAAATATAAATATATATATAAATATAAATATATATATAAATATAAATATATATATAAATATAAATATATATACACATAAAATATAAATATAAAAATACATTTTTGAAAAAGAAAAAACCTATTACAGTCGCATGAAATCTAAAATAAATGAAATTGCCAATATTTTTTTTTATCCACTGTATGTGTATTACATGTATGTGCAATTGTGTATGTATACATTTACATTTATATTTATTTCTATTTTATTTTGTTTTTTCTCAAAAACACGGTGTGTGTGATCTACAAGAAAGTCACTCCGATATATATTCTTTATAATGCAAATCCTCAATTTTATACTTTGTACTCATAATTCCTTAATCCGCTGTCCCTCGGGAGTTTTTTTTATAAATATATTTGATTTCGAAAAATTTTATGAAGAGCTCACTCAACTCTAGTTCCCTTTGACTCGTCGTCTCATCTCTAATTTTTCTTATTCAATTCAAAACATATCGCATCGGATTCTTATTGGTCACCCCTATCCGTTGTGTCCAGTAAAACTCACAGCTGTCAATTAAATCGTGCAGCGAACGGACGCAACGGATTCTATGGGTCGGGGCCTTTACCATTTGAATCAAAACACCATGCTTTTGCGAAGCCACTTGCTACTTGCATTAAAACACACATCTTGTCGTTACATTAATTTTCTAGTTTTATTTAAAAAACAAATATGTTTATAAATCAAGTTACATGTCATAAAACAGATTTATTGTTATTATTAAAAGGAACATTTTCTTACTATTTAAATTAAAAACTTTGTCCTCAGGCTCAAGGCAAAAAAGAAAAGGAAATTTTAAATGGTTTGCAACGTTTTGAGCATGCGTTCCCTCTTCTTCAGGTTTTTACTGCAGCATACAAAATATAAAACAGTTAATTTCACGTGTAAAAATGTATGCACATATGCCAACACTTACAACATTACTATTTAAGAACATTTTCACAGAATATAAAATTCCAAATTACATTGGGCCCTATCGGAATTTTGTTTCCCATGTAATATTTTGTTCGCACGGAATATTACACCCGATCGTGAACCTTTGAAATGAATTTCCCACGGAATAAATTCTACCAACCAAAAAAATTAAAAATGACTTCAAAGATAGTTTTCGTATATGTTCTATAGTGTTTTAACAAGAATAAAGTAGAAATTTCCTTGGATTATAATAAACATCCCATTATCGCCAATATGTTTTCATAAAATATCCCAAGCAAATCCACGACAAGAAAGCGATGAAACTTATTAACATTAAAACATACATGTATCCACTTTCACCAGCAACCATTTACGAAAAATTAAAGTTGGATTTGGAAAACTTGTCGTTTGTCTTGTATAAATCATCATCATCATCTTTTTGATCAAATGTCATGTCATTTAATGTTTTTAATTATTTCATAGATTCCCTAATGTCGTTTTCCAAAAACCAAATCGGGAGTGATTTGGAGACTTTATCTGTCAGATCTGACAGATAAATTCTCCAAATCACTCCCAAACATGTTCCAAAATGCGGTTTGGAGACACTTTTTGGAGTGAATTTTTCACTCCCGTTTCAGTTTGGGTGCAAGGGAGTGAATACCAATACATAAACAAACTGTCATCATGACTGTTTGTCAAAGCAAGCCGCAGTTTCTATTTAATTTTTGTCAGCTCCAAAAGCCCGCGATAGTTAATAAATTTTCTTTAGAAAACCATTAAATAATTTTTAAAATTCAAGTGAACGATTTTTAGACTTGTTTTCTGCTTTAACGTAAAAGAAAAAATCTAGCAAGTGTACCACTACCAATGCAATCACTCCAAATCTGTCACTTCGCTTAAAACGAATTCCAAAATAAAACGAAAAAGGAGTGAAAGAGTGAATTTGTTTTTGGAAAACGACATAAGCCATCTTATTTATTAGCATTGTTTTGACAATTCGAAATCAATCAAAAAGAATTTATTGTGCGTTTTCTGACATTTTCATCCGTATGTATTTTTTTTATCCAGCCATACCTTTAAATTGTATGTAAGACCATAGTAATAATAAAATAAATAACATACTTTTTTCCGTTCCGAAATGCATTTTATTGGTGGACCATGACTGTTCACCTCGGTTTCGGTATTTTTCCATAACTTGAATGTCTTCTTTTTCTCTCGTAGAGGTAAATTCATTTGAAATGTCGATTTTTTTCCCCATGATATTTACCAACAGTTCAAGTTGTTTTTGGTTAACTGGGGTGGAATCGCGTAAAGTGATATTTGATAGTTGACAGTCAAAATCAGAAAAATCGGTCTGTGTAAGCTGATAATCAAATTTGACAATCATATTTTTGTGACTAATTGAAGTGACACCGGTAAATAGGTGTAGTACAAGACTTTGACGATGGCCTCCTCATCGGCATCTAAGCCAACTCCATAAGTTTTTTTAAAAAAGTTTTGATTTGCCGTCAGTTTTTTTTTCGCGTTCTCCAAATCTATGGAAGTGAATAAAAAATCAAAATACACCTTTTTAAACTAAATTACAAAAAATGTCTACCCTTTTCCACTCTCGTATGGTTTTTGTATGTGGCCCATTCTCGTTGAAGGACTTCGCAAGCTTCTCCCACAGCAATTTATGCAACTCTTTTCCGTTGCTTCCACCGGAATATGATTTTGACAAGTGCACATTCTCCTCCATAAAAGCCGTCATTATTTTGATTTGGCTTTTATTAGTCTGACCCCTATGCATAAAAAAGTAATTAGATTATTAACTTCTTGGTTTTAGATTAACTTATATTTTTATTTCTACTTTCACCTATCAATATTACTTTTAATAAATTATTATTCGTCGACCTCGTGTCTCGTGTGATTGCGTCCTTCTCCTGTGAAATTTGTAAACGTTTAATTGAAAGAAATACAAATTTGACAGCTTTCAAACATTTTCTCTTTAAGTGATACCAAATAATTTGATAGTAAGAAAAAATGACAGTCAACTATCAAGTGCTTCAGTTCATATCCGGATCTTCAAACTATCCGGATATCCGGATATCCGAACAGGAATGTTTTGAGACAGCTGATATCCGGATATCCGGATAGTTTCGGATATCCGGATATTTCGGATAGTTTGATATCCGGATAATTTGGATATCCGGATATCCGGACCCAAACTGAAAAATTATTTTCTTGTAGCATTTGAATACATCTTTGTTATTCACACTGACACATTCACATATGATTGAAAAATCTACACGTTGCCTTTCAGTCTCTCACCAGACGGTTTTCAAAGACTTTTGGGGCTGACAAAGAAAAAAATTTAATGGCGCAGCTAAAAATCGTATCAAATATCACATAACTTTTCAAACTACACAAAAGGTATAGAAGACTGTATAAGTATCGATTTATTTTGAGATCCGGATATCCGGATACCGAGAAGTATTCGGATATCCGACACCATCCGAATATCCGGATATCCGAAATATCCGGATACTTTGAAGCACTAACACTAACACTAACACCTTACGCGATTCCACCCCTGAATTCGCTCTTGAGTAAAAAATATAAACAAATGTTTATACTCATAACAAAATAGAAAACAAACATAAGTATTTTTGCACTTACATTTCTGTGTTTACTTCTTTTTCCAAAAGTGAATGCAAAACAAACCCAGTAAAATGACAGAAGATTTCCCATGGGAAATTCATTCACCATCGCTCAAAATTCCGCAAGGAACTTTCGAGCATCATTGCCGATACCAATTTTCTGAATATGGGAAATGTTTCCAAGTAAACACTACCACTATGTCCCTTTCTGTGTTGTATTATTTGTGTATATTGCACCTAAGTTGTCGCAGTCCGACCGTTGACAGGATTCTGTGTGTTGTTGATATGCAGCATCTCCAGCAACATTCTCTTGTTTTGATTTCTTTCTGTCTCCAGAATTATGATGCATCTAGGTTCGACCTATGGTTATGTTAAATGCAATGGAGAGCGAATGCCGGTTTTTCATACCCACCATTGTTGAAATCCAATCTATGACCTGAGAGACGTGGGCATTGGGCAATCAAGTTCAACACCGCCTAAACATTTTCAAAAATAGCACTCACTCTTCATTGCCTTGAACATGACCGTAATAAAATAAAAATTAGGGCGGTGTTGAAGCTGATTGCCAAAAATTGGTTGCCTCTTTCTTAGCATACATACCATGTTGTCAAATCATGTGTTACCACTGACATCCAGAGAGGATGGAAATTTTGGTACAGTTTGAAAGAATTTAGTAAATTTAGTACTTTACGAAAAAAAGATAAACAACCAACCAAAAGTTGTTTTCGATGCATTTGACACCATTTACGAAGTACTATTGAAATTATTCTCTACTAGTACAATCTTCGGTATGATCGTATGACATTCATGTTGTAACAGTTTGTATGCTCAAAACCATAGAAAGAGGAAAACCTTACACAAAACACATCGTGTTCTATCCACAGCTCTGGCGTCTAGAATCTAGATGTCCAGAAACTGATTTTACGAACACAATTTCATGTACAGCTTTTACGTATTCAAAGATAGATTTTTAATAACAAAAGCTACAATATCAGCAAAAGAATATTAAAGAGAAATCTTAGTTGCACTTTATAGAGAAATCTTAATAAATTTTTAGAATCTTGAACTACAATTCTTTGTTAGTGCTTAAGAGCATAGGCGGATCCACGGGGGGGGGGGGGGGGGGGGGTTTCGGGTCCGGACCCCCCCCCCCCCCCCCAATGGGGAAAATAAAAGATGTTATTTGTAATATTTATCGGCTCCTAATGTTCAAATTTAGTTACGGGACGGAAAAATATAGCATGAGCAAGACAAAAAAGTAAAGGAGAAGTAATATTATTATTTAAAAAATTCAAGAACTTTATTGATCATTATTACATTTCATAAAAAACTGAAGAACATGCTACCTCAAATACTAGTAAATTTTCGAGGTTTTTTGAAAAATTTCGCTAGAATTTCGTCCACGGCAAATCCAATATGGGTATGGATATTTAAAGAAGCAAGACTATTTAGTCGTTCCTGTCCCATCGTATTTCTCAGGTAAGTTTTGATTCTCCTCAACGTCGAAAATGGTCTGGAGTTGCTGTAGTTACAGGTAGTACTGCCAACTGCCAAGACTCGCAAAATATATCGACATTCTTGAACGAATTGCTACTGATAACCTGAAAAATATCGTCAGATTGATGTTTGCATATGTGTCTCGATCCGATAAAAGTGACTTACTTGGCAAAAAATCGGTTGTTGGATCATGATTGCTTACACAAGTTCTTTTACTGAATATTCATGAAGCGCAATCAGAAATTGTAACATCGCTATTTTTTCACAAAATATAAATTCAGAGAAACGATTTTTCACATTGGTTTGAATGGTACATCAACGCCTTTCAGAGCGTGCCGTGTAAGCTTTCACTTTTGCCTAAAAGGTGCCTTTTCTCGGATCGCGTCACATATAAACTTTTTTACATGTAAATTTTTGATCGAAAGATACTAACCAGTAAAGCATTAAGCGCATTTTGGATGTTCTGGCCGTTGGATCTGGATTCGTTGCCTCCCACATCTTTTCTGACAGAAAATTTTCTTTCGATCAATCCGATATATTTTCGTAAAATGTGTAGAAGTCAGCGCATTTCTTTTCGTTAAATTCTTGTTTAAAAAACTTTGGAAAATGGATTTCTGTTCCGAGAACCGAATTTTGAGCTGAGAAATGAACGTATCAAGAAACGGAATGTAGGAAGAAATTCTGTAGTAGTCTTCAATACTTTGTGCTTGAACGTTGCAACGATTTTTTTGTTGATTGCAACGGCGCCGGCGGCGGCGTGGCAATTTCATTAACTGATTCCATAATGTGACAGGCGATTTGGAATTCAACAGTCGAAATCGCTGTCAAAAGATGCAATGCATTTTGCGAAGTATCTCGATATTTCCACGTTTTGATTTCTTCCAAAGATTCAATAACAGCCGGTTGCAATTCAACTTACGTTCCAACTACTTCATGAGACTGAGCCCACTTGGTAGGACAAACAGACTTCAACTTTTGTTTTTTTTTTCTCACTTTTGTTTGTCATTTTTGAAATTTCTTGGTGTAGAACGTCTTGTCTTTTAGGCCAGTGAAAAAAATGCTTCAATCGCTCCGATAGTTCCTAACGCATTTTTGATTCCTGACACTTCGCACGCTGCATTGACTGCCAAACTAAAGCTATGTGCAGCGCAATGTACATAAATTGCCAGGGGGAAATACGATCTCAGATGAGCCTGTGCACCAATGAATTGGACACTCATTGCCGGAGATCCTTCGAATCCTTGGCCATACATATATGAGCAATCGACGCCAACATCATGTAAATAATTTCTGATTGAATCTGCTAAACCTCGTATATATAAATAAAATTTTGAGTAATGGACCCCCCCCATGCCCAAATCCTGGATCCGCCACTGCTTAAGAGTGTGAGTGTGTGACATCTTACCTCACAGACGATTTATTACTTATTATTGTGCATTGATGATTAATCCATTATTTCCACCATACTCATACGTCATACCTTATTTTATATGAGATTTACTTGATTTGGGAACAAGAACAAGAACCAGGAATTCTTTTTCGAACAACTACAAAATCTACTTACTTACACATCATACTTCATACATCAATACTTCGTGTATTATGCTGAAGCCATGCTCCATGCACCAGCACCATACACTCTTTCGGTTGCACAGATAGAAACAGTTATATATACCAGTACCAGAGTGTCTGAATTGCTTTGTTCTAATGGCCGTTGTTTGGAGGCAAGCGGTTGTGGTGAATCAGTGGTGCTGTTTACTGACCGTCCGCTGCCGCGCCGTCGTTTCCTGTCCGTTCACATACGCGAAATTTCACATCTGGAAGCACGGCCTTCCGTTTGGTGACTCCGTTTTGTTTGGGTATTTCATTTCACTTGGATATTTTGAATGGCGCGAAAGTAGAAATATTTTTCATCGGACATAATATGTACCTACATCTTACACCCAAGCCAAAAAAAGAAGATAACACTAAAAAATAAACCAAAGAAACTGTTTCGGCGCAATTCATTCGAAGACAGTGTCTGTCTGTAGTTGTTCTTTTTCTTACTTTACGTTTTTTGTTTTTACTTTCCGTGGGATATTTTTAGAACGAAAAACGCTGACTCTGAGACTCCCTTTCTACTATGTAAAACTCTAATTTTTTTTGAGTGCAATTTGAATTCAGTTCAGTTCTGGATTTAGTTTTAATCGCGTTTTCAATGCGTTCTGTTTGATTACTTTAACGATGAAGGCGGAGCGGTGTTTTTCATGGAGTATGAAGAGTTTGTTCATCCCTTCTGTTAAGTTAATAAAGTGTGAAAATATCTACAATGATAGTTTTGTGTTGGCATTGCTTTTGTGATGTTTTTTTTATGTGAAAAATGTTTACCAATGGATAAAAAAACGCATACCTACATAACAAGCATTTAATTTTAAAGTTTACAATTGGGTTTGTTGTACTTATTTATGTCGGAAAGTGGTTTAAACTTATAAAATACTTCTTCCGGTAGAAGAATGGGCTTGCCATAATTTTTTTGTTTGTTTAGAAATCCGTGATTAATAATATGCGAAGCGACAACAAGAGCCAAAAATTAATTGCAGGCAACGAATGAGTACCTACCTAATATCTTAATTTTACCACTAGGTACCTTCCTTTTTCAGGAGTGTTTTGGTTTATTTAATTTAACCAAAGGTTAGATTAAACAAGTAGGTAGTCTTTTTCAAAAGGGCAGTACAAAATGCTTTTAATACTCCAGAAAATAATTTAAAATTGGTTGTGCCACCGTTAGGTTAAAAAAATATGAGTTATGAGGAAACAGGTGAATATCTAAGCCAGATTTCAATAATTTGATGGAGAAAAACAAATTAAAATGTGAAAAAATGAATTCCTATATGTGAACCTCCAATACTAGGAAAAACCTAAAATCATGTTTCATTGAAAATGGTTTTTTTTTTTTTGATTTGAGAGTAAATCTTTCCAATTTCAATGAAAACTCTATTAGTAAGCCTATATGTAGATCATACCTTATTGTATTGTTAAAGTCCTTCTTTTAGTTTGGAGTTACTATCTAATATCTATACTACACAAGTAGGTACATATTTCTGTTTGTCGTTACGTTACTCATTGCTTAGGTATTATTTTGAAAGATAAGTACAAAAGTGAATATATTTTCACTTTCTTGGATACACTTGAAGATAAGGACATTCGGGGTTTATACTTTATAAAGAAGGGAATTTTCAAATTTCCAGTATGGTTGGTATACCCAAATAAGAGGAAAACAGAAATGATTTTACGCTGACTGTTCGGTTCGTTGCCAAAAATATACAAGTTTAAACTTAAATTATATTGAGATTGATCGTGGAAAAGAAAGTTTTTTTGTGCAAACCATGCTTTTTTTTGTTAAATTCTTTAATATTCTGGTAATTTGTAGTTATCTATATCTAGTTATAATACAAATGCTTGCGGAAAAAAGTAATACCTACGAAGACACCACTGATTCCTTGCACTCGGTATGCCACTTTCTTTTTATTTCGCACATACCGCGCAAATCAGTAGGTGTTCATTAAAATGTATGTATTCAGTAATTTATCGGTACCAAAATTGTAACGAGTTAACTGAGAGAAGCAGTATTGCACCGACACGGGGCAGCCTAAAAAAAATTTAGGTCTTGAATGTCACTCAAACTAACAACTTCTCTTGAAGTTGCACAATGCACATCCAGATTTGTTAAATTAGAATAAAAAATATACTCCTAAACTGTTTCCGTTGGGTATTGTATGTATACCTTAAAAAAATATAATAGAATGCAGGGAAAATATATATTATAGTTTTGACTGGCTAACAATTTTTTTTTAACAATGTTATATGAAACCATTGCTCAGGGTTTACTTAAAATGTATCTACCTACATACCTAAATACAATCCAAATAACAAGGTTGAGTAAACAAATAGTGAGTTTCCTTAGATGTTACACATGAGCGACGCATACAAAGCTTACATATAAATTATTAAGTGACAACACATTCACTTCCTGCTATAAGTGTTTCCAATTTTTTTACACTTACGAGTATTGAAAAAGTTTATAACTAAAGTCTTATAAAAGAAAAACACGCTAATACGAAAGGCATTCCAAAACACCATGTACAGTCCCATAAAGTTGCGTGCCAATTTTGTATCATATATACAAAAAACGTAAAAATGACAAAAAAGCACTGACATAAGAAACTTATTCTGATACAAAATTTCATTCACCAGAAAGAAAATAAAATGTTTGCCAGAAATTGTCTATTATAAACATCCAAGTTCATAATTACCCATGGTCCTTGGAACGTCCTGAACGCACCGTTACTGAAAAGACATTCAGTAATACATTCATTCAAAAAAGGCCGTACATTAATTCATAACTGACAGGGACAAATTCCACAACATTGAGCACATTCATAAAAATTTAGTTTGTCAGACTAACTGAAAAACTTATTCAGTGCGGTAATCTAAATTAAATGTCAGGCTAAAATGGTATTGTAATTCCCCTCTCAATTATGCGAGGTTAAGTGGATGAGAAATAAATAATTTCTTGTAGTTGATTCAAAATAGTTCTAACTAGAATTCAACACTTCATTTTTCAATATTTAAATGCAAATAACCAGAATTTGAATAAATCTCGAACAAAAATTTTGCAAACCATTTTCTTACAAAAATATTTCTTTTGTCATGTAGGTAGGCAATTTTCTCTGATATAATAGCTCAAGAAACTAGATTTATTTTTCAATCGGTTTTTCTTGACTGAATAACTGAATTTATAAAAACTGACAGCGTATGAATTTCTAGCTGAAAAACTTAACGTTTGACCGTTCAAAGGCCAAAATAAGTTAATTTATCTAGAAAACTAACTTTTGATGAATGTGCTCATTCTCTTTAATTTGACATGAATAAATTTGTTTGTTTATTGTTTTTGACAAAAAATGTCATGTAAGAAGAAACACTTTGTCTATTAAAAGTAAACTAAAAATTTTAAATGAAGTTAAACAACGAAAAATAAGAAAAGAAATTTATTCACATATCGGAAAGCACTTTATTTAAAATTAAAAAGAACTTGGAAAATTTTGAGAATAAAAATTACCTATTTGGAAAAAATTTTTAACGAAAAAAGAAACAAGTAGTCACATCATGAAATAAAGAAAATGTTTAAACAATGTGTTTTTTAACGTTTTCACCACGAAAGCAATAATCCTTACTTACTTACTTGGGTGGGCATTACAGTTCGGGGTGAACCTGGGCCTCAACCAACATCCTTCTATAACGATTCCGATTTCGGGCGAGCTCTCTCCAGTTTCGCACTCCTAGTCGGTTGAGGTCTTCATCCACTTGATTGCGCCACCTAAGACGAGGTCTTCCCCTTCCGCGATTTCCCTGCAATGTGCTTTCGAACACCCGACGAGCCGGAGCGTTTGGGTCCATCCGCTCTACATGGCCCAACCATCGTAGCCTCGCGATGCGTACTCTTCTGGCTATGCCCATGTCGCGGTACAGCGCATACAGCTCGTTGTTGTATCTTCTTCTCCACACATTGTCTTCGCATAGGGACCAAATATCATGCGGAGAATTTTTCTTTCGAAACGACCAAGAGTTTCCGCTTTCGATAAGGTCCATGCTTCCGCGCCGTAAAGTAGCACTGGCATGATCAAGGTCTTACAGGGTCACCTTGGTTTTTCTAGAGATGGTTTTGTTTCTCAATTGCCTTCTTAACCCAAAGAAGCAGCGGTTGGCAAGAGTTATTCTCCGTTTGATCTCCGCACTGATGTTGTTGTCCGTGTCTACAGCGGATCCTAGGTAGACGAAGTTCTGTACTACCTCGAAGTTATGTCTGTCTATTGTGACGTTTTGTCCAATTCGTCGATGTTCTGTGTCCTTGTTTGATGACAGCATATACCTCGCTTTGCCCTCATTAACCATCAAACCCATTTTTGCCGCTTCTGTTTCAATACTCGCAAAAGCACCTATGACATCACGCTTTTTTCTTCCCATTATGTCAATATCGTAGGCGAGCAATTGTACAGACTTTTGAAAGATTGTTCCTCTGGTGTTGACGTTTGAGTTTCTTACAATCTGTTCAAGTATGATGTTGAAGAAATCGCATGACAGTTTGTCCCCTTGCCTAAAACCTTTTTCGACATCAAAGGTCTCGGTGAGTTCTTTACCAACCTTGACGGAGCAGAGTGAATTCTCCAAAGTCATCTTGCATAGTCTTACGAGCTTTGCAGGGATGCCGAAACTAGACATGGCTCTGTACAGCTCGTCTCTGTAAATACTGTCATACGCGGCCTTGAAATCGATAAAGAGGTGGTGAATATCGATATTATGTTCTCGGGTTTTTTCCAAGATCTGCCGTATTGTGAAAATTTGGTCTATTGTGGACTTCTCTGGTCTAAAACCACATTGATAAGGACCTATCAAGTTGTTGACGTGGTGTTTCAGACGTTCACATATTACAGCAGACTAGATCTTATAAGCGACGTTAAGGAGGCTTATCCCTCTATAATTGGCGCAATTGTGAGGTTCTCCTTTCTTTAGGATCGGGCATACGATACTGAGGTTCCATTCAACGGGCATGCTTTCTTCCGACTATATCATGCAGATCAGCTAGTGCATGCTCCTTTCCAACTGGTCTCCAGCTGCCTTGAAAAGTTCGGCATCAAGGCCATCTGCACCTGCAGTCTTATTTGATTTAAGTTTGCATTTGGCAAGCTTAACTTCCTCTAGGTCGGGAGAACGGCATTCTTGATCATCGTCCAAGCTGAATGGGGCAATCTGCCTGACAGCGGAATTTGTGTCCTCATCGCCGTTAAGCAGTCTGCAGAAATTATCTTTCCAGATCCTCAGTAGCGACTGTGACTCTATAACTATGTTTCCCTGCTGGTCTTTACAGGCTTGAGTTCGGGGTTTGCCACCCTGGCAGGATCTTTTTACCTTTTGTAAAACTTCCGAATCTCGTTCCTGTCATGGCTTCTCTCTATTTCCTCAAACGAGCGCTTCTCATGCTGCTTCTTTTTCTTTTTGAGAAGTCGGTGTTCTTCCCTTCTTTTCTCCTTGTAGATCTCGTTATACTGATCGTAAGCAGCCCTTGTTTGTTTTTGCATCAGCATTTGTCGTGCTTTTTGTTTGTCTTCATTTGCCTGCCTGCATTCTTCATCAAACCATGGGTTTCGTTTTGGTGGTCGAGTGAAACCCAGAACCTCAGAGGCAGAGGTTCTGATGGCTTCTTGGCATTGCTGCCACTGGTCTTCAATGCTTAATGCTGGCGTCATGGGATTCAAGGATAATTGAAGGGAATCGTCGTCTTTCGCTTCTGTGGGGGCGTGGGCGCATATAAGGCTAATGTTGGCGAATTTAGCCCTGATGCGGATGGTCATTATACGCTCATTGACTGGATTTTGGCTAATCACCTTATCCCTGAGTCTTCCTCTAACGACAAATCCGCACCCAAATAAGCGCTGTTTCTGTTGTCTGTAGCAGTCGCCATAGTAGATGTCACAGTTTTTCATCTTCTTTATGCCCGGTCCACTCCATCGCACTTCTTGGATGGCGGTTATGTCTGCTTTGCAGCAGTCCAGGGCGTCCGCTAATTCTACAGCTGCACGTAGTCCGTTAAGAGATCTTACGTTCCACGTGCAGATCCGGAGGTCATTGTTCTTTTTTCGTTTGCCTGTGTCGTCATCTTTGAAATTATTATCGTTATCCGAGCCTGTTTGTTGTTTCGGAACAAGGTCTTTTTTACGTGGTTGGGTAGTTAACCCCACGCACAACCCCCAACCTGGAGGGCCAGGTCCTTTTGGATCCCTTCGGACACAAAGGGCTGGAATATCCAGTGTCAGTACCCTGCTGCAGGGGTGTGAGTGCTGCCGTTGGCTCACCAGGAGCTCATCCGCCACCATCTCTACTTCAATACCCTGTCCTAGTATTGAAAGACCCTGAAAGAACTTTAAACCAAATATGTTGGAGTAGCTCCTTCAGGGGTTTCTTCTTTTTTGGCTGCTGAAGTCCACCGTTGATTCTGTCCTTCGAATTCATCCGCTGGGACATTTACACGAAAGCTCTCGTAGACCACTGAGATTCGTGCAGTCAGTCATTGTTCGCAGAGCAATTATAGTGTTGATCACAATTCTTTTGTTCCGTATTCCTTTGTCAACACTCGCACTTACTAGTTTAGCAGGTCAGCTCTGGACGGAGCATCCCAGGTCCCAGTGGATACCGCTTGGAGGTATAGTAAGCACAATTGACGTGTACTATAAGTTGCAGCATCTGGGCGCCGCCAAGTTGGCACCAGTCAGAGCCTACCCGAATAGTACAACGCCCGTCCACCAATAATCCTGAAAGTAAAAATCATGGAAACAAAAATTTGGAATAAAAAAAAATTTGAAAAAAATGTTGAATGCAAAAATCTAGATTTAATAATATCGCCACGTTTTCTGATATCTAAGTTTGCACTCTAACCAATGTTAGGGCGAAATATCTTTAGTTTTTCAGTTTTTCTCTAAAACGAGAGTTTAGATAGCTGCCAAATTGTATTTAATATGTATTTTCCTTCTTTATACTCATATGATGTAGTCCCATTGTTAGCATTTTTAGGAACAGAAATTTTAGAACAGCCTAGTTTTTTTGCTTCCCATGTACATCGAGCTTAATTTTGTTACATATAATGCCACAAAGACATAGCTATAGTGGTATCTAATCTGTGTAGGTACCTATCTATTTCTTTTTTTTTTTGCTTGTATCGCGGTTCACACAAATTCATTGAGAACTCTCTTTACCTTTATTGCATTTGAACTCAACATCACTGACAATAGAAGGAGTGAATAAAACCCATGTAATTCTTGATTTTGAAATTTCTCCATCTAGAGGAATCATAGTCAAAGCTGAATTTATAGGCAACTTTCTTAATTACTTACTTAGGTGAGCATTACAGTCGGGGTTAACCTAATCCTCAACCTACACCTTTCTATAGCGACTTCGATTTCGGGCGAGTACTTTAGGTCGGTTGAGGTTTTCTTCCACTTGATTGCATCACCTCAGACGAGATCTTCCCCTTCTGCGAATTCCCCGCAATGTGCTTTCGAAAACCCGTCGAGCCGGAGCGTTGATGTCCATCATCAGTTGTTGTATCTTCTTCTCCACACATTGTCTTCGCATACGGGACCATGCAATTTCGATATTAGCAAGGGTTTCATCATCCGCCTTCGATAAGGTCCAAATCGATAAAAAGATGGTCTATATCGGATATTATATTCTCCAAGACCTGCCGTAATGTGAAAATTTGGTCTATTATGGACTTTTCGGGTCTAAACCACATTTATAAGGAGCTCTCGAATTTATGACGTGGGGTTTCAGACGTTCACATAATACAGCAGACAAGATCTTATATGCGACGTTAAGGAGGCCTATTTGTCTATAACTGGCGCAGTTGTGTGGATCTCCCTTAATGTTGTGTAACAAGCAAATAGTTTTTATTTTAAAGAAAAAAAGCTTTTATTATAAAATTAAATCATATCACACAACACGGAGACCAACACATAAGTACAATTTTTTATGTTACATTTGAAGTAATCGATAGACGATAGTTATTGAAAAGACGAAATATATCCTAAAGTATATTATAGTCCTGAAACCCAACGATAAGCCGATAAGCAGCTTCTTTTTAAATATACACAGCATATCACATATTTTAAAAAAATACCATTGTTTGTTTTTGTTGATTTAGAAATTGTGTTTCGTACCTATTCTAATTATGTATACCTACAATATATTACTAACACTGCTTTGTTTTGGAAGAAAAGTACTACAGTTGACCATAATATAAGAACAAATCGCTTAACAAATGCTTTCATTAATAAAATCTATTCAATATAAAGGAAAATCGGATGCACGTAAAAAACCTGCGCTTTTTCAATGGACTTAAATTCCAATGGAAATGCACTTCAACTATGAATGCAAACGAACAGCAGTAAGATATTTTGATTTTGTTTTAATTGGGTTTTATAGCAAATCAGTTCGTTCCTTCATTTCGTTAATTATAAGATTAACTTTCAATTACATGTCATCAACAATATGATCAAATGATTGTTATGTTCATCACTGGCAGCGAACAAAAAACTTTTTAGAAACTCCAAGGTATCTGCTATTGAAAATTTTTGTATGACCTGCTGTTTGTTCCCCCAGTTGTTAAAAGAACTTGGTGAAAACTGTTTACATATGCAAAACAGGCACAATGTTTTATCACAACAAAAGACAGTAAATCTTCTTTTCGCATTTGTGTGTGTGAGATAGTGCCCCTCTTGAATATAAAAATGAGCTAAGAATTTTGTAAAGAACGCATTACCTAGCATGAATGACAGGCTAAGTTGACATGCTTGCACAGTGCATACTGGCCTTTGGGGTGTAGAGTCAATGTTTGAAGAAAAAAGTTTATGCAGTTATTAGTTCATAACACCTTTTTTTCTTAGGCACAAATCTTAGTTGCAATTTTTTCAACACTTTCTTTTTTATTTTAATGAGTGCTCCATTTTCGCTTATTTGATCTGTCATATGAGCAAGCTAAACTTTTCTTATTTTATTAACATTATATGTACCTATGTATAAGTATTTTTACACTCGCAAGGTTTTCTTTCCTTTTTGGAAACATTAATATTGCTGAGTCATTAGCCGAGTACCTACACACTATACAATTAGTTAGACAGACTTCGTTTGACAGTTGTTTGATGGTCGGATGTAGTTTGCATTCAGACTATCAAGCTTGTCGTCCAACTTTATGTCATATGTTCCTCCGCTCCATCCAATTTCAAAGTTCTCAAAAATATTTGAAAATCTTCCAACAAGTTGGTCAAGAGCGGTCGTTTGAGGGTTCACATTCAAGCCAAAGTCTGTCCAACTAATTGTACAGTGTGAACGGCTCTATTTGCTTTGGAAGACATTTTAGTCGATCGAGTTAAAAAAAAAATCTCCATCCAAAATTTATTGCTAGCCAAATGTAGGTAATCCATTACTGGCAGAATGGTTTTGATTAATCACCAATGACTGAGTTACTAAATTAGAAAAAAACATTCGTATACGAGGGTGGGTCAATAAGTCCGTAACTTATTGACTTTTGAGAATACTTGAGAATACTGAAAAATAAAATAACTTTTTATGAAATAACTTTTTATACATTCAAAAAGTTATGGACCTATTGAACCACCCTCGTATTATGTTATTATGTGAAGAGAGTTCGAGCAGGCTCTTAATAGTATTTTCGATTATTAACTGAAACTTTCAGAGAATTTTCGACGCCTACAAAAAAGTTCTTTCAGAAAACTTGCAAAATACTGTTATATTAGTGTGTACAGGATGCTAAAAAGTCTTGACTCGATTGACTTTTCATCTCCAAATCCGATCGTCAAAAACTGAAAAGTCCTCTTTTTTCCTTACTAGGTATGGTTGAAAGGATTGTGCAATTGTCCCGAACTCTGTTTTGTCAAACTATCTATTTAAGTGAACACCTTCCATGCCATAGTCTTGAACACTAAACCCGTACGGCGCTTCCATGCCGAAAATTCGAAGTCTTTTGAACCTCTGATTTCAATATGTGGATTCACCGAATAAGTAATTGAAATATTGATTGGCGAAATCACTTTCGACAAAGTAATTCTAAGCTGAATTTGATTTTGGGGCTAACCTGAAAAATTAGAGTTTGGAAAAATCGAACGTCTTAATTGTTTTTTGTGCAAAAAATTGAGGAAACTCTGTCTTTCGTTTGTAGTAGGCATGTTAAAAAAATATCGATATTTTGTTTTTGATATACCAATATATATCGGCGATATATTTTTTCCCGATATATCGATATATCGATACTAAATTCTCAGTATCGAAAACATGTAAAAAAGCGATATTTTATGATGTCAAAGTTGAGAAACGAGCTTTACTGTAGAATAATTTTTTTCTTAAAATATGGCCAAGAATCACACCCCAAAGGATAATACACGAAGTACGGAACATCCTGTATATCGATACATTTTTCCATCTCCGACATCCCTAGTTTGTAGAATCAGAAAAAAGTCAGGTTTTTGTTATTATTAGGAAAGATTCCACTGTTTAAAAGTTAAAAAATCTAATTTTTTTATTTTACCATAAATAGATTGGTAAGGCTGTTCTATATGAAATTTTTAACTAGTTGTTTGTGAAATGCGAACCTTTCACGTAATAAACAGGCATGCTTACCAACGCCACGGGCACCATATGCAATAATATGAATGAATGAACGCGATCAGCACCCACCCAAATTTTAACAGTATACATTTTATAAATAAAAAATTAACAGCCCCATAAAAGCTGGAGATTTTCTACTTGACATGGTACAAGAAAGGTTTCAACTAAATTGGTTTAAAAGACCTACAACTTTTGTAGTAACAATTTTTTTTTACACATATTATTAATTTATGTAAAAAATTCAAACAACCAAGTTTTGGGTTTTTTTTTCTATGTTTCTCAAAAATTGTATTTCCTTTTCTTGCCTAGCCCTTGAATTTTTTTTAATATCAGAAATTTTTAACGAACAAAAATTCAACAGATTTTTTTAAAATTGCAGTTTTTTGACGTGAAAAGATTTTCAGGATGCTTTTTCGAAGTTTTGATTTCTTAACGTATTCCTTATAGCTTTATTTTTGACACTAACGAAATATCATTGGCATCAATATGTTGAAAATTTTCAAATCATCTTTTGACATTTAAACTCCCATATCAAACTCCCAGATCAATAAAGATGCTTATAGCATTAGATATAGAAACATTCAATTCATTCCGATGTCAGTTTTCTTGACTCAAGGAACTTTTTCTCCCATATTTCTTCGTTACGAGAAGTTCTCTACGAAGTTATCATTTGCATGTGGAAATGTATTGGAGTTTGGAGCGGGTTCATGACCAGATTAAAAACTATATGGTTTGAGCTTGGAATCAATGAACGGCTATTTCACCTTCGTTGTTAGACTAACTGACCCGCCCGACGAGTATCGGGCCATACGGTGATCACACACGGCACCATTATTAGATGCATGTATGTAGTACATAATTAAGAACGATTGTACTTCAACAGATATTGTAAAATATTAGTCACGAGTTATTGTGCTCGAAATTGAGAACATTTGGTCTGTGTTCTTACTGCACTACTCTCAAATAGGGATAAAATAAAATCTTTGATAGATATTATAGCATAGGGTGCTGAAAGAATTTTAGAAATCTGTCCAGCAGTTTTTAAATACTGCTTTACATTTGCGTTCCCATGGAATGTGAGAATGAATTAAAGTCTTTTATACTCAGGAATAATGTGGAATTGAAATGGTAAAATTATTTTTAAAATTGGCCCAGTATTTTCTCAGCTCCCGTTTCCCTTTCCGTTATCGTGGGAACAGGGGGATGAGATATATTGTATTTTACTCGGGGATAACACCGCATTTTAAGGGAAACAATTTTTTGAATCGGTGGTTTTTGAATTCGTTCTCGTTTCCGTTAGAATATGGGCAAAATAAACTACTTTAACGGCGAAGTAATTTTTAAAATTTGTCGAGTAATTTCTATGTTCCTGAGTATGTTGCCCTTCCCGTATCGTTGTCGAGGGAATATGGTGATGAAATATAGTCTACGTTCCTAGGGGATAATGCATTTTAAAGGTGAAAGAATTTTTGAAATGGGTCAAGTGGTTTCTAATATAGTTAACGTTTTCGTTTCCGTTCCCGAAGAAATATGGGGATGAAATAAAGCGTATGTTATTTCCTAGGCACTAAAGACTAGACCATTGTTTTCCAAATTGCATAGTACTCGTAGTGTATAGATAAAAAGGACATCCGAATTCACGCTCTTACTGTCGGTCGCAAGAAGTATAAAGAAAAAAATAATAAAATAAACTTAAATTTTGTTTTTCTGACATATTTAAAAGCAAGCTCATATCGTGTTTTAGATTATGTTTACCAAAGATAACCAAAGCACTTATAGTGATTTTAAATACTTGAGAAAAAATGTTATTGTAATAAGTAAGTGCAGCTAAAAAATGTTGTATGGATTAATAAGACAGAACTATACTAAAATTGTTAAAAAATCTTAATAAACTCAAGAATTTAAAAATGCGGCTCTTCTCACCAACTGAAAAATCTCGAGAGAGCCCATCATATCTGTTATCCCCAAATGAACTGATCGGCACAAATGAGAACAGTGCCGAAGATTCTTTCAGCATGACAAATTCGTCGGTTAGTTCTGAGACACTTTTTTCTGGTATAGAGCTGTATGACGCGTCCTCTGAAAAAGATGAGAATGATGAAAACATTATTCCTATTACTTCGTTTACTTCAACGTCACTAAACGACCAATCGCATTTGCTAATCAAAAATAGCGTCCGAGACAGCGTTTCTCGATACTCATGGACTTTACACAATCAACCTGTTAAAATAATCGCATCTGAACCCAGTACTGGAGATAACCAAACTCTTACAAGCAACTGTGAAGTTACGGAAAGCGATTCTTCGGCCGACGAAAGGTTTTATGCAGAATGTTGTGATATCACTTTGGTTGATGATACGTATTCCAACTGGGATCCAAAAAATGAGGCGGAGCGAATGTTTTATCAAGTAGTTGAAATGCTGCGATGCGAAAAAGAGGTTTGTTTTGTTTGTAAAAAAAATTGTTTTATGTACTAACTTTAAATAAGATTTTTGATATTGCTTCTGAAGTTTTATTAATTGCTTAGTGGTGCAACCCTGAGACGCTCTTACTTTGTTCTTTTTAACTTTGTTCGGATGATATTGGTTTTGTGAGAACATGATTTATTAATTATGTTAAACTCAAACAATTTAAGTAACACTCACACTTCAGAGTGGGTTTAATTCGTTCAAATGCGGTGTTTGTGCATTGTCATGTAAATTAAAAACAACACATATAGATATACATTTTTGTTTCTTAAAATAGAAATATGTATGTACATTATTTAAGAATAGAAGAATAAAGTGGGAAACATATTTCTATTTAAAAAAGTAGAATTTTTGAAACTCTTTCAATTTAATTTTACAATAATAAAATTCAAGATGAATTTAAACCAAAAACAGAAAATATACATGTGTGTGCAAGTCACACACGGTATTCACCACATTCAGCGGCTAGTAGTGGGGACAGCAGATGCCTAACTTGCGATGCTGTGCTAAGTACAACATCGAAATCGAAATTCTTAATATAAAGGTTTTTAAACAAAATATAAAGCTGCCAAATTTTCCAGTTTCTAATACTTGTAAAATCTGAAAATTAAATAAAATCCTCAAACAAGTTTTTTTTTCTTAATTAAGTATGTAAGCTTTAAGATCTTGTTAAAAGATGTATGTATCGAGAAAAAATTTTAAATAATCAAAATTTTTCGTAAACAGCCTAAAATTTCAGTGATATAAAATTTCTTCAAAAATTGTGCTAGCCATTATCGAGAAATTCGATTTTGAAAAAATGGTACTATTTGAGGTACCGTTTAAGACTTTTTTTACGCATCATAAGAACAACAACTAAAAAATCACACGAAAAATTAATCTGAATCGTTAGTCATTTTCTAATAAGTATGTATTGGGTGTTTTTTTTAGAGGTATAGAACTTTGAAATGGAATAAAACAAAGATGATTTTTTTTATTGATATGAAATTTACTTTATTCGGAAGACAATCTTCTGGCATTATAATTTAAATATGATTTCTGGCATATGATCGCCACGGCTAACTCGGACGTAGTCTAGTCTGGAGGTCCAATTTTCGAATACTATTCTCCAAGTGGTCAATCGTTTCGGGCTTATCGGCGTAGATTAGCGACTTAACATATCCCCACAGAAAATAGTCAAGCGGCGTTAAATCGAACGATCTTGGAGGCCAATTCACGGGTCCGAAACGTGAAGCTATGCGGTCACCAAACGTTTCCTTCAGTAAATCAATTGTGGCACGAGCTGTTCGCGATACATGCGTATTTCGAGCAGAACTATTTTCAAAATAAATTTGCACAATTTGGAAGCGTTGTTCAGGCGTCAGTCTATTCATGTTGAAATGTCAAACCAAACTAAACATAAATCACTTGACATCTGACAAAATGGCCGCCAGTTAAAAAAGTGCCAACTTAAAGTTCTATACCTCTAAAAAAAACACTCTTTACTATAATATACATTATACATAGGTTGTATAGAATATAATGTTGTTTCAAGATCTAGAGACTCAATTGCAAAAACCTTTTTGTAGGCTAACCCATAGACCCTAACTGCAAATTTCGAGGAAAATCGGTTTAACGGTTAAGGCTGTAGATCCTTATACGAACAGGCAGACACGTAGCCATACAGGTAAACAGACTGGATTGCAGCAACTCCTTTTTTCGTACTCTTAATTGTAATCTTTTTTAAATTTTTTCTCCGCACGACTGCAAAACTTGCCCTATATATTACCCATAATCGCAAGTAAAAATATAAAGCATTATCAATTTATCAATAAGGGCCAACAAAACCTAACAAAGGAATCCGATGATAGGCTTTAATTCCAGTCATTAAGTTTTAATGTTGTATGTTGTGTTGTTGTGATTAGCTTTTAAAACTTAATAAAATACTATACACAGATGCACAAGTATCATTGATTGACATTTTGCAAAAAAATTCATCGAAGTAAAAGTAAAATATTTATTAATGAAAACATTGGTAGAACTATTCAACAAAAATTAAACACTCCCGCTATTAAGACGAAGTCAGTGTTCTATTTGTTTGGCAAAGCTTTCCGATGAATTCAGAGTCTTGAACACATTAACCACATGGAGAAGTAGTGTAAGAACTACAAAATGTCGGTAAATAAATTCGGTTCAAGGTATTTCAATAATTGTTAAACTAAGACCACTTGATCTGAAGAAAATGGTTTAAACTTTTGGAAAACTATAGTGTATTGTCGAGGTTTACTCGAGAACACTTTTTGTAGAACTAAAAATTGCTGTATGTTATTATTCTGATGAGTAAACCCAAATATTTGAATTTCCTTAATATTCTAACTCAAAACAATTTAATTACAGTAGGCTTTAAGCTCCGATAAAGTTGTAGAAGTAGCCAAAGAATTACAAGTGCACTTTTAGGTGAAATTTTCGATATTCAACTGGTATGAAACTGATTAACATTCTGACTCTTGAGCACAGACAACTTAAAAAAACACCGTTTTGATCTTAGAACTTATAATCAATTTATGTTCTGCAAGCCAAAGTTCAGATCCAAATTCATACCCAATATCGCATGAAAGAAAACTATATGTTTAAACCCCACATCATCTGATAAGCTAAGTTTATGAAGAGAGTTGGTCTCAAATCCGATCCTTGTAGAGCTTTTAAACATGATCAAAACCAATCACATGTAAAACATCGAAACCCAGCACTTTCAAAATTGCCAATTATTATATCACTTGTATGCTTGGTATCCTTTTTTTTATTATAGTTAACAAATAGTCTGGCGAAAAATTGCCTCAATGCGTTTTTGATTGATTATTACTTTCTAACGATATAGTAAAGTTATCGAATTCACAAGAAGCACCATTCTTGAAAAGTAGTAAGATGCGTATAAAAGTGCATCAGGGGATGCAACACCAAAAACGAATATATCTATGTGCACCTCACACGAGCATTCAAAGGCATTTAAAGAGTAAAATGGAAATTTCTATATGCAGATGCACCCACAATGTTGTAAAGTTTTGTAACACTACCCGAATCGAATCGTCTATGGAAAAAACATATGGTAAAACTCGTGGGTTCTTGTAGTTGTCAATCAGCTTCACTAAGTCATTTCTGATTTTTCATCGGATTTATTTTTGGTCAATCTAAAATGAGGTCGTTGCAGTCGTTTGAGTTCAAATTTCAAACAGTTATTTATTTTGTCATATAAATGCAAATTCAGATCAATTTTATTTTTTTGATCACATTTATTTATCTAGATACATATTACAGTTAAAAAAATAATGCCTTTAAATTCGCACGTTCAAGCTACATTCGAACAAGCATTTGAAATATATCTAGCCACATGAACTTGAAGTTTTCAAAGAACTTAAAACGTTATATTTGTTATTGATTTACACACAAAGCTTCGGCTTTGTGAGGGTTCATTATTTGAAGAGCAACAGAAGAATTAAACTAGGAGCTTATAAGGTTTATTTTAGAAAATACGCTATTGAATGCATAAGCAATACCAATTGTGTCTGAGACAGCAAACAGATATAAACGTTAAGGATATTATTCACAATTTGCCATTCCCTTTTTATGTTCCTTAAAGCTAAAATAACTTTGCCAAGCATGGTTTGTTTCCTTTATATGAGATGGCCTTTGAAGAAGTATATGTAAACAATTTCCTATAGCATATGGCAAATAATGTGAAAAAATTTAATATTTTTCATTTTTGCTTTGTTCTCACAATAACTAAGAAGCATTAACCATACCACAAGTACCTCATTTTCATTATAAGTGTTTTGAAATCGAATATTTTAAAAACCTTGTTGGGCTTCTTATGAAATCCATTTACTTTTCCCTTTATTCCTTTGTATAACTTTCTGTTGTATAAGCGTTGTTCGGGAATCCAAGTTAAAATGTTTGTTAAGTATGTATATATGTTTAATTGTATATGCTGGGATAGTCCTTTCAGCTGAATTGCATGTCTCCATACCAAACAAATAAAGATGGATAATTGGTTGATGAACCTGAAGCGACTATTGAATCTCACCAAAATAATATCCTAGTATCCAATGTATTTTTATAGTTTCTTAACATAATTAAAATAAGCTTTGCTATAAATGTTGTTAGATGTGACCTAAGTGTTAATAAATTGACAAACGATTCTTTAATACACATTTATGCGAAAAATATCCTTCTTACTCTGCCGCTGTTCGAAAAAATTAGTATGAAGAAGATGAGAACTATTGAAAATATTATTTTACAGTTATAATTTATCGTTTGACCTTGAAAAACAATAAGAAATTGTTTGCGTTAGAATTCAATTGGGACTATTTCAAATACAACAAGCTAGGCACACCAAATTATTTTTCCCATTTCCGCAAATGAATGATTAGTTCTTATAAGCAGTCTTCACACACCTCTTATTTCTCAAAAATTTTATATCAACGTATAGCAGTGATGAGTTAGCAGGTTCAGTTTAAAAGATTTATAGTACAAGAGAGCAAATAAAAGTAATTTATGTTGTTTATTGCGTAAAAAAGGGATTTGTTTTTAAAGGTATATGTATATAAAAGGGTACAATATTTATAGGAATATAAACTACTTTCAACATTATTGGTATATGTATGTACCATAATGCGCAGCACTCATTTTTTCGTTTTGCTTGCAAATGAACTTGCAGCATTCTTAAATAAAATATTATTCAACTTCTGAACTTTAATATTTGTTTTTAGAAAATGCGTCAGTTTCAAAAAACACTTGAAGATCTTTGCTCGCGTGTTGCGTCGGCAGAAACAACCAAGTCTACCTGGGGTCCCCCAACGAATTCACAAGATGCTGTTGACCAAATGCAATATTTACAAAGACTGCGTGACAAAATGACAACAGCAGGGGCTTTGTTAGACGATTGCAATGAGCAGCAAGCATTCTTCACCGCAAATCAGGTACTGGTTCCCCCTCCATGTCTTTCAAAGCTGGAAGACTTAAATACAAGGTAAAAAAGAAATAAATTTCGATGAATCATTTTGTAGTAATATGTACATGTGTACGTTTTTTTTACAAGGATGAAATTGATGCAAATTGCAATGGATGAAAGACAAAAAATTTTGGTTGCATCCGGGGCAAATCAATCTATGGAGCACTGCGATGATGGACGGAACACATCGAACAGTGGCACTATTGGGCCTTTACCAAATCTTAGACAAAGTGTCAAGTCACCTTGGGAACGTGCAACGACAGCAGCTAATGTGCCTTATTATATTGAGTGATTTTATTTAAAAAAAAAATTTGTGATATATTCTAAAACATTCGTATATTTTTAGCCACGAAAGAGAAACAACCCATTGGGACCACCCAGAAATGATTGAACTTATGAAGTCCCTAGCTGATTTGAATGAGGTTCGGTTTTCAGCGTATAGAACAGCAATGAAACTTCGATCAGTGCAAAAGCGATTGGGTAAAAAAAATCATGAGTATTTGTTAAAAGACATATTTATTTTTTCCATGTTCAAATAGCACTGGATCGTATACCAATGGCAATCGCAATAGAATCTTTCGATCGACATGGCTTAAGAGCCCAAAACGACAAGCTCATAGACATCCCAGATATGACCACTGTTTTACATTCCTTATATGTAACAATTGATAAAATAGACTTAACTATGCTGTTGGACCTAGCAATTAATTGGATTTTAAATGTCTATGACTCCCAAAGAACCGGACAGATACGAGTCTTAAGTTTTAAGGTACCATATTTATTTTATTTACTTTTTTTCATACTTTCCACAGTAAACATTTTCAGTTCAGACATAGATTATTAATTTATATTTATCATCAAATGACCTAATGAGCTGTTGAGTGAGCTAATGAGCTGTGCCCGGCGGCGCCGGCGGCGTCTTCGTTTACCTCAAATTCAGATTGGATCTGAGTTCTAAACCAAGCATTGAGTAAATTTTCTCCCAAACCATAGCGCTTTTGCAGTTGCCGCAGAGGCAGAAACGCTGTTGGCACCATTCCTACCGCAGCGACAAAAACAAACGCATGTAAGCGTTGTAGCGATTTTTGTCTTTTTCAGTGTCATTCTTACAATGAAAAATTATATACAGGGTGTTCCGTAATTTGTGTTACGTAATTTGGTATGTGATTCTTGGTTATATTGTAAGAAAAAAATTGTTATACAGTAACGTCCATTTCTCAACTTTGACATCACTTTTCGACAATTTAAAAAAAGGCTAACTTTGGTGTAGGGTGATGTGGTCATAAATGCACCAGTGGTGCAAGATGCACCATAGCTATATTTGCCAAATACGCCACTGTATTGGCGTATGGCTCACTCAAATGTATCCCTTACTTCCAGTAACCACGGTAGAGTTCAGTCTGGTAGTGTTTCTCTTAGCTGTCGCACGTGTGCGGAGATTTTTTTATTTTTATACCGAAAAACGAAAAAAAGAGGGTGAGTTAATTTTTTTAATATTTCCATGAAATTCCAGTGTTAGTTCATTTGAAAGTACTTAAAGATTTGCTTGGACTTTTGTTCTTATTTTCATGTGAAGAGTGCGTAGTTTTGCTACGTTCTTTTTGAACAGCTATAATTTTTATCAAAAATTCCATGGTGGTGCAAAATGCACCACACAAGCATAGTGCTCAATGCACACTCAATGATCCTACTGTATCGGGACCTACCAAACGGCAGCACTCCTTTTATAAATTTTACGAATCCTTGGGTTCACTAAATATTCGTTGAAAGGAATTATTATTTGTTATTTAATTTTGTTTCTTTTTTTTGTGAATAATTTATTTTTGTTAATTTTTTGTGTGATATGAAGTCTTTCTGTTTATTTTTATTTATTGTTTTTCTGTTTACTTTTGTTTTAATAAAAAATAGTAATGCTTTAAATCAATTTGTGGTGCATTAAGCACACTGGTTCATTGTGGACATATGACTGGTGCATTTAGTACCAACCATGGTGCTCTATGCACCATTTGCCATTTTTCGAACAATTTATGTTTACTTCAAATTTTCAGATCATATCGACAGTTGAATTTTGTAAATATTTTCAGAACTAATCTATCAAAAGGATATCAAAAAGCCAACCAGAAACGACTAATTTAAAAAAAGTTATGATCATTTGAAAAGAGGGTGGTGCATCTATGACCACGTTACCCTACCCTGACCTGTGTTAAATTCGATATCTCTGTCAATACTGATGATAGAGACCTAATTTTAGACTTAATTTTTTGTAGAAATAATAATCCTTAAAACTGTATTTAAGTTGGGCTTCTATAGGCTTAGGGTTGCCAGATTTTGAATCTTAAATGGTGTTCAAATTTTCTTCCCGAAGCAAAGTTTTGACTTTGAGGTCATTTTTTTCAGAAAGTGCCTGATAAACATCGAGTTTCTTTATTTTTTACAGATGAACAAAACAATAATGAAAAAAAAACTCTCAAATAAGTGCACTCAAAAAACCATATATTTTATGATATTTGAAAAAATATAAAATGGGTAAAATTAAAAAAAAAAATATATATATTTTTAGCTTTGAGGTTTGTTTGAATAAAACAATAACATGAGCGCTTTTAGTAGTTTCTTATGTATTTTATACAAATACATTTATAACAAGTGCTCAAAGTGCCCTCCTTCGTTTTGAATGCATGCTAGAGCCCGTTTTTCGATTTCATTGTGGGTGTTTACTCTCGATGACTCTTGTCATACTTGTAGTGATCCTTCGGATATACGGTGCCTTCGAAAGGAAATTCCAAAAACATTTTGAGAAGGAAGTTGTCTGTTAAGTTCCTGGTATCTTGGTTGTGCTCTTCTGGAATTTCCATTGCAAAACCAATATACGAATAAAATTTCTGCGTATTCTTCTTTCGTAAATGAAGGCATTTCAAATTTTACACATTTTATATTTGTTCAAGTATCATAAAATGTATGGGCTTTTGAGTGCACTTATTAATGAGTTTTTTTTTTATTATTGTTTTGTTCATCTGTAAAAAATAAAGAAACTCTATGTTTATCAGGCATTTTCTGAAAAAAATGACCTCAAAGTCAAAACTTTGCTTGGGGAAGAAAATTTTTTTCATCTGTAAAAAGTGATGTCAAAGTTGAGAAACGGACTTTACTGTAGAACAATTTTTTTCTTAGAATATGACCAAGAATCACATTCTAAAGTATGTAACACGAATTACGGAACACCCTGTATATATCATTTAGAGCCGTATCACATTCAGACTTTTTGTATGCTGCGTATTTCGTATATTTTCTTTTGAACCCTCATCCCGTCAATCTCGCATTATTACACTCAGATGTTTTTCGGTTGTGTGTTTTTTGACACTTCTCTTTCATTTTTTGTTCTCACCCACAGAGTCAAAGTGTGAAAATAATCAAAAAGGCTGCTGCAGTTTTTGTATATCAATAACAAAAAACTCATAAGAAGCAAAATGTCATTTGAAGTGGTAAATAATTGAATTAGATTTTGCAGCAATGATTATTGACATAATGGATACGGAAAATACATGAAAATACATGGAAAATAAAGAAATTGTTCGATGACATACTACTTCTTTACTCAGGAACTTTAGACGATACGATAAAGCAACGACAAAAAACAAAGAAAGACAAGAAAAAGAAACGTCAAAAACCATCCAAGACGATTGGACAATCCTCAACCCAAAACTTTGCGGGTTGAGCCTTTTTAAAGTATTTCTATTTCATCTGCTTTCTCTTTCGCACTTATTTGCGTTTTTGCAAAACCGTCCGGGTGTAATAACACACTTACAGAAGGGCATTAAGAGTATTTTTCAATATTCTACAGATCTCAATTTTATTCTAGTCAATGATGAGGGTTTTCATTTGTAAAAGAAATCAATTTTTTTTATCCAAACCGTCAAAAAAGGTAATTTCGACACTGCTCGCATTCTCAGCAGTTTCGAATCTTCGAGGTTTAATCTATCAGTTCTAGAATGCAATTTAAGCTCTGTGTCATATATAAAATGGTACTGTGATTCACCTTTCGGTTTTACATAGTTAGGCCGTGTGTGAATTGCGTTAAAACTTCTACCACGATTAAAATTTGACGTCTTGTTTGAGGTGGTATCAAATTTAGCCATTTGCTGTGTGAATTGCGTTAAAACAATTATTTTAACCAAGATTTCTGCGTAGGTTTAAAAAATTTCCCTCGATAATTTAAGAAATTTCCCTGAACAAAAATGGTTTTCTTTTTCACGGAAAAATAATTTCTCTTACATAACATATTTTTAAGAAAACAAGGTTAATAAAAAGTATCTAAAACTGAAAAAAAATCTTTTTTACTTAATGTTCTCGATTCTAATGTCATATTTTAAAACAACAATCAAAAATATTCAAACAAAATTCCCATTTTGATTAATCGATTTATTCGGTGTGGTAACACTGAAAATTAGTTTTCATGGCTGATATCTTTCATACATTCGAAAGAAACAAAACAATAAATTCGTATTTGGTTTAGAAAAATGACAAATTTAAAGTATTTTGTATTAATTCTTGTTTTTTTCATCCAGACTTATCCTAATTTCAATTAGTTTTATTTTTTCTTCGTGAGACCCTAGAAAACAAAATCATTGAATTTATATAAATTAATTGATTTCAAACTAACATTTAATGTATGGTTTTCCACCCTGCCTTCGTTTTTTTCTTGATTCATATTTCGATGTTTGAATTGAATGCAAAAGCAAGAGCAAATTTCTCTATCACTAGAAACGTCAAATTTTAACACACTTTAACCTGCTCCACAGCTCAATAAATTTTAACCATTTTATTCACCTCATTATTGTCAAATTTTAACGCGGGTTAAATTTTAACACACATTTTAACGCAATTCACACACGGCCTTAGTGATAAAGGTAATTGGAAAACGTACAGATTCTCCCAGTTTTAAACTAAGGAGTTCGATTTCCAAGTATTTGTGTATGGTATTATGCAAATTAAATCAATTTAATAAATTTTGAAAAAAAAAATTGAATCAAATGCCTTCAAAAATATATTTTCGTTGCTGATAAATTCACTTTCAATATCAACTTACAAAACAGAATATCCGAACATCAATAATAATCAATTTCAATTCAACAAGTGAGCGAAAACTAGTAAAACAAAAAACTAACCCAAGAATACCGAGTAAAGTCCGATTGTCATATACGTTGTTTACCTTGTTTTGGCAACTGGATTTTTTTTTAACAATTTTCAGACTGTTTTTTCCATCTGAAAATCTATGTTCGAAAATCTGAAAAATCTAACGGTCAGCTAAATGTCAGCTGAAACTTCTGACACTCTTGACCAATCAGGGCGACGAAAACTGACTTTGAACTGAACTGAGTAGCTTTCGAAGTCCCGGTGCGGAGAATGCGAGCACTTTCTCGTTATATTGACGTGAAAAGAAAGGATTTTTTTTTTCAATTATACATCAGATTTGCAGATCCTGATCTTTTTGAAAGTAAATTAAAATACAGCAGAACGCGGATTAACCGAATCGCCAATTATCCGAATCGAACATAATCATAATATAAAAAATTAACACCAAATAATTTTTTGTTTTGTTGTAACAAGTTGTAACTTGATATATATTTGATGTTATGGTTGTAATCTAGAGTCAAGACACTGTAGAACTGCGTTTGTTCAACTTAATATATAAAGTTAATTCTTTGCGTGACACATCGTTTTTCTTTATTGACAGGTTATTGCCGATTATCCGACGCCAGTCTCAATTGATTCGGATAATCTGCGTTCTACTGTAATAAAAATAAAAACCTTAAGTTGAGAACATTCGCAGTGGTTTCATGAACTAGGTCTCGCGATCTACTGAGAAGGGGGCACTGACATTTTGGGAAAATATTTTTCGAAAACATTCCCATCGATGAAAGCAAAAAAATAAGGTCTCCGTATTGTAGTCTATATTGTCCTCTTCATATTGAAAAAACGTTTATTTGATGTTGGTAGACATTGCTCAAAGTTTTGTTATTTCTAAAGGTTCTAAAACTTGGATGCCCCAAGTTAGCTACACTCCTGTCGAAATTATTTTAGAGTGACATGAGAACAACATTAAGTAAGCTTATGCGTCTACGTTATTGTGCTCTGAAGTATATATGTATATTAGACTGTTTCAGCAAATTTTTATTTTTTTTAATTCTCTCCCAAACAGGTTTAAAAGTTTCGTTTAGGTACACTCATGGTCACCCAATTAAGTCATTTTTATAAAGTGAGGTCTACATATCCATATATTAAAGACAAATTACAACGAAAACAAAATTTGTTCAAATTCTAAATATTTGCAATCACAATCGTTAAAAAAACGAAAGAAAATAAATTCCACTATAACAATAGTCATTTCTTTAACATAAAATCAATAGTATATAAAAAAATCGCAAGTAAAAATGTGGCCATTAGGGCGGTCCATTTTTTTTTTGTTTTTTCCGAATTTTTTTCCATGATAGTTCTAAATCGGTACTAAATCTATTTAAAAAATTCATGCCAAGTTATAGCTCTTAATTTTAATTTAAACCCGACCCACCCGACAGCCAAAGTTTTAAATGGAAATAACACGGGAAAAGTTCTGTTGATTATTTTAAATTTTTGTCATTATGAAATAATGAACAGATCATGTCAACTAATGATGGTTCTTATAGCAAATTCAACGCTCTACAAAAAAAGTCTTTTATGATTTTTGCTAACTCTAACGGGGTCTGAGTTATTTAATGCTCTACAAAAAGTTTTTTTAAAATATTTTTTTTTTTTGTAGAGCATTCAATTTCCTACAAGAATATGTATTTACATTTTCGTTACGATGCTTCGTTAGCTAGTTATAAAAATCAGAAGCAGAAAAAAACAATGTTTCCTATGTTATTCTTATGGGAAAACGAAAGGTGCGATGCGCCACCCCTAAATATTTTTATTAAAATCATAAATTTTAACTGGAGTCTTTATATACCTAAACGAAACTTTTATACCTGTTTGGGAGAAAATTAAACAAAAAAAAAAAATTTCTGAAACAGTCTAATATATGTATATGTATACAATATACATATACATATCTATATATAAAAGAAAGTCGTGTTAGTTACACTATTCATAACTCAAGAACGGCTGAACGGATTTTTCTGCAAATCTATATATTTAAAAGAAAGTCGTGTTAGTAACACTATTCATAACTCAAGATCGGCTGAACGGATTTTTCTGAAAATTGGTGGGGAGGTAGCTTAAGAAAAAAGAACGGACATAGGATACTTTTAATCCCTATAATCCTATGGGAACTGGAACGTAAACGGGAACGTAGAAACTATTGAACCGATTTCAAAAATTCTTTTACCGTTAGAATGCTACAGTATGACCAAGTAACATAAACTTTTATTCATCCCCATATTCCCACAGGAAAGGGATTGGAAAAGCAAATTTAGAAACTACTGGACATATTTGAAAAATTCTTTCTTTCTATATTCCCATGGGAACAGAAACGGAAACTAGAACGGGAACCTTAAAACCGCATGATATATTTCAAAAATGTTTTCAACTTTAAGATGGTACATTATCCCTCATTAACATAAATCATTTCATCCTCATATTCCATCAATACTTCGGCGAAGATATTTGCAACGTTAATATACAACAGACTGGCGCAGTGGATCCATGAAGAAAAGATATTAACTGAGTTTCAAGCTGGATTTAGAAAAAATTACTCCACCATTGATCAAATATTTACTGTTACAAACATTGCAAGCGCGTATTTGAAAAGAAAACAGAAGCTATATGCATTTTTTGTTGACTTCAGAGCAGCATTTGACACCATCTCCCGTGAAGCACTTTTCTACAAACTTTATAGAAATGGTATTTCAACAAAAATGATACGAACGCTGCAGTCAATGTATGAAAACAACATAGCTTTTGTGTGGGATGGAGAGTCTGTTTCGGAAGAATTTTCGACATCAATGGGGGTGAAGCAGGGCTGCATTCTGAGTGCATTATTGTTCATTATTTTCATTAATGACATACTTGAAACCGTAAAAGGTGGAATCCAATTTTGCGGAGAAACAATATCGGGGCTGATGTATGCGGATGACATCGTTTTTCTTAGCGATACGGTAAACGGTATGCAGCTCTCCGGCTCTCCGAATACTGTAATCTTTGGAATCTAAAAGTAAATCTGGAAAAATCCAAAGTGATGATCTTCAGAAATGGGGGAGGACGATACTGCAACTCAGAGAAGTGGAAGTTTAATGGAGAAGTCGTAGACATTGTAAGAAAATACAAGTATCTTGGCTTGTGGATAACATCAAACCTCTGTATGAATGTGCACCTTAATGAAAAACTCTCAGAAGCAAAAAGAGCAATTTCGTCAATCTGGGGACGCTGTATAAGTAACAGGCATGTTTCTCATAGCGCCAAGTATAAGCTATTCCAATCAACTGCAGCCTCAGTGCTTCTTTATGGAGCACAAATATGGGGATACAACAAATATGAAGCTGTTGAAAAATTTCTTCGCTATTTCTTAAAACGGGTTTTTCGTCTTCCAAAAAACACCCCAAACTACATGTTACATATTGAAACCGGAACTCCACCAATGTTCCTGCGCACATTAGATCTACATTTTAAATACGTAACTAAGGTACTAGAGATGGACGATCAAAGACTTCCAAAACTAATTATGTTGAACTCAATTAAATCCAAAAGTGGAGTCTGGGAGGAATGGGAAAAAGTTGCAGCCGATTGTGGAACCAGTCTTCAAGTTGCGCCCAACGAACATCCGTCTTCTATTAGAAAAAAACTCAACGACATGTTAGAAAACTTAGGGCGTGTTATGTACGACAAATTCGCAAATGAAGCGTCATCGTCGGTGTATAGGTGCTACTACAGCAAATTGAACCACCACCTGAAGGACAACACTTACTTCCTCAATAATTACTCGACTGAGAAAATTAGCACAATTTTCAAAATAAGGGGCGAAATAGCACAACTAAATTATATCCCTCACCGATCGGATCTCCCCATACTTTGCGATCTTTGCAATATGAGAGTAAGAGAAGATGTTCTACACTTCTTAGCTATCTGTCCAGTTCTGAAGGAATTTAGAATAAGATTCTTTGGAAAGTCGGCCCTGAGCGAAAATGAGTCAATCAACATTTTAAACGGAGCAAATGGCTGGGATATCTTATTCAACTTTACAATGACTGCCCTGAATTATAGAGAATGTATTATAGAAGGCAATTTTTAATATTTTCAAATTTTTCATAATTTCTTTATCTATTGCATTTTTTTCTTTTTTTGCGAAACTAATTTTGTCAATATAGAAAAAACAATTGTCATTCTGGTAGACGGCCATAGGCCAAACCAAATAGACTTAGTGAATTCATATATAAACAAATTATATTGTAAAAAAAAAAACCTTTTTTTGATGAAAATAAAAGTCTAACTAAACTAACTAAACTATTCCATCAAGACCCGGGCAAAGCCAGAAGGCTCAGCTATATATTTTTTTATCCGGGAACGGGATTGGGAACGAAAACCTAGATACTATACTGGACAGATTTCACAAATTCTTTCAGAATTGGGATGATACATTATCTCAGTAACTAAGATTATAGTTCATCCCTATAAGGAATTTTTCAGGAACGAAAACATGAACCTCAAAACTACTTGACCGATTTCAAAAATTCTTTCAAATTTAGGATGATAAGCGAACCTGATTGGGAACGCAAACCTTATAAAAATGTTTGACCAATTTCAAAAGTTCTTTCGAATTTTATAACACAAGAACGGCTAAACCGATTTGGCTGAAAATTGGTGGAGAGGTAGCTTAGGACAAGGAGACGAACCCTATTACACAGCATTTCTATCCCGCCACCGATATAAAATGTAAACGGAATGCTTAAAATCAGAACAGGAAAAGTAAACATTAAACATGCCGACATTGGGCATTGACTATCGTTTCATTGACTCAAATAAACAAAAAGCAGCGTGCAACAGAAACGACATCAATGTAATGCGTTAGGTTTCGTTATAAACAATACACTGTTCTTTAAAAAAAAAAAAAAAAAAACAAAAAAAAAAAAAGCTGACTTCTCACGACAGACTATGCATAGTCCAAATGTCAGCCAGTTTATGAGTCAGCGGAGATCTTCGCTCAATACCCTGGAGCCTGGAATGCTTCAGACATACTCATATACCTCTTATCCCTCGACATTTACAGCGTCTGTTTTTAAAGTTACCGTCCTTCTATTCCCGTGGGAATATGCGGATAAAATATAGTACATGTTACGTATCTCTCCTTAATGTTTCATGTAAAATTCGAAAGAAATTTTGAAATTGGTCAAATAGTTTTAAGGTTCCCGTTGTCGTCTCCGATCCGTCTTGTATTCGCTATGACCATAAATAAATCACAAAGCAATCGTTGAATGTTTTTCCCATGGTGAATTATATGTGGCATGCTCACGAGTCGGAAGATCATCTGCGTTATTTGTTCTCGCGCCTGATAGTAAGACGAAAAATATCGTCTATCACACGGTGCTTCAGTGAAAAGTGCAACACACGCAAATAAATCTATCTATTTATCTATCTATCTTTATATAAAATAGGATGTATGTATGTTTGTATGTGTGTCCGGTATAGACTCCTAAGCCGCCCTTCTTATGAAATTTCCAGGGTTGACATTGTTTAACCCCGAGATAGTTTCTGTCAAGGTTTGATCCCCATATTCTCACAGGAACGGGGTTGGGAACGGAAACTTAGAAACTACTCTGATATCAGGAAATTCTTTCAGCACTGGGATTCCACATAACTCCTCAGTAACATAGCAAAGATATCAACCATAAAGTCCCATAGGAACAGAAACTGAAACGAGAACGGCAACCTTAAAAGTACAGACTCGAGCAACACCGGGCGGCTCAGCTAGTATATGTATATAAAGAATATACGTTTATAAAGAACCTAAAAATGCTGCGGTTAGCCAAAGTAATTTTCCGTTTGATTTCCGCACTGGTGTTGTTTTCCGTGTCTATAGAGAATCAGGTAGACGAAGTCCTGCACTATCTCGTAGTTATGTCGGTCTATTGTGTCGTTTTGTCCAAATCGTTACTTTGTTTTGTTTGATGAAAGCGTAAGTCCATTGTTTCGCTCCCGTTTCAATGCTCGCAAAAGCACAATCATGCTTATTTCTTGAGGGTCATGAAAAGTGATTGTGTATCTTTTTTAAAGTTGGGCATACCATGAAAAGTATGAGAGCTAGCTGTGCTTAAGGCTCTTCTCAACCTTCTAACCACTTCGAAAGTGATCCAGGAATGCGAGAGCTCTCTGAATGCGGTCGGAAAATTAAATTCTTTGAGTCTCGTTTGGGTTCCAGGCCATCACGGCATAAATGGATTTGAGATCGCCGATGAACTTGCTAGGCTAGGATCTCAGACAGCTTTCTCAGGACCTGAACCGTCGATATGTCTGTTAGCGTCCTCAGTGAAAGCTTCAATCAACGATTGGATCTGTGAAGAGCATAATCGTAGATGCCATGCCTCCATTGGATGCAGACAGACCAAACGTATGCTCCCCAACGTTAATATGAAGACTGCAACATTTTTGCTATCCCGTAGCAGAAAAGACTGTAGAAAGCTTAGTGGCGTTGCCAGCGGGCACTTTTCTTTTGTCAAGCATTTAAACGTGTTAGGCTTAAGTGATACCACGCTCTCTGAAACTTGTGGAGAAGAGGACACTGCAGTGCACTTCCTCTGTGAATGTCCTGCTTTCTCTCGCAAGAGGTTACAGATACTCGACGCAGACATGGTGAGAGCTGGTAACTTAGGCTCCTTATCGGTAGCGTCTTTGGCTTTTCTCCGGACATCTGGAAAGTTATAACAAATAGAAGGTTGCTATCTGGTAGTACAATGGACCGGTATTTACATATGTAGGTCTGATTGCTCCAGCTGGTATTTTAAAAACCTCTAACAGAAAAAAACCCTTGGCGTTATATGTCAAAATTCTCATGTCAAATCTTAATAAAATACAGTCACGTAAAGTGGACAACGAAGTAAAAAGAGTTAGAATAATAAATTATGTCATCTCATTCTTCTATTTCAATAATTATTTTATTAAACGCCATTTACCTGCCATCCCTGTTCCCGCTTGCATTGAAATTACATATTGTTATATTATTTTATTTAATATAACATTGTACATACTTACTTACACGACCGATGTTCTTAATTTTCTATCTTTTTGCCAAATATAATTGTTTTACGGCTTTGATACACGTGAGCATGAGGTGCCATGGCATTTTTTTTTTTTTTTCTAAATTAACGCAACTTTAAGCATCTGTCCTTGAGCTTTATTTATACTAATATCAAATACTGGTTTCAGAGGAAACTAGAAGGTAAATCAGTCGGAGTTTTAGGAAAACGGGGAATCGAAACTTTTTCTTCTTCTACAATAACGTAGCTTTGGAGCGTCAATGATTCCTCATTGTTAGGACTGAAACACCAAATTGCAGCCTCAACTTATGGGAAGGTACTCCAAATAGTTCTAAAGAATTGTGTGGTATGATATGACTTCCTCAGTGTCCATTACATTGTCTGCTGATAGATATTCGACAACATCCCCTGCCACGTCTGGGATAGTTTGTTAGTTTATATCGTTAACTATCTCATTAGTCGGCGCGAAGTTTTGCTTTCACTTCACACAGCCATTCCCAATTTATTATTTTTAGATCATCTGTATTATCGATCATATAGCAGAAATCACCTCACGACGAAAGAGCTTTTGAAGTCGGTCCAGCAGTTCCCTTGAAAGATTATTCCTCTGGTGTTGACATTTGAGTTTTCTTTTCAAGTATGATGTTAAGGAAATCGCATGACAGTTTGTCGCCTTATTTAAAGCCTTTTTCGACATCAACGGTCTCGGTAAGTTCTTTATCGACCTTGACGGAACAGCGTGAATTGTACAAAGGGATGCCGAAGCTAGACATGGCACTGTCACCGTCACTCTCAATCATCGTAGAAGTTTTGAAAGGTCTTCAGGTCTTCTGTAGTGACTGCGATTTTATCACTATATGTTTCCCTCCTGGTCTTTGTAGACTTGTGTCTTACCTTTTGATAAAACTTTTCAGTCTCATTGCAATCATGGTATTTGTCTATTTGCTCAAACGATCGTTTTTAATGCTGCTTCCTTTATTGAGAATTAGTTCTTCCCTTCTTTTTCTTTCTTCTTCACTCAGCCCGTCCGCTGTTTCGATGGAAAGTATCTGCTTTTATCATTTGCTCAGAACTGAACTTGGCAAAAAAGTTTAGATAAAACGAGGATGAGAAGTAATTGGAGATGGTTTGAAGAGGAACAGAGACGTTTAGGTAAAACAACTTAAAAAAAAAAATAGGGCCTATGAGGAACAGAGAGAACTCTAATATGAAATTTTTACAAAAACACAAATCACCGTTTCTAGAGTTCTGTAACTTTTACCAGTGTACCTACAATCGCAATCTACTAAGATTTAACTATAAATGATTTTTGGGGGTATTTTCAATGCTTTTACATATGTACTTTGAAAAAAATCTCTTATCTTTATAATAAGAATTAATTCCTTCAGGTTGGATTGGTATTGTTATGCAGAGGGCATCTAGAAGAAAAATATCGCTATTTATTCCGGTTGATTGCTGATCTTGACCGAAAAGTAGATCAAAGGAAGTTAGGACTACTTCTTCATGATTGTATTCAGGTAACAGAAATCAATATAATTATAGTTTTAAATTAATTCCTTCTCTTCAGGTTCCGAGACAGTTAGGTGAGGTTGCAGCATTTGGTGGTTCGAACATCGAACCTTCGGTTCGATCATGCTTAGAACGGGCTGGAATATCTCCAGATTGTAATTAAGTCACCTTTTAAAAACTTTTGTATTAATATTTTCGTCTCTACAGCTCAGGATAGCAATCAAGAAATAACTATTGAAGCTCAACATTTCCTAGGCTGGCTACAGCATGAACCCCAAAGTTTAGTTTGGCTTCCAGTACTACATAGATTAGCTGCAGCCGAAGCAGCAAAGCATCAGGTATGTTCCACTTCTCAATGATGTTAAAGGAATAAACATTATATTTATTTTTTTAAATCTAGGCAAAGTGCAATATTTGTAAGGAATATCCAATTGTTGGCTTCCGCTATCGTTGCTTAAAATGTTTTAACTTCGACATGTGCCAAAAATGTTTCTTTTTCGGTAGGAACGCCAAAAACCATAAACTTAGTCACCCAATGCACGAATACTGTACAACGGTATGTTTTTTATCTATTACGCAAAATATTTCTGTTAGAAAGTTAACCCGGCAATAAGGAACCGATTTCCGGATTGCCCTTTCTAGTTTCAGTGTCATGTTTATGAAATTATCCTCACTTGCCTTTGTTACAGACCACCTCAACAGAAGATGTCAGAGATTTTACAAGAGCACTAAAAAATAAATTTAAGAGCAGAAAGTACTTCAAAAAACATCCTCGAGTTGGTTATCTTCCAGTACAAAGTGTGCTTGAAGGCGATGCTCTTGAAAGTCCAACACCAAGCCCACAGCATACTACACATACACTTCAAAATGACATGCATTCAAGGCTGGAAATGTACGCATCTCGTTTAGCCCAGGTCGAGTACGGAACTGGTCCTAATTCAACACCTGATAGCGACGATGAACACCAATTAATTGCCCAGTACTGTCAGGCTTTGCCACCAAACGGTAGTGGCCCGAAATCTCCGGTGCAAGTAATGGCAGCTATGGACGCAGAGCAAAGAGAAGAATTGGAAGCGATTATTCGTGATCTCGAAGAAGAAAATGCTAATTTGCAGGCGGAATATCAACAGCTTTCTACAAAGCAAACACAAAGCCTTACAACACCGGACGAAGGAATAAATCATTCTCCCTTAAGTGCAACATCATTGAGTGGTGGTGCTGATCACGGACAGGTAGAATTGATAAAAGCTGTTCATTTTTTTTTTTTTTTATTGAATGTATTCTTAAATAGGACATGATGGCGGAAGCGAAATTGCTCAGGCAACATAAGGGACGTCTTGAAGCTCGTATGCAAATACTAGAAGATCACAACAGGCAGTTGGAGGCACAATTGCAAAGACTAAGACAGTTGTTGGATGAACCCAACAACACCAATCTTGCGAAACCCTCGACTCTGCAAACAAGGTCGGTCACTGCATCCCAACTTAATACAGATTCTCCAGCAAAAATGCAACAAAACGGTCACTACGAACAGAACTCAAGTAAGTAAATCAGAGTTAAATAATTTATATTTCAGAATTAAAAAAAAAAAAAAAAATCCTCCACTTATTAAATTAAATTTTTTTTCTTCAAATATTATGCTGCGAAGACGGATTCAGTGGATTTTCAGTGTCTGGTCCTAGTTTAGGGGAAAATAAACAACCCCAAAACACTGGTGGACATATACATCAGCGTATGGGTGTTGAAGTTGGTAGTCATATTTTGGTAGGAGAAGATGGTAGGCCGCCACCGCCACCTCATTCTAGCTTATTACATGCATCTGGTAATAATACATCACAATTTTATATTATTGATGTGTTCACCTAACTTCTTTTTTTTTTTTTTTTGCAAAGTAAACTTTCTAAGTGAAACAAAATATCTTACATATGTAACGTTCAAAATTTTACTCAAAACCTAATTTATGATTGTATTTCAAAATTAAACATAAACAAGAAATACTCCCTTATAAAGCAAAACCAAGCTGATGATTTGTGGAGTAAAGATTATAATTGGCCGCTGAGCCTGGTTATTTCCTGATTATGTTTTTTTTTTAAACTATACATAATATTAATTAAAAGTCGTAATTGACATTGAATTGTTACCACTATCGATAGCTGGAAAGTCAACTACTCTTTTCAAGTTGTTAGCCACTCGTTTACAACATGAAACCATCTTACTGAACCAGTGCAGCTCTCTCAAACACTCGAATCTTTTTCTTTTTTAGACCCTGTTACATTGAACCATACGGGAGGCCCAAAGGCAATCATTGGCCTTATAAGGGCCTTGTAACAAAGCACATTCATCCTGCTATCAAGTTGTCTGCTATGAAACAGTCGCCTTGTCAGTGAGAAAGCTTCTCTAGCCCTGGACAGAACAGCATCCATATGTTGGTTAAAATATACATACTGAATTATCCAGAGGCCACATTACATATCTACTATTTCTATTGTAAAGTCCTTCAACACAAGTCAGAAGTTAGATGTCGCAACACTTTGTTGTCTATGATATCGACTCCTGCTGATTTCTTAAATCGATTTTCGAAGAAGATGCCTTCTAGATCCATCTTCCAACCGAACAGGATATTAAACTTGTTTTGATCGGCGCGGCGATGACTGCATTATACGATGGCTTTATTAGGATCTGTTGCCAAAAAGCCACACATACTCGCTGTTCTGACGTCACGTAAGAAGTTGAAAATCCAACACAAATGCTAAACGTAAATCATTGTAAGCCGCACATTAGTTTGCGTTGATTTGCTCGCACATCATCAAGTGCCCGTAAATGAGAACATACTTTGCGGTCGATGTGTAAAGTGTTGACACGTTATGTGGAAAAACCTGCACATCACCCATTTGCGACCATATGCAGGCTTTCATTAACTGAAGAAGAAGATTGTTTGAAATTTGTGTTTTACTCATTGTTTGTGATTGTTGAAGAAACTGTAACCGTGTATATGTAAATCTAATTTGAACAGATTGTTCGAAATCTGTGTTTTGTTCATGGTTTGTGATTGTTGAAGAAACTGAAACCGTACATAAATTTTATTTGATAAAGTCGAAAAGAAAGTGGGCTACTATTGCTGTTATGGGATTGTATATGATTTATTTAGATTCAATTTTGTTTAATGCTCATATAAATGTTTTTTCCATTTTTAAGTATCAATGGGAAGAAATCAAACATTAACAAAATAAATAGCAGATAAAATACTAAAAATGACGTCAGAACCGCAAACATGTGCGATCATTTAATCTTCTTTCTTATAAATTTTATTGATTTTTTACACATAAATGTTTTTTCTGGGTATCGCCTTTCGTGAGGAATTGGCCAATCCTGCGAAAGTAATTGCAATGTCATAAAAAGCTTTTTCGCATATAGTCTTTCAGAAACGGCAAATCATAAGCTTTCGTTGTGTAGAATGAGCTAAACGACTGGGCTCGCAGTGGTCCATTTTTTCACTCTATTTATTTATTATTTTTTATTCTGCCAGTAGCCAGTAGGTCGACTTTGTATTCGATATGGTGAAGGCCTAGTCAATTGAATAGTTGGATCCCCTTCGATTTCAAAATTTGTTTCCCTGTCTACCTATTTAATAATCTAATCAATGGCTATGAGTAAGTTCACAATAGTAAGGTATTGTAAACAAAAATTAATTTTTTTATTACAAGCTTACTAAAGTGAATTGCTCTTGGAAAAACTGTGTTTGTAAAAATCAATTAGTGTGGATCGAACCAACGTGCACCAAACTAGAGTGAAAACTCGTTTATAATTTCTTATTTAATATTTAATATTTGAATAGTACGACCCTCCCATGTTAAAGTAATTCAAGTGACAAGCAACAGCAAAGTTTTTGGTCTTATTCGGTTTATTCTCTATCACAATATGAATGTGAAGTCGAGATAGTTTAAAATAGAATTGTTAAAGAGATTAAATTAATTTTGAATTTATTTTTGAAATATCTCCCAAAATTATGCGATTTGCTCAACCTCAGGTTATTTTAAAGTATATAAACGCGAAGTTGTTAAGCAAACGCGGAACTATGATTAGAAATACATCGAATAAATGTGATCTAATTTAAAGTTGGTTTTATATTTCCCTCAATGTTTTTATACAAGATCGTAAAATCAAAATTGACTCAAATATCATTTCACTTAACACAAAAAAAAGTATATACAATTATTAATATTTTTAATATTTTATACCATTGCTGCATTGGAACTTCTAGATCAGCCTTAAATGAGACACGGATAGGTAAACAAGGTTTAAAATATTTCTATTAGTTTTTTTTTTTGTTTGCAATATGTTTCTAAAAATATCTCAAAAAAACTGGCGTCTTGCAAAAAATTTTTTTTTTTTTTTTTTATAATATATTGATGTGCGCATCAAGGGGTTTTTAATACCCTTATAATGTTATTAACACAGTGCGAGCGGTTAAGAAGGAAGTAAAGGATTAGAAAGGGTGCAAAATAAGCACTTCTATCTATGCGTGCAATAGTCAGATGTAATAGATATAGGGGAAACTGGGGCACATTTGACACTTAATTTTTAAGGGTCTGTATTTTTGAAAACTATTGATGGATTTCAGTAATTTTTTTGTGTTTGATACATTGAATATTTGGGCTACGAATGGTTTGCACATTTTCCGTTTTCAAAGATTTTTATAAATTTTTAAAATATATTTTGTAAAAAAAGTCATTTTGTCAAAAGTGCCCCGGAGACGAGGAGTCATATCTCATATTACTGTTCTGTTGAATACTTTAATGTTGTCATACAACGTACCTATTTATTTTAATATTTTATTATTTATGTTTAAAATTAAAAATAATTTACTTCCAATGTACTTGTCGAAATATATGCAATATGTCAGAAATGTCCAACCGTATTCATTTAGAAATAGAGAGAATTAAAAACTACAAACATTAAGAAATACCGGATCTCTGAATAGTTTAATATACAAGGGTTTTAAAATCTTTAATGATTTGCCGAATAATATAAAACTACCGAACAATGAAATTTCTCTTGTTGCTAGGAATTGGCAAATTTCTCTAAAAATAATTGTATGCCATGAAAAGGTCTTTTTCGATTAGCCGTTCGGAATCGGCAACAAATTGTAGGTCGCTTTTTTCCTGACAAGGTATGAGTGAGAGAAATGCGAGAAATGCGCTAGGCCCTGGGGCTCCCCGCTGTTTTGCGCTACCCTATTTGTTTTATTTATTTCAATCAATTATAGAGCAACCTTGAGTGAACTTAGTCGTGAAGTTTCACACACAATACCTTTTGGAAACATAATTAAAAATTATAAATCCAAAATTCTTACCCGAGCTTATAGCACAATTGCTAATGAAAATTAAGCAAGGGTGTAAAAAGTTCCTTTCGAATAATAGTTACCCGGTTGTTCGCCGGGTTCATAATCCTGACATAAAAAGGTCCATTAAAGTCAAAATCTAAAGCAGTACAATGAAGGTAAACAGAGACATTAAAAAAATATTTTGAATGTTTTAGTTCTCGCTGGTCTTAAAATCAATAATTTGGTTTGAAATATTGTTTTGTATGCAACAATATACCATCATAGGCTCTAAGTTTAGTATTTCTAATAGCTGGTACGAGTCTCGAATTCAAACCTTCAAAAATGCTATAAATATTGCACCTATTTTCCCACCTTGTCAAATATTTCTAATAATATAAAACTATCATAGCTTAAAAGTAATTTATAAAAATAATTTGTACCATTATTGCAAAAGATATTAAAACTAGGTTGCCTCTCTGTATTTATACAGTGTAATAACATGTATGGAAATTATTTTAAAATTTCGAATATATTTTTTTATAATTGAATCAAATGTAGCACCTTTCTGAAATAAAGTTATTATATAAAATCCAATATAGCTAGCTTTGATTTTTCATTTTAATGAATTATTCTCTTTTCTTTTATTTACATATAATCCAGAAGAAATTGACCGAGCTGTTGAGGAACTCGTAACCGTAATCACCGAACAAGAAGTTGCAACGGAAGATGGTATGGGTAGTAACGCATCTTAGAAAAGCTTTAAAAGCAAACAATCGAAAAAGTGATTTTACTTAGAGGTTTTTATCAAATACACAAATAATTAAAATATGGATGGAAAAAAGGAAAAAAAAAGTTGTGAATATATTATAATATAATTATATTTCAAGGCGACTATTGATCGTTTTTTTACTAGTGTTTGTTGCACATATCATATCGATTTTATTGTCTAGTTAAGAATAAATTTTTTTATTTCCAAATACATTTTTGATTACAATCTAAATTTGTTCTCTTTTTTTAACTTTTGTATATTATTATAATTAATAATTGTATGTTTTTTTTAACAATGGACCACCTACATAACCTATTTGATCGCATTGAGCTTTTTAAAAAAATACGTATTATTTCTAAAGAACACACATATATTAATACCTTACCTAGATTGACTAACAAAAAATGCGGTCGAAAAGTTTTTTAAGTAGGACAATATGCTGAAAAGAATAGATAATACATTAATCTAATTATACATATACGTTCTCCTTACCTTGAATGATATTCTGTTAAATAAGTATCAAGAATAGCATGTTCATTTGGAGACCCATTCCAATATTGATCAAGAGTAATTATTAATTAAACTAGTGTCATATTGACCATAAAACTGGTGTTTTGGGACATTTAAAAATGTCTAAAAAAAATTTCGACACTTATCATAAAGTATTTCATCTAGCGTCTTCTACTTTATCTTAGTATCATGCTATTTTTCGTAAAAATTGATTCAAAATTCAAAGAAGCGGAAAAAGTGTTTGGAAAATATTTAATACTGATTTTTTCTCCTTTAATCAAGTACTGATTTCTCGATAGTTTTATATTTTCTGGGTGTTGAGACAATTGAAAACTATTATCTAAACTTGGTTCTTTTATGTTCAAGGTAAAAAGAATATCAAATTGTTTTGATTTTTGTTCAATCAAGCTTCCAGCATTACTTACTTACTTAGGTGGGCATTACAGTTCGGGGTGAACCTGGGCCTCAACCAACATCCTCCTATAACGATTTCGATCTCGGGCGAGCTCTCTCCAGTTTCGCACTCCAAGTCGGTTGAGGTCTTCGTCCACTTGATTGCGCCACCTAAGACGAGGTCTTCCCCTTCCGCGATTTCCCTGCAATGTGCTTTCGAACACCCGACGAGCCGGAGCGTTTGGGTCCATCCGCTCTACATGGCCCAACCATCGTAGCCTCGCGATGCGTACTCTTCTGGCTATGCCCATGTCGCGGTACAGCTCATACAGCTCGTTGTTGTATCTTCTTCTCCACACATTGTCTTCGCATACGGGACCAAAGATCATTCGGAGAATTTTTCTTTCGAAACGACCAAGAGTTTCCTCATCCGCTTTCGATAAGGTCCATGCTTCCGCGCCGTACAGCAGGACTGGGATGATTAAGGTATTATACAAGGTCACCTTGGTTTTTCTAGAGAGGGTTTTGTTTCTCAATTGCCTTCTTAACCCAAAGAAGCAACGGTTGGCAAAAGTTATTCTCCGTTTGATCTCCGCACTGATGTTGTTGTCCGTGTCTACAGCGGATCCTAGGTAGACGAAGTCCTGTACTACCTCGAAGTTATGTCTGTCTATTGTGACGTTTTGTCCAATTCGTCGATGTTCTGTGTCCTTGTTTGATGACAGCATATACTTCGTTTTGCCCTCATTAACCATCAAACCCATTTTTGCCGCTTCTGTTTCAATACTCGCAAAAGCACCGATGACATCACGCTTTTTTCTTCCCATTACGTCAATATCGTCTGCATAGGCGAGTAATTGTACAGACTTTTGAAAGATTGTTCCTCTGGTGTTGACGTTTGAGTTTCTTACAATCTGTTCAAGTATGATGTTGAAGAAATCGCATGACAGTTTGTCGCCTTGCCTAAAGCCTTTTTCGACATCAAAGGTCTCGGTGAGTTCTTTTCCGACCTTGACGGAGCAGCGTGAATTCTCCAAAGTCATCCTGCATAGTCGTACGAGCTTTGCAGGGATGCCGAAACTAGACATGGCTCTGTACAGCTCGTCTCTGTAAATACTGTCATACGCGGCCTTGAAATCGATAAAGAGGTGGTGAATATCGATATTATGTTCTCGGGTTTTTTCCAAGATCTGCCGTAATGTGAAAATTTGGTCTATTGTGGACTTCTCTGGTCTAAAACCACATTGATAAGGACCTATCAAGCTTCCAGCATTGAAGAGTGTATATTCGAGATTGCATGCTCTTCAATCACTCATTTTCGTAGAGACGCCCGCCGTAAAGCGAAGAGTCAAAGTCATCCAGCGCGAAGTTTTAAATAAATGAGAAAATAACTGATAATCAGAATTTTGTTCCAGAATTTTTGAAAAAACACACAAAAGCTTCTCAAAAAGTATCAAGAAATGTTTCCTGAAGCCACAAAAAAAGAAGTTCTTCTATTTGATCATTCAAAACATCAATGATTGCTTCACATGTTTCGATGACAATACGCCCAATAGAATGCTCAGATATAGCACTAATGAATTTTAAGTTCGCAAACGTATTACCCGTAGCCAGAAAGCGAAGTGTTATTGATGAAAGACGTTGACTGACAGGTATAGAATCTCGCATTTGAGTATCTTTTTTTTTATTACTTTTGGAGTAATTTTTTTCAGGAAGCTAATCAAAGGTCTCCTCATCCATGCGAAGGAAATTTCTAAACTCAATCGAAACTCATTGAGTAGATTTTCGCGTGTTAACTCGTTTCGTCTTTGGAACGATTCCTTTATCCACACCCGTTTCTTCCGAGACATGCGTTTCTTCTTCTTCAACGCTAGCACTAGTCCAATAGCAATGCAGCAATCGTCCCTGTCGCTCATATTCTCTTTTCCTTTTTTTTAATTAATTGAATTGAATTTATAAGTCTTGAGAAATACTTTCATTAAAAAGAACCATTGACATACTAGATACGGACTGATAATGCATTCTAGTATGTCGTTGAAAAAAAAAAACAAAGTGAAAATGATTGAAGACTCAAGCTTGAAGTGTGTATATCCAAAATCAAATAGTATTTACTAATACGCTTGACAAGCATTTGATCAGTATTTATGCCGCTTTATACTTTGCTTGTTTTGCCAGTATCGTAATGGTTAGTATTTCTTTTGTTACTTGAGAGTTCAAGTCTTTTAAACCTAGAATCTTCCGCTAGTACCCCCTTTCGCGAGGAACTCCAAAGTCCTCTGAGAGCTACGATATCACATTGACATGAAAAATGCTTTCTCACCAAATCGTTCAGAATCGTCAAAAAACTTGGTTCCGAGGTTTCTCGAGCTTTGTTGTGCCACCAAATGTATGTTCTTTTTTTAATTAATATTAAAAAATGGGCATGGCTGTGTCGCAGGAACCTGCGATTGTGTGCTTATTACGATATCGAAATCTTAGGTTGATCATAAGGTTTTAGTATACGCTCTTCATAATATATTTTGGGGTACAGGGTTGTCAACTACACATTAATTATGAAAATTGAAAATAAATTAAATCAAATATTCAAAGGGTTTTAACTTTTAAGTGAAAATATAATAAGGCCATTTTCTTGCAGTGGCTAATTCATATAAACGCTGAAAATCAAACCAAAGTCGTAATAGCAGTCTCAAAAATATGGTTTTTATTTTTGAAGATTTTGAAGTCCAACAAGGTTGCGTTAAACGTTTAACGCGGATTATCGGTTGCATACTTTTCAGAACTGCTCGCAATTTGTTGATATAACACTTGTATCAAAAGTTTGTCTTAAAGAAACAATATGAGTTCACTCTAAAAATCAATTTCTACCACTTCCTATTTTCATTTCCACTTAAGGAAGTTTCACTTCTTCCGCGCGGAGGGACTCCAGGCACTATTTTTTTTTTTAATGAGTTTTTCAAAAATCAAGTAGGTACACAAGTTTTAAGATATTTCCAAAAGACGTATTGACGAAAAGTGAAGAAAATCAAAGATACCGTTTTGAAAATGTTCAAAAAAATCAAAATAAAAAAAAAATTAGTTAGGTTAAAAAATTTCGTCAAAACCGTGCTCTATAACCTATAAAAGTAAAAATTGATTGAAGTTGGAAGAAGAAGAGATTAACGTCCAGTTTCACAGCCGTAGACTAATATTTTTTTGCGTTTTTTTCTTATTTCTCTCTTTTTATCTTTTTTTTTTCCGTTTTTTCAAAACAAAGAAAATCTATTTGTGATGACTGCCCAGTCTTTTTAGCTATTTTTCCACAAAATTCAAATTTATGGGTATAAAAATTGGTTGACTCACCAAATACCACAAAACTACATCGAAGGATGTTAAGCAAGTTTTAGAATTTTGAATTTAAAAACTTAGAAATCAAAACTTTTACGGGAGCTTACTGAAAACACGACTTTAACACTTCACTCTCACTCTCCGTAGACTAATATAATATGGGAATCATGAATGCTTAAAAACTAGGTTTTAATCTTTTCTTCATTCAATAACTTCAAGAAAAGTACAATATCCAAACGTAACATACCTTACAAATTGAACGAAGTTTTAGTAATTTATAATTTTCCCAACGCTGAAAGGTCTAAACTAAGTTGAAAGTTTTGTTTGTCTCAAATCGCTGATAGGAATATTTTGATATTCAATTTGAACAAGTGAACATACTGTTTTTCAAATAAAATGATTGAATTTCTTGTAAATGTGAATACTTTTTTATTTGCACCAAAACATTATTTCGATGGATCTCGACTTAGCTGCCTTTTAAGGAAATAAGATACTCCTCATGAGCTTTAATATTATGTAGAGCAATGTTGGAAGTGGTTCCATGGTCGATAAAGAAGTGCTCAAAATCGTTTTAAATCGATAAAAATTCATACTTAGTGGAAATATTTAAAATGCAAACTTCGGAAGAACAACTAAATTGAGTAGCTTATTAAGTGAAGTATGCATATTCAAACTGCCAGATAAACTGTCTTTTTTGGAGTTGGTCTTTTGACTTGATTTTTGGGAGAAGTGAAGCCGCATAACCACCGGGCACTGCGTACGTTCGGTAAATTCTCTCGAAACGAAATCGGTGATGAAGCCTATTTTTAACATAATTTCACCTGTGATTTAACTCCAAGGTCGTGCGATTTAACACCGCTGGACATTTTTTGTGGGGTTATTTTAAGTCGCTTGTCTACGCAGGTAAGCCCGAGACGATGAACGCCTTAGAAGAGAATATTCGGCCCTTATTTCTGATATACGATCTCAAATGCTGCAAAAAGTGGTAAAAAATTGAGTCCCTCTGCTGGGATTTATTCGAGCTGCCGTCACTTGTCCGAAATAGTTTTTGATATATGTATATACCTATTAACGTAAAAGTCAATAAAGCCAAATGTAAACTTTTTGAAACGAAGGTTGCCTATCTGGGTCATGTGATTTAAAAAGAGGGGATTATGCCGAAACGTCATAAAATTAAATCTATTTTACAAGCACCAGGACCAGCTAACATTTCAGGGTTAAAGAAATTTTTATGGAAAATTTGTCCTCAATTTGTATTCGGTATTCGGTATTCGGTTGTTTGATTAATTTTAACTTCTAAGGAAAGGGAATGGATTTTAATGGAACAGATAATGTAAGGAATCGTTTGAAACAATCAGATAGCCAGTTTTAAACAACGTATTATTGTGACATTATGATCCAAAAAAAAGGTTGCTTTAATAATGGCACAAGCAGATGCATTATCGCGAATTCTTTTGCAATATGGTTCTAATGTAGGCGAAGAATATATAAACTTAATTGCGGTGGTAGATAACCTATCTATAGATTCCGTGGTTCTACTCAAATATACAAGTAAAGATACCATGGATACCATGTTAAAGAAAATTGGAAATCGTGGAGAAGTTGGCCTTGAGTCAAACTGGGAGAAAATATTTGTCTTGGAAGTGAAAAACTGAATTAACAAAAATAAGTTCAATTGTTCTCTGCTGCCTCCACTTAGACTCGAACATATTAATTTTTAAAACATAATGGCAAACCTCTATCTACTATCTTCATAATAAACTAAAATTCTTGGCTATAAATTTGAATTATATCTTCTTGTTTTATATCTTCTTGAAAACCACGCGTCTAAAAAGGACCCTTTATATGTATTAGAGTTAAGTAAAATTTTGTTGAAAGTGTATTGAAGTAACTACTTAAACAGCTAGGTTCCAGAAATCGAGTGAAATGAAACCGAAACCGAAATTTCAAATCGAGTGAATTTATTTATAGTGTTCTGCATTTCGATCGATTTCATCAGTTCGAAAACTTTTCGAAATCACTTCAAGTGAAATTGAAAACAGCTGATACCTGTCATCTGAAACTCAATTTATTTGATTTCAATAGTTTTTTGAGTTCCCTGGTCAGAGAATTAAATATGAGTGCTGTTCTTATTGCTTCGGTTTTGGAGATCAAAAAGAAAAGATAGGTTATGCGACAGAGAAAATAAAAAGACTGTAGATTGAGAGACATTTCTAATCCATTAGAAATTGCAAATGCAACGTGTGTATTGATATGTGGCAAATAAAATTGAAATATTTTCATGTTTTGTTTGATAAATTTGTTTCAAATGATTCTTTTTATTATTACTGACTTTTTGTCCATCCAGTTGACTTTTTGTCTTTTAGTCTTACCCACAAAGAATCTGCGACGACACGATCTCCTTTCATGAATCCTTTAGCAAAATTTTCATTTTGGCTCATACAGTTCACGAAAATCCTGTGCAGTATTTTTAAGCTTTCCCTTGTTGAAAACAAATTTCTAATAAAATAAACAAATTTTGTGTGGTTGCAACGGAGTTTTTTACTTACACATGCACATTTTTAAACGCGTCTGCTTTCTTCTACCATTCCACACAGATAAATTAGAGTAATTTCAAATCACTTGGAAACCGACCGAATTGAATTGTGGAACACAACGATTTCGTTTCACTTCGATTTCGAAATATATGAAATCGATATCGATAAAAGTGAAATGCACCCAATCTTAATTTCGATCGATTTCGATTTCATTTCACGTGAAAGTGAAATGAGGGAACCTAGCTGAAAGAAACGTTTTAATTTCAGTTTTGTGAAAATCTACCGCTTCTATTCAATATGAATTATTATTCGAGGTTATAATAAAATTTCATATTGTTTATATTGGTTTCGTTTTCAATATTTTATAACGTATTACGTATTTAAAAATAGGAATCTTAAAAGAAATAATTTTCTTAAAATACGTGTTTAAGATCGTTAAGATCACCACAACTCCTAAATTCGCGTTTCGCCCAGGTACGACAATGGGCTCATCAGTTAGATGTTGCCGTACCCTTCTAAGGCGAAAATTTTGTTCGGATAATACCGACACTAATAAAATTCAATGCACTCACATGCATTTTTAAGCGAATGTGCAAGACATCTGACACTAAAAAAAAGGTAAACAAAAGAACGCTTGGTTTGGCTTTAAGTTCATAATTGATCAATAACAAAAAAAAAAAAAAATTTGTTAGTTGTAAGTTGCAAACTTTTTAATTTTTATGCTCGAAGTTTTACATATTTAGACGAAGCAGTTTACATTTTGGTCTCGGTTTCGTGCCTATGCCTGCTCGCAATCACATTTGCATTGGTGCAAACACTTGCGAGCTCGAACCATTTTGACATGTAAATTAAATTTGAATAGTACCAAACATCAGAAGAAGATATAATCGCTGTTCGATTTCCGTTCGGTAATGCGTCCTACAGAATTGCAGAGTTAAACTTTCTACATATAGTTGGCAGCCTGATGTGACTGATACCTAACAAGTCACCACGGTCCAGTCAAGTCACATCTTTCTACTATACTTAAATTGCGATGTGGTTCTAAGCACTTCACAACGTTTTCACTGTGACTTTTGGGCACAATCGGGCTGTTAGAATACAACCGAAAGCTCCATCTGGGTATTTGGACATACCTGAAAAAGCTTTTAAACTGCATTGAATATTTCTAGAAACATCGAAGGGTCTTACTATTATTTTTCTATAAAAGCGTGGATACGTTTTGAAATCTGTCTTGATTTTTGACACCAAATTCTTTCAACATTTTCATATTATGACGCCGAGCATCTTATTATCACATTTGACTTCTTCTGTTTTGCTCGCATGGAACACAATTTCTGTGTCTGAAAATATACATACATACCTATAGACTTCTTAACTTTTTAGTCTATTGTTTCAAAACGGGGCCGTCCATAAAAAACGTCACACTAGGTTTTTATCCCCTCCCCCCATTGTCACGCTGTGTCACACTTTCTGTAACTGTTCTGATGAATATTACGTAACAAAAGCTTAGAACTCCCCTGCACATGATAGATTTTAATTGATAGTGCAGTTGTAAGTTTTAAAGATTTTTTTATTTTTATAATGTTCGCTTTACGGTGTTTTTACGAAAATGAATGTGATTATGCATTCAATCTCGAATATAAACTCTTCAATAACTGAAGCTTGATTGAACAAAAATCAATACGATTTGATTTTGCTTCAAGTATTCACACATTGTATACGAGAGTTATTTTCACTAATACACTCTTACATGATTGACAATCATTTGGACAGTGTAGATGCCGCATTAGTCTCTCAAGTATTGGGAAAACAAAGGAATCGATTGGTACGGATTCCAATGCCGCTAGAGCCGCGCCATAGAGCTAGCTATGTTTAATAAAATAAATACATATTAGTAAATATATTGAGTTAAAATTTATTGTAAACCAGATGTATTCAAATGTCTGTCTATTTGCTATAATACGAAATGAATGACTTTTATCATGACAAAGATTTAAAAAAAACAAGTCGAGAGAAATACTGTAGTAAAATTTTTTGATGAACGGCGAACGATACGCTGCAATAGACCCCCCCCCCCCCCTCCCTCCCCCTTGTCACATCTTGTCACACTCAGCGAGACATCTCCCCCTCTCTGCAATGCATGCGAACGTATTTTATGGACGGCCCCTACTTTCAAATATGTTTCCAAGTTGAGTCACACAATTTAGTTGCCAAAAACGGGACCATTTCCCAATGATTTTCTCAAAATAATGTAAAAATGTTTATATTTGATATTTTTCTATGTTTCCTTATTCAGCTGTAAAATCTTAAACTGGTTCGCGATATTAATAATTTGGGAGCTTTTACCAATCGATAAATGTTCACTGACTTTGAGGACTGGGATGACCTAAGTCTTATGACGGCTAGCCTTCGTTTCTCTAGGGAAAGTAAGAAGTAACGATTGACTAGAGTTATTCTCGGTTTGATCTCCGCACTGAAGTTGTTTTCCGTATCTATAGCTGATTTTAGGTAGACGAAGTCCTGTACTAAATAAATAAATAAATAGGAGGAGCCTCTGGGCCTAGCGCATTTCTCACAGCCACGCCTTGTGAGGGAATGGAGGGGAGCTATTATTGTCTGCCGGTTCCGAACGGCAATCGAGAAAGCGCTTTTCATGGCAATGGATGAATGGAAAAAACATTTTTGCCTGTGTTGGGATTCGAACCACGAACCTCTGGGTTAACAGGCGGACATGCTAACCATCACACCACGGGTACCACTAGAAGTCCTGTACTACCTCGTCAATAACGTTTGCGTTAGCGAGTAGTTCTACAGAGTATTGAAAGATTATTCCTCTGGTATTGACATTTGAGTTTGGACAATCTTTTCAAGTATGATGTTAAAGAAATCGCATGACAATTTGTCGCCTTGCCTAAAGCCTTTTTCGACATCAAAAGTCTAGGTGAGTTCTTTGCCGAACTTGACAAAGCAGCGTGAGTTCTTCAAAGTCATTCTGCATAGTCGTACGACTTTTGCAGGGATGTCGAAACTAGACATGGCTCTGTATAGCTCCTTACTATCATACGCAACCTTGAAATTGAAAAAAAGATTGTGAATGTCGATATTATATTCTCTTTTTTTTTCATTTTTGATATTTTTTTTATTCGCATTCGGATTCAACAGTGCGTGTTGATCAGACTTTATGAAACTCCCCTTCAACTGCCCTCCCTTACCTCTTTGTCCACAAGCTTTTAAGCAAATCGATCAGTATAAACATCCCCATAAAGTTTGATACATTTGAAACAGAATTTTTATGGGACAAAATTATTTTCATAATGGATCATATTTTCAGCAGCAGTTACTCATCTTAAATTAAACCTGCCGTGACTCTGTTGCCAAGTCTATCATCAAATTGCTTTGAAATGTGTTAGGTCAGTGGGTCGTACGATGCGAAGTTGCATGGCACATTTGAGTACTACAGTGGTGGCTAATGGAAATATATTTGCAAAATAGTAATATCGATGTGGACTAACAAAACCTAACAAAGAAATCTGATGATATGCTTGGATACCTTGAAATAGATATAATCGAAAGCCACACATTATACCCTGTTCTGTTCGACCAGAAAACAGTGTAAGCCGGAAAGAATTCATATTAAATTGGTAGAATTTGATTCCAGGGTCTACCGTATTTTATCGAGGCGATAGTTACAAAACATGGGCATTGGTACAGACAAATGCAACGATATTTGTATGGCTTCAGACAAGGATTAATTAAAAACCAGAAAGTTTGCCGACGCATTTTGAGGTCAATGAGTGAATCACGAAAGTGGAAGAGCTGGAATCCTTCGAGACCACCATTCCCTTAACGTTGAAGAAAAGGAGAAGAAGAAATCGTGGTGAAGCATTAAATGTCGAGAGTAATTACGTTGGTTGAAAATAAATAACATAGTTTTATTTGTTTTTGAAGCCGCACCATGAATACCGCGAAAACTTTTTTCCTTGAAATCGTAATTTTGATCAAATGGTTGCATCGTTTTTATTTTCAGATATTCAGATCAGACCGGTTGAATTTGTTACCCTATATCTTGGGATACCTTCCTTATTCAAGAAACTTCGGAAATGTAAAATTTTCAATGATAAACAAATCAGTGGATGCAGCTTCTTAAATCGATTGAAATTTTTGGCGATCAGATCCTGCTGTGAATAAATTGGTTTGTTCGTTGAAGCCCTGGGGTTGCCCTAGGGTCGCCACAAAGCGTTTTTTGAGAAACCTAAATTCGCCATGAATGTCAAACTGAGTGTTTTTTGAGCCATAGGTTTGCCACAGGTTTTCCCCCAACTCGCCCTAGCTTTTTGCTGTGGCGATTTGATTGCTGTCAAATGGCATGTATTTTTTTTTCTAATGACAGGAATGTGGTGATTTGTGGTTTAGCGTTTTTTGAGGACTAGAAAACCCAGGTTTTTTTGACAACTCATAGGATTTTCAAGAAAACCTGGGTCAACCCTGGGGAAAGTTCAACGAACGGACCTAATAAGAGTAAATCGAGACAACTGTCCTTAAAGTAGAATGACCATCCTAATCAGGATAATGGGATGTCAAATTATTGTACGAGTAATATCATACCCTAAAAAGTGTGGAAAATTTGAATAAAATCTGTCCTGTAAAGTTTAAAAAAAAAGTAAAAATCGCGATCCAAGAAGGCGGTTACAAACAAACAAGTAAACAATCAAGCAAGCAAATAAAAATACAAATGCTTTTTAACAAGAGGAACTCCATAGATCCGAGTCCTTGCGCTCGGATTATGTATTTCTTTTTGAAATGAAAATACTAAACCAAATACTTTTTTTGGAATCTGCAAAAGGCAAAAGGCATAAATTGGTGTGTGGTATTTGACTTTTGAGACTTAATCTTTCAAGAACGGTAATGAACAAATTCAATTGCTTATTTTATAGATAAAGCTAACATATCTAAATAAAATATTTTGAAAACCAACAGTCGGATTGAACTGATTTTTTTTGTTTGTATTATAAAAAAAAATGTTTTAATAAAATTTTTAATTCATCGACGCAAATTTTGTTAAAACAAAGTTTTATCCAATCAAACTTCTAACATTTTTTAAAACATTGCTCAGCTATTCATAAATCGGTTCTGAATTTTTAGAATGGGTTTTGTAAGTAAGCATAAAATTTAAAATGCTATAACATCTACCGCAAACTTTTTTATGTATACATTTTAAGTTTTAAGCATAATTACAAAAATAACATAACAATTCCAATCAAAAGTTTTGGTGGTATTCTTCGCTTGTATGCTATTCTCAAAACTAAAGGTATTACCTTGGGTTAGACTTTATTTCTTGGAAATACCTAATTTATTGATTATACGCCAATACTGGCCAAGTAAGGCAGCATGACAGGCATGTCTGTACAATTTTGAACAGGCCTTAAAAAAATATCGGGCAGACTTAATTAGTTCCGGAAAGTTCCTTCCACTTTATTACGACAAACAGTGAACTGAGTTGTTGCAAATCTAAAAATATTGAGGAAGTGTACCGCAATGAAAGGTACTTTCGAACCTTGAAGTGTTAGTCAGTCAAATCGTGGTTTTGTGTGGAAATATCCGATGCCATTTAAATTAGTAACTTGAAAAGTGAGCATCTTATATAAGATTTCATCAGGTACTATTGCTGCCGGCATTGTTTTTTGTAGAATTAATGGCTATATCTTCAAAAGTCTGCTTAATCAGCAAATTTGAAAAACTTTCATAACTACATTGACCAACAACGTGTATTATTTAGGGAGGGATTGGCTTTCAGTATGCATGTCCAGAAATTTGTTGAAAATAAAAATAAAGTAAAAAAGAATAAATCCAAACATTAATGAACAACCCGTTCCTACTTCTATTGCAGCTGTTACCATTTATATGGTAAGACCTGAAGACAAATCTTTCTCAAAAACATATCTGCACTCTAGCAAACCTTTCTGAACTTATTTCAACTTCCATTCTAAAGCTCGCTCTGATAGAGTTTATTCTTTGCACTACCATACAATAACGCAAATTAAGGTTATTGAAAAAGGTAACTAACCTCTCAGCTTGGTTTTTGGTTAATACGACGAATATTCTTATTTATTATTATTATTATTATTATTTTTTTAACATATTGCATTTTATATTGTTCCAATAAATAACTAATAAAAATAATATATATATATAATAGTAAATAATAAATAATAATAATAAATAGAGGGAATTGTTTAATTACATTTTACGAATATAAGTTTTTTATTTGCTTATTTATTCCATTTATTCAAGTGTTTATGATGTTGTACATTATTAAATGTTAAAGTAAAAACTGTTATTATTCTTTTACTTAAAGGAATGAATGCAATATAAACAAGCAGTTACAAAGCATATCCCTGATAGAATCTTGATCGAACTTAAACGAATTTACAAAATGAAAACTTCGGAAACAAGATTAATAAAATTAGTAAAAATATTATATCTGTAAGTTTTATATGTGAATTTTTTAAAATGAATATAATCAATATATTTAAAAAAAAAAAAAAAAAACAAATAATTAAAACATACAATTTGCAAACCAAGTAAATATAATAAGTATTTGTAGAATTTTGCATATCCCAATAAATATTACATATATTTTACAATGTGCAAACTCTGTCATATTATACATCTAGAGAGATCTTGTTTTTATGCTATCATATCGTAATCGACCGGAAAAAACTACTATCTTACATTTCTCAGTGGTGGTCGCATTTTCTTTTTTGCTTAAAGAGACAATCGGAAAGAACACTGCCTGTTAAACTTTCTTTTTTTTGGAAATATATATATATATATGTACGTTATTTCAATCAGAACGGTTAAAACCATTATATGTACCAATATCTTACATTTCGTACAAATAGAAAGTTTCGGTCCGATCACCGATCGGTTACGACGGTCGGTGTTATAACATTCTTTTCTAATTTTGAGATATTCATTTTAATTTTGTTCAAAAAAGTTGACCAATTATTTACTGAACACTAATAAGGAAATATACATAGAGCTTAACGCCCATTTGTTCAATAACGATTTTTGTACATTATTTAAGAAAACTAATTACTTTTTTGTTAAAAAAAAACTTTCTGCGAAAATATTAGTAAATGCATTAGTAGTTTTAAAATGGTATATCAAACTTCGGGTAAATAGCTTAGACCATCAACCAAGAAGTCGTATTTAAAAAAAGGTACTCTAGAAAGTTTGTACTTTTTTTTAATTTTCAAAAACTACTACTAGAAAAAGAGTCAACACAAAACCTACGAAAAGAAATTTTATCAAAGTCGCTGAGGCTGTTTTCGAATTTTACGGTTATATGGTTATATTAAGATCTAGAAGTAAGAGTTTGAAGAAAATTTCCCAAGGTGTTGAAATTTAAGCTTTATATTTGGACAGACTGGCAAACAGACGAACAGAATTTTGGAGCCCATGTGTTTAAATTCATTTTTATTTTATTGCATAACCTACTTTGTAGCCACATTCAACAAAAATAAACAAGAAAACAAACCATAAAGATGACATTTATTACATAAGTGCAATACATATATCTAATAAGACATGCTCTGTGATATTTAATTTAATTTTTGTTTGCAAATCTGTAATTTATTTGTTTATAAACAGTTCGCTATTCACTATTTATTTGATTCATATATTTATTTGAACTGAAAATGGGAGAAGAAAAACAGAACCGTGCTATCAAATGAATATCTGTTACCAAAGCAAAATGCGAAGTCAAGGTTGGAAATATACATCTAAAATGTTCTAGAATTTAAGTAGGTTTACTTAAAATATACCCAAAAATCATATTCAGAACATTTTGTCACGAATTGAGGAACACGCTGCACAAACAGGTTGGGACTAGATGTGAAGCTATGGTCGCGTATTTATTCGAACCAGTTTCTAGTACAGTATTCCAGTTGATAACGCAGTATTTCAATTAAAAAAACGCTCTAACGCAGCGATTTGATTTTAATTCTCTCGACATCAATTCTGGTTAATAATAAAGAAGAATGTCGTTTATGTCAACTCTTCTGCTAGCTCGGTAATTTGTTAAATTTTTGTTTGTTACCGTCTACAATTCCGATTCCGAAATACTAAAGAGGAAAGCACTTTCATGGCAGTCTTTTAGATAGGTGATTAACGTATAAAAACCATTGCATTAGATGTTTCTCTAACTTTCACCACATCGGAATAGTTCAGTAACTGTTAAAAAAACATATAAAATTTTTTTCATATTACCTCAAACGAATATACAAAAAACAAACAAAGAAGGTGAATTGAAACAAGACGTAATGTAGTTTGAAATATTTTGATTTGTAGATAGCAAATAAGTTATTGCTTTGGAGTGTTAAAAATGTATGAATCTTTGACCTTGAATAACTTAGTAGGCAAACAAACAAAGAAGCAAACTAATAGAAACATATTTTCATGTTTTTTTTTATTCAAAAGTTATAGCACTTCTGTTGAAAAATTTTCAAAATATTTCTTTCCTCAAGTTTCCCAAAGTTTGACTCTGGCCACATCTTAAAATCTGAGCTCCGAGAGAAACCTGATGAGTATGAAAACACACAATAGGATTTTCTGTTATCTTTCCATTTTCGAAAAGAGCGCAACTAGAGACTCACTAGTCACTAGACCAGGGTAGAAAGAGAAGCCTCTGAGAATAATAAAACAGGAAACAAAATTATAGTCGAATGAAGCTAATTGCATAAGGAAGGGAATTTTACGAAAATGAAAGGAAGATAAATTAGAGCTGATCTGAGGTCGGGTAGTGGGATACCGTGGGTTAGGTAAAAAACGACCCATCTAAATTTTCGGCAATACTTATAGTTTTATGGAAAACAAATTATGTGCACCGTTTTAGGTTCTAAAAAAATCTACAAACACAAAATTTAAGTGAAAAAATCAAATACCCATAATTTTGTTTGGCCTTTTACAAAATATTTCTTTTCTTAAAAAATTTGGTGAAAGCTTACTTTATTATGTTCTAAAAATATTGTAATTTCTTAGATTTAAAATATGTTCTTACATTCTTGCCATACTTTAATTTTGGAAAATTATCGCGTTTAAATATCTGCTTCTTTTAAAAAAATTTACTTTTTTTTAAACCTCTAATTTCTAATGATGTGAAAAAAATAAACTTGCTATTTGAGTCTTTTTTCAAAAAAAAAAAAAAGCTTAAACAAAAAGATCTGATTCGAAAGAAACAAATTTTCCGAGCGAAAAAAGTTGTCCTGAGTATCAAATATAGGATTTAAAACTCAGTGAAACTGTTGAACTACTAGAACCCAATTACATTTATGTTAAAGAAAATCTCTTAATATATTAATTTACTTTATGCTGATTACGTGATTCTCTATAAATTTTATTATAAATAGATGACTCTTATACATAATATCAATGATTCTCTAACCACTCGTACATTAGTATTTGTGTCTTTGATGGCGTTTAATCATTGTAAGATTCAACAAACCCTCAAGATTACTATAGATTTTTGAAATATTCAAGACCATCAACTTGTGTCAATCTAATTGACACAAGTGCATTAGATCGTAATTGTAGATCCTTGCAATACCTACAACTTTGCCCTATAACTTTTTTCCACTGCCAGAAATCGATATGGACCGTTTTTTACTCTTACCACTACCCTTTTCATTCTACTATGATTTTTTACCTGTTGAAAATTATAGCAAATTGTTGACATCTCTGCTTAAGCAGAATAGCATTAATGTATAATAAATTATAAAATTATGTATAGGTACATTATAGTACCTATTTTTGGTAGATGTACCTATGCTAAAGACTGCACGCAAGTTTCGGGTTAGTTTAACTTTTATTTGTTACGAAGAGCTTACCATATCTCACTAAACCAATCTAATATATTTGTAGAAAATAGTTAAAAAATACATTAATATTTAGAAACAAAAATAAAGCATTGTAAGATTTAGTAATAAAAATATAATCAAAAAATATCTCGCAAAATGTCGATTAAGAGTAACTCATATTTTATCGATCATGTCAAACGTTTTTTTTTTTGCGTTTAGTTCAAAAACTTTATATATGAGTAACATAAAATAATCATAGCACATATTTAAAAAATATATAGCCCCGGATGATTTAAAACATATAGATAATTGCAGGAATGTAATAAATTATTATATTAGGACTATTTAACAAATTAAAAAGAAATTAACAGCGAAAGCACAATACCTACACTACATTTCCAATAACGTAATTTTTAAGTCCTATTCAATAAAAAAGAAACTATAAAATTTTTTACCAAATTTAAAATTGCTGTGCAAGCGCTGTAAGTAATTGCGTATTTTGTGTATAAAATATCTTACAAAAAAATATATTCTATATTCTTTGCTCAAAAATATGTTCATATGTAAGTAAATTTGCAAATTTTTTTCTTTCAAATCAAATCTCTGGTTTTTTTTTTAATCAAAGCATATGCAAAACCTTTTGCATCTTCCAAAGTAAAAATGTGACCTTTACTTTCAAACCCATCATGATTAATATTATCATTATTAATAATGAATAAAGAAAACAATTTTTTCTTAGGTTATGCAAATTTTCCTGAAAACTCGAATATTATTTTTGTTTTCTTCAAAGAACATAGATGTACCGGAATTACCAAAGCCAGGTTTTTTTTTTTCTACTTTTTTAATATTTGTCTGTACGTACAAGGGGTTCTTAACAAAAGGCACGGTTACACAATTCCTCGAAGAAAGACAAAGTTGGAAAAAACTTTTGTGTTTTGCAAGAGACGCGGCGAAAGACTAATAGGTTATGCCAAGACAAGAAAACAATCAAAAAAATTATAGGGAAGGGGTTAAATTTCTCTCTATTTAGGTGGGAGGCCCCTCTTTTTTCTATAAAAACCCAAAAAAATTGAAAAATAAAATACCACTGCTTGCTATAGGTCTTCAAAACCAATATTTTGGTCTTTATTTAATTTTTGGTTTTGACTGCACTTATAATTATGATAAGCATCACCATTTGTCATGCTTTTTGTTTGGCTGCATTTGCCTGCTTGCATTTTATTATCGAACCATGACATGGTTTTCTTTTAAGGGGCCGAATGAAACCCAGAACCTCATATAGGCTGCGGTTCTGATGGCTTCTTGGTATTGCTACCACTGGTCTTCAATGTTTGATTCTGGCGGCATAAGGTTCAAGGACAGTTGGGGGACACTCGATTCGAGAAGGCACTGGCAATATCTTGCGATTGCAGCTTTCCCGCAAAGTTGGTCTTTCGGAAAGCTCGGACATCTATCACACTGGAAGAGTGCTTTTGCCTTGCATCGATCATAAGTAACATGGTCAATTTGGTTGACGGTAGATTGATCTGGAGATCGCTATGTACCTACCTTTATGAATTTTGGGATGCGGGAAGCGCGTAATTTTAATAACAATATTTAGCTCCGCAGCAAAATCGATTAGCCTGAGTCCATTTTCTGATGATTTGTCATGCAGGCTATGCTTGCCGATTGTATTTCCAAAGATGTCCTCCTTCCATTTAAATTGCGTTAAAATCGCTAAGAACGATTTTAACATCATATCGAAGGCACTACTCAACTCATAGATTTCTTCGAGCAATTCGTAGATACAGCATTTGAAGTTCTCGTCTTTCTCTTCTGTGTGGGCGTGGGTGCATATTAGGCCATTGTTGGCGATTTTCATTATGTTCTCGTTTCATTATGTTCTCGTTTACTTCATTTTGGCTGATTCCTGAGTCTTCCTCTAACGACAAATCCGAACCCAAATAAGCGCTGTTTCTGTTGTCTGTAGCAGTCGCCATAGTAGATGTCACAGTTTCTCTTCTTCTTTATACCCGGTCGTCTCCTTCGCACTTCTTGGATGGCGGTTATGTCTGCATTGTAGAAGTCAAGGGCGCCGCGCCCGCTTACTCTCCTATTCTCCAGTTGAACGTAATCCGTTGAAGGATCTTACGTTTCACGTGCAGATCAGGAAGGTTTTGTCCTTTTTTCGTTTGCTTGAGGCTACTGGTTGTTTCGAAACCATGTACATATTTTTTACGTGGTTTCTAAATTGAACTATCAAGTGAAGTAATTCGGTTCAGTAACGGAAACTAGCTCATAATGTACAACTACCCGCCATATGTAAAACACCTTGTATATTGACTATTGTGCTTGTCCCACACATATTATCCTATATTCTACGTGAAAATACTGCACTTGTTATTTCACTCCTCAATCTTATATATAAAAATGAATCGCAAAATGTGTTAGTAAGCGCATAACTCAACAACGCCTGGACCAATTTGGCCAATTCTTTTTTTGTTGTGTTTGTTATTGTCAGGATAAGGTTCTTATGACATAAGAAATTTAAAAATTCCCACAGGAACGGGTTTGGGAACGGAAACTTAGAAACTACTAGACAGGTTTCTATAACGATTCCAGCATTAGGGGTGCTATATTATCCCCCTTCATCAGTAATTCAGGTTATATTTCATCCCATTAATCCCACGGGAACAGAAACGGGAACGAGAACCGAAACCTTAAAGTTACTTGACCGATTTCAAAAATTCTTTCAACTCTAAGATGTTACATTATCCCTGAGTCACAATTACTTATAAGTGGTTCCTGTCAAGGTTTGTTCCCCATATTCCCACAGGAACGGAATTTAAAAAATTGCGCAGATATTCCGACGGGAACGGGTTTGGGAAAGGAAACTTAGAAACTACTGAACAGATTCCTGTAGCCCTTCCCCTTCCTGCATTAAGATTGCTACCCCTCAATTAGTAATTTAGATTATATTCCATCCGTAAAGCTATTTCACCGATTTCAAAAATTCTTTCAACTCTATGATGTTACCTTATCCCTCAGTGACATAGACTTATATTTCACATATTTCCACGGTAATTGAAGATTCCCACTTCCGTTCCCAGACCCCGTGAAACCTAGAAACTACTGGACAGATTTCAAAAATTCTTTCGTCATTGGGATGCTACATAATCCCAAAGTAAAAACGATTATTTTTCATCCCCAAGTTCCCACTTAAGCGGAAAAACGAGAACGGGAACTTTAAAACTACAGACCCGAGCAACGCCGGGTGGCTCAGCTAGTATTTCAAATATTATTATATTAAATTCCCCTTTCTACATATACAATTGTAGATATAAACACATTTTACTTTTGAGTTCTAATAAAAAATAAAATTCAGGAAAAGAATGTGTCAGAACGTAAAAGTGAAATTTATATGTACTGCTTTTTACATTGAGCTAATAGATACTCAGTCGAATTTATAAAATTTGCTTAGAACATCCTTAGACAACTGTCCAGCTAGACGGTGTCTAAAGAGTTGGACAAGCCTTAGCCAATTTCGTATTTATAAATGCATTCCAACAGTTGTCTAAATAACCCCTCAAGCTGTCAACTTTGAACGAAAAACTAAATGGTGGCGTTCATGATGTATCCGCGCAGTACCATTGTTTGTGTTTTGACATACGAGGACAACAACTAAAAGGCTCTGAAAAAGTGTGGCGTAGAACTTGAACTAGAAAAACAGCTGATTTGGCTTTGTGTTACAGCTTTTCCAAGTTTCATAAAATGATGAAATTTGTGCAATTTGTAAATGAAATTATTGAAAGTAGTATTTTTACACCTCAAACAACTTAATTTCTTCGATCTTATCACTCTCAACAGTGTTTTATAACATGTTCAACAAAATTGTTTTTTGCTGCATCAAATGTCACTTTAGCCACAGTTTACACAACCAATTTCGGTGTCTAAAGTTAGACATTCCTTAGACATCCGATGAAAGTGTTTATAAATACGATTTGGAGTTGGACAAGTTCTAAGAGCTGTCCAAAGTTAGACATACTTTGGAATGGGATTATAAATACGACTTACTATGTATATGTACATAAAATTCAAATTAGGTCTTATTTATTCACCTCAAATCCATTCTCACAAAAAGTTCTTTTTCCACTTTACTCGTACATACATATTGTAGCGTTCGCTGATTTTGAATTAATAAAGCTTTTCCTTTCGCTTAAATTATGCTACTTTTATTCGATTTCCACTTTTATTTGATATACAATTCGATTAATAATCACTTTTCACTAGTACTTTATAATCAAAAGTGACTCTCTGATTGCATCAGCGGCCTCTTTATATAAGAAATCATACCACATCGAGAGCTTTCCAGCTGTTTCGAACATCGAGATCTTCCGATCGATTTTGAACATCGAGAGCTTTCCAATAGTTTGCTAATAACCATTCCCTAACCATTTATGGCTAGACTGTTTCTCTTCCCGGTATATTTCTGCATACAAACACGCACGCACACCCACCCACCAAATAAAGTGGTGTTAGTAAATTCACTTAATACGTGTATCACAGATGGATCTCGTGTTACAAAAACAACAATGTAAACAAATGGAAGTTGCGGGGCAAGAGAGGTAATGGTTTTCCCTCTTGTAGTAGGGGAGCCCAAGAGGGGATTTCGCGCGTTACTCGAGCGCGTCAGAAAATCATATGGGGAGGTACCTTGCACCCTGTAATGTACTCCTACCATATATAAAACCTTAATGTTGGGGCGTTCGCTGAGGGCAGCCCGTCAGATTAGTAAAAAAAAGTCGATCATCGGAAATACTCGAGCGCGTCAGATTAAGAAATGGTAGGTTGATTACATCGAGAAGAGTGTATATTTCAATAATCTGACAATTTGAGCGGGGCCTTCGTAAGTAGGAGAGTCACAAAGATGTAAAAAAAAATCGATGTTTCGAAATACTCGAGCGCGATTAATTTTTTTTTTATTTTGAAGGTAATTTTATCAGGATTACGGAAAACATATAATCTGACATTTTGGTTGGGGCGATTAGGTAAAATCGTCAATAAAAGGTATTATATATGATGGTTAATATCTCGCTTAATATTGATATTAGCGATTTCGTCCTAAGACCTTTTTTGTAGGAAACTAAATTTTCTACAAGTTTTTAATTTATAGTTTTTCCGTAGCTTTTGTTATTTACGAGATAACTGCGAAAAAATGTGAATTTTATGGAAAAATCTGGTTTAGTGGCCCGTACTACCTGGCCAGTATTAGTAACGACTTTGCCACAATAAACACTTTTGTAGAGCGTTCAATTTTGAGAAAAAACCATCTTTGGTTAAAGTGATTCCATGAAATGCCGCTGAGCTATAGAAATTTAAAAATAGAAAGTCAGAGTTTCCGTGTATTTTCAATGGGAAATCTTCACATCTTTTGATCGAGGACTTAAAATTAATATTAAGGGCTCAAACTTTCAGGGAGGTTTTTTTTAGTATTTTCAACAAAATTTCAAATCAAAATTTGTATTTACATATGTCTACATGTTTTTTTTTATTGCATCCAGTAATAAAAAATAGAAACAACAAAGAATTGTTACTTTAAAATTGTCAGACTAAGAGTACGCCCCCATATAATTGTCAGATTATCATCCTGGAGGACGAAGACATCAAGTTGATCACTCTGTATAAAAATCTGACGCGCTCGAGTATTTCAAGGTCACGTTTTTTTTTTACATTTTTAAAAATCAGCCATGACTGATCGCCCCACTCAAATTGTCAGATTATTGAAATATACACTTTTTAGAGTACACTTAACATTCACTTTGAAAATCTGACACGCTCGAATAACTTTTTTTTTTTTTTTTTTTTAACCTCTCTTTACGGCCATTTGCCCCCCGTAAATCGTCAGATTAATATATATCCGTTATCAGAAAGACAAAGCGCGTATACTCTATGAAAATCTGACGCGCTCGAGTATTTCAATTTAACTGTTTTTTTTTACATTTTCAAAAGCTCATACACGCCCATCGCCCCACTGAAATGAAAAACTGCCATACACTTTTTTTCGTTTTAGAACGTAAACTTCACAATCCAATAAGTCCCCATGACGCTTTAGTAACTGCAAATTTAGCGGCTCGGGCTCCCCTACTATTGGTCTTTATTCCTCTAAGCATTAGATGTACGTTATAGTGATGCCACTTTGTTAATTTGTCTTGAATGTTGGGTGTACAGTACAATATGTACATACTACATGGTATTATAATTGAATGAATGCAAAAACGGAGCGGAAGAATTATTTTCATGGTATTTTTCATTTTTACACCACATAATCAGGCTCCCCAGGAAGCATTTTTTCCGCTTCGCTCTTTGCTTCTTTATTCTACTATAATTTTTATTCGCCGTAGAGGAAAAATAACGTTCGACTGAATAGGTCGGTGAATAGTTTAGTTTCAAAACATAAACGGAAAGAATATAGTGACCATCTTTAATATTGTAATTTTGAACATTTACCTTCAGATTAAACTGGAAAACAAATGCCAAAACGGTTATAAAAAGCTGAGGATGTAGAAAACTCTTAGCAGTATATGACAGATAGAAAATTAAGTATTTTTAGATATATCTGCCGAATATTTTTTAGTCTGCAACAAAATGTAGAATTTGTGTTTTGATGCTTTTTTTTACTATTCTTGACAAAAGCGAACATCCTATTGAAGAAAGTCGACTGGAAAAGATGTGGATAACTGAATAATCTTTACAAGAAAGACGCTGAAAAATATTTTTACTTTGTTACTTTCATTTCCAGAAAAATTATTGAATTTTGGTAAAAATGTACATATATATTTTTAAGTCTCAAAGAAGATGTAATTTTTTTTAAATCAAATTAACAGTATTCATTTTTTGTGAACTTTCTTTTGTCGAGAAAGGATCTTTTAATAACAAGAAGTTCTTAATTTTAATTTTTTTGAACATTTAACGGGTTACTCTTTTTGACATTTCTACTTTGAAATAGTGAAAAAGCTTGTCAAATATTATCTTAATTTTTTTATGTTAGAATAGTAGATAGATTTTTTTATTACATATCTACGATTTGCACTTCGATTTTCTTTGAAATTTTTCAAAAGTACGCACAAACACCCCACTTCCGGTCATCTGTTGTGGTTAAATCTAGTTTTCGTTTGAACCATTCTGAATTGAGTACGAAATGACTCACAACTTATTCAACATCGCTATTCCCGTCGGTCGGAATCTTAGCAGAAACCCTAAAGAAAATTGTTTTCTTTTATGACTTTGCTCTACGTAATGAAGACCTTGTCAAATAAGTTTATGTTAAATTATGATATATTTCTTGTATTTTTTTTTTCTAACGATTAAGGTTTTAAAAAAAAATTGTATTTGCACTTTTGTAACATAATTTCTATAAAATCAAAGTCTAAGGAATATATCTCTCCTCATAAGTATCTTGTTTTAAAACACAAACACTTTTAAATTTTCTTTTGAAAAAGAATTTAACTATTAGTCCCAAGTAAGTGAAGATAATGTAAATGAAACATATACAAATACATACATCAATAAACATTCATATACATATTTTAACATAAAATATCTTTATTGAAAGGATTGACATCCAAGTTATGATATATATACATATAAATATACAAATATATTACATTGATATAAATATATTGCAATAAAGAACTATCAAATAATAAAAAAACAGAACCAATTTTACTCCTTAGATTATAACGAAAACTTTACATGGCACATGATCTGTAAAAATGAAATGATAGTTCCTCCCCTAGACTGAAAAAAATGCACTCTTGGATTGTGGCAAAATAATAAAAAAAAACCTGCTCACCCAGTTAAACCTAATCTCGTCAGCCACCGTTTGGCTTCTTGATTTGGGATGGCGTATACCTCAGGCCACTTGCTAAAGTAATCCAGAACAACCAGAATGTACTTGTTTCCAGCGTTGGTCTCTGGAAAGGGCCCAGCCACATCTACTGCAATTCTCTCAAAAGGTGATCCAACGTTGCACTGATGCATTTTGCATTAAATCTTTCTACTAGGTCCTTTGGTTACAGCACACTTGTCAGATATTCGGCACTACTTCTCCACGTCATTTCTAGTATTCAAATAGTAGAAGCGATGTAGCACTTTCTCCAGTGTCTTGTTTACTCCCAGGTGGCCTCCTAACGGTCCGTCATACATCTCCCGAAGAACTTCACTAACTTTCGATTGCGGTACGATCAGCTGCATCACACATGATTTACCGTCAGCGGACTCCCATCTTCGCCTGAGGACACATTCTTGCACATATAGTGAGTCCCACTGTGCCCAATAGGCTTTGAGAACTGGACTCCTGTCAAAAATGTCTCCCGATTCAGGTTTCTCTTCATTTACTTTCCATGCGAGGATGAATTCGATATCCGGAACCTTCTGTTAAACAGTCCTCACTTCATCATTGCTTCATCCGCATGTTGTGTCAGCTCTTAGTCGCTGAGTGGTAATCATTTCTTTGTCTTCTTGCTGCCTACAATGTTTGCAGTCGACTTTTCAAGGTCTTCGGTGTAATGCGTTGGCGTTTGAGTGCAGCTTTCCTCTGAGGTGTTGAATCTAGTAGTAATTTTTATTATTATTATTTTTTTTTTTTTTATTAACATTTTTTATTTTTCTTTCAATGAATAATTAATGTAAATACTATGCTTCTAAGTATTGTTTAAAAGACACATTGTTTTAAAATACTTATGTTTGAAATAAAATACATACATACATACGTAAATCTGCAGTCTTTCTATTCACCTTGTGACTTGAAGTTCTGGATTTTTAAATTCAGAGCACCATGGTCTGTCCGCAGAAGAAATTTCTGTCCATATGTACTAATGGAAGTGCTTTGTTCCCAAGATAAGAGCTAAAAGTTTCCTTCTAGTCACCAGTAGTTTCTTTCGGCCTTTGAGAGGACCTTGCAGATCACCTGCACCAATAATTTTTCATCTGCATCTTATAACTAAGGAACAGACGGTGTCTTCCCTTTCTATCAGACAAGTATAAATTTTACATCTTGTGTCTACGTCCTTTTTTCATCTGCGCTATCCGATGCATGTAAATCCACTATTACAGAGGCGGTATTTGAGTTCCTGCAAAGATTTTTCCTCTACTCACCTGACCATTTAAACTGCTTACCTTGTTCGGTGAGCTGATGCAAACTCTGCAACTGCAGCAAAGTTCTAAACAAAACGTCGGTAATATGTTGGAAGACCAAGAAAGAGAGAACGTTGCCTGTAGAAAATGCCCTCTTTTTCCGATCATCAGGGTGGATGTCAACATGCACATATCCAGATAGCTGTCCTTCTAAGTCACATCATTCAGCCTTCGGTAGTCCACGAGTGCTTCCGTCTTTTTTTCACCAGCACCACACCCAAGGACTTCTCGAGTTTTCGATAAGATCGCCTTTCTTCATTGAGATTATAATCTCCTCAACCTCACCTTGTTTGGCCAGTGGAAGGCGTCTTGCAGGATTACGAATCGGTCTTGAATCTCCTGTGTTGATGCGATGCTGCACTAACTGTGTCCTACGGCTAACGTATAGCCCGTTTGGCGATGCGAAGATGTCAGTGTACTCTTGTAGGAGATTTTCAGCCATCGAAGTTTGTTGGTGGCCTAGGTTGGATGAATTCATTAATTAAGCCTTGATGATTTTGAGTTCCTACGGAATTATAGTTTTTCTCTGGGGGCTTCGTCGGGGATCTTCGTTATTGATGCAACGAATTCGCACTGTCTAACGACTTCTCCTTTCTTTAACCTTACATCTTACGGTTTGGTGTACAGTAATCTTACTGGGACCATGTTGTTTTTCTTTTTCTACTAGTGCACACATTTTTCGAAAAATTTTTTACTTTTAATGATTCGACCATGTCTTATACAAAGTCACATATTTTGAAGGGTAGCAAAAAGAAGCAAGAAAAATAAAGATTTTCTTAGAGGACAACAACAACAGAACAAAATGGCATAAAAGAATATGCTGCCATTTGCTAATATTTTTCTTAAAGTTTAAGTTTATACAAATTTAAACCTTGAAAAGAAATTCACATAAACAAGGGAAAAATTAAACAAAAATTTATACTTATTAATATATAATTTTTTTTTTTTTTTTAATTTTTACCCATTTTGTATTTTTTCAAGTATCATAAAATGTATGGGTTTTTGAGTGCATTTATTACTGAGTTTTTTTTTATTATTGTGTTGTTCATCTGTAAAAAATAAAGAAACTATGTTTATCAGGCATTTTCTGAAAAAAAATTACCTCAAATTCAAAACTTTGTTTCGGGAAGAAAATTTGAACACCATTTAAAATTGAAAATCTGGTAACTCTAGACCAATGGAAGCTCAACTTAAATACAGGTTGTTATTGTTATTTCTACAAAAAATTAAGTCTAAGATTAGGTCTCTATCATCAGTATTGACAGGTCAGGTCAGGGTACACCAAAGTTAGCCTTTTTTTAAGTTGTCAAAAAGTGATGTCAAAGTTGAGAAACGGACTTTACTGTATAACAATTTTTTTCTTCGAATATGACCAAGAATCACATCCCAAAGTATGTAACACGAATCACGGGACACCCGGTATATTAACGTGTTTCGTTTAGATTGGAAAAATTGAAAACAGGTAAGACCTCTGTTAAATTATTTTATAGAATATTTAAATTTGGTAGAATATTATTCGTTTTACTCTGAATACGTTTTATATTCAAACTATCGTATTCAATTTCGCACTCATTTATTTTTATTAAGTAGTTGCCTATAGCTGGGTATTTATAATTATAACATTTATTTAAAAAAGTAGTGTTTACGTTAATCCTTATCCTAACTTAATGTTATAAATGTGAAAGTAACTCTGTCTGTCCGCCATTCTATGTAACTGTCTCCCGCCCAAACTACTGGACCGATTTAAATGACATTTGATACAGAGATAGTCTAGAACCTAAGGACGGACATAAGCTATATATTTTATTCCCACGAGAACGGGAACGTACGGGAACTACAGCACCGATTTCAAAAATTCTTCCACCGTTAGAATGCTACACTATCCCTGAGTAACATTAATTTACTTCATCCTCACATTCTTTCGGGAACGGAAGTTCTTACTATTATTATAAATGCAAAAGGAGCTCTGTCTATTCTGCTTTCTATGTTACCATTTCCCGCCCAAACTACTGAACCGATTTAAATGAAAATTTGTACATATATAGTCTAGAATCAGAGAAAGGACATTGGCCATATATTTTATCCCAATATTCCAACGGGAACGGGAACAGAAACGGTAACTGAGAAACTACTGTCACCATTTTAAATTTTTTTTCACTGTTAGAATGCTACTCTATCCCCGAGTAACATAAACTTTAACTCATCCCCATATTCCTACGGGAGATCATCGCACTCCCACGGGAACGGGAGTCCTTATACTTATATTACAAGTCCTAAATTAACTCTGTCTGTTTATTGTTCTGTGTAACCATCAACCGCCCAAACTATTGAAGCCATTTATATGAATTTTGGTACAGATGGTCTAAAACCTGAAGATGGATATTCTTACAATCCGAAATTAATTCTGTCTGTCCGTGTTTCTTTGTTACCATCTCCAACCTAAACATTTTGGTACAGAGATAGTCTAGAACCGGAGGATGGGCATGGGCTATATGTGTTATATCTATATTCCCATGGGAATGGTAACTCGGAAACTAGGGCACTGATTTCAAAAATTTTTCCGCCGTTAGAATGCTACACTATTCCCGAGTAAAATAAACCTTAAGTCATCCTACGGAAAAGGCCCTCATATTCCAAACCACTCATCCGATTTAAACGAAATTTTGCTCAGAGATAGCCTAGAAGTAGAAGAAGGGTATGGGCTACGTATATATTCCCTATATTTCTACGGGAACGGCAACGTAAACGGGAACCTTGAAACTCCTGGATCGATTTCAAAAGTTCTATCTTGATCTTCAAGTAAATATTGGTAATCGGGAATGACTGTGTGAAAGGGCCATTTCGGCGCCAACTATTGAGATAGTTAACCATATAAACTAACAAATTATGTCAGACGTGGTGGGGGAATGTCAATCAGTAGACAATATTATGGACACTGAGCAAGTCACATCATACTCTATTCTTTAGAGAATTATCAGGAGTACCTTCTGGTGTTCCAGTGACAATAATGAGAAATCTAGATTTGTTTACAGCTACAGATTACTCTGCTGGAATGCGGTACTATAAAAGTTTTAATAATGACTAGAATGGTAAAAGGAGAAAATGTTTTGGGGAATACTTTTATTCCCACTGAGTTTTTAGCTTAGTTTAAAAGAGTGCAGTTTCCTCTGAAACCAGTATTTGATATTTGTATAAAATAAGGTCAGACGCTTAAAGTTGCAGGTGTTCGTTAAGAAAAAAAAATCCTATGGCAACTCTATGTGGCACGGTCACGTGTATATCAAACCTGTAAGACCTTTATATTTGCAAAAGATGGCAAAAGTAAGAACGTCGTGTCGTGTGCAAAGATGTACTTTAACGAAATAATGTAACAATAGGTTACTTTAATCAGTGGCGTAGATAGCTTTTCGCAATGGGTGGGGGATAATTCTAGTTCGCTCATTTTTTTAAAAGTTTTAATAATTAAAAACAAAAACGAATAATAAGACTTCAATGTATGTCATAAAAAAATATATTTTTTAAAGATAATATATTATAGGGTAACGTGGTCATAGATGCACCACCCTCTTTTCAAATGATCATAACTTTTTTAAAATTAGTCGTTTCTGGTTGGCTTTTTGATATCCTCTTGATAGATTAGTTCTGAAAATATTTATAAAATTCAACTGTCGATATGATCTGAAAATTTGAAGTAAACATAAATTGTTCGAAAAATGGCAAATGGTGCATAGAGCACCATGGTTGGTACTAAATGCACCAGTCATATGTCCACAATGAACCAGTGTGCTTAATGCACCACAAATTGATTTAAAGCATTACTATTTTTTATTAAAACAAAAGTAAACAGAAAAACAATAAATAAAAATAAACAGAAAGACTTCATATCACAGAAAAAATTAACAAAAATAAATTATTCTCAAAAAAAAAGAAACAAAACTAAATAACAAATAATAATTCCTTTCAACGAATATTTAGTGAACCCAAGGATTCGTAAAATTTATATAAGGAGTGCTGCCGTTTGGAAGGTCCCGATACATACAGTAGGATCATTGAGTGTGCATTGAGCACTATGCTTGTGTGGTGCATTTTGCACCACCATGGAATTTTTGATAAAAATTATAGCTGTTCAAAAAGAACGTAGCAAAACTACGCACTCTTCACATGAAAATAAGAACAAAAGTCCAAGCAAATCTTTTAGTACTTTCAAATGAACTAACACTGGAATTTCATGGAAATATTAAAAAAATTAACTCACCCTCTTTTTTTCGTTTTTCGCTATAAAAATAAAAAAATCTCCGCACACGTGCGACAGCTAAGAGAAACACTACCAGACTGAACTCTACCGTGGTTACTGGAAGTAACGGATACATTTGAGTGAGCCATACGCCAATACATTGGCGTATTTGGCAAATATAGCTATGGTGCATCTTGCACCACTGGTGCATTTATGACCACATCACCCTACGCATTAGTTTGAATATGTACTAAAATAAATATTAATGTAATAAGTAAAATAATATCAATTTAAAAAATAAGTCACAAAATAAAATTCATTTTTCTGTTCTTTTTAGATAAAACTTTTATAACCTCGCCTGCTGTTATAGGTATATTTCGCGATGAATAGCTAGAGCAGCCAAACAATTCAAACGATCTTGCGAATAAGTAAACATCCAAAGCTTTTCACACTGTCATTAAAATAGATATATTTTTAAGAATCTCACTTCGTTGGTCGTGCTATTTTATTGTTTTTATTCTCTTTAAACTGGAGAAAGTTCTTTCAAGAGTTGACGTTTCGGCTAATATCTTTAATAAAATATATATTAGGAAAGCTTTCTTCGGGGCAGCTATCGAGCGCTTCCAATGAATTCTTAGAGGAAGTATTATTCCTTCTGATCAAATATCTCTTTAAAGTTTTTAATTCTACAAGAACAGAAATGTTCCGGCAGCCAAATTTGTTTGGTAAAACTCAACAGTTTCATTAATTTTTTTTACTGCTTCTGCAGAAATAGCTGACGAAAAGAACCAAAAACCCTTCTACTATGATTCATGGTTTGCAAATTCCACAATGTCCGTTACATAGAAGTTGAGAAAAGGATTGAATACAGTTACACGGAAATATTCTTCTGTACTTTAAACCGAAGGGCTCGAACGATTCTTTTGTTGGTTCACTACTCTCTTATGTTTAACGTCAATGTAAAGGACTTCAGCTTCGACTTTTTTTGGGCAATTTCAAACACTTTCGAAAATGAGTCGTCTTCTGCTCGTTTAATTTTTAGTTGATCCCTTAAATCTTTGGCGAGTTACATAGCTAGAACCAAGTCTAAATTCACTCTTTGAAAATCACGACTTAACGGCAACGAGAGTTTGTAAACCATACTTATAACCTTAAAGCTAATCAAGAAGAAATCCTAGCGTTTTCAAGTTCTTTGCGTCACTTTCCAATGTTCTTATGTGGTCAAGAGTTTCGAAAACAAACGGAAATAGCTCCTCAAAAGCTTCAACTGCTTGTTATTTTGAAATCCATCGCGTCAGATTCAGTGTTTTTAATGTCTTTTTTTGTGGAATCTCTTCGCTTTCGCTTATTGGTTTTTACAGCATATCTTTTCTTTTCGGTGTATTGCAATAATTGTAAACTGCTTTAATTGTGGTTAGGCAATCTCTAATATCTTATATTTTGCTGGAAACAGATATATGTGTAGTAATGTTCAAAGAATGTGCTGCACAATGGACGTACGATCATGTGGAGCAAATTTTTGGGAATAATTGCTTGAACACCATTGTTTTCACCAGACATATTGCTTGGTCCGTTGTACAATTGGCCCATCAAAAAAGAAATGTCCAAATCACAATTTTGAAGATTATCCACTAAAAGCATCACCTGGATTGTTAAAACAGTAATGTTTGGTAAACTGCTGTACTAGAGATTTTAAACCAAAAGATTTTATTCATACCTGTCGTGGAAAATCGATGTAAAAAAGAAAAGATTAGGTGATTTGTCTAAATAATAATTTCTATCAGACGAAGTTGACTTTGTATTTTCCCCGTAGAATGTATGTAAAGAATGTACAATCCTGTGAGGACTAATAAGACTTAACTCACGTAGGAAGTAGGTACATACTAAATTTCAGAGTGTGATTCCTTAACTTATTTGATTCATGACTGGTTATGTGGAACAATTATCGATACCAATGGGGGGATATATCTCCCTGACCCCCCCCCCCCCTATCTACGCCACTGACTTTAATGTATGTTGCATATGTTTTATTTGCAAATAATTAGCCTAAAAAATTAAAAGTGCTGCCGAAAGTCGCTCTCAAATGCGGACGAAGTCGCGGGTACAGCAGTAAGCAATAAATTTCCGATATCAATTTCTTCAATAAGAATATTCTTGAATTTCATTTTCTTACGAGTTTCATATTTGTTATTTTCTATTGTATTAGATATACATGAAGTTGCTATTGTCATTTTAGACATATAATATTCGTCTTTAACATCATAGGTAGTGTTATTAACTGGTAGGTACAGTTCTGGCTATTTATGTGGGAATTTTGTTATTTCTTCTGTTATTAATGTTTGGGTTATATTTAATGTATCTTTTTTCAATTTTATGTCTACTAGCTTTTTGGTTTTTTATAAAAAAAACTAGCTGAGCCGCACGGCGTTGCTCGGGTCCGTAGTTGCAAGGTTCCTATTCTCGTTACTGCTTCCGTTCCCGTAGGATTATAGAGGGATGAAACCCTATAAGTTATTATGTGGCATCCAATTGCTAAAAGAATTTTTGAAATCTGTTCAGTAGTTTCTAAGTTTCCATTCCCAACCCCGTTCCTGTGGGAATCTTCCGTTCCCGTGGAAATATGTGAATCAAATGTAGGTCTATGTCACTGAGGGATAATGCAAAATCCTAGAGTTGAAAGAATTTTTGAAATCGGTCAAGTCACTTAAAGGTTCCCGTTTCTGTTCCCGTGGGATGGTAGGGATAAAATATAGTCTAAGTTACTGATGGAGAGGATAATGTGGCAACCCCTAATGCTAAAAGAATTTTTGAAATCTGTCCAGCAGTGGCTAAGTTTCCGTTCCCAACCCCATTCCTGTGGGAGTATGGGAATCAAACCTTGACAGGAACTATCTATGAACTAAGCTATGTTTACCCTGAAAATTTCATAAAAATCCGTTGGGTGGCTTAGGAGTCTATACCGGTCATGCACACAAATATACATACATCCTATTTTATATACAGTGAATCAATTTCATATTCGTACCCCTTCAATAAAAAGTTTAAAACTTCTCCTAATCCTAAATAACTTCAGATAATAAAATAAAAATGAAATGCAGTTTAAATATTTTAATGGTTAGTTTATTTTTTTAAGTTTTCATTGTTGGTAACAATCATTGTCGATAGCCAGCTAGTTGGAACAGTGAACTACATATAAATGCTAATACCGAATTTACCTTTCTCCTTAGGGAAGTCATTTCTAACTTATTCTCTTTCTCTTGGTCTTCTTTTCGTTTCCGTTCCTTCCCTTGTGTCTTCTTTTATCTTCTAGTCTTTTCTTTTATATCTTTTAATTAAATCTAATTAAAATTCAATGCTTTTCGTTTTATAAATTTATTTGAACTTCTCTCTTTGGAAAATTTTCGTAGAACTCAATTTGATAATTCTTTCAACATGTACATAAAATTCTCGGCTTCTTTGATTTTTATTTTATTTCAAGTGTAAAGTGTTTTGTGTTTAAGGTGTTTTTGTTCGGATATCAAGTTTCTGCTGTTTTGGCACACTCCCCCCCTTGATGAGTCGTCAGATTCTTCAATTTTATCCAGTGGCAGCAACACCAGTTTCTGTACTGACCGCATTATTCGTCGTTTTTTTTCCCGCTACACGTAACTCAACATTTCATACATAACCGTCCGTTCCAGGATAAGTCATCGTGATACGACCAGTCAACCAAAACGTTGGTGCTGCATTTTCATCCTTGATCAACACTAGATCCCCAGCTTTCAAATTTTCTTGTGCTGTCTTCCACTTCCTTCGTTGCTGAAGCTCGTTCAAATAGGTTTGATGCCACTGCTTCCAAAATAATTGTGACATATGCTGTGTAATTGCATATCTTCGAAGTGCATTTTTGGGTATCTCATCTAAACGTTCCCCAAATACTCAAATAGCTGCTTCATTGGCCTTCCACTAATTAAGTGTCCAGGTGACAAAAAATTCAAATCATCCGGATCATCTGTTAGTGCCGTGAATTTAGAATAGCACTTATCTGCGCTAGAAGTGTTTGAAAGTCTGTGCTACTGAGCTTCTGTTGTCCTAAAACTCGACGTAAATGATGTTTCATTGCCTTCACTTTCGATTCCCATAAGCCACCCTGATGTGGCGCCGAAGGTGTTATAAAATAAAATGCCATTATACTCTTAACTCTCGCATTTCCTTGTAAGCGTCGGAATCTATTTGTGACCAACTGTTTACCATTTTTGCTAGCTCCTTTTCTGCTCCAATGAAACATGTGCCGTTATCACTCCGTAAATGGGTGCAGCTGCCACGAATATTAGTGAACCGAAGAAACGCTGCCACGAATGCCGCTGTTGATAGGTCTTCAACTAGTTCTAGATGAACTGCTTTTGTTACCATACATACGAATACAGCAACATATTTCTTTTCCACAATTCTGCATCTTCCACTCCGTGCCTTGACTTCGAGAGGGAAGAGAGAATGTGCAAATGGTAGACTCTGTCGCACACGTTCAGCTGGAAGGTTTCCCATAATTTGCTCGCACAATTTCTTACCTTGTCGAACACATGATATGCAGCGTGAAATTTGGGTAGCGCGTACCACGTCGAAGATTGGTGATCCAGAAACGTTGTCTTAAAGCTGCAGCCATCAATTGAAATCCACCATGAAATGTTTGCTTGTGGGCATCTCTAATGAGTAATTGAGCTAAGTGACTTACATCAGGCAAAATTATTGGGTGCTTCTGCTCGTATGACAATGTTGCATGCTCTAAACGACCGCCTACTCGTAAGATGCCCTCCTCGTCAATAAATGGATTAAATCTTAGCAACTGACTTTTTACAGGGATAGCTTTTCCGTGTTGTAACGCTTGCAATTCTGGATCGTAGTAAACCAATTGCTCCCGTTTGACCCATGAAGTTATTGCCTTCTCTTCCTCTGCTTCAGTAATATCACCAATTTCTCGTTTGCACTTATCTACTCCGCGAAGTTTTAAATTTTCTAAAAATTGCCAAAACCAGGCCGTACGTCGATGAGACGGCGCCACGATTATGTTCAACGAAGTACATCTGACTTTGTATTTCTCAAAGTACCTTTACCACACATTTCGAACAATGCGACATTGATAAATGCTTTTTGAATTGGACGCAGCTTCTTATCGTCGGCTCTTTCCAACCAATTTGATTTCATTTCAGCACATATATTTTCCTCAATTAGAACGGAAAAGTCGGCTCTAGATGTAGGCCAAGCCGCTTCATTTTCTGCAAGCCACGCTGGACCGTTCCACCAAACACTGAGTGATTCCAAGTCGGCTGGTGCTACACCACGACTCAGTGCGTCTGCTGGATTATCTGCTTACGTTACGTCGCCGTTCACAATTTGCTGTCAATTTGCGAATGGTTTGAATTCGGTTATGTACAAATGGCTTCAGAGCTTCTGCTTCCTTCTCCATCCAATGCAAGACTATTGATGAATCAGTCCACAGCATAGTACGGACATTTTCAAACATACATGCTTCTTTCACAACCTGTATTAGTTCAAAACCGCTGCGCACAGTTCCAATCGTGGTATTGTAGCTGTCTTGACAGGTGCCACCCGTGAACGTGAAGTTAGTAGAGTACACACGGTTTTGCTTCCTTGTTCAACTGCGACATAAACGACAGCTCCATAAGCTGACTCAGAAGCATCAGCGAATCCATGTAAAGTGAAAACATGCGTTGGTGCTGTTCCAAGCCAGCGCGGTATACGTACCTATGCGTGGCAGTTTTGATAACTGGGATTGGAACTGTAACCAATCATTGCCAATACTTTCTGGAACTTTTGAATCCCAACCAACTCGTGACTTCCATATGCGCTGCATTATGATTTTTGCATTAACAATCACCGGACCCAAATAGGCGTTTGGATCAAACAACTGTGCAATCTGACTTATATCGTTTTTCATTGACGAAAAGAGTTACTCCTTTTGTGAAAAGATCCACTCTTTTTCCATTTTTAATGTTTCATTGGAAAAAAGAGTAGTTCTAGAGTTACTCTAAACGCCAAAGATCTACTCCCATTCGGTTGGGAGATCTACTCTGAAAATTACACACACATGCAAAAACATTTGTTGTATCAAACGTCAAATGGAAAAAAATTGTTGTGAAATTTGTTTGGTGATTATAAAAATTGAAAAGAAAAAAGAAAGTAATTGAATATGAGTGCAGAAATATGTAAATAATTTAGAATTTGTTAGTTCGCTGCATTATTTGTTGTCATCTTCTTCGTCGTCATCCCTTTCCATCCATCATCTACATGAAGTGTAAAAAAAGTTTGAAAAGATACAAGTGGGCGCATTCACTGCTTTAGTAACTACGTAATCAAGTCATTAGAAACAACTGCGAAATGAGTTGAAAATTTTTCACCCAACGTAATGTGAAAATTTCAGATATAAAGTTAATTTAGAATTATTACGACGTTTCACAATCGGCTGTTCGGAAAAAATATTACTGATTTACTGTGTTTGTAGTTCAATTTTGCATTAACAAAACTAATTGAATTTTGACTCCATAGTGACTACACAAGTGAATGCACCCAATGCTATTCCTGACAATTGTCACTAATACTACGACAAAACTGTTGAAAAATGTTTCATTGAAAAGAGTAGTTCTGCATTTGAGAGTAGTTCTTTCGGATTTCAATGAAAAACGCTATTAGTATATATCACGCATAGTCATTTTCTGACTCTCTTCAGGCAATTGTGGTTGAAACTTGAATGTGGGCTCGTCAATACTAGGAAGCCATCGAAGTCCAAGTACTGTCGTCTCATTAAATTCCCCTAAATTAACTGTTCCTTGTGAACGTTCCGCTTGTGTTGGTACAGCGCTTAGAGTGCCATTTACTAAACAGAAACCCACCATTGGCAAGTATTGTTGACATTTCGAAACACAGTGTGTTGCCGAAGCCATCCCAAAAGTCACTCTGGTCAACCAATATTCCTTTACGTCAGCTTCTGGATCTGATCGCCAAACTATTCGCTGCACATCCTACTGTTCCTTTCTTATTCCAACCTGGAGATACATCTTTTGAACATCTGTTGTAACTCCAATTCGATGGGTACGAAAACGCATGATAAGGTCAAATAAATCATCCTGTAACTTCTCACCAATCATTTGCGCTTCATTCAAAGAAATTCCGAGGTTAGTTTCGCATGAAGCATCGAAAACGACGTGAAATTTACGTGTAACAGCATGATGTGGAGTATAATAACACCAACCCCTTGGCTCTCGGTCTACTTCTAACAGATGACCAGCTTTTATCATCTCATCGATACTAGAAACATATTTCTCACGTAACGTCGGGTCATGCTCAAAACGGCGCGGCGCTCCAAAGCGTACAAACGACGAAGTGCAATCTCATGTGATGATCCTAAATTATCTATGTTACTACGAAAAGGAATGCCCACAACATACCTGCCAGCTGAAGTTCGATAATGATGGCTCATAAAAAACTGCTCGCACTCCTCCTGTTCTGTTGTCCGCACTCGGCGTTTGGGAATCTCTTCCACATCCCAGAATCGATTAAGCAGAGTTGCAAATCGTTCTTCTTTTATATGCTCTATTGTAGAAAATACTGATGCCTGTTCAGATGGTCTAACACCACCTCCATAAAGCAACCATCCTAGTCGAATATTTTGAGAAATAATACCCAACTGTCTTGCATAATCATTGCCCAAACGCCAGCGCCAAGCAGCATGTCAATCGGTGCTGGTATGTGAAAAACTGGATCAGCTAGTTCATTTTGATTATCTTTTGAGACTAAACTTAGCGGCATATTAGTGCTGGGTAGTAATCTCAAAGACAGTTCTGAAACTACCAGCAACTCAATTTCTGCAATAGAAATCTCATTGAAACGGGAGAGCAATTCACAACGTATTTTCTTTTTGACGGGGTGTTTTGATGTACTGTTAACCCCTACAATCCGTACACTGCACTGTTTCGTTGGTAGTTTTCCTTTCTGCACAACCATATTTGTTATGAGATTTACCTGAGAGCCAGAATCACACATCGCCCGAATCGGCTCTGTTGTAAAAGGACCTAGTCTCAAACGCACTTGCGCTGTTGGTAGTAAAGCTAGTTTTAAATGTGAGTTTTCGTCTTGGAGAGGATTTTTTTTTATAGGCAGATTTGGAACATGGGCTGATTGCTATTGTGTTTCTGTAGAAATCCTTGTTTGTGTGACAATACCATTGAATTTTGAAGACTTATTTTCCGGGCATATGGTGCTGTTGTGCTTTTGACCTGGACACCGATGACACTGCTCTTTGAAACAATTGTTTCCCATGTCATTCGGGCTGAAACATGATTGACACAACCGCTTCTTTTGAACAAACTCCACACGGTCACCAATCGACATTGCTTTGAACTGATCACAGTGAAACAGTGCATGGCCTGGCAAATTACATGTCAACAGAGCGCCGACTTTGGTTAGCAGTGAATGTCGAATGCGAATGCCCATTTATGCGCTGCGTAGTGTTTGTTTTTGAAATTTTTACTCCTTGGTCTCGTGTAAGAGCTGCTTCCAACCGTGGCTTACTCTTAACGTTATGATCTAAGCTCGCAATACAATTGGCACGCTGCTCCAAAAACGAAAACATCTCCGATAAAGTTGGAAGTTCACTAACGCGGCGTCGCATTTCCCATTCACGTCGTCCCTCCGTGTCTAAGAGTTGCTCAATCTGGTGAAGGAATTGGTAGTCCACGAGCTGTTCTGCCGTGAGCAATGACAATAAATGTCACCGATTTACCCGAAAAGTGTCTAAAATATCTCGCAAGTCTTCCATTGATTGTTCACGAATTGGTAACAGTGCAGTAATTTCTTGCAAATGTGCTCGGATTGTTTGGTAATTATTTTCGTATTGTTGTTTCAAAGAAGACCACGCAAGCATATAATTTGCATCGTCTGCTACAGACCATTCTCCAACAGCACGTTTTGCTGGACCTTGCATTTAAAGCATTTAAAAGTCTTCTCAAGCGCGGTGCATTCGTCAGATTTTGGTTGTTGTGCACTTCCTCAATAAAAGCATCACGAAATGGAGCCCATTTGGCGAAATCCCCATCAAACGTTGGCAATCTGTTTGAATGTGGTACATCGCTCCACTGTATTCGCACTACATTTTCATCTTGAGTACCCTGCCCTGCTATTTGCGCTTCCAGAACTGCTAACCGGGATCGAAGAGCTGCTTTTGCAGTTAAATAAATTTGTTCGGCTTTTTCTAAAAGCGTATCGTCGATTGAGGTTTTTTCTGTACACCACTTCTGGTACGCCTTGCCATACTCTTTCCAACAAGAATCTAACATTTCTAGTCTAGTCTGAATGGCGTGTTGGTCTGCTCTTTGGAGTGCGGCAAACTTTATATTTCGCCAAGTACTAGAGTCACTCTCCGTTTTTGCTGACGTCGATGAGCTCAGATCTTCGTTGCTGCTCTCTTGTGAATCATATTCTGGAGCCCATGGACCAGTATACTTCTGACCATCCTCAGCTCTTACTCCTGTTTCCGGTTCGCGTCGACGCCGACGTATCCTACTATTGTCCTGCTTAATTTCGGTGTGCTGCCTTTTTCTACCTATGAAATAAAACTGCTTATTAGACTGCCTTGATTATGGCCAGGCATATTTTGACCCATAATCGATCTGCGGTTACTTATGTTCATGCATGTATGAACCATAAGTTTTTCTGCTTTTTACGGCCACGCATATTGTGACCCATAATCATTCTGCTTTTCTGTGTTCCTACCTGCTTTATCTGCTTTTACTCTTCTGTAATCAAACTGCGTCTGCGTACGTGTTTCTTTGGAAGAGCGGAAACTGTATCATCATTTATCAGCTGCTTACATTTTTAAAAATCATGCTTAATTAGTGCATATAGAACAGCATATGAATGCAAATAATAGTTCATAATATAGTGCATTTAAAAAAATCACAAAATCGTATCCGAGAACCCTAAAAAACTAACTACAACCAGCTTTAACAGTCAACTACCTGCATACTGCAAACAAATTTTCATTTAAACCTGCGTATTCAATGTAGCATTTGCAATCCAAGAACCTTCTAGGTCTCATATTGTTGCGGATGGTTGCAAGAGAACCACACAACCCATCAATTTCAACTTTCGAGACTTGACTTCGCATTCTCCATTTCCATAGATCAACGAGTTCCATTCGGTTCGGTAGGACCATGTCCACAGAGTAGATAAAACAGAGTATCCACTTCCACCCCTTCAGCCCGAAACACCCGCAAAAAGTTTTTCAACATGGCGTCCTATTTCTGAGTTTGAGGCTCTGTGCTCACTAGTATGAACTGTAAAAACCTAACAAAACGCCTGCATCGGTATGAAATTTTTTACTAATTTTTGTCTTTTTCAGTGAAATACTGGTCAAAATGGAAAAAAAAAGTTAATTCCTGCAACTTAAATTCATTTTTCTAAGTTCTAGGCTGTATGAAAATTTAAAATTATCGATTTTTTTGCAACCAAAAAAAATTTTTTTACTTTTCAAACTCAACTGACGACCGCACACAATGGCGGCTGTGGTAAGTGAGGGCCGGTGAGGTCATCCGGGTGAGGTCATCCGGTCTAGTTTAGCTTGTAAGCAAAACGCACTACCTTGCTGAAGTGGACTCTCTGGTTATACTCTGTGACCATGTCGATAGCCAGCTAGTTGGAACAGTGAACTACATATAAATGCTAATACCGAATTTACCTTTCTCCTTAGGGAAGTCATTTCTAACTTATTCTCTTTCTCTTGGTTTTCTTTTCGTTTCCGTTCCTTCCCTTGTGTCTTCTTTTATCTTCTAGTCTTTTCTTTTATATCTTTTAATTAAATCCAATTATAATTCAATGCTTTTCGTTTTATAAATTTATTTGAACTTCTCTCTTTGGAAAATTTTCGTATAACTCAATTTGATAATTCTTTCAACATGTACATAAAATTCTCGGCTGCTTTGATTTTTATTTTATTTCAAGTGTAAAGTGTTTTTGTTCGGATATCAAGTTGCTGCTGTTTTGGCACAATCATTTTCCAAGTAAAACGGAAAAAAAGAAACCACTCTAATACTAGGTCAATTTCGTATTCGTACTTTAATTTATAAGAAGATAAGGAGCCTGGATTTCCGTTACATACATGTCAAAAGTATTGTGCATAATTCATTGTTATTATTTAACGTATTCTGAAGTTTTCAGAGCATTTAAGATAGTTTTCGAAGTAATTTAAGACAATGGGAAGAAAACAAAGCGAAACCTCTAAAGAACTTCGAGAGCTCATTGTTAAATACCACCAAGAAGGTTAATCATACAGAGAGATCTCTTCTCTAGTAAACCGAGCAAGGTCAACCATTCAAACTATTATAAATCGGCTTGTGAATGAAAATAGAATTCAAAATTTACCACGCAATACAACAAGAAATACAGGGTGTTCGGGAATTCGTGTATTATCATTTGGGATGTGATTCTTGGTCATATTCTAAGAAAAAAATTGTTCTACAGTAAAGCTCATTTCTCAACTTTGACATCACTTTTTGACAATTTAAAAAAAGGCTAACTTTGGTGTACCCTGACCTGTATTAAATTCGATATGTCTGTCAATACTGGTGATAGAGACCTAATCTTAGACTTAATTTTTTTGTAGAAATAACAACCTTTAAGACTGTATTTAAGTTGAGCTTCGATAGGTTTAGAGTTGCCAGATTTTCAATTTTAAGTGCTGTTCAAATTTTCTTCCCGAAACAAAGTTTTGGCTTTGAGGTCTTTTTTTTCAGAAAATGCCTGATAAGCATAGAGTTTCTTTAATTTTTACAGATGAACAGAACAATAATGAAGACAATCTTAGTAATAAATGCACTCAAAAACCCATACATTTTAAGATATTTGAAAAAATACAAAATGGGTAAAATTAAAAAAAAAAAATTTTAAGCTTTGAGGTTTGTTTGAATAAAACAATAATATGGTCACATTTAGTATTTTATACAAATACAATTATAACAAGTGCTCAAAGTGCCCTTCTTCGTTTTGAATGCATGCCAGAGCCCGTTTTTGAATTTCATTGTGGGTGTTTGCTCTCGATAACTCTGGTCTTACTTGTAGACTTGTAATCTTTGAAACTGTATTTAAATTGGACTCCTATAGGCTTAGGGTTGCCAGATTTTCAGTTAGGATAAAGTTCCTGGTATCTTCGTTGTGCTCTTCTTGAAGTTCCATTGCGAAACTCATATGAGAAACAAATGTCTGCGTATTCTTCTTTCCAAAATGAAGGCATTTTCAAAAGCTCTATGATCAAACTGCAATTGTGACTTATTTTGATAAACTGATGAATAAATTTATTTCTTTATTCTTTTATACGACTTATTTACCCATTGTATATTCATACCCCAAATTTAAAGCAAACATTCACAATGAAATTCAAAAACGGGCCCTGGCATGCGTTCAAAATGAAGGAGGGCACTTTGAGCACTTGTTAGAATTGTATTTGTATAAAATACATAAAAAAAAAATATTAAAAATGCCCATATTATCGTTTTATTCAAACAAACTTCAAAGCTAAAATTTTTTTTATTTTTTTTTTTTAAATTTTTCCCGTTTTGTATTTTTTCAAGTATCATAAAATGTATGTGTTTTTAAGTGAACTTAACGTTAAGTTTTTTCTTTATTATTGTTTTGTTCACTGTAAAAATAAAGGAACTCTGTATATCAGGCATTTTCTGAAAAAAATTATATCAAAATCAAAACTTTGTTTCGGGAAGAAAATTTGAACACCACTTAAAATTGAAAATCTGGCAACCCTAAACCTATCGAAGCTCAACTTAAATACAGTCTTAAAGGTTGTTATTCCTAAATTAATTTTAATTAATTTCTACAAATTAATTCTAAGATTAGGTCTCTATTATCAGTATTGACAGAGATATCGAATTTAACACAGGTCATGGTACACCAAAGTTAGCCTTTTTTTAAATTGTCAAAAGGTTATGTCAAAGTTGAAAAACGAGCTTTACTGTAGAACAATTTTTTTCTTAGAATATGACCAAGAATCACATCCCAAAGGATAATACACGAATTACGGAACACCCTGTATTTTCAACAACAAAAGGGTAATTGTGCGAGAAATAAAGAAAGACCAGAAAACTAGTGCACCGAAATTGGCCCGAGTCTACGTCAAACTCTCGAAAAAGAATTTTGCACTGAAACTTTGCGGAAATGCATACGAGAACATGGTTTCAATGGGAGAGTAATGCGCAAAAAACCCTTCATTAGCCAATAAGAATCCAATAACGAAAAAAAAACTTTAAAAAAAAAAATTTTTTAAAAAGTCGTTTTTGTAATTTTTGGTTTTCTCAAAAACTACAGGTTATTTTGGCATCCGGTTTTTTGTGTTTGATCAAAAATAAGTAAGAGCATTGAAAATAAGCCAAAAAAATACTACTTTATTTCGTAAAATTTTGAAAAAAAAATGGTTTGAAAAAAAAAATTATGTTTTTTTTTCAAAATTTTTACTTTGAAAATTAATATTTCAAAAACTATTCAAATGAACAACTTATTTTTAAATTTTATTTAATGTATAGGTTTTTGGCTTTTCAAAATGCTATAGCACGACTCTGTAGGTATTACCGTTATTTTTAAATAATATTTTTTCCATTTTTAGTGATTTTTTTTCTTAAATGGCCCCTCCCGCCTAAACGGGGGAAATGGACCCCCCCCCTTCCATACGATTTTTTGCTTGTCTAGGTCCAACCTACACACCCTATCTTTTTGTCACACCTTATGCGAATCACCCTGTATAGATAGATAGATAGATAGATTATTTGGATTAAATGTATTTCTTCCCGATTTGAATTAATTTTACATACAATTTAAATTTTTTTTCGCTCATTCGTTTCTCGACTTCCTTAAAGTTTATATTCAAACAATTAATAAAATCAATTGGTTTCATATTTGTTGCAGAACGTATGGTATTATTATAAAAACCTATAGCTTTGATTACCAGTTTGTCAGTGTCTTGATTTTCGTCTTGACGTTTCAGCATTAATGTTCTAATAGGGAAGAATGCAATCTTTTAAAACCTGAATTTCCTGTATGTGAATGGAGATTATATCATTTTCTGGGCAAACAATTTTATTTAAGAATTATTGAATTCGTTATCCATTACAAGGAGGTGTGGTATTCGTTCTTGTAGTTTAAGTTTTAATCAGTGTACATTTCTATCTGGGACCCTATGAACTGAAGTTTTGAGAATCTACCGATTTTAGCAAGAAAGTATCTCTTATGCATATGAAAAACATCAGAATGGGCTGTGCAGTCCAGCAACCCGAGTATGTTTCCGGAATTAAAATAAATTTTTAGGAGAAAGGACCAGAATGACCTTCAGAGTATGTATTAAACTCAAAAGCACGACAGAGAACAAAAACTTACTTCTGACAATAGGAACAGATCCAGATGACGCCATTTTGGATGATGACCACTTTATAGTGGAAGATGCTCAAGAGATGGTAGAGACTATGGGTGATGTTTTCGAGCAAGTATATAAGGTGAATTACATTCACACGGGCATTCGCCCGAATTACGACTTTGAGAACAGAGGCTTCGTCGGACACTTCTATCTTAGAGACGAGATCTCGCATACCCATCGAGTTCGAGTCGACGGCATACCCAATATTGTGCTGCGAAACCTCCCTTCGGAAGCGGTGAGGATGTATACCACGTTGAACGTTGTTTAACAATACTCTGAATAATTCATATTATCCAGTGCGTTGGAAGACGGCAGTGGTCCATCCTCTTTTTAAAAAAGGGAAGGATGGTTCCAATCCAGCAAATCTTCGGTCAATTAGTCTTTTTCCGAGTATCAGCAAGGTATTCGAGAAAGTTATCAATAGAGCACTGTCCACATGGGCTTAGGACAAAAATAATATTCCAGAAAATCAGTTCGGTTTTAAGGTGGGTCATGACTTATGAGTCATGACTCATGACTCATGATACCATACATGCCGCGTCTAAACTAGCATCAGATATTCAATGGAACGAAGCTAAACATCAGTGAACGGGTACATGTCTAGTTGACTTGGAGAAGGCATTCGACACCGTTTGATTAGACGGTCTTTTCTATAAGACGATCAGGTATGGCATGAGTAAACCACTTCTCTGTATTCTTAATGACATGCTTCATAGTAGAACGTTTGTTGTCAAAAGTTTCAATAGCCGAGTTTTATTGGGAACTTCTATATTCACTTATATTCACCTCCTTGCGAGTCTCAATAAAACGTTTTATATGGCTATTTTCACTTAGAAAGTTCACTTTCACAAACTCCATTTGCCAACCATCCCTGTTGTTCACTTCTGCAAGTGAGTTATTTTTTTCCACTTACGTTATTCACTTATATTCACTTAAGAGTTGTTGTTTTTCCATGAGCGATGTTTTGCTTAAGTGAATATAAATGAATATAGATTCCCAATAAAACTCGGCTAATGTAACTTCTACCAGAACTAAAATGCAGAACAGTCTGCAACAGGGAGCGGTGAGTTCGCTTATTTGGTGATCTAATTGGTTCTCTTCACCATGCTATAGCGTACGCTAACGACCGCATTGCGTACAGAACAGGTCCAAAGATGGAAGACATCAGAAGCCTCATGCATGGACATGAATACACACTGCCAAACAAAGTAGTAGCCAAGTATCTCGGCATCTGGCTAGATCAGTATCTATATTTAAACAATTATATGGATGTGGCTCTGGTCAGGACTAGACGAGCTTTTGCACTCACAAGGCGACTGTTTCACAGCTGTCAACTTGATAGCTGAGTGAAAGTGATTTGCTACCTAGCCCTCATAAGTCATAAGGCCAATGATTGTCTATGGGTGCCCTGTGTGGTTCAAAGTTACAGCGTCTGAAACAGTAAAGATTCGGGTGTTTGAGAGATAGTGTCTGCGTACTTGTCTTGGATTGCACAGAACACCAGAGTCGGAGTACACAAAATATCCTTTACAACGGGACTCAAATAAACAGGATCGACAACCGCAATATAAAACTGATATTTGGGGTTTATTACCCCAACAGAGAGTATATAAAGAAAACACGCTTCAGTGGATTTGTCCCACCGGAGGCTTTCCTCTATGTTGATATGGAGGGGTTGATTCAGATCTACCACGTCTGCCGTAAATCCGTAGAGCGACGGTTCCTTTATAATCGAGACGCCACCGCAGAAGGCAGAGAAGTTGAAGAGCGCATTTGGTTCAGTAGGGCGGTCTCAGATCGCGATCGTCGTGACGTTGTTAATATGTCAGATATGTTCCGTTGGTTGCCCGATCAATAAACTGATATTGATGATAATAGCTATGTCCACACCTGAGACTTAAACTTGTTTAACTCAAAACTATCCCAAACCAACATGATAACCAAGTGCTTTGCCATTCAAAATGAAAAGAGGAATAAAAAACAAGAGTAACCATTACCTCTCTTGCCCCGCAACTTCCATTTGTTTAAATTGTTGCTTTTGTAACACGAGATCTATCTGTGATACACGTATTCAACTGAATATAAAGTTGTGTCAGTGAATTTACTAACACCACTTTATTTTCGGATTTCAAACTGGTTTTGAAATCCGAAAATAAAGTGGTGTTGGTATAGTCAGTTTGTGGACGGATGCAGTTGTGTGTGTGAGGCTTGCCCTCTTGTTTTTTATTCCTCTATGATCTCAACCTACTTGAAACCAAGTGCGCTGAATGCACTATTTGCAATATTCCAGTGAATTTGACGTTTAAGAGAGTGGAAGTGAGTGGAGAGAGAATGGATTCTCTCATACGTCGTTGACGTTTTGCTCACACTTTATGTCTGTCTATTTTTTTTTTTAAAGAACAGCTAGCGGTTTCTCCTCTTTGGGAGTAAAGCTAAAATGTTCTGTGGTTGTCGCTTCTAATAATTTTCTAACTACATGATACTGGTTCACTGTGTTGCAGTGAATAGCATGCCTATCGTTATCTAAACGTTTTATTTTGAAATTGTCACCAATAGCAGACTTACATAAATTTATTGTGTCCTTCATCTCCATATTTAGGGTGTTAATAGGGGGCACTCTACACTTCTTGGGTTGTTGTGGCTTTCGTGGCGTTTGTTGTTGCTCTGTTGGTTCCTGCTATTGATCTTTCTGCTTCTTCTGCTACTGCTTCTCCTGCTGCGGGATCGTTGGCGCTGCTTTTGTAGCCGCAGTCCCCCGTTGCTTTTTTGCAGTTTCGTTTAAGCTGCGGTCCCACGTTGCTGCGTGGGTGCAGTTTTACCGGCTGCATGTTTTTTTGCTGCAGCTTCCCTCTGTTTTTGGGGCGCCGGCCGCCTGGGTAGTAACTTCTGGCGGTGACTGTAACTTCAGCTCGTAGGTTTTTTGTCTACGAGCCTCTTGTTTTTGTTTGATGTTTTCAATCTGCCTCTCGTATTTTTTTATTGTTTCGAAGAGGGACTAAATTTTTGCTGTTTCTTCAGCTTTCTCTTTTTCCTCTTCGGTTAGGTGGTCAATACGATAATTTAAGCAAGGTTCAACGAACAGGCTGTTTGTGTATTAGCGGAGCACTGAGATCAACACCCTCAGCTGCCCTAAATACACTTCTTAACCTCACACCACTAGATATCTTCAGCAAACAAATGGCCGCCAGTGCAGCCATTCGTATGACAGCTATCTCCCAATGAACCGTAAATAACATCGGTCACGCTACAGAATTTATTCGGATCAATCCCTTGCCACTCCGACTACACCATCCCCCAATTGGTTTTTGATAAAAAGTTCCAAATCTCAATCCCACCGAGAACGACCTGGGAAGACGAAGAATTTTTGAGAGATGATTCAATTCATTTCTATACAGATGGTTCAAAAACCTAAGAAGGGGTAGGCTGCGGGGTGTACTCAAACCGACTTAACGTAAGTCTCTCATTACGCCTTCCAAAACCATTGTAGCGTGTTCCAAGCGGAAATTCTGGCGACCAAAGAGGTCCTATCATGGCTAAAAGAAAACGTTATATCCTCAACGAATATCCGGACTTTCTCAGTTTTTTTTTTTTTTTTACAAAAAGAGGAGGCTTATATGCTAATCTGGAGAACTCAGACCTAATATCCGGTCCATTGTACTACCAGACTAGCAACCTTTCCCTTTTTTTTGTGTTGCTGGAAATAAGTTGTTAGTAATTTAACTAAATAACCTCAAGGGCGGCGCGGCGTCCATATGAAACTGGGAGGCTGAAAGAAAAGTAGATGCCCAGAGCGGGATACGAACCCACCCGTCCGGCCTATCTACTAAACACTCTACCACTGCACCACGGCCGCCCCTCAATTTTCTCAGATAGTAATTGCCATTAACTGTAGCTTATCTCTTAAGGAGATGGCTGAACAGTTCTATATTAACCTTATTTGGGTGCCGGGGCACAGAGATATCGTGGGTAACTGCAAAGCCGATAAACTCGCCAGAGAAGGAACCGTTCTACCAGAGACATTCTCTCCCTGATGAAACAACGTTATTTGGCCTATAGACGATGGAAAGTTTTTCGTGTTGATAATCTTCACCAAATCTATATCACTCTGCGCAACAAAACTGTTTTAGAAGTCCGTAAGGCAAAGGCTCGTTTATTTTCTACTCGCATTAACTTGTCAGTAGGAAGTAAACAGATGTGGAAAAACTTGAAAAGTATGGGTGTTGGTAAATCTTGTATTGATAATATTTTTTTGTCTTACAGTGTAAGCTTACCATAAATAAAATAAATACTAAATACTAAATACTATTGGCTACATGTAAACTTATGCTAAAGCAAGAGGCACCACGTGTGTGGCAAAAAAACATATACAGCTATGGACAAAGAAATAGCACACTCATTCATTTTCTTATGAAAACTGCATTTATTTTTTCCTTTTGAACTTAAATATTTTATTTCCTATTTTATGACATGAAGTGACTTCTAAGGATTAATAATAATTAGTAATAGGGAATTATTTCTTTACAATTCAATTTATAAAAATATATTTTGCAGTGATGATCAAATTTCTTGTGGACAAGAAAATAGCACACTTACCTATAATCGTAAAAAAAATTATTTTTAGTGAAAATATTTTTTTTTTCATAAATGTTGGTATTACCAAGTTAGTTCTTAGTTGGTTGACCACGATTTTTCAAAGTTGCTTGGCACCTCCTTGGTAAGCTTTCAACTAAAGCCTGGTATCTACTTTGCGGGATAGAGTACCAAGCTTCTTTGATTCCGGCCCAAAGTTCTTTTGAATTTTTAAATTTTGTCTGCCCAATTTTGACTTTAACATCATTCCATAAGTGCTCTATGGGATTAAGATCGGGACTTTGAGCTGGCCAGGTTAGGACATCGATTTGTTCATCCACGAGCCAAGCTTTTACTATAATTGATGCATGTTTGGGGTCATTGTCATGCATGAATATCCATTTAATTGGCATGAACTCAAAGGAATATGGTTCTATTGTATTCTTCAGTATAGCAAGATAAGCGAATTTATCCATTTTGACATCAATCCTCACCAATGGTCCCACCCCATGCCAGGAAAACGCACCTAGACCATTTAATTTCTCACTCCATGTTTCACCGTCTTTAGTATAGTATACTTAGGATTGTACGCTTCACACTTAGGACGATGCAAAAATTGCGGTACTTTTTAGGCTTGATAGACTGCATTTGTTTATCAAATCTGCATACCCGAAGAAAATGAAACATTACAACCATTTCACATAACGGAAATTTTGAATTTATGATTTTTCTTAATAGTGTGCTATTTCTTTGTCCATAGCTGTATGTATGGCTAGAACTAGATCCAAAACGCACAAGACATTTGTTTTCCATAACCAGATGGCACGTTAGCTCCGTAATCAATGTCATCACCGGACATTGTCTGATAGGAAGACACGCCATAAGACTCGGCGTTTCCTCTAATGACTTCTGCATAAGTTGTTTAGATGAGAAGGAGGAGGAGACAATCCCACACCTCCTCTGCTCATGTCCTGCACTCTCTTTTAAAAGAAAACGGCATCTAGGAAAATATTTTCTTGGTGATCCAAGCGATTTGGCGAACACAGATCTCCTGCATCTCCTTCGCTTTATTGAAAGCCACAAATGGTTTTGTTAAGTGAGGTACTCCCTCGCATATGTATCACAATTGACCTAATATTGGTCTAAGTGTGTCAGTTTGTTTTCCTGACAGCCATTTAAACCTAACCTAACCTAACCTAGGTGGTCAATGAGGTCAGAGAAACGGTTGCCATTCACTATATAGCGTCCCCCTCCACCTTCCGATTCATCTTCAGAAGTCTCACCGTCAGTGTCCGTAGACATCTCGTAATTTTCATTCGTTGATGTTGTTACTGCTATGGCTACCGCTTGCCGTTTGCGGTGCACTGTTGTCTGTTCTTTAATGCCTTCGATGTCAAAATCATCGTTGTTGTTGTGTATGCTTGACTTTATTACAAAATCATGATTGCATTTAGGAACGACTCGATGTTACACTTTGCTGTTCTGTCAAAAATATGAATAAAGTATTTCTTAAAATACGAACCCAGCTAAAATAAACTCGTTTTAGATGAAGAAAAAAGAATTCTGAAATGAAAAAGATTGAAAATCAATAACTGTTCACCGAATTTGGAAGATTAATGAAAAAAAAAAACCAACCAAATCTGACCAACAACAATTTCAAAGGGGTTTGACAGATCAACATCGAAACTCAAGTCCCAGAGATGAGTTGGAAGAAGTTACGAAACGTAACATTCTGAGTTCTGACACTTTAACGTAATCTCAACCGATGCTACATCGCGTAACACTACTGGCTTTGGTTTTGGTTTCATATTTCTTTTATAGCTGTCTGACAGTTGTTTGTCACAATTTGGTTAGGATCTGTGTTTATAGTCAAGTTCATTTGATTCATTTTTTCAGTTTATCTTGTATTCACGACTTAAGGTAGATACACTCCGTACAGTGTAACAATAAATAATTGAATAGGGTGGCGCAACAGAGCGAGCCCCAGGGCCTAGCTCATTTCTCACAACCACGCCTTGTGAGGGAATGGAGGGGACCTATAATTTTCTGCGGGTTCCGAACGACTTATCGAGAAAGCGCTTTTTCATGGCAATGAATTTACTAACGGAGGACTTGCCAATTCCTCGCGAAAGGCGATACACGTGGAAAAACATTTTTACCTCTGTTGGGATTCAAAGGACGAACCACTGGGTCAACAGCAGACATGTTAACCATCACGCTACGGGTACTACGAAACATCCATACATACAGTTTACTTTGTAATTTCACGATTTATGTTCGATATAAATATGTTTTGTTTGGTTACCGGAAGATAAAAAAAAATTTTCGGTTTTTTTTTTTTAAATTTGAGCCACAGGCTCTTGCGTTTTGGTAGTAACAATTTTACAATTTGCAGTTATTATCACAGTATAATTAATGGGACCCGTCTTAGCGTTGCGGCGAGTTCATTGACTAAACACTGAAGCTTTTCCTGCCAGTCAATCTATATTTATATTGGATTATTAATAAATCTGGTTTTTTTTTTTCTTCTTTGTTTAGGCCAGTAGTTGATCTATTTAAGTAGACGTTTCAAATTTATATAATTGGGTTGTTGAATGACCCAAGCGAGCTGATTCTGCTTATCTTTGTTCCGTATTAGCTGGAGTTGCTGATAGTTGCTGAGTCGCTACATCATACATTACTCGCGTCATACAATGGCCGTAGGAAATAGAAATTCATTTATACATGTACAGAGAAATATGTTAAAATACAGTAGTGTGCTTGTTTTAGCGAATATTTCTTTCTGCACTCCCACACGAAATTTTGTGGAAAATACCTAAAAAAATTCCATAAAACAATTTTACCCCTTCATATTGAAATTGAAACTTACGCCTTGGGGGAATTTCCTATGTAAAATATACGCAAACTTTTACTTTTTCTCTTCAAAACTATTCAAGTCAGGGGCATTTTGGGGTACAACTTTTGACGATGATATGATTCCTTGGCAATTTAAGGCTCTACAAAAGTGTATTTTGCCACAAATCGCATCTTCAAAGATAAGAAATAAACAATTTATATAATTAAGCTAAGTAGTACAAGTTCATAAATTCAATTTAAAATCGTAATATCCTAAGCAATATCGATGTTGATGTGTTTTTAGGAATTGGAATTGTCTTAAAAAAAATGTATGCAACTGTAGTTTCCAATATTTTTGCAAATTATCAAAAAGTACAAATACCACCAGTATTTTGATCATACAGTATTTTGTACATACAGTGTTTTGAAATACAGTATTTTGAAATACAGAATATTAACCATACATCATTATGAGCATGCAGTATCATACAGTATTTTGACTTTACCGTATTTTAAAATACAGCATTTCGACCCGCTTCCCTTTTTTCCAAATCCAACAGTGGCACGGAAACCACTTATGTCATCATCATCATCAGGTCCTGTAACCCCGCTCGGGGCATAGGGCGTCAACAAAACGTCTCCATCCTTCTCGATCAGCAGCTAGATACCTTAACTGTGGCCACGTCTTTCTCTGGGAATTAGCTTCTGATAACACTGTAGATTTCCATGTTGTTCTTGGTCTTCCAACCCGCCGTGACCCCTGAGGATTCCATTCAAAGGACTGCTTCGCAATATCATCGTTTGGTTTCCTCAGTGTGTGACCAATCCATTGCCATTTGCGCTTTCTGATGTCGATGTCCATGCGCCTCTGACCTGTCCTACGCCACAACTCCTGATTGGATATTGTTTGTGGCCAGCGAATTTTCAGGATGTGACGCAGACAGCGGTTCACGAAAGCCTGCGATTTTCTCGAGATGGTGGCCGAGACTTTCCATGTTTCACAAGCATATAATAGCACGGATTTCACATTGGATTCGAAGAATCTCAGTTTAGTGCGTAAGGAGACTTGATTGGATTTCCAAATTTGGGACAGAGCACCAAAGGCAACGCGAGCTTTATTTATTCTGCTTTTTACGTCCAGATCCGTACCGCCCTTTGCCGATACAATACTTCCGAGGTAATTAAATTTTTCGACCTCTTCAACGGGCGTGTCATGCAGAATAATACGATGTTGTGTTGGGGGGCCTGTTAGCATTATTTTTGTCTTTTTGCTATTTATTTTAAGACCGCACGATTCTCCTTTCACCCGTAAAGTTTGACACATCTCGTTCAGCCCACTGATGTTATTTGCCATGAGACATATATCGTCGGCATAGTCTAAATGGCTAAGCCTTTCAAACTTTCTCCATTGAATACCCTGCCTCTCAGTTGTACCGACGCTGGCTGTCAACACATCATCTATCGCCAGCAGAAAAAGAATTGGTGATAAAACATCCCCTTGTCTCACACCCTGACGCACCTCGAAAGAGTCGGATAGCTGCCCATTATGCAACACAAAACACCTTGCATTGTTGTAGGACTCCTTTATAATGGCAACAATTTTTGACGGAATTCCTCTACCAAGAAGTGATCTCCATATACATTCTCGGTTAACTCGGTCAAAGGCCTTCTCAAAATCAAACATGAGATTTAGCGGTGTTTGAAATTCTGCAGACTGCTCAAGAACAATGCGTAAGGTGTTGATATGGTCAACGCACGACCGACCGCTTCGGAAGCCAGCCTGATGCCTCTTGAGTGTAGTCTCAATTCTAGCCTTTATCCGTTCGAGGATTAGAGTTGCCATTAGCTTTGGAAAAACGGACAAAACGGTTATACCACGCCAGTTGTTGCAGTTCTTGAGATCATCTTTTTTTGGCAACTTAACAATGACTCCATCCTTCCAATCCCTGGGATAGGTTTCGTTTTCCCAAACAGCTTGTATAAGCGGATGCAAGATACTAGCTGCTGTGGCGGGATCAGCTTTCAGGAATTCCGCTGGTACTCCGTCAAGTCACGCTGCTTTGTTGTTTTTGAGGAGATTAATCGATGTTTCAATTTCCGCTTCTGAAGGGGGTTCGATGTCAATACCCCTGCAGGATCTGCGCATCTCGTTGAGTTGGGGCACTACAGCACTCTGTTCAACGGGATCATTTAACAGGGCACAAAAATGATCCTTCCACCTGCGAAGCTGATCTTCAATTGATACCAATAGTGTTCCATCCACATCCATTACAGGATGATTGCTGTTACTTTTTTTCCCGACAACTTCTTTGGCTATTTGGTACAATTCTCGTATATCTCCTCTTCTTGCAGCGTTTTCAGCATTTTCAGCGAGTCCATCCATCCGCACCCTCCTGTCACGTCTCACACAACGATAGACCATCTTATGTGCAGTCCGATATTCGCTTCGCAATTCAGCCTTTCGTTGAGCGTCTGTCTCGGCGATTATTTGAAGCTTCAACGATTTACGAAGCTCAATTTTTTCCCAGGTGTCTTGGGATATCCAAGAGTCGCTAACTCTCGTACGCCTAGGTACAGTCTCGGATCCAGCCTCCATAAAAACACTTTTTATTTCACCCCACATCTCATCAACATCTGAGTCAGCACTCACATTTAATGACGAAGCTCTGTAGTTAAGGGTGTTGATATAGCTACGACTTATGTTGGGATCACTTAAAGCATTCGTATTGAATTTTGGATTTCTTGCTGCATTCTGCGATTGTCTTAATACAGCCGCGGTTCTTAGTTTGAGACTCATGACAACCAAATGGTGGTCGCTTCCCACATCGGCACTACTTATACTTCGGACATCACACATAGACTTCCTCCATCGCTGCTGAATCATGATGTGATCAATTTGGTTTTCGGTTTGACCATCTGGGTGCACCCAGGTGACTTTGTTGCACGTCTTATGTTTAAATACAGTCCCACCAATTACAAGACGATTTGCGTTACAAAAGTCGACGAGCATGTCACCGTTTTCATTTCGCGACCCCAAGCCATTTTTTCCCATAACTCGTTCCAGACCGTAATTGTCTGCACCGACTTGAGCGTTGAGGTCTCCCATGACGATTATGATGTCGCCTCTCGGAACACTGCTGTAAACCGAGTTAAGGTGAGAGTAGAACGCGGTTTTGTCTTCTTCGGCCGCTTCATTTGTGGGGGCGTAACACTGAACGATTGTGATGTTGCGAATTTTTGACCGGAACCTTGCAGTCATTATTCTTTCAGATATTGGCGCCCAGGAAATAAGACTGCGCCTAGCTACTTCGTTCAACATAATTCCAACACCATGCAGCCTTTGGCCACCCTCTCTTTCATCCTCTCCGGAATACAGCATTCTCGTTTGTCCAGTGTCAGATCTGTATTCAGCTCTTCCTCTCCACTTTGTTTCACTTATGCCCAGGATACAGATCTTAAGACGAAGCATTTCGCGCTCTAGCTGTTCGTATCTTCCTTCGCCATACAAGGACCGAACGTTCCATGCTCCGATTTTTGTACGTATACCATAGCCAAAAGTACCCATTGCATTTCTTGAAAGACTTCTACTATTTGTTGACGATTCATTTATTATTATGGCGTCTTGATTGACGCTGTTGCATGAAAGATGCCGCACCCCCAAATCCGATGTGCGGTTTACTGCAGCCGAAGCTGTAGAAGGATTCTCCATAAAATGGTTACCTCTTGAGGACTCGTTTCCAGTTGTTGTCATATTTCATGTAAAAGCATATACCTTTCCACCATGGTGTTTTCCGAGATACGATTAATAACATACATAAGCTCAGATTCGACAGGCACACCCGCCCTTTGTATGGTCGAACACATAACCAATTGAGGCCGCCCACTATGGGAAAACAGACGCCTTTTGTAGCCGCCCACTCTGGGATACAGACGCTACTTGCTGCTACCGTTGGCCTTCTTAAAAAGCTCATCCGCCACCAGACTTCCATGCCGTTGACCGCAAACTGCAGTTCCTCCGCCTTTAGGGAGATTTTCTTCAACCCAGGGACAAGTCAGTGCCCCGTCCAGCAAAGCTGGGTTGGCTGCTTATTCCGGCAGCTGTTCGGTCCCCCTGTGCGTTAGCGTTACCCACTCTCTACCGCGAGGAGGTGCATATAGGGATTTTCCTTTCATTGAGCCTAAGGCCACCGAAGTAGCGTTACCTAGAACTCTCCAGTACTTTAGAGAGTGGATTGATTCCGATTCGCCCAATTGCACCTCCTGCACCAGAGATATTGCTTAAAAAAATTGTGATTGCACTGTAGGTTGCAGAAAACTACAAATCGCTTGCTCAATATTTTGTAAGGAATGTATGGGAGTTCTTTGCGATAGTGTGCAAGTAGCCGATATTGCAGAAGAGGACATTTTTGACGATGTTTAGATGTTGATATCGATATAGACCTTCAAAATGTTATTGAAGAATTATAATATGTACTACCAGCATTATACACTTATAATTTTAAGTTAAGAAAATCAAAAAAACAATATATAAATCACATTTTTGTATAACAAATACCTTTCCAATGCCTAAAAAACGTTTTTTATTAACACAATAAGAATAAGTGCAGTCAGTATGAAAAAGTAGGATGACTAACAACGATAAATGTCTAGGTAAAGTGACAATATTTCGGTGAATTTCAAACATAGAAAGTTCTCTGATATTGATATAGCATTTTATAAAAATTTTATTTACTTATTTTTATGAAGCATTGCCTATACCTAACGCAACCAGAAAGAAATGCCATTAAAAAACTGGCAAAAATCAAAAATTGGAAAAAATTGCCTTGATTTTGTCGGGAATTTTATTATTTTGGATAAAAAATATTTTTTTTATAATTTTTTAAAAGATACATTTCGATGGGAAAATTTGATTTCTACAAAAAACGTCCTTGAAATCGCATCAAAATTTTGCTTCGTTCTCGAGATATATTGAAAAAACGAATGAAGATGGTTTAGAACCCGTATCTCCGAATCGCACCCTCTAATTTAATAGCACTTTCTGTTTTTTCTCTAAAATTAACCCATTAATCGATTTATGCAATAAAAGCCCATTCAATGTCGAGTTCCTTAAGAAATGACATAATCAATAGACTATAGGTTGCGAGAATGCAGACAAAAAAACGAGAGTTGAATGCTAATACTAAAGGGTAAAATTTGTACGGAATTCTTTTTTTCAGGTAGCGTAGATGATACAATTATTGACACTGCAAAATTTCAGTCTAGTTATTGACACCCTCTTCTTACAGAACGTTTCACTGGAACAAATCAGGACGATTCATATAAGCTATTTTTTTAAATTCTTCGCTCTTTCTTACTCTCTCACCCTTTGTTTTTAGTTTGGAGTTAGCTACTCAGTTTTGTTGTGAATTCTGAAACGTAAACATCACTGTTACGCGAGTGTGTTTTTTTGTGAAAAAGTCTCTATTTCGTTAAGGAATCCCAACATGTAAGTAGATAATTATGTTGTATTTAATAAAAGCATGAACATAAAAGTTTATTATATATGAAATATATAGTCTTAGACAAGGATTTGACTTGTTTTTATTGTTTTTATGTAATTATATATTAAATAAAATGGGGTGTCAACTATTGTCTTAAGATTTTAACAATTTTTATAATTGACACCCCTGTGTCAATAACTGTCTTCTATTGGAGTACAAACGTTGACACTGTGTCAATAGTTGTACTTATAAAGAGTGTCAGTAATTATATCAGTCCTTTAATTGAATATTACTATTATTATTATTATTATTATTATTATTATAATTATTATTATTATTATTATTATTTGTAAGCAGGCTAAACGTAGACATCTTCAAATCCGTTATCGAAGAGGGAGCAGGTACCACGCTCCTCACCCCGGTACATGCAGAAACAAATGATGAAGCAACGATGACGCTCATTCGGCTCGCTTGCGATTCTTCCATACCCCGAACTCCTGGCACAAACAAAAAACGAGATCCAGTGTACTGGTGGACAGAGGAGATATCTGCACTCCGGTGGAGATGACTGCAACATTGGGCAGAATCTATAGAAGCTGCCCTAGCAGAGTTTCGAGGTAAAAGATCCGAGCTCAAAAAGGCCATCAATTTGAGCAAAAAACAAAAACGGGAGAATCTCCGTCGAGATATAAACAATGTTAGCTTCGAAGCAAGCTTCGTCAAGAAAATGGACAGGGATCTTGTTCGTATAGTCCAAAATGGTTCTGAGCTCTACATTATTCCGGTCTATTTGAACTGCAACAGATGGGAGGAAGACTTCCAAGGACTTAGTAACTGCCTTCAAGAAGGAAATATTCAACATTTTGCTGCGATAGGGGACTTCAACGCCAGGATAGGGGAAAATCAAGTGATACCAAATGAAATTACAGCTCTAAACAGCCACATATCAAACGAAAGAAAATCAAAGGACAAGGTTGTAAATGGCAAAGGTAGAAGGCTTTTAGAGATATGTGATGATTTTGGAATGACCATTCTCAATGGACGGACAAGAGGCGATACGGACGGAAGCTTGACTTTCGTGGAAAGAGTTGGCTCATCTACGATCGACCTGTGTTGTGCATCTTACAATATGCTTCAGTACGTTGGAAGTTTCAGTGTGCAAGACCAGATTCACTCGGACCATATGCCCATAGTTCTAACGCTGGAGCTAAATACTATTGATGAGCAATCTGTAGAGATGAAACTACTCCCCAAACTAAGATGGACAAGCAATCTCGAAAACAACTATACGCAAAAGCTGCATGAATATATCAACGCCACAGAGCATACAGAGTGGACTAGCCAAAACCTTACAGATGCTATAAAAACTGTCGTTGGGGATCAGAGGTACACCCAAAGAGCTGTCGGAAAGGAAAAATGGTATGATGAAGCCTGCGAATGTGCTCGGAAAAAATCTTTCTTTTGGCTACGAAAACTGCGGAGAAACCACACCCTGGCCACAAAAGAAATGTATCTGCAATGTAACGCAACATATAAAGCCCTCTGCAAAACCAAGAAAATGGAATACTACGAAACGTTGGGAGAAAAACTTAAAATGGTAAGAAACACACAAGACTGGTGGAAACTTGCAAAAGAGCTTAAAATAAGTAACTTCATGAAAGGTAACAACATAACAGGCGATACCTTCAAGAACTATTTCCATGCCCTTCTTAATCCACCGACGTGCATCGTTGAAATAGAAGACATAACCCCCTGCACAAGTATCTCTTTGCTAGATGGAGCTATTTCAAACGCGGAGATACGTGACTTCTTGAATAACACGAAGAGCAATAAAGCGCCAGGTCATGACAGAGTACCTTATGAATTCATCACTAATGCACCAGATTCAGCTATAGACATACTACAAAAAGCTTTCAACCATATGCTTTCTTCTGGAAAGGTAGAACCAAACTTCAAAAAATCACTGATATTTCCCATCCACAAAAAAGGAGACTGCAATTTAGTGGCAAATTACAGAGGAATATCTTTTATGGATTGTGTAGCAAAAACATTTGCCGGTGTTCTGTTGGCAAGACTTCAGAGATGGGAAAAGGAATATAGAATTTTAAACGAATATCAAGCCGGTTTTAGAGAAGGATATAGTACTGCAGATAATCTTTTCAATTTATTCAACATAATAAAGCTAAAAATGCATGAAAAAAAGAAAGTTTACTGCTTCTTCATAGACTTTAAGGCTGCGTTTGATCTCATTGACCGCAATGCTCTCATGTACAAGTTAAAAAAGTCTGGAATATCGGAGAAAATTTTAGAAGTTATCAAAGACCTCTATAAAGACACTGCGTCAGCTGTTTGGGATGGAGAGAAACTTTCGGAGTGGTTTAAAACATCAATGGGTGTAAAGCAAGGATGTCTTCTTAGCCCGCTTTTCTTTGCCCTATACATCAATGATTTGCACGAGTATATTGGTGGCGGGATTGACGTGAATGGAACTTTGATACGCTTACTCATGTACGCAGACGATATTGTGCTCATGGCTGATAAGGCAACGGTTCTCCAGGGAATGATAGACAAGATTGCTGAGTACTGCAGACGCTGGAACCTGACAATCAACCTCGAAAAATCAAAAATTGTTGTATTTAGAAAAAGAGGAGGGCGGTTAAGTGCACAGGAACAATGGAAGCTTAACAACGAACAAATAGAAGTTGTAACAAAATATAAATATCTTGGTGTATGGCTGACCCCTAGTTTGAGTTTGACCGAACATTTTAAGGAGAGGACAAAGCTGGCCAGGCAAGGTTTGAATTTGACATGGTCAAATTTCATAGCCAACAAGGATGTAAGACTCTGCTCAAAGATAGAACTCTTCAACGCAGTCACCAGAGCCGTCGTAGCATATGGAGCACAGGTATGGGGACACACAAAGTATGAAGAAGTGGAGAAGTTACAAAGGTATTTCTTTAAAAAAGTTCTCGGCCTACCAAGAGTAACTCCAAACTACTCGCTAACGCTGGAATGCCAAATGAAGCCCATTCTCGAATTTACGATGCGGTGCCACATGAATTATATAGGAAAAGTCTTCAACTGCTACGAAGAAAACAGACTTCCTAAAATATTGGCTAGGAGTGTCAAGGAAAAACAAATTTATTGGTTTGAGGCTTGGCAAAACTCTCCTGAACGATTTGGGTTCACTAACCTAGAAGAACTTGTGGCAAACAGGAACCTATTTCAAATGTTTGTTGAGAACACAACCCAAAAAATTGTTACCGAAGATCACCAAGAGGCACTTCAAAGAGCGAATCTGACGAGATCACATGGGCTGTACCATCAGCTTAACTACGAAGTTGGCAGGAGCTATGTCGGCGATGGTCTAAAAGCCTCAGTAACGAGATGGATTTTCAAGGCAAGGACAGGACTCATAAGGCTAAATGGAACATCAAGAACAGCACAAGAAAATACGAACTGTTCACTCTGCAACATGAATGAAACAGAATCATACATGCATTTCATGGGAATTTGTCCGATTCTAAGAGGGATACGCAGAAACTGCTTCGGAACCGCGACACTCGATGAGAACACCATAGTCAGTCTATTGGATGGAGAAAGGGATTGGTGTCATCTTATAAAATATCTGGAAACAGCCCTCAAATATCGACAGAATTTAATCGATGAGTTTAATTATTAGAAAAAAAAAAAAAATAAATAAATAAATAAATAAAATAAAATAAATAAATAAATCAAAAAAAGAAATCAAGAGCGTATAAAAATATTGGCGATAGATCGCGACAGACGACGAAAGTCATTGTTGTAAATTTGTTTTAAAATTAATTAAAATATCTTAAATTATCTTACATTGTTATTTAAACATATCTTTTAAGATATAAAAATAAGGATATTGGTATAAAATGTATGTATTATTATTATTGAAATGAAATTTGAATAAAACATACTACTACTACTACTACTACTACTACTATAAACAATGACCCCTGGGGATTGGGATACAAGATTGTTATGCGGAAACTCGGGGCTCAGACAGCACTCCCCGTTCTCAGTGAAGAAAAGATGAACCGCATCGTAAACTCTTTCTTCCCATCCCACCCGATCAGACCACCCGACATCACAGTGGTTCAAGGACACGAAATTCTACCATTCAGTGAGGAAGAATTGAGCATAGCGGTAAAGTCGCTTTAAAACCAAAAAGCCCCAGACCCCGACGGAATCCCCACAGAAGTGCTAAAAGTAACCGCCCAAACATGTCCCCGACTACTCCTGAACATGTTCAACAGCTTTCTCGAGGAAGGTGTGTTCCCCAAAATTTGGAAACAACAACGCCTCGCACTGATTAGCAAAGGCAAAGGAGATCCAGACTCTCCATCGGCATACAGGCCACTATGCATGCTGGACACCGCCGGTAAACTTTTTGAAAAGTTAATAAAACCACGGCTAGCAGCGGCAGTGCAAACATCAGGTGGATTGTCGGAGAAACAGTATGGCTTCAGAAGAGGAAGATCTACAAATAAAAATAATTATAAGTTTAAAAAATAATTTAACCAAAAAATCGCTATTTTTATTCTTTACTGTCTGTTTGCTAATATGTCAATAATTGTATAAATATGTGGTGTCAATAGTTGTACAAGGATGTCAATAATTATATATTTTGATAGTCTTCGAAAAATTTCCAAATTTAATAGTATCACGAATCTCTTAACCGATTTTAATACAACTATAATGAAAACCAATTGAATAAGGTATTTAGAAATGTACTTAGAGTTTCATTTATCCACACCAAATATATTTGCCGGCTGTGTGAACTGAAAAATTCCTTACGAGTGTCAATAACTGTATCGCTTACGCTATTTTTCACAAAATTTCGACAGAAGAATTCTTTACTCGCAAAAGAAAAGCATCCTAATATATAAGTGTATATTGTATATAGCAAATACTTTTATTTTTAAGTCAACTACACAATCCTATCACATTTACTGCAGGTATATTAAAAAGTATGCAATACATAAAAAACTTAAGCTAAAATTATTGAATACATTTTAAATTAAAAACATAAAACTAAGGAATTTTTTATTTTGAGACAACCGAAACTAATATTTTCAATTCAAAATTTCAGATAGTTAAACAACCATCTAATGGAACTCCGCAATGAAAGCATTGCAATTAGTGATGTTTGGAAAAACTCAAACTGAAGTTATGTTAGCTTCTGAATGCTCGGGTGAATCATCATTCTTTTTATTCCGCTTGGAAAGACATGGAAAATCTAGCATGTTTTCACCCTTGCCAAACTCTTCGCCTTCTTCTAACGATTTTGGAAGTGTTCTAAGAAAAACAAAAAATGAATAAAATATTTCAACGTATTTTACGCCAATTTAAACTTGCCTATTCAATGTTTCTGGCAAAAGGAGACATACGTAGGCTCCACTAAAAAACAAAACCCCTAATATAATTGATGGTGCAGCTTTAAAGTATGATCCTAAATATAAAATATATGGTGCCAAAAACGATGCTGCAAAACCAGCTACATGAACAGCAGCAACACCTTGTCCACGAACACATGTCGGTATTAGTTCTGTTGCGTATTGTGAGCCAGATTCGTAAGATATTGCCACGCCAAACCGGGCAGCAATGGTCAAACAGGCTAAAAATGTCGCGTTATGATTTTCCTTTTGATATGCAATGGCTATTCCAGCTGCTGTTGTGAAAATACCACCTACTAGCAACGATGAAGATGCCATTCCCTTGCGACCAATTTTATCTTGTAGACATATCAAAAGTACACTGGAAGGTAATACAGCTAAGGCACTTAGTGAAAACATTACAAACGGTGACAACCCCATTCCTTCGACATTTCGTGACACTGCATCGTAACATAGAGTTATTACCATTCTGAAAAAAAAAAAATTGAAACCGAATTAGAAATTCAAAAAATAAACAATAAGCATCAGGCACAGGAACAAGAACATGCTACACAAAGTTCAATATATAGCAGTAAATAAAAAAATTTCTAGCGGAAACGAGAATTGTGTCTGGATATAAAAAAGTTTCAATAAATGTGTTTTTGTCGTAACTCAGCAATCCTACAATCAGTCAAAATCCATTGCTGAGCTGGGTTGCGACAAAAACTCACCTAATAATGTCTTGATCACAGAGTAGGTAATACAAAGAGTCAACTGGTACCACCTTTGAGTGAAAAACTCTAAAAATGTCTGAGGTGATCTCAAAAATACCGAAAAAACGTTCACTTTTTTGAATTGATTTCCAGCCAACAATCAATCAATGGCGACCGAGGGTCCTCGTGAACGAAGTGGCTCCGTTTACTCTCTGGTTCTACTCTGTGGTCTTGATTGTAAAGTAAAAACTCATACATAGATGAAAGTGTTTAAATGGATTAAAATTTCAATACGTACGATTTGAAAAACAATATAAGGGTATGCTTTCTCATTCTTGGAGTCCTGAACATATCAATCAAATTCGATTGCTTGTCGCCGTTTTTTGACCTTTGTTTCTCACAATATTTTCTAAACTCATTGAAGTCTTCATCAGAAACTTTTTTTCCATTAAACTTTGCAACGCTTCTAAGGCGCCTTATTGCACCATCTAAATCATTGCGTGTAACAAGCCATTGAGCGCTTTCTTGAATAATGAAGTAAAATAAGACGACAGATAAGATTGGCAACGAGGTCATTGTTAAGTAGCGTTGCCAATTTCCAGCAACAACGGCAAGCCATGGTGTGAAAACAAGCCCAAGGCAATAAAATAATCCTACTACTAGGTTAAGACCTAATGTACGCATTGATGGTTTTATGTATTCTAAAACTGAAAATAATATCGATCATTTAAAGGTCTTTTATATTAGAGAAAAAATGTCTTACCTATGATATACATCAAGTAAAAATTCGTGTCTGCCGCTAGACCTGAAATGAATCTGCAAAGTGTGAATGTTGGCAGCGTGTTTGTAAAAATTGTAGAAAAATCTCCAATAAATCCAGATAAGTTTGAAAGTATCAATGCTGGCAATCGTCCAATTTTGTCCGATAATAGCCCGTAAAACAGTGTTCCCACAACAGATCCGACAAAAAACATCGATTGACCTACCCGAGCCTTATAAGCTGAATCACACACCCAGTTCAGCTGAAATTAAAGTTTTTTTTTTAATACAAAGTTACAAAACGAGTTATCTAGGCAAAGTGTTAAAACCATTTTTTAAATAAAAATTCTTTTTCAAGACCTTGCTGCTCCTTAGCACAGATGATATATCAAGTGCCAATCAGCCATCTAAGCCTAACACACACATCTTGAAGTTTTTTTTTGGTTTCCAATTCTAATCCTACTAATCCCGACGGAAACAGAAACGAGAAGTAAGAGACTACTGTGTCAATTTTCAAAATTCTTTCAACATCAACATTCTACATTAAGAGGAGAAAATTCGAAAAAATGGCGATATGGTTCCCCGTTTTATAAGGTCATTTGAGCTTGTTTATCAATAGTTTAGGAATATAATAATAATACTTATTATCTCTAGGATTTTTTTTTTTGATAGTAAGAAGATAACCCATTCCCTTACAAGGCATGGTTGTGAGAAATGTGCTAGGCCCAGGGGCTCCTCGCTCTGTTGCGCCACCCTATTTATTTATTTATTTATTTTTTTTAAGAAGATAACCCTTCATATTTAAATAAATGTGTTAGGCTGACATTAATTTTATTTTTCGGGTCCTCCTCATTCGTCCTCATCAATTGTAGATTTTGGGGAGTTTCAAACAAAACCACCAAATCATCAGCGTACAATAGAACATTCATAATGCTACCTGCCATTCTGATTCCACCAGGTAGTTCAGTCACAACATCATTTATAAAATGCGCAAATAACATTGCACTAAGCGGACATGTGTTTAATATTTAGTCAATAAAAAACACTTGCTGAAGATGGCATATAAGATATAAGGTCTGTTCGTTGAAGCCCTGGGGTTGCACTAGGGTCGCCACAAAGCGTTTTTTGAGAAACCTAAATTCGCCCTGAATGTCAAATTGAGTGTTTTTTGAGCCATATGTAGGTTTGACATAGGTTTTCCCCCAACTCGCCCTAGCTTTTTGCTGTAGCAATTTGAGGGCTGTCAAATGGCATTTTTTTTTTTTTTTTTTTTAATGACAGGGATGTGTGGTGATTTGTGGTTTAGCGTTTCTGAGGACTGGAAAACCCAGGTTTTTTTGACAACTCATAGGGTTGTCAAGAAAACCTGGGTCAACCCTGGGACAGACTTATAAAGTGCCGAAATGCATACAATAATTTGGCGTTTGTTTTTATCTATGAGAAAAGAATAAGAAGAATAAGAAGTGAAAGTTTTTGATTCGTAAATGAATGGAAATGATAAATAACTTAATTTTAAGTATTTATGTACAAATAATATAAATACTATCGTTGAAGGACGAACAATAATTAAATTAAAATGTTTTAAAAACGATTGCTCAACATTGTCCTCAGTTAGGTTGTAGTTTAAAAATTTTTTCCATAGTTAAAGAAATAAGAACCGGCTTGAAACGTTTTCGTCAGTCTTAGACTTACGTTGAAATTTTGAGAATTTTTCAGCTTTACCAGGAGCAGTCGTTGTCGTAGGACTTCATACCGGAAAAGTTTTATCGTTGGGTGTGGAAAACAAATAATGGGCTGTGTGTGCCCGAAGAAGATTAGAGAAAAGCGCAGATCATTTATGTACCAGAAACTAGGAGGGACCTTCGACTCTTATGGAATCTGACATTTTAATAGAAACCTTTAAGTGCAGTGTAGAAAGTCGAGGACTAAGATATCTGGCAATGCTTGCTGATGGAGATAGTATTTTAAAAAAATCATTGAAAACGATCCTTATAATGGAAGTAAAGTAAGTAAGATTGAATATTGTAATTATTTAATGAGGAACTTCAGAAACAAACTGGAAGCTGTTTCTAAAGGCTGCAAAACTGGACTGAAAAGCGATCTTACCAAAAACTTGGAATTTGATACCTCTTATGGTGAAAGATGAAATTTACGAGTCTATTTCGGCTATTATTATGACCATCAACACCGGCAGACTTCTTATTCTTTATGGAATTGAAGATCAGCTGGAGCTCCACTTTCGTGATGAGCAAGGGACTGGGTTCCGTTCTTTCGGTGATTATGGTGTTTGCCAGGAAATCGTCATCAAACCGGGTGAAACCACGGTTCTCGGTAGAAATGGTGTACGAAGGCTCTGTTTTCCAGGTCGTGATGGTGCAGGGACTTCACGGGCACTACCTTCACATGGGAAATAACTTCACCTCATGTGGGAAATAGTTTCACTTTTTTTAGGTGAAGTTATTTCCTACTGAAGGTGGGAAATAACCTCACTTTTTCGTGGGAACGAATTTCACTTTTATGTGAAGCTATATATTGGAAAAAACTTATGCATTCCGTTCTAGTGCAGATCTGTTTTTGAAAATATGTATAAATGTATATAATAATAACTGATGTTTAATGCTGGATTTACATGCATCTGCTATTAAACAGAACTGCAGAAAAGTAGAGCGGGACGGATAAAGATTATAAAACACTAGTTAAAAAGAGAAACGAGTACAATTATGGCTGCAGATGAAAAATTATAGGAGCAGGTGAACATGTTTACAGCACCAATAATTTTTCATCCGCATACTATATCTAAACGTCTGCACTTGGTGTCTTCTATCTCTATCGGATAAGTATGAATTTTACATCTTGTGTCCATTTCCTTTTTTCATCTGCAGCAGATGCATGAAAATTCAGCAAAGGCTACCTATCTGCGAATATGCGTAGCTATAAACGTCAATTAAAATAATAAACATAGTTTCAAAAACAGATCTTTCACTTTATATTATTGCACTCATTTCCTATATTAAATGAAAGATCTGTTTTTGAAATATGTTAAATAAATTTATATGTATTTCAAAAACAAATTTTTCGTTTTTGTGAATTTTGTCGTTTTGGTGTTTTTTACAAGGAAATAGTGACGTTCACATATTACAGCAGACAAGATCTTATAAGCGACGTTAAGGAGGCTTATCACTCTATAATTGGCGCAATTGTGAGGGTCTACCTTCTTTAGGATCGGGCATACGATACTGAGGTTCCATTTATCTGGCATGCTTTCTTCCGACCATATCATGCAGATCAGCTGGTGCATGCTCCTTTCCAACTGGTCTCCAGCTACCTTGAAGAGTTCGGCATCAAGGCCATCTGCACCTGCAGTCTTATTTGATTTAAGTTTGCATATGGCAAGCCTAACTTCTTCTAGGTTGGGAGGACGGCATTCTTGATCATCGTCCGAGCTGAATGGGACAATCTGCCTGACAGTGTGTCCTTATCGCCGTTAAGCAGCAGTCTGCAGAAGTGATCTTTCCAGGTCCTCAGTAGCGACAGTGACTCTACCACTATGTTTTCCTGCTGGTTTTTACAGGCTTGAGTTCGGCTTGACCCTGGCAGAATCTTTTTACCTTTTCGCAAAACTTCCGAATGTCGTTCCTGTCATCGCATCTCTCAATTTCCTCAAACGAGCGCTTCTCATGCTGCTTCTTTTTCTTTTTGGGAATTCGGTGTTCTTCTCTTCTTTTCTCCTTGTAAATCTCGTTATACTGATCGTAAGTAGCCCTCGTTCGTTTTTGCATCAGCATTTGCCGTGCTTTTTGTTTGGCTGCATTTGCCTGCCTGCATTCTTCATCGAATCATGGGTTTCGTTTTGGGGGCCGAGTGAAGCCCAGAACCTCAGAGGCAGCGGTTCTGATGGCTTCTTGGCATTGCTGCCACTGGTCTTCAATGCTTAATGCCGACGGCATGGGATTCAAAGATGATTGAAGGGACACTCGATTGGAAAAGGCATTGGCAATCTCTTGCGATTGTAGCTTTCCGACGTCATATCTCTTCACAGCGTTAGTTCGTGCAGGTCGTAAACAAGATATCCTCATTCGTACCTTGGCTACAACAAGGTAATGGTCCGAGTCAAAGTTAAAAAATGAAATAAATAGGGTGGCGCAACGGAGCGAGGAGCCCCTGGGCCTAGCGCATTTCTCACAACCATGCCTTGTGAGGGAATGGAGGGGACCTTCAATTTTCTGCCGGTTTCGAACGGCTTATTGAGAAAGAGCTTTCATGGCAATGAATACTAACGGAGGACTTGCCAATTCCTCGCGAAAGGCGATACCCGTGGAAAAACATTTTTGCCTCTGTTGGGATTCGAATCACGAGCTTCTGGATTAACAGGCGGACATACTATCCATCACACCACGGGTATCACACACTGTTACTGTTACACATTTTAAAAAAAATGAAAAAATTCATCATATTCTATAATCCGACTTACCTCTGTGTTCATACTTCTGTAACCATAGTCATAGTCGTAAATCCATCTTGTGCATGCTTCATCGCTGACGGTTACCTTGTAACCATCAATATCACGCAATTTTGTACAGGACGGGTTTTCAAACTTGGAATATATTGCAGCAATTTCAGTAAAAGATTTGTTTTCTAGCTTTTCATGGTAGCACCTAAAAATGAAGATTGAAATATTAGTATAGGAGTACATACACAGAAGAAACCATTTATACATTTTTGGCTTAAACACATTGCTTATCGTAAAAAAACTGGTTTGAAGTTCGGAGGTATATATTAGAGTAAAAAATGTTTATATGAAATTAAGATATCTGATCTCTGTAAATTTTAAACACTTATTACTTTTTACTCATAGAGAGAGAGTGAGAGAGAGAGAGAAAAAAAAGAGAGAGTTTTTCAGTTATTTACTTATTAGGTACTGGTACGATACTTAAGCATTTATTTTAGCAGTTACCAGTTACCGATCTGACAAATCGATCATAGCAGTTATTTGGTTATTTAGTGCAGTAATTTTTGATATCCTGGCAGTTACCAGTTTCCGATCTGATATATACATATATCGACTCAAGCAGTTGTTCAGTTACTTACTTATTTGGTACTTGCACTGGTACGATGTTTATATCGATCTTAAAAGTAATTAGGTATGACGTTTTTTCAATTTATTCTTTATTTTAGTTACTGTAAGGCAAATCAATGCATTCCAATTCCTTTTTTTTTTTTGTAGTTTTAAAAAACATTATTTGAAAACAGATAGAAAATGACAAAAACCCCGTTTAACGATACGTATTAATATTATTGAAGATTGAAGGGCAAACAGTATGTTTTGAAGGGAATATTATTTAAAAAAAACTTTTCTTGCCCTTTGTGAATGCCAGGGCATCTGAGTCTAATTTGTTGATGCTTGAATATTAATTTCTATAGGAATAATCAAATCAGTGTCTGAAAATAAGTAAATCTAGCGTTAGTGTCAAAAAATGGACAAATTGTGTTTTGTCCATTGTTTTCATATCTTATTTTAGAAATCGTTATTTAACTTCCGATTAAATTCATGATTTGATCCTGCAAACAAAATATTTTATCAATAATTGTTACTGAGTAACTGCTAAGAATAACAATTTTTTAGAAATTACTTTAACTGTTATAACAGTTCCTCAAAAATGACTGTTTAGTTAGGCCATCACTAAATTAGAGCGTTTCTACACACACGGGTAGCTCGATCTCATCAGTAAGCATTATCATCATTGCATGAACCAACCAGCAGAAAACGTTCGCTATAAATTCGAGATACCATAAAATTAACTTATTATTATTAAAAACCGGAATATCTTCGCACTGACTTTAAAAAGTAACAGGGTCTATAATGAAAAATGTGATATATGTATTATAAATATGTTCACGATTGTATGAGAAATATCAGTAAAGGAGACATCATCGTCTCAAATATCTTTTCGGTTTCAACCACTATAGTGCTTGCGTTTATACACTCCAGAACAGACAAAATGCCTCCCCCGAACCCCTTAATACTCACCAATGGCCTGGAACAAAGCTTATTATTGTTTGTGTGAAATAGTGCATAGATATTATGACATTTATGAGGCCAAATAGCGCCAAAATCATAATCTGGTAGCGATTAAAATCTCCACATTTATTTAAGATCTTGTCAAAATCCATTTTTCCAGTGTTGTTTTCCAGTTATCACATCAGTCAACTAAAAAAAAATGATAATGTGTTTTAAAAGTGTTCAATTTTAAACTATTCAGCTGCATACGAATGTACAATTCATTCTATTCCAATTTCATAAAGCAAATTCAAATTTAAAATTGAATTTATTGATTAATTGGACTTTTTTCATTTTTCTTCTCTAGACCCTTTTTATGAAACTTGTGAACTATACCTTTTCCAGGAATGTATAATATCAAACAGAGGATCTGAGGCCTATTTTTTTTATTTTTGCATGTTATCTGCTTTTCCGTTCTTGGTGCGTTGGCTTTTAAGCTTGAAAGCCTGCTTTCGAACTCACTAGGTGTGTCTTTTTTTTTCTTTATCTCTTTTTCTCTTAGCTATCTGGGCTTCCCTTAGCCTCATAATTTATTCGGGCTTATTTCCTTAGCCCGATAACAAAAAATGCGCTACCAAACTATTTTTTGGAAATGTTATCGAAAATGGCGAAGGCTGTCGTTGGGTCTGTTCAGTGTACCTACAAACTCATACACATGCTAACAATTGTTAACAAATTCATGTTACTTGACAAAACTTTGTTCAATGTGCAATTGGTAAATTCGCCGAACACACCCATTGTACCAAATGACATTTCTCATTCAAATTTTACACTTGCAACGAACCGTCACAGTGCGAATATTTTGTCCAACAAAATTCGAGCGATATACACAAGAGATGTGTGTATCGGAAAAATCAAATAAACGAACGCACCAAATACCTCCGCACACGCAGCAACACACAAGTTACATACACATTTCCGAGTCGCCCATTCACCCCACTCGTTATATGCAAACACAGGCATCGGCATACGACATTGAATACGCATTCGCCACAAACAATGGTCAATGGGTTTTGCTCATTTATAGAGCTCACATTCACATGTCGTAGGAAATATGATATAGGGATGTAACTCGAACAAGTAAGTTTAAGTTTCTGCTCCGCTTAGGTAGAGTGTACACACGTACTTAATTGAAGCTTGGGTTTCAGTACTTGGTACTAACCCCAAATTACTTTTTGAGGACGGCACCAGCTATCCTAATTTGTTTATTCCTCTTTCCACTCCATCTGAGTGTAGGGCGGACAGGCTGAAAAGCCACCTGATCATTCTTCAGCATTGTACGCTGAGGACAGAGTCCGGAAAGGCTCAAACGTTTATTCCGTGTGAATTCCCATCAGGAATCCTCACGGACATTAGAAGTTGCTGACGAAAAAGTGGTTTCAACGATAATTCCATAGCAGTGGTGCTTTGGACATAAGGCAGAAGCGAGATCCTGCTTGTTTATTCCTCTTTCCACTCCTCCTGAGTGTAGGGAGGACAGGCTCATAGCCAACCGTTTATTCTTCGGCATTTGCGTCGAGGACAGAATTACTGTGTTTATTCCTCCTTCCTTCCTCCTGAAGGTATCGAGGACAGGCTTTTAGCCACCTGATTATTCTTCGGCATTTGCGTCGAGGACAAGATTACTTGTGTTTATTCCTCCTTCCCTTCCTCCTGAAGGTATCGACGACAGGCTTTTAGCCACCTGATTATTCTTCGGCATTTGCGCCGAGGACAATATTACTTGTGTTTATTCCTCCTTCCTTCCTCCTGAAGGTATCGAGGACAGGCTTGTAGCCACCTGATTATTCTTTAGCATTTGCGCTGAGGACAGAATTATTGTATATGCTAGTTTAAGTAAAACCTATTGTTAGTAAGACGATAAATAAAAAGGAATTTATTGGAAAAATAAAAGTTGGTTGTGTTTGGTTATTTTGGCTAAATCTTGGTGGAATCTTTATCTCGACTTCTGGTGCTTCGTCGAGAATACCTTGGACACGCTGAGCTTACCTCAGCCTTAGAAAGAAAGCATCGCACTTTAACAGCCTTATTTATAAACTCGTATTATCGGCGGATTAGGGTTACTACGAATTTAAAACCCCTCTAATACTCCAAACCTTATTTATATAAAAAATACACCAGTATTAGAGGCGGATTAAGCTAATACTGGTTCATAGGAGTATTAAAGGAGGATTAAGGTCGTATTAAGGTCTAAATGTCATTTTGAGGATAAATTTTTGGAGGAAAAGTGAAAAAATATTTCGGTTTTGTGAATAATTTTGATTCTTTTTCTGCCTTAACTACGAGATAAAAAAATAAATAAATGAAAACTAATATTTCTTGTTTTGTTTAATATCCCTTTTTGTAAAATTTCCGCCAACCACAAAAAAAAAAAATCATAATACTCGGGTTCAACGCAATTTAGTTTTTCAGGTAATATAACTTTTTTTCAACTTCTTATTCGTCAGAAGTCACGTATCAAAAGAAGAACTGAAACTCTGGCCAATCAGAGTCCGAAAGAAGTATGATTATCTGAAAAAACTTAATGCGTTGAACGTGAACAATGACAGCTGGGATTTGTTTACGTTTATAGTAACCAGAGCTACAGATGGGTCATTTTTTTGATGAAAAATTTGACATAATCAAGTCGTAACTAATACGGGTTGGAAAATCTATATATATAAATTAAAGTTGGTTTTGTGTACGTTCGCTAACCAGCCAAACCGATTGACCGATATTCTTAATTTTTTTTTTAAATTAAAGAAAAGTATGAGTAGAAGGTTTAGGACAAAAAAGTTTTTTTTTCGAATAAAGGAAGTTAGTTAAAAAAAATAATTAAGTTTCAATTATTTTCCCATGCAAAATTACAACATAAATAGCCTACATGCTCACAATGCTTTCTATGTATTTTAATATAACTCCTCCTAGATGTATTCCTTATTACATTTTGTTGCTTTCAAACAAGCAACTCAAAAAAGAAGTAAAAAAAATTCTATACTTTGCCAAACATGGTGTTTTTGTATTTCTAGGAGAAACAAATTAAAGATAAAATCTTAGTAAAATCATAAAAAAATCAAACATAATAAAATAGTCAGTGTCACACAAGAAAAGAGAATCTGGTCAACCGAGCTAATGAGCAACACAAAAAACAATACATGTACCATTCAGAAAAAAAATCAGTTCAAAAGGGTAACTGTTAAAAATTTTGACCTCCTTTCAATCATTGAAGGGTTTGTTTTTTTTTTTGCCGTCCATTGTTAAAATGGAGTTGTAGGCATTGCATTTGGGTAGAGAGTGTCCCTTTTCACTAATAGATATACTCTGTTGTAGAATTCATATCATGCGAGAGCCCTGGCGAAGTTGCAAGTGGGTTTTAAATATCAAATAAGTTGTCTCTTTAGAGCGCGTTCTTTTTTTACTACATATTTATTTCGCAGTGCATTTTTTATTTTAGAAGCAGTTCCTTTTTAAAAAGCAAAGTAAGTAGAATTTGTATTTGTCCGTGAGTTCAATTTTCTTAACGAAAATTTAAAGGATTTTTTTTGAATCATTTTGTTATTTAATTCTGTCTTGCTTATTGTAGATGATTAATGAATGGATGCACCAACATGTAACATTTCAAAAAGATCAGGAATGGCAAAAGAATTATTGCAGCAGTGTAAAATAATTATTTGGGACGAATCCACCATGGCACACAAGAAATCATTAGAAGCATTCAATCGTACATTACAAGGTTTGAGAGGTCTTTTCGGTGGTGCATTGGTGTTATTTGCTGGTGACTTCCGGCAAACACTTCCGGTTATTCCTCGATCTACTGCTGCTGACGAATAAAGCGGTAGATTGAAATTTTCATAACGTTTTGGAAAAATTGCAGAATGATTCAACAGCTGCAGAATTTTTCAAGCAATTATTGAGAATTCGAAATGGTTAATTACCTCTTGATATTGATGGTCAAATAAGATTGCCAAATAATTTTTGTTCGTTATCAGAATCGAATGCTGCGTAAATACAGAGTTTGTTTCCTAATATTGTAACTAATTACCGAAATTAAGATTGGTTAAGCCAAAGATGAATATTGGCATGTACGAATAGAGATGTTATAAGTATCAATGTGGAAGTTATGAACAAAATACCAGGTGTAAGCGTTGCTTATGAATCTATTGACACCGTCATGAATCCGGATGAAGCTGTGAACTATCCAATCGAATTCTTAAATTAATTGGAACTACCAAGTATTCTGCCTTACTATTTACAATTAAAAGTAGGTATTCGAATTATAATGTTAAGAAATCTAAATCACCAAGATTATGTAATGGCACCAGATTAGTAGTTAAGCGATTAATGAATATGTTATTGATGCGAAAATCTTAACTGGTAAACTTAAAGGCGAAGATGTCTTAATACCACGTATACCAATGATTCCACCTGATTTACCGTTTGAATTTAAGCGTTTGCAGTTGCCTATTTGAATTGCTTTTGGCATGACAATTAATAAATCTCAATGCCAAACGCTTGAAATCTTTGGTATACTTTTGGAACATCCAGTTTTTTCTCATGGCCAACTTTATGTTGGTTGTTCACTTGTTGGAAAACCATCTGCTTTATTCATTTAAACGACCAACTATGGAAAAACCAAAAATATTTCATATCAAAAGGTATTGAAAACAAGAATATTCAATAAAACACTTAAAAAAAAAAGGAATATTTAGCTTTTTATTTTCACCCTGCGGAGCAGGCGGGGTTTTGCTAGTGTTTTATTAATAATGATTCGCTCGACCTGGCTTAAGGGAGGATTAAGTGCTAATAATAGTATTAACTAATACCAGGTTGAAACGAGTATTAGTGAAATCTAATAAATAAGGCTGTAAATGTGTTGTAAAACTCGTGCGAAAACAATAATCCCAATAATCAGAATATCACCCCGGGATAGATAAACAAAATATACGTTAATGCACATCATGTTCGAAAGTCCAACATTTCACTGCGATCAAGTTCATCAAGGGCTTTTGCAGCCGAAGTTAAGAAGAAAATTGAAAATAACTCTTCAATCAAACAACAGCACCAACAGAACAGAGATCCCAATTGAGTCCCAGAGACAGTCCGGTTGTGGCACCACACTATTCAATACAAAATTCCATTTCAACGATGCTAATTTCTAATAATTAATTTATAATTTCTGGAATGATATTCTCAATTACATTGATTTTGGTGTTCTTGGACAAAGTGACCGAGTTGTTGTCACTATCGGATAAAGAGAGCCCAATGCACATTTGGGTTGACATTGACATGACTTTTAATGCACTGTTAATTAACCGACAGCGATTCCTATTGAAGCCAGAGAAGATGAAACAATTTGTCGCTATTGATGCCATTGTCAACTTAAAAATAAATAAATAGGGTGGCGCAACAGAGCGAGGAGCCCCTGGGCCTAGCGCATTTCTCACAACCATGCCTTGTGAGGGAATGGAGGGGACCTACAATTTTCTGCCGGTTCCGAACGGCTAATCGAGAAAGCGCTTTTCATGGCAATGAATACTAACGGAGGACTTGCCAATTCCTCGCGAAAGGCGATACCCGTCGAAAAAACATTTTTCTCTGTTGGGATTCGAACTCGAACCTCTGGATTAACAGGCGGACATGCTATCCATCACACCACGGGTACCAGGTACCACGTCAACTTAATTGTAGTTATTCTAGTGAAGTGAGTTTATTTCTAGGAATCGAAATAAAGATTCTACTAATTTTCTACTTCCAGGGTATTTACTTACCATCTGCACTAGCAAGCGGTCAATGTAATTATCACAATACTATCGGTGCACCTGTTCACCCAACAGCCATTAAAAAGTCTGTAATCCTTAGAATGATTTTTTAATGTCAACACTCAAATGGAATGAAAATAAAGAATTAAATATTGGTGGTAAAATGTGAGCTAAGCAGATAAAAAATGAAAAAAACAGCGGTTTCCATCGAGGGTAGTACAGCAAATGTTGCATATGCTATTTGCATAGTTGAATTTGGAGATGTTAACGCAATATCGATATTTTAAATTCGAAAGTACGAGAAGTAAATAATTCGAGAATCAGCAGCATTTGATTTTTGATAAGCTCCATCTTCAGTCGGGTTTTATATTTACAATCCGTCTTTACTCCTTAGGTATTATCTTCTCAATAAGGTTTCTATAGCCTTTTCCTTGCTTTTGCACGAGGTGCACGATAACATCTCCGATTCAATGCAAGACAGATCCAGAATGATGGTCAAGATGTAATCAAATGTCAAGGATTCAACTCCTTTCGGACCAACCGTATTTACTTATATATATTGCTACACATATCGTTCTTTGAACGACGATCCAACTTATGCCCCTCTAAACAGTTGCCAAAGACAATGGCAATCGTTAAACTCTTGGACCTACGCTCTGATGAATTCATGTTATCCGTCTAGTCTGAGTAGCGAAGTCTTGAATTATGTGAAGGGCAGCAATATACAGGGTGTCCGGTAATTCGTGTATTATCCTTTGGGGTGTGATTCTTGGTCATATTCTAAGAAAAAATTGTTTTACAGTAAAGTCCGTTTCTCAACTTTGACATCACTTTTTGACAATTTAAAAAAAGGCTGACTTTGGTGTACCCTTACCTGTGTTAAATTCAATATCTCTTTCAATACTGATGATAGAGAGCTATTCTTGGACTTAATTTTTTTTTAGAAATAACAACTTTTAAGACTGTATTTAAGTTTTAAGTAAGATTATTGATAGCTATGGTACAGCACTTGAAAATTAATTTTTTGGTCTTTCAACATCTTTTATTTTTTCAAAGCATTTATAAAAAAATATATGTATTCTTATGTCGAATTCCTTAAAATACAGTCAATTTTTTTTCAAATGAATTCGTAGGTTTGTTCGTTGAAGCCCTAGGGTCGCCCTGGGGTCGCCACAAAGCGTTTTTTGAGAATCCTAAAATCGCCCTGAATGTCAAATTGAGTGTTTTTTGAGCCCTAGGGTTGACCTAGGTTTTCCATAAACTCGCCCTAACTTTTTGCTGTGGCGAGTTGAGGGCTGTCAAATGACATGTATTTTTTTTTATTTATGAAGGAGATTTGTGTGTTTTGTGGATTAGCGTTTTTTGAGGACGGGAAAACCCAGGTTTTTTTGACAACTCATAGGTGAAAAAAAATATAAGAATTGTGTGTTGAACAAAATGAATATAATTGTTTTGTTCTTTGGTGCTTGTTTTTCTTCAGCAGTCAGTTGGACACACACACTTCATAAAAAAAAAATCGCTACTTTTTCAATTTCCTAAAAAAGAAAAAAAAGAATCGAATTGAGTAGCGACTGCAATCGACTGCAAATGGGTGAAAGGAAATCGACAGTAGTTTTAATTTTCATATTCACTTCCTTCTTCAGTCAATTCAGGATGAATATTTTTAAGGTCATTAGATTTAAGATTCAAATAGAATTCGTGGTTCGATTTTTAATAACAGGCAGAAGGTCTAACAAATCTTTTTTCTTTTCCTTGCTTATGTTATTAGGCTCTGAGTAATAAATTGGTATGTCATCAACTCCAATGGCATTGCTTCCCCGATTTTTAATGTTAAGTTGCTGAAATTCATTCATTTTGTATTGTATATGTAGTTCCAAAATCACTGGTAAATCGCAACTATTTAACTTCTTGCCAAACAAACTTTGTCTTATCTTCGAATTGTTTGCGCCAAATGAACTTTTCCTTTGACGTTTTCGCAAAGTCGAGGAAGTCTGTTCGGCTCATTTCATGGACAATGAAAGGCTTTTTTCCTATTAAACTCACCAAAACTTGCTGATCATCACTTAAAGCTCTTTCCAAAAGAGCTTCAGCTTGTGAAGGATCTTCACTTTAATCACTACTGCTAGCTAATACTGCTGCTTCGGGAACTGGGAGCGAAATTAGGATCTACTGTAATCGTCATCGTCATAATCAAACATTGAAGATGAAGCTGTTTCATTTAAAACTGGACTCTCAAAACATTCGGCGTCCTCCAAAAAAATTATTCCGTGTCAAGAGCATGTCAGCTTTGTATCAAAAATATCGAAATTTTATTTTACAATGCTTTGTAAGTCACAACAGGTAATCAAGTTCTCATTAAACCTACTTGTTCTTTGTTTATAATTTCACTTTTGTCGTTAATAATAGATTTTTGGTTGGCATCTTTTCTTAATGTCATAAAAAGTATCTTTTTTGATCGGTTCATCATTTGAAGTTTTTCATCTAAGTTAGGTATTTCAATTTGAATACATATTAAAATGAGGTGCATATGATGTATTTGAAGCTAGCACAAACGGAACAAAGAAATTAGAAAAGAAGATTTTATTTATCTAAATTAAGGGGCATAATCACTTATTTCTCGCTAAAAACATCCGTTACTTTCGTTAAAATAGCTTATGTCATCTTAGATGAGTGTTTTGTAAAAAGTTAAAGTAGTAAAATGTCGATTTAAGCTCTTTTGATTTATTAGCACATATTATAAGCTTAAAAAAAAAAAAACACCTAATGTTGAATAACAGCAATCAGTTGAGTTCTTTAAATTCGAGTGACGTTGGCATAACTCTCGCGCGAAATGAAGGATCTGAAGTTTGTCTCCTAAATTCTCAAAGCCTTTGTTAGAAAACGAGTTTAGAGATCTATTTGATGGTTCAAGGTATGATGCTATTTGTGTAAGCGAAACGTGGTTAAAATTGATAAAACTGATGGATCAGGTCGTATTGGTGGAGGAGTAGCAATGTATCTAGGTATTTAAAAGATTCTATTTAATACCTAATTAAATATGTATCTCCAGCCGAGTGTTATATAAAAAAACTGTGTATTGACATTACTAATAATACTAAACGTCTTCTTTTAGGGGTAGTTTATAGACCTACACCTACATGTACTGTACATTGATTGGTCACAACTAATGTGCATTCTTGAAGAAAATTCCTTTTGTTTTTCTGGTGTTATATTTTGTGGAGATATCAACAGTGATCTCCTCACAGCGATGGTGGGATAGATTAAACTAAGTTAAGAAGGTTTGATGTAGAGATATGTGAAAAAGAGAATTTGTCTTAGTTAGTGTTCAAAGAATAAAAGACAAAGTTATTGAAAAGTAAATGTGTTTTCTTTGGACTATTGATCGTGACTCGTAACTCTCGCAATAGCCTTTAGTGTCAGCAGTCGGGCTTTCGGGCCTGTCATAGTAGTACTACGGCCCTACTCGATGTTATTGAACTTACAAGAAATGCGATTGATGAAAACAAAGTTTCCTTCTTGCTTCTCTTAGACTATTCAAAGGTATTTGACACCATCGATCACAATGATATATGTAACAAACTCTCCAAAATGTACAACTTTTCTCCAGAGTCAGTGAAACTGATTTTTTCCTATCTCTCTGGTAGACACCAAGCTGGCGTAGTGGGAGATCAGGTTTCTGACTTTTTATCCCTTTCATGTGGAGTTCCGCAAAGATCGATACTGGGTAAATTTTTTTTTTTTTTTTTTCAATTACTTTAGCGAAGTCCCTAAATTAATACGTCACTGTGATGAGCACTTATTTGCAGACTACATCCAATTGATATGATTGAAGATTGTGTGAGAAACATTAATGAGGAACTCTCATCAGTATTACATTGGTCTGTTCAATGTGTTCTAAATCTCAATACACAAAAAGCGAAGGGCCTTGTAATTTCGCGAAGAAGTGTCCGAGTGAAGTGTTCGAGTGAAGTGTCCAATTTCCCAGGTATAGAACTAAGCAACAATCGAGTAAGGTTCGTAGATACTGCCAAGAATTTAGGTATTTGCTTTAATCGAGCTCTCAACTGTAACAACCAATCACACAGGAGTAGATAAAGCGTACCCTTTTGGAAACCAGAAAAATGATAAAGATAAAACCCTTGTAGTACAGATCTTAATGTATGGTAGTGAAATATTTTTTAAATTCGATTGCGTAAGCCAAAGGAAACTCAACGCAGCGTTTAATAGTGTGGCGCGTTAAATTTATGATCTGAATCGCTTTGATTCATATCATCATCATGATTGAAAAAAATGTATGGAACTTCCTTAGAAAATCTACTGCTGCTTTTAATATTATATAATACATATACTGCTTTCGGCTTTTAATGTTATAAAATCGCATCAACCCACGTACCTCTATAATAGAATTCAATTTTCGTTGTCAACAAGAACAAATCAAAACATAATTCCACGTTTTTCATGTTTAACTTTACAGCACCGGTTCTTTGCCGCGCCAGTTGTGAGACATAGATGACAACAATATTTCAAAATGAACGTCTTTGACTATTACTCCACATTATTTAACTTCTCCTTGGTGTTATATTTCATTTCATTTAATTGCATAATACCTCTTTTTTATTTAAAATATTTTTCGTTTTTATTTTCCTTTTTTACCTTTCTTATAATTATTTATTAATTCCAGTATTTTGTTAAGACTTAATATATTATTTTGCTAAAATTGTACCAACAATATGTCCATTACGAAGCTTAGTTGTAAACAAGATGTTAATCTTAAGATAGCTATGTCAATAAAGAAATACGAAATACGAATCGTTGTGTAGCAAAGATCGACGTGGAAACCAATCCAATGCCTCGTTGAGTGAAAGTGGCGGTGCGGTATGTCACATTCGTAAATTCTTTTATGCATTATAATATTTCTTTTTTAATTTTTTCGTACTAAGTTTTCCATTCAATCTCCCATATTTGTCAAGAAAAAAAAATTTTAAACTTACTGCAAACTCTTTCACAACCAAGAACTGACTCGATATTTACAAGTTTTTCAAATAATTGTTGTTTTTGCAAACAGGCTTAGAAGTTTTGTTTTGGTGTAAAAATAACTCTGTAAAAATTTTAACTGTAAATGTTGGTATTTAGACCGTTCGCATTACTATCTTCGCGTAAGAATACATTTTGATTTTTATTGCTTGCTCATAATCTGTCGCACTAATGACGTGTCGATATATTTTTAAATCTAGGCATTCCTTCCTTCGGATGTTGTCTGGCCAGTCGAAGCCAGCCAGAATTGTGAACATTGAAATCACGCGCAATTACAATGGCTATCTCAGCGTGAGGATAGTGGAAAACAATTCATAAAATCGAGTCAGATAGCGTTGCGCATCAAAATCGTTAAAAGTTGACTTGCAATGAAAATGCAATTTCAACGCGAGTAATGGGAAAGAATTCGTAAAATGGAGGCAGATAGCGCATAAAACTCGTTTAAAGTTGAATTGCTATCTAAATTGGGACTACCGCAAATAAAAGAGGATTGAATGATTTGCTTATGGACTGTGAATTTTAACCACACGAAATTAAGGCTCGTATCCTTAACATAGACCATATTTCAAACCAATATATTGCCAAGGGAACGGAGATCAAAAAACTTTCAGGCAATCTTGGCTCAGACAAAGGTAGGTTCTTCAATATAATAAAGGTACTTTATCCATTTGATTTGATTTTAATTTCTATAAACCACTTGGCGGTCTTGTCAAAGAAGGTTAAAAAAGCATCAACCATTGGAGGAAATGGAAACTATCGAACTCATGAAGGGAAATTTAATTTAGTCATTTATGCAAGATTCAAGACCATTAGAAGACATTAAAGATAGGTAATTATCTACAGTTAAAGATTCAGTTAAGATGTCAATATTAATGTCACCCAAAATAAAAAGATTTTTAACGTTGGTATTATTCAAAACAGAGGAAAGCTCAGTAATAAAAACATCTTCACTAACATGATGAAATATATAAAAGCAAATAAAAACTAATTTAGCAGAGTTAATAGTGAAAGAGAGCTTAACCATATCAGAACCAATAAGATCTATTGTGTTATACTCACAGTTTAAACCTTCTTTAATAAATACAGCAGTACCACCAGACGCATAAGTATTATTACACTTTGCATTAAAAACATAACCAGCAATATTGAAGAAGCTCTTTTCATGTTCATATATCCAAATTTCAGTTAGAAAGATAATATCAGGCTTATTAACAAATGATTCAAAGTGAGCCAAAAACAAATCAAAATTTTTTCTCATACTTCTAATATTTAGATGGATGACAAAGAAGCTATTTGCAAACGCATTTAAATGAAATACACTTTTAAACATTTCTCTATCAAAAAAACAAAAAGGAGTAACTAATGAAACATCGTAAAAATTTGTTGATAGACTTTTAGCCATGGTTAAATTATTTTATCCAGATCTTCAAGAGAAGATATGCGCAAAGTAGTTTCTCCTTCTTGTTTTTTTCATTAAAATTACTCCATTTCTGATCAAAGATATAAATATTTCTTTTCTGATTTTAATTGTCTAGCCCTATTGAATAATAGCCTATTAAATGATGTAAGGCTTTCATTAATAAAAATCGGTTTATTTCCAAATTCATCGCCAAAAATATTTGTGGATAAGTACTTCTTTCGTTGTAAAGAGAAAAGATTTTGTTTACATTCCACAGACTTGAATTTAACGCATACGATGTCATTGAGTTTCTTTTGTTTGGTTAGAGAGCCACTATTGTTTTTTCGAATTGACTTTATATAGCAATGATCAATGTCATTAGCAGTGATCTTCGCACCAAAACCTTCCGCAAGAAGCTTCACTGTCGAGGTTAATGCACTTTCACTCCGCACATTCGGTAAACCAACAATGTCAACGCAATTGCTAAGATTTTTTTGCTGTAAATCATTAACTCTGTTGGAAAGGTTGTTTACTTTGGACACCAAACTGCTGTTTTCCTCTTGAAGCTTACTTATTAAAGACAATGCATTGGTGTTCATCTCTCTCAGAGAAATTATTTCATTATTCAAAGAATAGAAGTTACAGAAAAGACACGGTCGAAGAACAACACTATCAAGAAAAACTCTAAAAACAAGAAATAGGAGCTGCCAATTCCAATGGAGTTAGACAACACGACGAAAATCTCTTATCCAATCCCAATTACCTCAACCAAACCGACAACACCAAAAGTAATGACACCACCGCCGAAATCACCTTCACAAAAGAAACCCATAAACACCAATCTACCCAAAATCCCAGGAATGTCACCGATCTTTTGCTTCTTTGGAAACATTTGCTGAAATCAGCAGATTATGTAAAGGCAAAAGTCCCCAATAAGTTAAAAACTCGGAACACCTCCACCATCGCAATCAACGGAAAAAACCGCAAGCTTTAAAAAAAACATAACATAAAACATAACTCTGGCTTTATTATCATTTCATAAGCCAACGGAACACTATTAATATAAATAAATATTCTATTTTCAGGATGTACAAAACAAACAGGACAAAAGACGATTGAGGCCACGGCTATCACCGTACAACACGGACGCGATTAAACATTTGGAGCAGGGATTAGTGATCTAACGCAACCGATCTTCGAACACTCAACAACTCCATCAGCGAAAGAACTTACAGGCTGACAGGCGGTGACTTCAAAAGCTCAACATACACGATGAATGGACAGAACATGCAACATGGAGGGAATTATCATTGCGAATTGGCTGGACGATAACAGCGAGTGTCACAATCTGGTTGTTGTATCATGAAAAAAACTGCCACAACCATTTCTAGATTCTTCCTAGCAACGTCCAACCTAGTGCATCTACTACCAGAGTTGAGAAACTTTGCTTGCACGGCAATACCCAGAGACTCCGAACACAAAGCGATACAAGTATCTATTAACCTTAATAAACCCTTTTCTGATTTCAACACCACCGCTAGAGTATACTTCATTCACTACTCGAAGCTGGATGTAGAGAAGCTCCAAAGAGATGTTGAGGACTATCTAACCCTCCCTCAAACTAACAAAAACCTGCAAAACACTGACTGCAATCGAGGACCTGGAAACAGCCGTCACAAACGCCTTAGAAAATTACCAAAAACATTCAAGGTCAAATATCAGCACCCACTAGCCTTTATGCAAAATCTCTGTCAGCACCGACAACTACACTAGCAAGTAGCAACTTATGTCTCACGCTCACTACTCAGCAACTCAAGCTAAGTTCTGGAGGACCTGGTTCTTTGAAGGCTGAAGACATTTTGCAACGACAACACCATTATTTCGAATATGCAGTTTTCATTCCTTGACAAGCACTTCACTCTTGTTGGAATTTTTTGGACGTGACAAGGCATTCGATAGTGTCTGGATAAACGGACTTATCCATAAACTAACGTTATTAATGTACAATAAAAATTTTATTTAATTATCTTCATTCCAAATCCTTCTGCCGTCAAGTAGACAGCGCTATGTTATCAACCAAATCCTTCCGAACAGCGGTTGCTCAAGGATCGAAGCTGTATAGCATTTTCACCTCGGACCAACCTCAACCATAATACGTCACCAAACTCCTCACTGTTACCTGTGATCTCAATTCGTAGGATTGAAAACCACATTAAGAAGCTCTTTGAGTATTTAAAATGATGGGGAATCAGAATTAACTCAGCATTTGACGAGCTGATTTACGTAAACAAGGACGGAGACGTTCGCGATCAGCCACAAACTGCCACAACATATTCATCAACCTTCCTCAAATTAGTCCACTTCAACCAACCGATGCGTTTCAACCCGCACGCCACTGCCGTTGTTAGGAAAGCTAACTATGCTTTCCACCGCGACCATCCGCTAATGCGCAAAAGAAGGGGACTTAGCCAAAAACAAAATTACTGCTGTACAAGCAGCTAATGCGTACTGCTTTTATCTCTGGTTCACAATATCCAAGACGTAATGCAAAAACTGTGGCTGCATTCGAGAGGAAGGTTCTGAGCATCTGCATAGGACTTGATTAAGATCCAATACACAAGAAAACTATCAACAGTAGAAAACTCTATGAAGTAGCTATAGGAGCATCCCAATAGAGAAGTAAATGGAGCAATCTGGAAGATGCCTACTGGAAAACCTGGCCAACTATCCAAACCCCTTAGTAAGAAGGATAGCAGAAGAATACAAACACCCAGACTCCATTTACAACGATGTGATGAAGCAATGACCTTCTACTCTGAGGCACTGGTTTTCTTTTATGATGTATAAAAAAACGTGAGTTAGTCTTCCATAAAATAAAACTATTTTATCCTTTTTAACTGAAATAACAATCGACTTTCGGCTTTTCAGGAAATTTAGAAAATAAATTTTTCACAAAAATAAATATTTTTCAAAATAATACATATTCGACTATCTAGAATATAAATCCTATCAGAGCAATAGCATAAACGAAATAACTTATAGACTTACATATATATGGATGGTATACCTGCCATATTTCTTAAGAAGTTCCCTCAACTCTTTCCCTTCCCCTCTCAAAAATCTTTAACTTGTCCATATCTCTTGGAGTTTTTCCCCAAGGTTGTAAAACGGCGTTTATAACCCTTATACACAAAAAAGGTCCTAAGTGCGACGTGAAAAATTATCGTCCCATCGCTAAACTATCGCATATACCCAAAATTCTCGAAAGCATGTATTGTATGAAAACTTAAGTTTTCGTTGCGAATCTCTCATTTCCCGCAATCAATAGTGTGGTTCAAAAAGCAATTACTGCACGTTTTGTTTAAAAAAAACCACTCCAAAATTTTAAACAAAACTTACTATGATCAAACACGTTTCATACAGTCCAACTTAAGTATACATATATACTTGTTGAAAAAACAGCCTCCCATAGTTTCATTTGAACATTTGAACAAACTTGTCAAATTAATGTGACAGAAGACCTTCGTGCCAATATCTTTGAAAACTTTTTTTTTAATTTTCTTGAATAAAACGTACCCTGCAAAATTAGAGAGAATCTCCGAATATTGAGTATAAGAATCAAACTTCTATTCTATATAATAGAAAACTTTTCGATTTGCAAATTTCTACTGTCATTACAGGTTTTTCCAAAAATTAATGCTGTATCAGTCGTGGACTGCATTTTTCAAATAGTGCTTTAAATAATGTCACCACTGGATCACCATTAAAAGAAAAAAACTGTCCATTTTGAAGTTTGGTTGCCCAGATTAATTTTTTTTCAGAATATGCATAAATAGTACAGTCATTTGGTAGTTTTGCCTGGAAAGTTTTCCGGGAGTTTTGAAAATTGCCAATTTTTTAGATTTTAATGTGCTCTTTCCGAATTTCAACTGTACCACCTCGTACTTTTGCCGCCCACGCCGCCATATTGGAAAAATGGCGCCCAGAAATTGGATTTTAGGGAATATCTCCTTTCCGACTCATTTTACGACAAAACATTTGCATACAAAATAAAACTAGAGAAAATTTCCTACAGTTTATGTGTTTATATTTTTTTCATAAGGTCAACAGTTTTGGCGCACGAGCGCCACAAAGTGTACTCCAACACGCGTTTTGGTCATTACTCATTATATATCCAACCCGTGGCATTTATTTTAACTGTTTCTATTTGTAAATTAAAATATTAATTTAGATCTAAAAACTACGAAACATCTGCCGGTAGAGCTCAATACAAATATTTAGTCTGAGTCATCACTACACGTTTATCGTTTCACAGAGTCATTTACATTTATACAGCCATGGCTTCCAATGAAGTAAACTGTTTTATTTGTGATAATCCATTGCAAGAAAGGGAATTGATAAAAGTAAAAGAAAAAGATTCTCAAAAAATATGGTGACGATATTTTAATTGTCGTCACTGCTAATAAAGCTCCTGTGGTTTGTTTTCGGAATACAGGGTTTAAGTTATTGACGGAAGCCTGGTACAACCAAAAAAGTGATAATAAGAAAGAAGAACGTCGGCGTACTGTAAAGTCGGCAGCAGCAATCGTTATAGAGGATATTCGCTATAAGGTCTACGAGACAAAACATTATCCTCCATCAGATAATTTTTTTCAAGGAGTTGAGTCCGATATACCTGAAACCTTACGCATTTTTCTGGATGGTGTAATTTTGAAAAATAGACGTTTGTCTTTTGAGAAATGGAAGAAAAAAAGCATTGCTCTCGCACATTCCATAATTGCCGCAGCAAGGCCAAAATCTTTCTTATCATCGTTACAGGTCGGAGTAGCAGCATTTTTGTTTCAAAAGTATGGATCTCGGCGATTAATAGAGACATTATCATCTCTTGGATTTTGTTCTTCGTACACCGAAGCAATGCTGTTTGAAGTCTCAGCTATAATGCGCTCACCGTTAAATATCGATGATAACGCATTTTCGCAATTTATTTTCGACAGCGCGGATTTCAACACACAGACGTTAGATGGTCACAATACTTTTCATGCCATGGGCGGTATCCAATGTATAACACCTAGAAATGCTATCGCTCCGGATCAAAGTAATCCACGATTAAAACAAATGCTGTCTGCAAAAGTTGTAGGTAGTTTTGGTACCATTGCATTAAAAACATTTACGAATGATGATGAAGGATGATATGGATGAAATTCCGGACTGTGACGTTTCGATTGGTACTACTGTCTATGAATTCGCAACACCTTGTCCATCAAGTACAGCGAAGCGAAGGAGAATGCGCTAGATTTTAGGAAATTCAATTGCATGTGGATTAGACCTATTGGGGATACCACGATAAAAAAACGCGCCGCTTACTCTACCTCAAAGTGGTGTGGAAATGAGTTTTTTGGCCAAAACGCGTGTTGGAGTACACTTTGTGATGCTCGTACGCAAAAACTATTGACTTCATGAAAAAAAATATCAACACATAAATTGTAGGAAATTTTCTTCAGCTTTATTTTGTATACAAATGTTTTTATCGTAAAATGAGTCGGGAGGGAGATATTCCCTGAAATCCAATTTTGGGCGCCATTTTTCCAATTTGGCGGCGTGAGCGGCAAAAGTACGAGGTGGCAAAGTTGAAATTCGGAAAGAGTACATCAAAATCTATAAAATTGCCAATTTTCAAAGGTGGAAGTGGCTATCAGCCAATGAGTACATTGCCTGACACACTTAGGCCGCAAGGGCCCATTGTGAGCCAATTTTCAAAACTCCCGGGAAACTTTCCAGGTAACCGCTATTTTTCCTACCAAATGACTGTGCTAAAATGACACTCTGCATTTTAGTGTACATACTTTAAGGACGGACGCACAAGCATATTTATGAATTGTATAATGTTCGGAATTAACTTTGAGAGCGTTCAATTGTAGGTAATTATTTTATTGTTTCTTTTTTTATTTAGTTCTTTCAATTGAAATTTTTTCTTTTGTTTTAATGATCCACAGAACAGTTTTTTTTCTGATACTATCTATGTATTCAAATAAACATAGAAGGACACAAGAAGGATAGCAGAAGAATACAAACACCCAGACTCCATTTACAACGATGAAGCAATGACATTCTATTCTGAGGCAGCGTCATACCACCTCCGTGGCCAGGCTCTCATTCCATTTCAGCCACTGGTTTTCTTTTATGATGTATAAAAAAACGTGAGTTAGTCTTCCATAAAATTAAACTATTTGATCCTTTTTAACTGAAATAACAATCGAGTTCGGCTTTTCAGGAAATTTAGAAAATACATTTTTCACAAAAATAATATATATTTGACTATCTAGAATATAAATCCTATCAGAGCAATAGCTAAAAAGAAATAACTTATAGACTTACATACATAGCACCGTTACAAAAAACAAAAATCATTTGTACCTTTAAAATACCTTTCAATTCTTACAATTGATTCTTTCGCTCTTGCTGCGTAATTTACGCAATCAATAGTGTGGTTCAAAAAGCAATTACTGCACGTTTTGTTTAAAAAAAATCACTCCAAAATTTAAACAAAACTTACGATGATCACTTTTTTCTAATTAATTTCTTTATAAGAATCAAACACATTTTATACAGTCCAACTTAAGTATATACTTGTTGAAAAAACAGTCCCATTGTTTCTTGTGTCTGTTGTTAACATTTGAACAAACTTGTCAAATTAATGTGACAGAAGACCTTCGTGCCAATATCTTTGAAAACTTTTTTTTTTTGATTTTCTTGAATAAAACGTACCCTGCAAAATAAGAGAGAATCTCCGAATATTGAGTATAAGAATCAAACTTCTATATAATAGAAAACTTTTCGATTTGTAAATTTCTACTGTCATTAAAGGTTTTTCCAAAAAATAATACTGTATCAGTCGTGGACTGCAATTTTCGAATAGTTCTTTAAATAATGCCACCACTCGTTCACCATTAAAAGAAAAAAACTGTCCATTTCGAACTTTGGTTGCCCACATTAAATTTTTTTTAGAATATGCATAATTGACACTCTGCATTTTAGTGTACATTAAGGGACGCACGAGCATATTTATGAATTGTATAATGTTCAGAATTAACTTTGAGAGCGTTCAATTGTAGGTAATTATTTTATTGTTTCTTTTTTATTTAGTTCTTTCAATTGAAATTTTTTCTTTTGTTTTAATGATCCACAGAACAGTCTTTTTTCTGATACTATCGATGTATTCAAAAATACATACATGTGTATGAATACATAATATGTGCACAAATGATGATTTTATTATTTATTTATTTTTCTAGATTTTTAAAATACTCACTTAAGAGCATACGGGTCTCAAATAATTACAATATCTTAAAGAATTTGACCGACAAATTGACAAATAGACAAATGAATAATGTAACCGTCCAAGAACCGAAGAGATCACATACTGATCTGAATTTTCGTATTCAACAGCAGAAGAGATTCGACTTGGCCGTTGGCCCTAACTTTGAATTACTCGAGAGACATACTTTGAAGACGGAAGTGGGTATGCATGTAAACAAGATTTCATTTGTATTGGATATTGCTCAACAATTTAAGTTTATTGATCGATTCTTTTCAAGATGTGTAATAGTATGCAGTTCCACTGTTGTCGTTAAGAAAGCATATCACTGATCAGAGGATTCTCTTATACCAACTAGTTTGATCTAGTTTGCTTAAAAGTATTAAGAGATGTTTTCCTTTTAAAATGGATAGTAATCTTTGCCTGCTTTCATTTACATTAATGCGTTGAAGCTCTTCTCTATTAGCTTGGCCAAGCTTTCAAATACAATAGGACAGCACATTTGGGAAAGCTTGCAAAATCCATTTAATCTTGACCTTGACCTCCACCGCCACCGCGCCGGCCACGTGAAGGCTACATTGTAAAACAGAAGAATGAAAAATAATTTTGGTTTTGAACATATGTATATACATAAATACGGTAGTGGTTCGTATAAAAAGAAATTATGAAAGTTCATGGGCTTTTGATTAAATGGGTGCGCGTACATTTCTTTAGATACGTCTGCGAAAAGTTGGCATTTTGCCATCTGTGTTTCACAAATATCTGCAGAATCGAAAGAGCAACAGATAAAAGAACGAAAACAGAGAGCGTTTATTTTTGTGCATTATTGTACCTAACATTGTCAAGTATATTTTTCTGTAAATCGGAATAATAAATCAGGAGTGTATGGAAAAGTAGTCACTTTCAAATGCGACCTGCGAATTATAGGAATGTAAGTTGAGCACTTTGCTTAAACGTGGAAAAAAAGGTACTTGCAAAAGGATAAGTCCAGTCAGATCTGTGCCTAAATGCTTTCAGATAACCTTATTGCATTTTTACTACTACTCCTTTACATGCTTTCAAGCGTTTGCCTTAAGATTTGTTCTTTGTTGTAAAGCTATCGCTCACCCTCACATATGGGACGTTCTTTTACAAACCGTACAGATTTTAACAAAAATTTACCGACACATTTTTGATGTGGTTGAAACTTTTTTTACGGGTTCAATATTGAAAAAAAAAAGAGACACGTATTCTCTACCATCTTTTTAACGTCAGAAACGATTTAAATTTCCTGATTTCGGACATTTTTACCTTGAGTAATGATTTTCAAAAATTCATAATTCCTGTTCTACAGACTTTTCGTTTGTTTCATTTTGAAGGTAGAAAAAAGATTTTAGAAAAAAAAAACCTAAAAAAATTAGAAACAATTTACGCTTTCTATTAAAAATTAAAATTTTTAAATCAATTTTTATCAATTGCCTTATCTTGTAGAGAGATTGTACTACCATCGCATTCTACGTCAAATTTCCTTTAAAAAATATTTTTTCAATTAATGGACAAAAATTCAAAAAATTCCTGTTTCAGGCGACATCAAAAACTGCTGCAGTTGCCACTGTTTTTCTGTTGATCGAAAAAGATTTATTAAAGTTCATTCTTTTGCTGACATACTAAGGGGAAGGATATATGGCAAACTGGGGCACATTCATCATCGGGGCACATTCGTCAAAGCTATTTTCGATGGAATGCACTCTGAATTAAGAAATGAAAATAACTTTGAACAAACCCTTCACTGAAGGCATGAACTAACTAGCTCTTAGTTTGACATTTGTAGTCACGCGCTCAAAACAGTTGTATGTTGTTTAGTGTTTTTTTGATCTCCGATGTAATTTTGGCTAGTAGATAAGTAAGTGATTATCAAGGTGAAAAATTAATGGTAGGAAACGCAGGTTTCTTTGATTTCCAAGTCCAATAGATAAGTACATGTAATCGTATTTAGAAAAAGCTGGTTTTCAATTGTGGTAAAGAACTAGTTTTTTTTTGTAAAGCAAGCGGAAATGCTGCCCGATTGGAATAAAGTTTTTTTTTTTAACTTTATTTTCCAATAAAATGATCTTAATTTCTAAGGTTTCAATAACATTTTTATGCTGACACGTTGTTCCCAGTTTCCTCAGGTTACATCTTACATCGCGTATGTGATGGGATTTGCGATGTCGTTGCGAAGGTGTTGTATTCCAGACTTGTTGTTGACTGTTATGAGGTGTTAGTTTTCGTCATATTCGTATTCAGCATAATTGCCGTTAACTTGTACCCCGGACTATCAAAAAACTAAAATCCGCTAAAAGTCATAAAATTATAAATAAAAAAATAAGCAAAACCTCTCGTGTTTCTTCATCTAATGAAAGCGATACAGAAATACAATTTGCGGAATAGCATTAATCGGTAGGAGTTTTCCTTGAAATTTATAGTTCTTCAAGTCTTGATGGCGATGCGGAGCCTTAAAACTTCAAAAGCCATTCAAACGCGTTGAAAGCTGATTCTTTTGAAGTCGGAGACTATGTCTTAGTTAAATTGAGGACCAATCAAAACAAAAAGTTTCTTATGTGGGCTTCGTAAAAAAAAAATTAAGTGTCATTGCTCCAAATTCCTTCGAAAATTATTTAACTCAGCAACAGATTTTTTGACACTCCAAATAAAGATAAATCGGTTGTTTTAAAAATTGGAATTGAGTTCAAACTTCCTAGTTCAACCACTACAGCAGCCTTCAAGATATATAAAAAAAAAAATTCACTTTAATCTTGTTCTTGACTTTAACAATTAGAAAATCAAATACCTTAAAAGTCTTATCTAAGATAGCACTGGAACTTTTAGTTAGTTCAATATCCAAACACCATTAATTACTCTGTTTGCTTCTTACTTATGGTTTTTTTATTTTATATTATTTTGCTTTGACCTGTGATATTTTTGTATTAGCAAAATTATTTATATGAGTTTCATAGTTTGAAATTTTTGTTTTTTATTTTAGTTACAAAGCCTGAACTATGTACATTGTACATCGAAACATAAAGTAAAAAGTTTCTTAAAAAAGTCAAATGATATTCCGAACTCTTCTATCAAAAACAAACTTGAATCTTTTCCTCTCAGTTTTAAAAAAGTGTGTTTGAAAAAAGCTAGCTCATGTCGGAGCTTTCACTTTGAACAATTTTTTGAAAACAAACACAATCAAAAAATTTTGTTTATTTTTCTTGAAAGGTATCGCTTTCGTCACTAAAATGCTGTAGCTTTCATAACAAAAGCTCTTTCAAAAATTCAAAAAAATTCTGAAAATATGAAATTAAAATAAATTTCAATTGTATTTTCAAATTTTAGAGTAAATTGAAACATATTCAATTGAATTTACTGAACAATAGCCATAACCAGATCCCGAAAACAGAAATTTTTCTTTTCAGAGTTTTTCTAATGCTGCTAACAGGTGTCACGCAGTAATATGTGGGTTTTTTAAAAGCATTTTACTTTTTTTTTTTTTCTTTACTTTTTTCACTTTGTGTTTCGATGTAGTTCAGGCTTAAGAATTTGAATTCATACAATTTGAAAGAGTTTGTTATGTTTTCATTTTATATTTTTCTATGTAAACATGAAAAAATTTTAATTTTTTGACTATTCGTTTGTTTAAATTTGATAACATGAACTTTTACTAAAGTTTAAATTCTATTTGTGAAGAAAAATAACAATAGGTGCGTTTTTTTTATACTAGTACATAGTACAGTAAAAATTTCCTTTGGAGAACAACAACAAATCATTTTACTGTCGTAATTTTCCACAGTAAAAACAGGGATGGCATTACTGTGGATTAACAGTTTCCAACCTTGAAAATAAGATGGCACCACCATTGATTTCAGTTCAGTGGGAACTTCATCAAAGCTTTTTGAAAGGAAGTGTTCAAAAAAAAATGTGATATTTGCAATAAAATTTTTTTCTCTCGATTAAAAATTAAAGAAATAAAAACTATATTCATATTCAATTTTCGCCCTGATTTTCACCTGGTGGTGTATAAGTTAACACGAAACATATTACGAACTCATTTAACACCACGGATGTCAATGCACATTCCGAAATCATCATTCCCACGACACGAGTCAGATATCAACATCGTGCAACAAACAGTACGTGAGGGAATGTGCTGACGCGGCGTCTGGAGCACCTGAGCCGTGTGAGATATAGGTTGGCGAAGAACAAGGTTTCTTTAGGTTAAAAACAAATGTAATAATTTAGTCATAATTGGGTTCTACAATAAAGAGGTTCATCCTCAAGAAAAAATATTTTTTATAACTTTCAAACATAATAAAGTTTAATTGGCGCCCAACCTGGTTGGCCTGTAAGTGAAGTCGCGAAAAGTTAGTGAACGCATACATAGCATAAATCGACCTCAAGTAGCTCGTCGCGAGTGCAAATTAACTTTCAATTTCAAATTGAAGTCGCGAAAAGTTAGTGAACGCATACATAGCATAAATCGACCTTAAATAGCTCGTCGCGAGTGCAAATTAACTTTCAATTTCAAATCACTTCGGCTGTACCCGAGACCCAAATTGTTATAGTCGATAGACATAGCAGCCCACGAGGGAGTGTGACGAGAAGTACCTGAGTAGCTGTTACTGCAAAACGGATCGAACTACCTTCACCAGCGTGGGATATGACTCCACTAATTTTGTAAGATTATTTTTAAGAATTAAGTCTCATAAAAGTGCTCAAGTTCATAATCTCATAATAACAAAAATTATTTAAAGTTTCACTAAAAAAAAGTGTGATTCCAGAATTGAAATTATTTTAAAATTTCACATTAAAGTGCATACGTAATTTCAGAGTAAATTAAGTACGAATTACCATTTTAAAAGCGCAATAGTTTAAGTTTGAAAAAGAAAAATTAAGTGTTATTAGGAAACAGTAATAATTTTAATTTGAAGGGGATCAAGTATTATTGAAAAGTGTAATATCTAAAATTAAAAAAAAATCAAAGATTTAAAAACAGGGAAAACTCTAAGAAAAGTTAATTATGGTTTTAACTAGATCAGGCGGGGATGCTGCCGCAGCGGCAGATGCCTCAGCTGCCGGTACCTCTCGACCTATCCCAGATCCTCCTATTCCCAATGACAGTGCAAACAATTCATTTCAATCGACAACGTCAGCAAACGTCCGCTCCACACCGGAACTGGACATTTTAATAACAAATATTGTTAGCCGAGTCCTAACGGACCAAGGCCACACACCTAATTCTAATCCAATCAACAGAATGGATCAGATTATTGAACCACAACTTAGAGGAAACGTGTCAGAAATGGATAAAGTCCCTGACATAGTTAAATGTCTTAAAAATTTTTCTGGTGATAAGAATGAATTTAGATCATGGAAGAAAAGCGTCCAGAGAATCCTAGAAATTTACGAGCCCTTGAAAGGCACCCCCAAATATTTTGCGATATTAAGCGTAATACGCAACAAGATTATAGGCGAGGCGGACATCGCCTTAGAATCATATAACACTCCTCTTAACTGGGATAGTATATCCCAATGTCTTGTCATGCATTACGCTGACAAAAGAGACATAAGCACACTAGAGTTTCAAATGTTCTCCCTTTCTCAGGGAAATAGAACAACTCACGAGTTCTATCAGCTGGTGTACTCACACCTTTCGCTCATCCTTAATAAGATATCCTGCATGAACATAGGGCCTGAAGCATTACAGGTGCTAACAGGCACATACAGATCAAAAGCACTTGACACCTTCATAAGGGGTCTTAAAGGTGACATGCCCAGACTAATGGCAATAAAAGAGCCCGTCGATCTACCGCATGCTCTAAACTTATGCATCAAATTAGAGAATCAAGACTCAAGATCCACTCACATTCAGAATCAGGGAATGAGAAAATCACTACCTCTTCCACATTCCTTTCCTCAGAGAAGACCTCAGATGGTTGGTCGAACATTCACATCTTTCTCTCCCAGACCTTTAGAGCCGCAACGACCAACGAACCCTAATTTCTCAGCAAGATTTCCGCAATACCCCACGGTATCGAACGGTGCTAACCAGAACACATATAATGGTTTCTCGCAAAGACCACATTTCTCGAATTATCCAAGGTCAGGTTTCCAAAACAGGAATACGCCCAATAATATTAATAACCAAATGAACTCCTTGCGTCCACAACAAAATTTTCAAAGAAACAACCAACCTAATGTTTCTAATATTAAAACCGAGCCAAATCCTAGCTTTCATACCAGGAGAGCTAACAACATAACCACGAAACCAACGCAACCAAACTTTCACATAGAACCTGGATTCAGTGAAAGCCATTGCGAACAGGATATTGGTGGATTCATCGAGAATCCTGATCAAGACCTTCAAGAGTACATCAATACTTACGGTCAAGATCGCGAAGATGAAAGTTCAAACGAACGAGAACTAGTTTCCGATTTTTCGGATATACATTTTTTAGACTAACTGACTCTTCACTTCCATTTTTTGAATGTAAGACGAAGAGTGGAGATATCTATAAATTTTTAATTGACACTGGGTCTAGTAAAAACTATATCCAACCCCAGCTCGTCAGGTCTCCTCTTGATAACAATCAAATTTTTTTCGCGAAATCAATTGCAGGAGACGTTCAAATAACTCAACACACTTTTATCAATTTATTTGGCATTAATGACGTAAAATTGAAATTTTTCATCTTACCAAATTTAAAATCATTCCACGGTATTCTTGGAAACGATAGCCTAAAAGCGCTGTCAGCCATCATATATACTAAAGAAAATGTTATGACAATTCTCGACAAAGCAAAGATCAGAATTAAACAACAAAAAGCTGAATCCGTAAATACTATCGATGTTAAATTCGAGCACATGTCAAGTACTCAAAAAGAAGCACTTATACCAATTATCAGGCAATTTTCTTCGCTTTTCGCCGATCCAGATGAAAAGCTTACTTATACGACAAAAGTAATTGGAGAAATTCGTACTTCCACAGACTCTCCAATCTATACAAGGTGTTATCCCTATCCTATTTCCTTAAAAGAAGAAGTAGAAAATCAGCTCAGAAAACTCCTCGAAGACGGTATTATTAGACCTTCCAGGTCACCCTACAATTCACCTGTGTGGATTGTACCCAAAAAATCTGATTCGGCAGGAAATAAACAATATAGATTAGTCATTGACTACAGAAAGCTAAACGCTAATACCATTGCAGATCGTTACCCGATCCAAAATATAAATGAAGTGCTCGCGCAATTAGGCAACAATAAAGTTTTCTCGGTCCTCGACCTCAAAAGCGGGTTCCACCAGATACCACTTAAGGAATCTGACATTGAGAAAACGGCCTTTTCGATAAATAACGGTAAATTCGAATTCGTCAGGCTTCCATTTGGTCTGAAAAATGCGCCTTCTATTTTCCAACGCGCGCTTGACGATATATTACGTGAATATATAGGTAAATTTTGTTTCGTTTATATCGACGATATAATTATATTTAGTAAAAACGAATCAGAGCACTTAAGGCACTTGGAAATTATTTTCCAAACCCTCTTTGATGCCAATATGAAAATCCAACTGGATAAGTGCAACTTCTATAAAACAAAGGTTGAATTCTTGGGTTTTATCGTATCTCCCGAAGGTATTTTAGCAAACCCAGCGAGAGTGGAAGCAATCGAAAATTTTCCACCTCCAACTACCCTTAAAGAGCTACGCTCATTCCTCGGTATGTCAGGGTATTACCGTCGCTTTATTAAAGACTATGCGCAGCTAGCTAAACCCTTGACATCCCTTTTAAGAGGGGAAGGGGGACGTTCGTCCAAAATAAACTCTGATAAGGTAAAAATAAATCTTGACAGTTACGCTAGAGATGCTTTCCATAACATTAAGCGTTCCTTAACTTCGCAGGATACTATCCTCGCATATCCAGATTTCACAAAATATTTTGAGCTTACCACCGACGCATCGAATTTCGCAATCGGTGCGGTGTTGTCACAAAATGACAAACCAATAACCTTTATTTCGAGAACACTAAAGAGCAACGAAGAACATTACGCAGCAAATGAGAAGGAAATGCTCGCCATAATATGGGCATTGACATCTCTAAGAAATTTCCTATACGGAACCGCTCATGTAAAAATTTTCACGGACCATCAGCCGTTAACTTATGCTCTTAGCAATAAGAATAATAATTCAAAAATGAAAAGATGGAAATCGATTTTGGAGGAATACAACTACGAAATGAAGTATAAACCCGGCAAAACGAACATTGTCGCAGACGCACTCTCTAGACCACCAAGACAGAGTGAAATTAATACGTTGACAACCACCCAGCATAGTCAAGACAGCTCAAATCAAAATTTAATACAAATAGCAAACGAACCAATAAACGTTTTCAAGAATCAAATCTTTCTCAGCCTAGGCGATACCCCTAATTATAAATTCGAAATTATTTTCCCAACCTATTACCGTCATACCATTGTCGAACCAAATTTTACTAAAGAAAAACTCATAGAAATTCTAAAGAAATATTTAAATCCTTCAGTAATAAATGGAGTTAAAACTGAAGAACCAATTCTAGGGAAAATACAGGAAATATATCCTTCACATTTCATCCTTTATAGAATACGATTCGCTAGACACCTAATAATAGACCTAATAGATGAAAACGCTCAAGAAAGTGAAATCATAAAAGAACACAATCGCGCTCACCGGAACAGTAAAGAAAATAAAATTCAATTGCTTCAGAAATTTTACTTCCCCAAGATGCAAGAGAAAATTCGAAAAATAACAGACATGTGTAAAATTTGTAAAGAGCAGAAATACGATAGGCACCCCAACAAAATTATGTTGCAACCAACTCCCATTCCTCAATACCCCGGACAAATCCTTCATCTAGATCTATATTTTACCGACAAGAAAATCATACTAACAGCCATAGATAAATTCTCTAAATATGCTCTTGCTAGAATAGTTCCTTCCAGAGCTACGGAACATATAAAACAACCTCTCAGAGAACTCATACTATCTTTCGGAGTTCCAGAATTTATTGTTGTTGACAATGAGAAATCCTTGAGTTCCAATTCAATTCTTTTTATGGTAGAAAACTTCTTCAACATTAAAGTTTATAAGGCACCTCCATACGTAAGCTCCGTAAACGGCCAGATCGAAAGGTTTCATTCGACCCTTACAGAACTTATACGCTGCATTAGAGCTGAAAAAAGTTTTAATACATTCTCTGAAGTATTGGACAAGTCAATCTATGAATACAATAGATCAGTCCATACAACAACGAATAAAAAACCAATAGACATATTCTTTGCTAGACAGCTATCCAATAATCCCGAACAACTTGAAATAGAAAGAGAAATCACCAAAAACAAACTGATTGGAAAACAAGATGCAGATTTAGAATACCATAATAAGAAAAAAACTCCTGTTAAAAAGTTCTCAAACGGAGAAACCATTTATGTCAAAGTTAACAAAAGATAAGGAAATAAATTATCAGCCAAATACAGAAAGGAAATAGTAAAAGAAGACAAAAATACAACCGTCATTACTCAATCAGGAAAAACTGTCCATAAGAATTTAATAAAAAATTAAAATTCTTTCTTATAGGTTGCTATTACCGCTATGTGCAGCGGATACGCAAATATTGGATTATACAAAATCCCAATTAATCAAGATAAATATCGGAACATCTAAAATACAGACTGGAAATTTTAAAATTATACATGTAATCAACACCGAACATTATGAGGAACTAACCAGAAATATAGAAAAGGCACTGACAGGAACCAAACAATCCCATCCACTTTATCCTTATGTATCCCATGAAATAAGTAAAATAAAAACGTACTTAGCAGGACTGAGAGTTGATAATAAAAAACAAAAGAGGTCAATAGACTTCTTAGGAACCGCATGGAAGTGGGTCGCAGGTAGCCCTGATCACCACGACCATGAAATTTTAACCGAAAAAATGAATAACGTTCTTAAAAGTAACAATAAGCAAATGATCATAAATCGTATGACTATAGGAAAAATCAATGAACTCACTAATATAACAAATGAAATCTTTAATACTGTAAAAAAAGAAATTAAAAACAAAAATACAGAAATATTAAAATTTAAGTATGAACTAGATCTTATTAAAGATGAATTAGTAAACATTGCCTACGCTATTCATTGGGCAAAAGTAAATGTAATTAACTCATTTATATTATCAAATTCAGAAATTAACATAACGGAACATTTCTTTAAAGAACAAAACATTCCTTTTATAAATATTGATGAAGCACTCGATTTTTGTACCATTAAAATTGCTTCTAATGGGAAGAACATTGTTTACATAATTAACATCCCAACAACAGATTCAGAGATTTGTAATATGATTATTGTAAAAGCAGTTAAATTTGGCTTAAAAATAAATGAAATCCCTTTCAAAAAAATTTTACAGTGTAAAAATAAAATATATGGTATAAAACAAAATTGTTTAGTACTAAGCGAACATTCTATTTGTAATGAAAAAAATATCGTAGATATAAGTAATTCGTCATGTATTCCCAACCTATTGAAAAGCAAAATACCAGCATGTACCACTATTGACAGCAGAACCACACCATCTATCGAAGAAATCTCAGACGGCATACTACTTTTGAACCAGTTCAATGGATCAGTCATCATCAATAACGATACCCTCCAGTTAGAAGGAACATACATTATCAAACATTCGAACACCACCCTTATTGTAAACGGGAAGATCTTCAAAACAAACGAGATTACCAAACATCAACCTTTACCAGCTTTGTTGCAACCCAGATCATCAGTACAGGAATTCAGAGAAATACTTTCCCTGGAAATGATTAAAGAACTACAGGTTAATGGCACAGAACAGATTGACCTGCTTGAAAGAAAGAACTCTGTTCACACGGGAATCAACATACTTATGGTTGTAGCACTCTGCATAACGGTGACAGCTTTCTTATGCTGCAAATCTAGAAGAAGGGCCAAAAACGAAAAGCATATGGACCAGCCTGAAACAACAACTTCCGTTACAATTGGGCTTGAAGACCTACCACGCCTCCTAAGACCAGCAACATCGAACGAAGGCGTTCGAATCTAAGCGGGGAGGAGTTAACACGAAACATATTACGAACTCATTTAACACCACGGATGTCAATGCACATTCCGAAATCATCATTCCCACGACACGAGTCAGATATCAACATCGTGCAACAAACAGTACGTGAGGGAATGTGCTGACGCGGCGTCTGGAGCACCTGAGCCGTGTGAGATATAGGTTGGCGAAGAACAGGTTTCTTTAGGTTAAAAACAAATGTAATAATTTAGTCATAATTGGGTTCTACAATAAAGAGGTTCATCCTCAAGAAAAAATATTTTTTATAACTTTCAAACATAATAAAGTTTAATTTATATAACACATGATTTTGCTCCTCCCTTGGTCGGAATGGAGTTCCATAGGCACGCCAAACCTACTCACCCAGTTAAACACAATCTGGTCGACCATCGTTTTGGCTTCTTGATTTGGGATGGCATACGCCTCAGGCCACTTGCTAAAATAGTCCATTACAACCAGAATGTACTTGTTTCCCAGGCCCAGCCACATCTACTGCAATCCTCTCAAAAGGTGATCCAACGTTGTACTGATGCATCTTACCTTGAATCTTCCTACCAGGTCCTTTGGTTGTAGCACACTTGTCACATGTTCGGCACCACTTCTCCACGTCATCTCTAGCATGTAACCAGTAGAACCGATGTCGCACCTTCTCCAGTGTTTTGTTAACTCGCAGGTGGCCTCCAGAAGGTCCGTCGTGCATCTCCCGAAGAACTTCACTGACTTTCGATTGCGGTACGATCAGCTGCATCTCATATGATTTACCGTCAGAGGATTCCCATCTCCGCATGAGGACATCTTCTTACACATATAGTGAGTCCCACTGTGCCCAATAGGCTTTGAGAACTGGACTCCTGTCAGAAATATCTCCGTATTCAGGTTTCTCTTCATTTTCTTTCCATGCAAGAATGGGTTCGATATCTGGATCCTTCTGTTGAGCTGTCCTCACTTCCTCATTGCTCCATCCGCTTATTGGGTCAGCTCTTAGTCGCTGAGCGGTAATATTTTCTTTGTCTTCTTGCCGCCTACAATGCTTGCAATCCACTTTGCAAGGTCTTCGGGATAATGCATCGGCGTTTGAGTGCAGCTTTCCTCTGCGGTGTTGAATCTGATAGTCATAAGTCTGCAGTCTTGCTATCCACCTTGCGACTTGACCTTCTGGATTTTTGAAGTTCAACAGCCAGTTCAGAGCACCATGGTCTGTCCGCAGAAGAAATTTCTGTCCATAGATGTACTTATGGAAGTGCTTTGTTGCCAAGATAAGAGCTAGCAGTTCCCTTCTGGTCACGCAGTAGTTTCTTTCGGGTTTCGAGAGGTTCTTGCTATAGTATGCCACCACTTTCTCTTCGCCATCATGCACTTGGGATAGTACCGCCCCGATTCCAACGTTGCTTGCATCTGCGTCGATGATGAATGTTTTGCCAGGTGTTGGATGTGCCAGCACTGGAGCATTACAGACGCGGTATTTGAGTTCCTGAAAAGATTTCTCACACTCACCTGACCATTTAAACTGCTTCCCTTTCTCGGTGAGCTGATGCAAACTCTTTGCAACTCCAGCAAAGTTTTTAGCAAAACGTCGGTAATATGTGGCAAGACCAAGAAAGCTTCGGAGTTGATGTTTGTCCTGTGGTGTTGGCCAATTTTTGACGGAGTCAACTTTTTCAGAATCAGTCTTCACTCCTTGGGAAGAGATGATGTGTCCCAAATACTTAACTTTGGTTTTGAAAAGTGCACATTTTTCCGGATTCAGTTTACGGTTAGCCTCTCGAAGTCTCTGAAACACGGCTTTTAGGTTCTTGCAATGTTGGTCAAATGTTTTCCCGTAAACAATGACATCGTCCAAGTAAACTAGGCAAGCTTTCCACGTCAGTCCTTGAAGAACGCACTCCATCAAACGCTCGAATGTTGCCGGAGCGTTGCATAGCCCAAACGGCATAACTTTGAACTGCCAGAGCCCATTACCTGTAGAAAACGAAATCTTTTCCCAATCATCTAAGTGGATGTCAACTTGCCAGTATCCACTTTTAACCACTGGGCTCCCTCCATGGCATCCAAGGTATCACTATTCTGGGCAAATTACTGCAACCGATTCTCAACGTCCAACGACTTCTCCTTTCTTCAACCTTACATCGTGCGGTCTGGTGTTTAGTAATCGTGCGGGACCATTTTGTTTTTCGGTGCTACCAGTGTTTTCCCAATGATGACGCTTTGGGAGGAACACTCTGGGTCTGGTTCCACCATGAGGTATCGAAGGCTTCCAAACTCACCTTCCAGTTTTGTCCAAACGAACACTTCAGAATCAGATCTTCCGTGATGACAGTCCTTAGTGTCGACGTACTTTCGTTCGAATAGGTCATTGGAAGTTCCCTATTTTGGTACTTCAAAACTTGATTACTGATGTTCAAAATAACTCCGTGCTGTTTCATAAAGTCGATTCCAATGATGCTTTCGTCACATATGTATATCTGCCACCAGGAATTGATGAGTGAACACTAGATCGGCCAGTCGGATCTTAAGACACACTTCTCCATATACTCTTGCTGCTTCTGCCGTTGCGGTTCTTAGATGGTAGCTATTGGTGTTATGAAGCCAAGTCATCTTTACCAGGTCTCGACGTACTATGGATGCTGTGGCGCCGGTGTCGATGGTAGCCACATGTTTGATTGATTGATTGATTATTTTATTTTATCTTCTTCCTTTACATCAATATTTACAAATTGTTAACTTAATAATCTCAGTAAAGAATAATATGTACACAATATATCTTTTTACAAACTATTCATGTTTAAGTTACTATAATATTATTCTAATTAATAGTAAGAAGAGAAAAGGTAAAATCTGTTGTCTAGTGACAAGTATCGAAGTTACCAAAAAAGTGTTTAAGACAATTCATAAATGATTTATTAATAATTTTTATTTTTTTTTACAAGTGTTGTGGGGTAAATGTGGAAAAGTTATTTTTTGATTATTATTTATTTTATTAACTTTTGCAATTCAAAATTTAAAACAGAAAAATTAAAGTAATATTTTAATAATGCCATTGATTGTGTCGAAATCGTACGTTCTATTGCCCTTCAACGTACACCATAAAATATTAAAAGTATGTTTAGTATTGTTTTGACTTATGTTCATAAAAAGTGAAAATTAGGACTGTAAATTGTATGCATATACGTCAATAAAAAAAACTTTTGTTTTGTTTTTGGCGTACGTGCATACAATTTTACTCTAAACGTAGAAAAGTATAAATAAAAAAGTACAATAAATAAGAAAAATAAATTTTTCTTAAATACTCTCTCAAAAAATACAGGAAACTATTATTTTAAGAATCTTAACAAAACTGGCATCCATAATTCCTTCAATAGAGGAAAAAATATTTAAAAAAAAGTGACCCCACCCGAAAAAATACAGGAAATTCATAAACACATAAAAGTTTCTCCACAGTAGAGTCTCATTAGTCATTACTGTAAGTTCCACTCGAAAATATTTGGAATCTAACTTAAATATCGAGGTTCGAGGTTCGAATCCCAGCATAGCACAAATGTTTTTACACGGGTATCGTCTTTCGCGAGGAATTGGCAAGTCCTCCGTTAGTAATATTCATTGCCATGAAAAGCGCTTTCTCGATTAGCCGTTCGGAACCGGCAGAAAATTGTAGGTCCCCTCCATTCCCGCAAAAGGCATGGTTGTGAGAAATGCGCTAACTTAAATATCTCAAAGATGTACCCTTTTTATCAGGAGACGACGAATGAACCTGCCAAAGAGTGCATCTACCGTAAAGAGTTCAACAATTCATTCAACTTGTCTTTTTACAAGCCAAAAAAAGACCAATGTGATCGGTGTCTGGCATTTAAGGCTAAAGAAAATCCTACTAGTAAAGAAACTACAGAGTTTGATGATCGTAAAAACGAAAAACTATTTATGAAGGTCTAAAGGGACTAAGATCGAAATAGCTTGGAGTCAAAAAAGTGAATAATTTGCTATGATCTTCAAAGCGTTTTTTCGCTTCCGAAGGGAAACGCTTCTTCTTTTTACTAACAAACGAAAACTAATTGTTTTCAAACTGACGGCACCACTTTGCTCCGCTGACTAAAAACCAAATATAACAGACTGTGATCTATTGAGTGAAGTGCAATGATATAGTTCTGGTAATAATATAGTCAGTGCTCTGATGAAAATACTAGAGCAAGTCATGACAGAACATCCTCTAGTGGAAACACTAACATTATGGAGTGATTCGTGTGTGTCCCAAAACAAAAATAAAATCATGTCTACAGCCCTTATACTTTTCTGCACAAGTCACCGAGCTTAAAAACGATTTTTCACCACATTTTTATTTATCTATACTTTCTTCTCAATAACTTCTTTTCATTTCGAATATTGAAAAACACGTTATGTTTTTCTGACCTTAAGATAGCTAATAGATTTTGTTCAGTTTTTTATTATTATTAGAATGCCGTATGCACATTTTTTGACGTACGTGTATGAGTTTGCAAAATCTTTTGAAAGAAAATTTCCATATAGATATTGTGTAAAAAAATCAAAAAATCCCAGCGGTTGGTTTTCGAGTATTTTGCTGCCAAACCTTTAAATCCAATTTCCCAAAAACTTAAAAATGGCGTATACGGCAACCCAATATTAGGGCGACGAAATAGATGAATAGAGCGGATACATCGAATTTCAATAGGTAATGCATTAAACAACCTAGGTGCTACTGATGAATAAAAATTTAAAAAGTTTTGACTGTTGTGCGGAGGAACCGATGCAAGATTACGGTCACTACTACGTAGAGTATAGGCTGGAGTATTGTGACTTACTAGATATCCACATCTTAAATACAAAATTTTTAATACTTTATAAAAGTAAAGGTGCTTAATTGGAAGAATACCCGAGCTGACAAACAATGAAAAACTATGTTCAAATCTTTTCTTCTTCCATATAATTCTTAAAATGTGCTTTTGGGTTACCAGCAACGGCTGTAAAGTGTTTTTGAAAGTACCACCCCAACAGATTATTCCATATTGAATTCTCGATTGAACTAGACCATAATAAATTGTCTCCATAAGTTTTCTACAACAAAGTTTTCTTAAGTGAAACATGACATAAGTGGTCGAGAGCAAGTATTTTTTCAGTGCTATAGTATGAGCTTTCCAGTTAATTTTATTATCAATAGTTAACCCCAGATATTTGAATTCAGTTACTTGCTCGATACGGAAACATTTCGGAGAACATACGGCATTCGAAACATTATTTGCAGCAGCATTAGAATAGCAACAAGATAAACTATTAGCAGAGAGTTTTACACAGTCAAAGCTATGCTGAATAAGAATAGGATGATTCAGATCTAAGGCTTTTAAATTGAAAAACATAACTTTTGTTTTAGGGCTAACAACAAGTTTATGAATGCCAAACCAATGTCTGAATAACGGGAGCGGGTCGAAATGCTGTATTTTAAAATGCTGTATGGTCAAAATACTGTATTATACTGTATGATACTGTATGTTCATAATACTGTATGGTTAATATACTGTAATTCAAAATACTTTATTTCAAAATACTGTATGATCAAAATACTGTAGTTCAAAATTCTGTATGCCAAATTGCTGTATATGAGCAAAACACTGTATCTCAAAAATCTGTCTGTAAAAATACTGTATTTTTGCATAATTCCATTCTTAAACTTCCATTCCTTTACTTGTTTTCCCTATCGATACATTCATTTTGAAGCAAAATAACATTTAACACTTAAATTTGCACAAACCCTTAAACATCTACTGAATGCATGAACGCGTGCTAGTTTTGACAGATTAATTTGTCTGTTGCAATTGCTCATGCAGTTGTTGATTATGATCAAAACAATTAATTTTAACATGTGAGAGAGATACATACATATAATCAAGAAGGAGAAAATGAAATAGAGAAAAAAGACGAAGATACCATTTGTTTTGTTCTTGTTTTAATTAACTCAAAGACTAATGAATTATCATAGGTACATATCATTATTCAAGGAAGATTATTATGGTAAAGAAAAATTGTTGTTGTTTTCAAAATTCTGTATTTGAAATTGCTGTAATTAGGCTGAAAAATAAAAATTGTTTTGAGAATGTAAAAAAGTGCCGGCAGTTTTGTTTTCTATTACTTAGGTAAGAGGAGAACCAATCAAGCATGAAGCCTCTGAATCCCGCTTTTTCTAATTTTCTTAATAGTACAACATGATCTACTGTGTCAAAGGCTTTTGTAATATCAATGTATAAAGAAGCTGTATACCTTTTCTTATCTAAGCTTTCAAATATGTAACAGCAGTGTTCTAAAAGCGCATCTTCAGTTGATTTACCAACTCTAAAACCGAACTGTTTGGAGCTAAAAAAAGAAGTTTTTTCCAGAAAGCTTAACATTCTAATTTTTATAATTTTTTCAAAGATTTTTGAAAACACTAATAAAAGAGATATTGGTCTATAATTTTCAACACATTTTTTGTCACCTTTTTTGAAAACGGGAATGACCTCAGCTGTTTTTAAATTGTCCGGGAAAATTCCATGCATAATGCTTTTATTGAAGAGATGTGTTAAAACATCAACTATATTTAAACTAATTTTCTTAACAAGGCTATTGGAAAAGCTATTTGAAGTGGATGAACAAGAGTTATCTAGCGCCATAATTGTTTTATAGACTTCAAAGGAAGAAAACTGCTCAAAAACAAATGTGTTGTGTTGAAAAGATTCATTGAAACATAAATCAGGACAATTAATAGAAACATGGCTTAAACCTGCATTAAAAATAGTTTCAATAGGTACTTGTATAAAGAACTTGTTAAAAATGTTTGCTATTTCCATATGATCAACAATAATGGAAGAACCGTTGTTTAAACTGGACGGAATATCGAATGAATTATTTTTGTTGAATAGCTCATTTACTATACCCCATTCTTTTTTCAAATCCCCTTTAGCTTTATTGAACTTGTCCATATAAAAGTTTTCTTTATATAAAGAAACTTCATAACTGATCTCTTTGCATAGAAGTTTATAGTTATCGCGCAAAGCAATGTTATTTGGGTGTTTCCTACACTTAATTCCCATTTGATTTTTTATATTGATTTTTTTTATTAAATCATTTGAAATCCAGGGTTTAAGTTTTTTCATTTTTCTTTTTACAATACTACCACTTTTTGTGCATAAATCAACGTATCTCTTTAGAATAAAAACAAACTTTTCAAAAGCAATAGAGGTATCAGCAACAAAAATAACACTTAACCAGTCTTCAAAAACCAAATTAGAATTAAGAAGTTCTATATTTGTTCTGGTAGTTCTCTTACAGAGGCTTAGATCCTTAACTTTGAATTGCACGTCATCTTGAAAGTTAAAAAGAATACACGTCATACAATGATCTGATAACATAAAATCAGATATCGAGCTTGCTAGTCAAATTGGAGTTCAAATCAATTCTAGCCATTATGTGATCAATGCATGTTTTGGATGTAGAGGTTATTCTAGTTGGTTCGTTGACGCAAGAAATAAGACCATATGCAGATATTAATGTCTTGTAGTTTTCAATTGACGGGGATGCAGATAAAATATCTATATTAATATCCCCGACTAAAAACAAATGCTTCTCATTGTTGTTCATCAGCAGTGAATTAAGCCCCTCAATAAAAACATCTTCACTAACAAAATGAAATCTATAAAAACACATGAAAACAAATTTTTCAGAATTTAAAGTTACGGATATCCTTAGCATATCACAGCTCATTAGCTCTGCACAATAGAAATCACAACTTAAACTTTCTTCAATGAAAACCGCAGTACCACCTGAAGCGTACTTGTTATTACAGTTGGCATATAACTTAAAACCTGGAATTTTAAAGAAGTCCTTTTCATGCTCATAAATCCAAATTTCTGTTAAAAAAATTAAATTAGGCTTATTAACGAACGATTCTAAGTGAATCAGAAACAAATCAAAATTTTTACGCATGCTTCTTATGTTTTGTTGTATAAAAAAGAAACTATTTTTATAAATATCTGAGAAAAATATACTTTTATATAATTCTTTATCAAAAAAGCAAGTAGGAGGAATCAATGATTCGTCACATAAATCTACTATAGAAACTTTGGCCATAGTTAAATAATTTTAAGAAGATCATCAACTGATGCAACGTGAATCGTGTTTTCTCCTTCTTGCCTTTTCATTAGAATCATTTCATTCTTAATCCAAAGATATTGGTATTTTTTTTTTCATTTTTCAAAATCTTGGCTTTGTTAAATAATACTCTATTAAAAGTTGTTTACGTTTCATTAATAAAAATGTTTTTCATGCCAAGTTGTTTACCAAGAAAACTAGATGTTAGATGCTTTTTTTTCTTTGTTTGTTCCCGTTAATAGTAGTCTCCACAGTCAGACTTTTGTTGTCTCGTTTGGTCTGAGAAACCTGGATGGTGGTTCTGGGGCCATCGATACAAGAAACCCACCTCTGCCCCTCAAAGTTGGTTCTTAATCGTTTCCCTGATGGGAAACGGATTGATAGGGAATGTTAACGTTGTTGTTACCAAGCTCTGTGTTGGATCTCTTGCTTCCACAATGTTGACAAGTGGCTTTATTTGGTGGTAGTCGGCATTGACGCTGTAAGTGCCCGGTCTTGTTGCAGTTCCAACATCTTGCTAGTCCACTCCACTGGTTCTTTTGTATTTCAGCTCTTTGGCATGAGCATTCTTCGACTATGGCTTCTCTAAGTCGATATACTCCATGAGAAGCCTGTTCTGCTGCTTCAATTGTCAATGCGAATGCTAAAGTTTCAGAAAGAGTACGTGTTCTAGCAGTTCGCACAGACCTCTGAAGATTTATATCGGAAATGGCACGAACGAAGGACTCAACAGCAAGCTGGTTGATGATTTCTTCTCCAGCATCCGGGTATGCCAGGTGCCCCAGTCTTTCAACGTCTGTTGGAGCTGCTGTAGACTTTCACCCCTTTTCTGGACTCTGTTATTGAGTTGGACTCGGAAGACTTCTTTCAAGTGGCTATCTCCAAACCGTTTATCTATTGCTGCCACGAGAGAACTGAAATCACCGCTCTTACTAGCTGGAACAGTTTGAAGTAATTCAGCTGCTGGACCTCTAAGAACAAGAGTCAGTGCTATGTACTTATCTTCGTCATCCCAGCCATTTGTTGTCGCGGCTGCCTCAAATTGTCTCTTGTAAGCTGGCCAAGAAGACTGTCCATCAAATGTTGGGGGTTTCATCTCCTTTTTCTTTGCAAATTCTCCAGCAGATTCTCGAATTATGATTTTCCGGATCTAGTCTAATTCCTTGGACAGAACAGAGAACTGTTTATCGCATCGGCTTTCCAAACGATTCTCTACAACAGAAAGCTGTTTTTCCACACATTCAACGCGTTCGTCTAGGGCACATACATTTTTCACAATGTTACCCAATTTACCTTCTAGAATGTTTTTCTGACCTTCTAAAACATTCTGTTGCGCCTCAAGTCTTTCGAGAATATTCTGTTGTTCTTTCTTTTGTTTGTTTCGTTGTGCTTCCAGTTGTTCGAGAATATTCTGCTGTTCCTTCTTTTGCTCGTTTCGTTGTGCTTCAATTTGTTCCAGAACCTTCTGCTGTTCCGTCTTTTGTTCTAATAAAAGCTTCATTATATACTAGAAAAATCTACACTTTCACTAACTTCCTCTTCCTCCACTTCTGTTTCAAAAACAAAAGTGCTTACGTCTTCCCCTTGCTGTTCCAAAAAGTTGCGCAAGCGCAGGACGAGCTCATTTTTCGATCCCGCTCTAGAAAGATTACCCTTACCTAACTCACTTTTAAGCTCAATGTAGTTGAGCTCTTCCAACAACTTACCCATTTTCACTGTATTTAACTTTTTTACACTTTACTTGTCTTTTTTTTTATCAAATAAGTTTTATTTACACTTCTGACACCAAAGTAACTTGCGCTTAGTTCGCAAAAATAAAACTCTATCTTTCAATTTAATTCTACCACTTTTATTCAGTATCTACCTTCGATATACACTTTATTCGAAGTCAACTCAATTACGTTTATTCAATATTCACACTATCACTTTCTAAATCAAACTGACCTCTGGTTGCGTCAGCTCCCTCTTTATATAGAAGTGTGAAATATCGAGAGCTTTCTAGTAGTTTTGCTATGAACCATGATGTCTAGACAAGTTCCCCTCCCGGTATATTTCTGCATACACACACACACTCACAACCAACGTCTTCCTTTATACCATTCCATTATAGTGTTGCCAGTTGTGAACGAAATGTTCACTTATTTATAAAATTTTTTTTCAATGCTGAATGATCCCCATTGATTGACGATCATGGCCCTGCTCGGGGCACTTTCATTAAACAAAGGTGAATATTAGAAAACCATAACACCACAACCTGGAAAGTCAAATAAAAACTGTCTCTTCTAAAAACTATTCATAAATGATGGAGCTACCTGTTAAACCAAAAAGAACTATGTTGAAAGTATAAGCAAAAAAGTAATATAAAATGTATGAAAAAAAAAAAATAACGAATGTGCTCCAGTTTACCATAAATAAATAAATAGGGTGGCGCAACAGAGCGAAGAGCCCCTGGGCCTTGCGCATTTCTCACAACCATGCCTTGTGAGGGAATGGAGGGGACTTACAATTTTCTGCCGGTTCCGAACGGCTAATTTAGAAAGCATAAAATTCATTTCAATGAATTTACTAACGGAGGACTAGCCAACTCCTCGCGAAAGGCGATACCGAAAAATTATTTTTTACACGCTACCTTTCAAACTTTAGGTCTATCCTTTCGACAATATTATTGAGAGTAGCCTCCCAAAATTTCTTCTAAGCCGGTGCTCACTTTTTGAGCTACAACACGAGTAGTTTTTGAAAAAGTAGTTTCGAGACAGTTGCGTTTAAGGTTTCACCACGAGAAAATTATTAACTGTAGTAACTTACGGATAAATCGGCGATTCCAGGCGATAAAAATAGACCTTCGACTTCCTTCCCCAAAACAGCGGCCTGACCATACAAAAGGTTAAAAGTAGAGGGCATTGTGAAGCGATTGTCGCTCCAGCTCTAAAGGCCCGAGCTACCTGACTCGTCACCCTACCGCATGTCGTTCTCGCGCTCTAAATGCGATAACTCTGCATCTTTTCGATATTTTCCGCTTTCCTTTGGTCATAACATTCTTTGGATATCATAATTTCGAAATATTTAATAAAAAAAAAATTTTTTTGAAAATTTTAAAGTGGTTTCCCGTTTAGGCTAGTTGCACGAAAACCGATTTCGGACGGCCAGTATAAAATCAGCTGACATTTTATCGGTAGCAGGGTCTTAGCACACTCAACGGATTTTTACCGGTATAACAATCAGTTACAAATAACTACTTGCCGAATAAAATATCGATATATCGAAATATCGATACTTTGTTTTCGATGGCGATATATTTTTTTCCGATATATCGATGTATGTATCGATACTACATTTCCGGTATAGAAAACGTGTAAGAAAGCGATATTTTTTACTCGATTTAAGATATACCCGTTTCATTAAAAAATATTTTTCAATATATTGTAACGTGCGCTTAGTTCGCAAAATAAAACTTCACTTTTCAATTTATTTCTACCACTTCTATTCAGTATCTATACTTTTTTCGATCTCAGCTCGACTATTGGACTATCACTGGTTAACAACATTTCACTCTTAACTTTATCACTCTATAATCAAAACTGACTGCTCGTTGCGTCAGCGGCCCTATTTATATAAAACAACACTCATCTAGAGCGTTCCAGTTTCTTCTCCATGGTTTCCACATTTGCTGTCAAGCATCTCTACACTCACACACACTGGCTTACAAGCAATGCCTCTCATTTATACCATTCCATTAAAGTGTTGCCAGTTGTGTTTTCGGATAAAAGTTTTCGATTAGGAAATTGGTATAAATGTTGGGTGTTCATTACACTGCCCCCTCCTTAAGATTGTTCGTCCCGAATAATTCCATCTGCAGCCTCGCCACTATATCGATGCAGCCGGTCACAATGAACTACTTTTAACTTGCCTCTTAATCCTCTTTGGATGCGGTAAACCACGTCGTTAATCCTCGTGACAACAGTATAAGGACCTTCCCAGTTCTGCTGAAGTTTCGGTGACAATCCCTTTTGACGATGAGGATTATAAAGCCACACACGATCTGCTTGGAATCCTGCCGTTGTCGCTTTTGTGTCGTACCCTGTCTTCATCCGGTCGCTGTAGGTTTTCATCCGTTCCCTTGTTCTTTTATGGATTTCAGCGAGTCTCTCCTTGAGGTCGTCCACATACTCGTTCGTGTCCTGTGGCTCCTCTGTGGGGCATCCAAATTTAAGTTCGCTGGGCAGCCGCATGGTTTTCCCGAACAGGATGTCAGATGTTGTTTGTCCTGTTGAGCTATGTACCGCACTTCTATAGGCCATCAGGAATAGCGGTACGTGCCTATCCCAGTCCCTTTGGTAGTCGCCTACAACCTTGGTTAGGTGTTCTTTCAAGGTCCGGTTGAATCTTTCAACCATCCCATCAGATTGTGGATGAAGCGGTGTGGTTCTGGTCTTCTTGATGCCAAGTAGTCCGCACACTCCTTGGAAGATGTTTGACTCGAAGTTCCTCCCTTGGTCGGAATGGAGTTCCATAGGTACGCCAAACCTACTCACCCATTTAAACACAATCTGGTCGACCACCGTTTTGGCTTCTTGATTTGGGATGGCATACGCCTCAGGCCATTTGCTAAAATAGTCCATTACAACCAGAATGTACTTGTTTCCAGCGTTGGTCTCTGGAAAAGGCCCAGCCACATCTACTGCAATCCTCTCAAAAGGCGATCCAACGTTGTACTGATGCATCTTACCTTGAATCTTCCTACCAGGTCCTTTGGTTGCAGCACACTTGTCACATGTTCGGCACCACTTCTCCACGTCATCTCTAGCATGTAACCAGTAGAACCGATGTCGCACCTTCTCCAGTGTTTTGTTAACTCCCAGGTGACCTCCAGAAGGTCCGTCGTGCATCTCCCGAAGAACTTCACTGACTTTCGATTGCGGTACGATCAGCTGCATCACATATGATTTACCGTCAGCGGATTCCCATCTTCGCCTGAGGACACCTTCTTGCACATATAGTGAGTCCCACTGTGCCCAATAGGCTTTGAGAACTGGACTCCTGTCAGAAATATCTCCCCATTCAGGTTTCTCTTCATTTTCTTTCCATGCGAGAATGGGTTCGATATCTGGATCCTCCTTCCTCCTGTTGAGCGGTCCTCACTTCCTCATTGCTCCATCCGCATATGGGGTCAGCTCTTAGTCGCTGAGCGGTAATATTTTCTTTGTTTTCTTGTCGCCTACAATGCTTGCAATCCTCTTTGCAAGGTCTTCGGGACAATGCGTCGGCGTTTGATTGCAACTTTCCTCTGCGGTGTTAAATCTGGTAATCATAAGTCTGCAGTCTTTCTATCCACCTTGCGACTTGACCTTCTGGATTTTTGAAGTTCAACAGCCAGTTCAGAGCACCATGGTCTGTCCGCAGAAGGAATTTCTGGCCATAGATGTACTTATGGAAGTGCTTTGTTGCCAAGATAAGAGGAGCAGTTCCCTTCTGGTCACGCAGTAGTTTCTTTCAGGCTTCGAGAGGACCTTACTGTAATATGCCACCACTTTCTCCTCGCCATCATGCACTTGGGATAGTACCGCCCCGATTCCAACGTTGCTTGCATCAGCGTCGATGATGAATGTTTGCCAGGTGTTGGATGTGTCAGCTCTGGAGCGTTACAGAGGCGGTATTTGAGTTCCTGAAAAGATTTCTCACACTCACCTGACCATTTAATCTGCTTCCCTTTTTCGGTGAGCTGATGCAAACTCTTTGCAACTCCAGCAAAGTTTTTAGCAAAACGTCGGTAATATGTGGCAAGACCAAGAAAGCTTCGGAGTTGATGTTTGTCCTGTGGTGTTGGCCAATTTTTGACGGAGTCAACTTTTTCAGGATCAGTCTTCACTCCTTGGGAAGAGATGATGTGTCCCAAAAACTTAACTTTGGTTTTGAAAAGTGCACATTTTTCTGGATTCAGTTTAAGGTTAGCCTCTCGAAGTCTCTGAAACACGGCTTTTAGGTTCTTGCAATGTTGGTCAAATGTTTTCCCGTAAACAATGACATCCTCCAAGTAGACAAGGCACGCTTTCCACGTCAGTCCTTGAAGAACACACTCCATCAAACGCTCGAATGTTGCCGGAGCGTTGCATAGCTCAAACGGCATAACTTTAAACTGCCAGAGCCCATTACCTGTAGAAAACGCCGTCTTTTCCCGATCATCAGGGTGGATGTCAACTTGCCAATATCCACTCTTCATGTCCAGCGTCAAAAACCACTGGGCTCCCTCCATGGCATCCAAGGTATCACTGATTCTCGGCAGAGGATAGCTGTCCTTCTTTGTCACATCGTTCAGCCTTCGGTAGTCCACACAAAAACGAGTGCTTCCGTCTTCCTTTTTCACTAGAACCTCACCAGTGGTTGGACTCTTGGACTTTTGGAATTTTCGACTTTTGGAAAATTCTTCTTCATTGTTGCTATCATTTCCTCAACCTAACCTTGTTTGGCCAGTGGAAGGCGTCTTGCGGGTTGACGAATCGGTCTTGCATCTCCTGTGTTGATGCGATGCTGCACCAACTGTGTCCTACCATATTGCCCCTTTGCCGATGCGAAGATGTCAGTGTACTCTTGTAGGAGATTTTCAGCCATCCTCGTTTGTTGGTGATCAAGGTTGGATGAATTCAGGATTCTAGCTTTGATGGTTTTGAGCTCCTCCGGAGTTATAGTTTTTCTCGGGGCTTCGTCTGTGATCTTCGTAATTGCTGCAACCGATTCGCAACGTCCAACGACTTCTCCTTTCTTCAACTTTACATCGTACGGTCTGGTGTTTAGTAATCGTACGGGGACCATTTTGTTTTTTGGTGCTACTAGTGTTTTCCCAATGATGACGCTTTGGGAGGAAAACTCTGGGTCTGGTTCCACCATTAGGTGTCGAAGGCTTCCAAACTCACCTTCCAGTTTTGTCCAAACGAACACTTCAGAAGAAGGAGGCAGAATCAGATCTTCCGTGATGACAGTCCTCAGTGTCGACGTACTTTCGTTCGAACAGGTCATTGGAAGTTCCTTATTTTGGTACTTCAAAACTTGATTACCGATGTCCAACATAACTCCGTGCTGTTTCATAAAGTCGATTCCAATGATGCACTCGTCACATATATCCAATACATTCAAACTTTTTTACATACACAACCAAACATTTCGAAAATGAAACCCAACTGGTATGGAATATTGAAAGCCACCCGAGAAGCGAGAAGTCAAATACCCTCAAAAAGAGAAAAGAGTGCCTGGAAAAAAACTTTAAATTTCAAATTTCTTGTTGATGCAATCTTGAAAATATATAATGACATGTTGATTGAAAGTCAGTTGCCTGGCAAATTGTAAGTCGCCTACGTCACAACTGAAACACGGACAGGAATTTGAAAAAATATTTGTGTGAGCCGATGGCTTGCCATTTGTTGATCGTGTAGCCGCAGGGTAAGGTAGGAGTTGCTATTCAGGACAGTTTACGAGCTGTAAAGCCTTACGCAAACCAATGCGGCGTGATCGTACGATGCGATTGCGATAAAAACGTTTATGGACGTTTGACTTAATGCATAGGGATTTGACTTATCGCAATCGCATCGTACGATCTCACCGCATTGGTTTGCGCAAGGCTTTATCGTTGCCAAGTTTGAGCCCCTCGAAAAAAATATGCAGGGCTAAGGCAACAATACTGGACCCTCGCTTCAAACGGATTCATTTCAGCTCTTCACAGACAGAAAGTGTTTATAAATACGATTTGCAGTTGGAGCTTTCCAGAGTTAGAAATACTTTGGAATGTGATTATTAATACGACTGAAAGAATTTAAAGGTAGAATTGTGGTGGGCTTTAATATAAAATTAAATTTTATCAAGTTTTGGTTTTGGATACAGGAAGTTAAAAGCTAAAAAACAGGTTCATGACTAAAATTTACGAGAAATTATTATTATTAATTATTATTATTATGAATACATTTTTGTAAATTTTTTTTACAATTTATTTCTTTCCGCAACAAATTTGATGCGGATGGGAGACTCCAAAAGTTGTATTGGGTGCGGATGAACAGCGGTTTTGGTAATACGACTATCTCAACCCGTACTATCGACAATCTTTCACTTTTTCACCATCGGTATCGATGCGGATTCGGTAATAGCGAAAATGATAAAACTAGTGCGGATTTTCAGTACGCTGCTGATGCGAAATGAAACATTTCTTTGGTCTCCACATCCACGACGAAATCCTGACCGAACACTAAGCGGAAAATATCTGTGTAGAGTAATATCAGCTGGTTAAGAAAAGTGACAATTCAAGTTGTTACGGTCACCTGGAGGAAGGAAAAAAATAGTATGTATACACACCAACATGTAAACATAAAAAAAAAAAAGAATAACAAATTACAGGAGATTTCCTTGGTAGGTTGAGGGCTTTAGGGTGATATATGGCCACTGAAAGAGCCGATGAAGTTGCTGGAAAAAAAGAAGAGAGTCAAGGATGGTTCAAATGAAAGAACACTGGCTTTTCTTGTATGGTCTTGAAAGCAGGCATTCAAGATACAGCTCAGTGGTCGCCAAGGTTGAGGGGGGGCTGGGAGCAAAAATCTCTTTGCCGAATCATCAAGCGTGACTCGTTGTAAGGTAGACCTACTCTCAGCACTGAAGATAAGTAAATGCATTTAATACTCACCTGGCTGGACCACACAGAGGTTTTCTGTGGGTGGAAGCTGCCTGTGGGCGATGTGTGTTGTTTCGGTTTGTTTTCCTGCTAGCAATTAAGGGCCGGTTTTTTCAAGCTTGGTTATTTCTAATCAATGATTATTCCAGATGATAATCATGGATTCGGTTTGTTCACGAATTATTTAATCAAGGTAACTCTGATCAGAGCTGTTAATCATAGATTTTGCTAACCAAGCAATTTTTCTGGGTTAGCTCCATTTAAACAACGATTAACTGAAATTCAGTTTGTTCAGGCTTGATTTTTATCAGGCTGCCATATCACCTTGAATGAGGCATATAGACGCTGTAGTTTTAGTTTTTTTTTATAAGTAAAATAAATAAAACAAAAATAAAAACAGTGCAGGCTTGGCTGAAGTGGTATTTTATTTACTCATAAATGGCAGTATTTTCTTTGAGTTTTGACTCCGCTTGGAGAATTTCAGCAGCGTGTTTGGTTTTTGTTTAATGCGCCTCCTTATTTTGTGCTGCTGCCGTAGTATTTATTTTTTAAAAGTTACAGTTTTTTCATCTTGACCTTTTTTTTGTTCTGCACTGAGTCAATGTCCTCTGTTGTGTGATTGCTTGTTGAGCAGCTTGCATGGCATTATTTACATTATTTTGGGTGTTTTTTATGGAAGCAGTTTCTTCATGTACTACAGCTTCAGTTTCGCGAACTTATTTTTCAAGTTGTTCGACAATTCCCTGTTTTGTAACCAATGCAGCACGAGCAGCTTGCGTAGCCTTTTCATTGAACTGGGCTTAAAACTGATGATAACCCTGTTGTCCGGCTGCGGTTTGAGCATTTGATGCTGCTTTTGCCTCTTGTGCGGCTTTGAGAGGTATGCTAGATGCTTTTTGCTTTGATGACCCACTCATAGCTCTGTTAGATTGGCAATTAGTTTGGGGCTCTTTATTTAGGTCTTCCGAGTAGGCATACTCACATATATTTGAAACTAAAATGAAATCAAATTCAAATGTCGATAGTTTTGACAACCGAATTTATTTTCAATAGATTTCCTTTTGATTAAGTTTTGACATATAGACTGGAAAATGGAACGATTTTTGATTAACCCATGATTTGCTAACCAAGCTATGAAAAATGTGAAAAAAGACACTTTGGTGATCACAGATTCTTAATCATGGATTAAGAAGAATCCTTGATAACCAAATTGCTTATTTAACCCGCTCTGAACAAACCGGCCCTAAGACTCATCAACTTTCAAATAAAAATTTACATCACGCTTTTAAAATGAAAAGTTCTGTTTTTTTGATGGGTGACGAAAATCGCCCAATGGATGGATAAGTTCTTTTTATAAGGGGAGAAAAGCGGAAGGTGATTTGACGGCGGCGGTGGTGACAATGGCCGTGATGGCCTAACCAATATAGGGAAATCTTGATAAAGACGGTCACCAAGATTTCAGGTTGGGAAGAAATTGACCATGCTGCAAAACCATCAGTAGCAATCTATAGAGGTAAAACTGTCGTCGCATTCTTTCTTGTGGTGGTGGTTATTTTTTTATTTTTGTTTTTAGTAAAAACATAAGGCACGATTTATGTTTTTGATACGCGGTGAGGCACGGTGTGAAGACAAGACTCCCCCTACATCCGGAGAGCTTAGCCGAGCTACGCGAGAAACCAAGTGCGCTGAATGCACTATTTCCAATATTCCAGTAAATTTGACGTTTAAGAGAGTTTTTTTCATCAACTTATCACCGGACATATCGATGCACCTGAGTTACTTTCTTGTGTTCAATTCAACTTTCGAGGCGGAACTTACCACCTGCGCAACTTAGTTTTAATATACTGCCCTTACCATAGAACGAATTATGGCATGAATGAACCATTGACTCGTATGGGTAGACTATTTAATCTTAACTCATGTTTAATTGATTTTAACTTAAGTAAATCTAGTTTAAAGAATTTGTTAAAAACCAGTGCTCCACTTTCTTAAGTTTAGTTTGCATGTTTCAATTATTTTTAGTTTATGTATCACATTTTGTATGTTTTTTGTTTATTGTATCACATTTTGTAGGTCTTGTTTATTTTATAGTGTACGTTATTTAAGTTAATTTTGTAATATTTATTTAAAATTTCTTGTTATAATGTCTTTTTTTTTGTTTTTACTATTCTTACGTTCTCTATGTGCTGGTGTTGGTGTAATACTAACACTTGCATTCATGATGAAGAGCGTACCTATATAAGTGTGTACATATGAGCTTGTTCTAAGCTCAGTACTACTTAGTCTCTAAAATGCAAGTGGAAGTGAGTGGAGAATGAATTCTCTCATACGTTGTTGACGTTCTGCTCACACTTTATGTCTGTCTCTTTTTAACTAGAGACAAAAAGATAAGCTCGAAACTTTTCTTCATATGCGGACACTACTTGGTTAACTCAAACCATCCTGGAATGAAACCCAGTTTAACTTCTGGTGCGGACATAGCATTAGGCTGTGTGTGAATTGGGTTAAAACTGGGTTAAGCTATGTCCACACCTGAAGTTAAACTGGGTATGGATTAAATAGGATATGGAAAAAAGTTTTGGGTTTATCTTTTTGCATTAAGTTAAAAAAAACAGACATAAAGTGTGAGCAGAACGTCAAAAACGTATGAGAGAATTCATTCTCTCTCCACTCACTTCCACTCACTTCCTCTCTCTCTCTTAAACGTCAAATTCACTGGAATATTGGAAATAGTGCATTCAGCGCACTTGGTTTCGAGTAGGTTAAAGCCTAGTACGCTGCTGAAACGAAAAGAAAAATCCCATACAAAAATGACAGGACGGAATCGTAAACGAAAAATTTCGCTCACCTTTTCGTTGTGCAGTACGCTGCTGCTCTGCGAAAAGGGTTTTATAGGTGGATAATTGTAGTAGATCTTTTTACTACAATTTTAAAATTCTCCACACTTTTCCGTCCATCATTTATCTCCCGGGACAATAAATGCTTGCGAAATTTTGACAATTCTATTGTTTTTTTTTTGTTTTGTGTATTTATAGTGCCATTTGTATAGAATTTCATAATATAGAAGATGGAAGAATTTTATTTAGATAGTGTTTGAAATAAATCGATAAAAGCTGTGAACATGGGTCTTAAAAAAGTAATTGTGAATATTTTAACTACACGGAATTGAATCAATGCCAGCAACCGAATTGCTCTTCCAACCAAGTATGATAGGAAGCTTTGAACCTGGCCTTGTTGAATTGATTGACTACGTTTTCAAAATGTTTCACCCCGATGAGCAGCTTCTATTAGCACAGAATCTATTTATGACCGGTGGATGCGCTCAATTGCCAGGTACACTTACTAATAAAGTTAACTTCCAAGTTACAATTTAAAAAAAAAAAATCATTTTCCAGGACTCAAAGAGCGGATCTCTAAAGAATTACTAGAGATGAGGCTTTTCCCATTACTGCAAGCTGATTCATCAAGTTCGGACGCCTGGTTTGGAGTAAGTGACGTCGCAGTGAGAATCTGGACAAGATTGTTACAACAAAAACCGACAATCAAGAACCTGGTGGCGAATATTTCAAGGGACACCCAACCAGGACACCCAAGGGACACCCATCCAAACACACCAACGCCCATTGTAGTCGAAAAATCGACCAAATTAATGAAAGCTGAATAAAAATTTTCATTTACTTTGGGATTTTTTTATCTTTTATTTAAAAAATAGTTGAAAACTGGGAAATTTTCTTCTTGCTGTTGAAGATGATTCCGTCGTGTTTTGTTGGAACCACTTCCTTTGTCAAACGATGTTGGAATCCAACGTTGATACCCAAATCGATATGTTCCTGGATACCGAAACCGAAGTTTCGAGAAGAAGCTTACCTTAGCGGCACCGGTCAACCTATCACCGGATTCACCAACACAAATGTTCAAGCAGAGTTTTCGAAAGTGTAGTTCAATCCCGGATATGGTTCTTAGTTAGTTTTGTTAACACATTTTATGATAACAATATTAATTTGTTTTATTGCTTCTTGTGAGACTTTTGAATTGACTTTGATTGTCACTTTTTCTAAACAGCTGATTATACTCTACACAAATATTTTCCGCTGAGTGTTCGTTCACGATTTCGACGTGCTCGTGGAGATCAACGAAAAATTCCGTTTCGCATCAGCAGCGTACTAGGCTTAAGATGAAACCCAGTGACTAAAAAGGTCTCATTTTGTATGAAATGATAGGATTTCATAGGTGGATAATTGTAGTAGATTTTTTACTACAATTTTTATAATTCTCCACACTTTTCCGTCCATCATTTATCTCCCGGGACAACAAATGCTTGCTTAATTTTTCCATCTTTTGAGAAATAAAACGGTTTTGCGGGATTGATACACGTGACCGTGCCACATAGAGTTGCCATGGGATTTTTTTCTAAACGAACACCTGCAACTTTAAGCGTCTGAGCCTTATTTATACTAATATCTAATACTGGTTTCAGAGGAAACTGTACTTTAAAACTAAACTAAAATGACAAATTAGTGCGAATTAAAGGAATACGGGGAATCAAAAAGTTTTCTCTTTTGATATTTTAGTCATTAATAAAACTTTTATAGTTTCCAGATGTGTAATTTGTAGGTGTGTAAAAGTCTAGATTTCTCGTTACTGGCACTGAAACACCGACTTGCAGCCAGTCCTGATACTCCTAAGGAATTAGGAAACTCTATAGGGTGTGATGTGACTTGCTCAGTATCCATAATATTGTCTACTGATATGCATTCGATAACATTTCCCACAGGTCTGACATAATTTATTGGACTATATTGTTATACTATCTCATTAGTCGGCGCCGAAATCGACCTTTCGCACAGCCATTCCCGATTGCCAATATTTATTTGAAGATCAAGACAGACATTTCTTCTCAGCTCAACTGTGTTATCGACAATTTGACTGGAATTACTTCAAGTGAAAGAACTTTTGGAATCGATCCAGTATAGCTTCAAGGTTCCCGTTTACGTTTCCGTTCCCGTAGGAACATAGGGATAACAAATACAGCCCATGTCCTTCCTCAGACTATCTCTGCACTAAAATTCATACAAATTGGTTCAATAGTTTGGGCGGTAGACGGTAACAAAGAAAAACAGACAGACGGAGTTGACTTCGGATCTATAATGTTAGTAAGTTACTTCCGTTCCCATTTGAATATGGGGATAAATTAAGGTTTATGTTACATGGAGATAATGTAGCATTCTAACAGTTAAATAGTTCTTGAAGTTAGTTCAGTAGTTCCTAGGTTTCCGTTTGCGTTCGCGATCTCGTGGGAATATAGGGATAACATATAATATATTATATTATAGCCTATATCATCCTTAGGTTCTAGACTATCTCTGTACCAAAATTCATATAAATAGGATTAATAGTTTAGGCGGTTGTTGGTAACAAAGACGAACAGACAGAGCCACTTTCGCTTATTATATTAGTAAGGACTCCCGTTCCCGTAGGAATATTGGGATGAAATAAAGTTTATAATACTGGGGGATAGTATAGCATTCTATAGGTGGAAGAATTTTGAAGTCGGTGCTTCAGTTTCTAAATTCCCGTATAAGTTTCCGTTCCCGTGGGAATATAGAGATATAGTATATAGCCTATGTCCTTCTTCAGGTTCTAGAATATCTCTGTACAAAATTTTATTTAAATCAGCTCAGTAGTTTGGGCGGGAGACGGTAACATAGAAAGCCGGACAGACAGAGTTGCTTTCACATTTATAACATTAGTTAGGATTAGGATAGTATTATTTTTAATAAGTACTTAAAACTTGTTTGTTTTGTGGTTATGTCGTCATTTATTTATTTAGAGAAAATAAGATATAAAATAAATTTATAAATTTTTGGTCATTAAATGAATTTCTGTTAAATGAACACTTTTACGTTTTTTATTACTTATAGTTTTATTAATTTGTTTGCAGTCGACAAATTCTTAAGACTAGTCGGCATTTCACTAAAAATTCGACTCAATTCCAAAAATAGCTGCTAGTTTTGAAGAAAATCCGTCAAGTGGTGTAAGCTGTGGATCTATATGTATACTGACAGACAGATAGAATTGGAGTATTCAAATTTTTGTATTCTCTATCATAGCAATGTCATGTTTAATCGTTACCTCAAAAAACGACTGCTTATACCTAGTACTAGACCAGGGTCGATAATTTTTGAAACAAAACAAAGTTATAGTAGGATGAAACAAGTTGTAAGAGGTAGAAATAAACCAAAAAAAAAAGGAAAAATAAATTACGGGCGATCTGAGGTCGGGAAGGGGGCGGGGGGCGTATTTAAGGGTAAAAAACGGTTAATCTCGATTTCCGGTAAAACTGCAAGTCTTAGGAAAAAAAGTTAAATGGCAAAGTTGTAGGTATTAAAAAGATCTACAACTTTTTAAAGACACTTTTTTCACATAACCTCAAAATGTATGTGAAAAATTCGAATAACTGAGTTTTTGGTTTTTTATTTTTATCTTTTGCAAAAAAACTTATTTTTTCACGAAATTTGGTGAAAGCATACATTTGTGTATTCGAAACATACAGTAATTTTTTTGATTTAAAATATTTGTTTTTTCACCTTATTTTGACAAAATTTCGAAAAATCACCCTAATTTTCAATCGAAAAATCTCACGTCAAAATATCTGCTTTTTTAAATGCTTGCTTAATTTTTCCATCTTTTGAGAAATAAAACGGTTTTGCGGGATTGATACACGTGACCGTGCCATATAGAGTTGCCATGGGATTTTTTTCTAAACGAACACCTGCAACTTTAAGCGTCTGAGCCTTATTTATACTAATATCTAATACTGGTTTCAGAGGAAACTGTACTTTAAAACTAAACTAAAATGACAAATCAGTGCGAATTAAAGGAATACGGGGAATCAAAAAGTTTTCTCTTTTGATATTTTAGTCAAGTCATTAATAAAACTTTTATAGTTTCCAGATGTGTAATTTGTAGGTGTGTAAAAGTCTAGATTTCTCGTTACTGGCACTGAAACACCGACTTGCAGCCACTCCTGATACTCCTAAGGAATTAGGAAACTCTATAGGGTGTGATGTGACTTGCTCAGTATCCATAAAATTGTCTACTGATATGCATTCGATAACATTTCCCACAGGTCTGACATAATTTATTGGACTATATTGTTATACTATCTCATTAGTCGGCGCCGAAATCGACCTTTCGCACAGCCATTCCCGATTGCCAATATTTATTTGAAGATCAAGATAGACATTTCTTCTCAGCTCAACTGTGTTATCGACAATTTGACTGGAATTACTTCAAGTGAAAGAACTTTTGGAATCGATCCAGTATAGCTTCAAGGTCCCCGTTTACGTTTCCGTTCCCGTAGGAACATAGGGATAACAAATACAGCCCATGTCCTTCCTCAGACTATCTCTGCACTAAAATTCATACAAATTGGTTCAATAGTTTGGGCGGTAGACGGTAACAAAGAAAAACAGACAGACGGAGTTGACTTCGGATCTATAATGTTAGTAAGTTACTTCCGTTCCCATTTGAATATGGGGATAAATTAAGGTTTATGTTACATGGAGATAATGTAGCATTCTAACAGGGAAATAGTTCTTGAAGTTAGTTCAGTAGTTCCTAGGTTTCCGTTTGCGTTGGCGATCTCGTGGGAATATAGGGATAACATATAATATATTATATTATAGCCTATATCATCCTTAGGTTCTAGACTATCTCTGTACCAAAATTCATATAAATAGGATTAATAGTTTAGGCGGTTGTTGGTAACAAAGACGAACAGACAGAGCCACTTTCGCTTATTATATTAGTAAGGACTCCCGTTCCCGTAGGAATATTGGGATGAAATAAAGTTTATAATATACTGGGGGATAGTATAGCATTCTATAGGTGGAAGAATTTTGAAGTCGGTGCTTCAGTTTCTAAATTCCCGTATAAGTTTCCGTTCCCGTGGGAATATAGAGATATAGTATATAGCCTATGTCCTTCTTCAGGTTCTAGAATATCTCTGTACAAAATTTTATTTAAATCAGCTCAGTAGTTTGGGCGGGAGACGGTAACATAGAAAGCCGGACAGACAGAGTTGCTTTCACATTTATAACATTAGTTAGGATTAGGATAGTATTATTTTTAATAAGTACTTAAAACTTGTTTGTTTTGTGGTTATGTCGTCATTTATTTATTTAGAGAAAATAAGATATAAAATAAATTTATAAATTTTTGGTCATTAAATGAATTTCTGTTAAATGAACACTTTTACGTTTTTTATTACTTATAGTTTTATTAATTTACTAGCTGAGCCACCCGGCGTTGCTCGGGTCTGTAGTTTTAAAGTTCCCGTTCTCGTTTTCCGCTTAATTGGGAACTTGGGGATGAAAAACAATCGTTTTTACTTTGGTATTAAAAGGCATCCCAATGACGAAAGAATTTTTGAAATCTGTCCAGTAGTTTCTAAGTTTCCGTTCCCAGCCCCGTTCCTGTGGGAATCTTCCGTTACCGTGGAAATATGTGAAATATAAGTCTATGTCACTGAGGGACAATATAACATCCTAGAGTTGAAAGAATTTTTGAAATCGGTCAAGTAACTTTCAAGTTTCGGTTCTCGTTCCCATGGGATTATAGGGATCAAATATAATCTAAATTACTAATTGAGGGGGATAATGTAGCAATCCTAATGCAGGAAGGGTTATAGAAATCTGTCCAGTAGTTTCTAAGTTTCCTTTGCCAAACCCGTTCCTGTCGGAATATCCGCGCTTTTTTTATTTCCGCTCCTGTGGGAATATGGGGAACAAACCTTGACAGGAACCATTTATAAGTCATTGTCACTGAGGGATAATGTAACATCCTAGAGTTGAAAGAATTTTTGAAATCGTTCGAGTAACGTTAAGCTTTCGGTTCTCGTTCCCGTTTCTGTTCCCGTGGGATTATAGGGATAAAATATAGTCGGTTACTAATGGAGGCGGATAATGTAGCACTCCTAATGGCGAAAGAATTTTAGAAATCTGTCCAGTAGTTTCTAAGTTGACGTTCCCAGCCCTGTTCCTGTGGGAATATGGGGATCAAACCTTGACAGGAACCATTTATAAGTCATTGTGACTGAGAGTGAGGGATAATGTAACATCCTAGAGTTGAAAGAATTTTTGATATCGGTCAAGTAACTTCAAGGTTTCGGTTCTCGTTCCCGTTTCTGTTCCCGTCGGATTATAGGGATAAAATATAGTCTACGTTACTGATGGAGGGGGATAATGTAACACTCCTAATTCCAAAAGAATTTTAGAAATCTGTCCAGTAGTTTCTAAGTTTCCGTTCCCAGCACAATTCCTGTTGGAATATGGGGAGCAAACCTTGACAGGAACCATTTATAAGTCTATGTCACTAAGGGATGAATGTAACATCCAAGAGTTGAAAGAATTTTTGAAATCGGTCAACCAACTTAAAGGTTTCGGTTTTCGTTCCCGTTTCGGTTCCCGTTGGATTATAGGGATGAAATATAATCTAAATTACCGATGGAGGGGGATAACGTAGCATTAGGCGTATGCTGGAATCGTCTTAGAAACCTGTCTAGTAGTTTCTAAGTTTTCCGTTACCAAACCCGTTCCTGTGGGAATATCAATTTTTTAATTTTTTATGTCATAAAAACCTTCTCCTGACAATAACAAACACAACAAAAAAAGAATTGGCCAAATTGGTCCAGGCGTTGTTGAGTTATGCGCTTACCAACACATTTTGCGATTCATTTTTATATATAAGATTTGTTTGCAGTCGACAAATTCTTAAGACTAGTCGGCATTTCACTAAAAATTCGACTCAATTCCAAAAATAGCTGCTAGTTTTGAAGAAAATCCGTCAAGTGGTGTAAGCTGTGGATCTATATGTATAATACTGACAGACAGATAGAATTGGAGTATTCAAATTTTTGTATTCTCTATCATAGCAATGTCATGTTTAATCGTTACCTCAAAAAACGACTGCTTATACCTAGTACTAGACCAGGGTCGATAATTTTTGAAACAAAACAAAGTTATAGTAGGATGAAACAAGTTGTAAGAGGTAGAAATAAACCAAAAAAAAAAAGGAAAAATAAATTACGGGCGATCTGAGGTCGGGAAGGGGGCGGGGGGCGTATTTAAGGGTAAAAAACGGTTAATCTCGATTTCCGGTAAAACTGCAAGTCTTAGGAAAAAAAGTTAAATGGCAAAGTTGTAGGTATTAAAAAGATCTACAACTTTTTAAAGACACTTTTTTCACATAACCTCAAAATGTATGTGAAAAATTCGAATAACTGAGTTTTTGGTTTTTTATTTTTATCTTTTGCAAAAAAACTTATTTTTTCACGAAATTTGGTGAAAGCATACCTTTGTGTATTCGAAACATACAGTAATTTTTTTGATTTAAAATATTTGTTTTTTCACCTTATTTTGACAAAATTTCGAAAAATCACCCTAATTTTCAATCGAAAAATCTCACGTCAAAATATCTGCTTTTTTAAATGCTTGCTTAATTTTTCCATCTTTTGAGAAATAAAACGGTTTTGCGGGATTGATACACGTGACCGTGCCATATAGAGTTGCCATGGGATTTTTTTCTAAACGAACACCTGCAACTTTAAGCGTCTGAGCCTTATTTATACTAATATCTAATACTGGTTTCAGAGGAAACTGTACTTTAAAACTAAACTAAAATGACAAATCAGTGCGAATCAAAGGAATACGGGGAATCAAAAAGTTTTCTCTTTTGATATTTTAGTCATTAATAAAACTTTTATAGTTTCCAGATGTGTAATTTGTAGGTGTGTAAAAGTCTAGATTTCTCGTTACTGGCACTGAAACACCGACTTGCAGCCACTCCTGATACTCCTAAGGAATTAGGAAACTCTATAGGGTGTGATGTGACTTGCTCAGTATCCATAAAATTGTCTACTGATATGCATTCGATAACATTTCCCACAGGTCTGACATAATTTATTGGACTATATTGTTATACTATCTCATTAGTCGGCGCCGAAATCGACCTTTCGCACAGCCATTCCCGATTGCCAATATTTATTTGAAGATCAAGATAGACATTTCTTCTCAGCTCAACTGTGTTATCGACAATTTGACTGGAATTACTTCAATTGAAAGAACTTTTGGAATCGATCCAGTATAGCTTCAAGGTTCCCGTTTACGTTTCCGTTCCCGTAGGAACATAGGGATAACAAATACAGCCCATGTCCTGCAAGTCTTAGGAAAAAAAGTTAAAAGGCAAAGTTGTAGGTATTAAAAAGATCTACAACTTTTTTAAAGACACTTTTTTCACATAACCTCAAAATGTATGTGAAAAATTCGAATAACTGAGTTTTTGGTTTTTTATTTTTATCTTTTGCAAAAAAACTTATTTTTTCACGAAATTTGGTGAAAGCATACCTTTGTGTAATCGAAACATACAGTAATTTTTTTGATTTAAAATATTTATTTTTTCACCTTATTTTGACAAAATTTCGAAAAATCACCCTAATTTTCAATCGAAAAATCTCACGTCAAAATATCCCCCCTTCCCGACCTCAGATCGCCCGTAATTTATTTTTCCTTTTTTTTTTGGTATATTTTCTACCTCTTACAACTTATTTCATCCTACTATAATTTTTTTTCTTTTTTTACCATTTTAAAAATTATTATTATTATTATATTTCTATAGAGCCATCAATTCTCTACTAAAATATGCTAAAAGACATTTTTTACGATAGTCTATAAGCTTTTTTGTAATGCTTACAAATCAAAATGTGAAAAAAATGTTACTCAAATGCGAATTAGAAAATTGCAAAACAGACGATGTGAGTCATTGCATTTTTACTGAGTAGTTTTTACATTTAAAAAAAAAACTTTTTAGCTTGTTTACGAAAATTGAAATGATTTGATGATGATGATTTCAGTTTGCTACATTGAGTAAAAAAAAACTAACAACGATAAAACGAGAACGTTTTATGTTTCTCAACTTTAATCGCGAATAACTTCTGAAGGAAGCACTTTGTGAAAAAGTGTTAGAAGACCTACTTTTAAGAAAATTAAATTTCCTTTAAGGAACATGTTTGCTATTTTTCACATATTGATTTGTACGTGAGTTAAGAAACTCCAAAATAAAAGAGCAAAATCAAAAAAACATAACATTTTTCAAAGCTTGATCACTCGGAAACGGTTAGCCTGAGAAAAATTTTTAATAAGACCTTTTTTAAAGGAAATTTAGTTTTCTACAAAACTATTTGTCGTTAAATTTGTTAGGCTCTAAATAATTGAACAGTTTTGACGCTCAAGTAAGGTTAGGTCTAAGAATTATAAAACACGTTTGATAGACCCCTAAATACTTTTTTTTAGCTCAAAATTTTATGGAATTTTTTTTTAGCTATCCTAAATAATATTTTCAAAATGGTTTTTTAAACAAAACAAAAAAACTTTTTTTTTTGGCCTAGTCTAATGTATATAGTCTACACCGATAAGCTAGAGATGATTGATTTTTTCACATTGTCTTTATATAAACCCAACCCAAAGTAATATATTTATTAGACTGTATTCAAGTTTATTCAGTGTACTGACTGAAACTAAGGAACTTGCTTGAATCAAAATCAGTTTCTCCGTATACTTCATGTGTATGATATTGTTTTCTATTGAGATTAAGATTTTTAAAGAAATCAGCAAACTGTAACTGTGAAATTTAAACTTGATAAACAAGTTTTGCTCAGTGATGTCTCGAAATACAAATGTAAATAGAAACTTTTTGGGCTCTCTACATAATAGTATTCAATTAACACCAATGTGTGAATAAAATTTGACACAGCTTAGAAAGGTATTTGAATCTTTTCAATGACTCATTACATCTGTATACTCTTGTTATTTAATTTATTTATAACATTGATAAATACCATACCACACTTGAAAGTGAAAAAAATTGTCCATAATAATTAAAAATTTGGCTTCTTAACGTATGGTTGAACGATAAAACTGCAAGGAATGCTGGTATAAAATACGAGATAAAAGAATTGATTTATGCATGAATTTAGTTATAAACGAAGATAAATATAAAGGTCGGTTGGTTTTTAATTTTAGCAGCAAAAATGAATGTTTCCCTGGCAATTGCTCATTATTTGATATTGATGAATAATATTAGGATACCGAAAGTCCGTCCATGGTCATGTATCTCTGTGATTTGGCGTTGTCATGTGAGGGGAAGGAGTTCTTGTGAGACCTTTCCGGCAACTCGACTGAAGGATCTACATAATTAACATAACTAAAAATAAGCAACAACCAACGTTGAAAAACTTGAATATAGATATGATATACGTTCAAAACGTCAACTGTTGCGAGTGTCGACAATGGCTTCGCCTTGAAAGGAGCTAAGTCGCCGCTACAATTTCTAAAAAGTGCAAAAAACAACAAAAAAGAAAAGCAGTCGGACTGGTTGGATGACCCCACAAGGCTAGGCTGGCAATCCGACCAAAATCTAGACTGTACTCTTTATTAGTTGATACAATGACCTAATCGCATACTGTGAGATTTTTTTACTTCTATTTCAGCCAAACAACTCAGGCTTGTGGTAGAGTAGAGACTCTCAGACTCGCAACTGAATTTGGCGGACCTCATTCAAGCTCATCTAACGTCCCGTTTCGATCGAAAAGGAGCTTTGATAAACAAGTCTCCATACAACTGAAGAAAAGAGTACACTCCAAACATAACGATCAAAACTCAAAGCAATTCGCCAAACTCGACTGGGATAAAGACGTTAAGTTTTATTTTTTGTACCGTTCCTGAGTATGTCTATTTTTAGACAGCTCTATCTCAAAATCGCATTTCTAATGCTGGATTTACATGCATCTGCAACTGCAGAAGTGCAGAAAAGTAAAGCGGGACGGATGAAGATTATAAAGCACAAAAGTTAAAAAGGGAAGCGAATAGAATTATGGCTGCAGATGAAAAATTATGGGTGCAGATGAACATGTTCATCTGCACCTATAATTTTTCATCCGCATTTTATAACTAAGGAAGTGCAGATGGTGCCTTCCCTCTCTATCAGACAAGTATGAATTTTACATCTTGTGTCTTTTTCCTTTTTTCATCCATAAGCTTTGTCACCGCTTTCTAAAGCCTAGTACGCTGCTGATGCGAAACGGAATTTCTCGTTGGTCTCCACAAGCACGTCGAAATCGTGAACGAACACTCAGCGGAAAATATTTTTGTAGAGTAAAATCAGCTGTTTAGAAAAAGTGACAATCAAAGTCAAATCAAAAAAGTCACCAGAAGCAATACAACAAATTAAAATTTTTGTCGAAAAATGTGTTTACAAAACTAACAAACTAATATTCGAAAACTCTGCGTGAACATTTGTGTGGGCGAATACGGTGAAAGGTTGGCGCAGAACTATATAGAGTATTAGTTGAATACTCAACGAATAAACATTTTTTGTCAACTTTCATGTGTCGGAACAATTGACTGGTCAACAATCAGTATTTTAAAAGGCTTGTTATACCGTACGTTCTTTCGGTATCAGACGTAATGAAAAAATCACTGTTCACTACACAGTTCGTGACGCTAAGGCCAAAGAGATTTTGTAGCGTGGCCTTAAGGTTCGTGAATACGAGTTGAGGAGGGACAACTTCTCATCCAAAGAAAGCTTTGGCTTCGGTATCCAGGAACATATCGATTTGGATATCAACTTTGGATTCCAACATCGTTTGACAAAGGAAGATGCCATGAAGTGGTTCCAACAAAATACGATGGAATCATCTTGAACCGCAAGAAGAAATTTTCCCAGTTTTAAACTATTTTTTAAATAAAAGATAAAAAATCCAAAAATAAATAAAATTTTTTATTCACTTTTCATTGATTCGGTCGATGTTTCTACTACAATGGGTGGGTGTACTGAAAAATATTCCCTGTTGGGTTTTTGTTGTAACAAACTTGTCCAGATCATCACTGCGGGCGATGTCGCTTGCTCCAAACGGCTTCCAAACTTGCTGAATCAGCTATAAAAATTTTGTGCGGTGGTTGGAAAGGCTTCATCTCTAGTAATTCCTTAGAGATCCGCTCTTTGAGCCCTTTAAAATGATTTTTTTTGGAAATTGTAATTTGAAAGTTACCTTATTAGAAAGTGTACCTGGGAATTGAGTGCATCCACCGGTCATAACGCCATAAGTACATTTTTGTGTAAATAGAAGCTGCTCATCGGGGCTAAACATTTTGGAAACGCGATCAATCAATTCGGCAAGGCCAGATTCAGAGCATCCTATCATACTTGGTTGGAATAGCAATTCGGTTGCTCGTATTGATTCAACTCCGTGTAGCTAAAATATTCACAACTAATTTTTCAAAGCCCATCTTCACAACTTTTATCGATTTATTTCAAACATTATCTAAAAAAAATTCTTTCATTTTCTATTTTATGAAATTCTATTCAAATGGCACAATAAATACACAAAAAAACAAAAGAACTGTCAAAATTTTGAAAGCATTGATTGTCCCGGGAGATAAATGATGAACGGAAAAGTGTGGAGAATTATAAAAATTGTAATAAAAAGATCTACTACAATTATCCACCTATAAAACCCTTTTCGCAGGGCAGCAACGTACTGCACGACGAAAAGGTGAACGAAATTTTTCGTATACAATTCCGTCCTGTCACTTTGGTATGGGATTTTCCTTTTCGTTTTAGCAGCGTACTAGGCTTAAGGAGTGTCTTGATTGAGACACTCTAATAGGTCTTAACCCTGGTTCAATTTATTGTAATCAAGTTTTTTTTACTATTTAGCTTAAAATTGTGTAAACTGTTTATTAAATGGACTATAGGCATGTTTTTTTTAAGCTAGTATATAGTACAGTAAAGATTTCCAAAGCAACAAAGCATTTTACTGTCGTAATTTTCCACAGTAAAAACAGGGATGGCTTTGCTGTGGATTAATAGTTTCCAGCTGTGAAAATAAGATGGCACCATTATTGATTTCCGTTCATCAGAGCTTTTCGAAAGGACGTGTTCAAAAAAATGTGATATTTGCAGAGGAATTTTTTCTCTCGATTAAAAATTTAAGAAATAAAAACTATATTTATATTGAATTTTCGCCCTGTTTTTCACCTGGTGGTGTATATAACACAGGATTTTGCACTAGTTCTTTTTTGCTGAAGCTAATGGCTTTCCTCCTGGAATTATTTAAATAAAAAATTTTGCCCAATGCAAGCAAAATACAAATCAAACAAACAAAAAAAGCAGTAGAAAATGATCAAAGGGAAAGATATATGTATGAAAATCAAACATTCTCCAATAGAAATTCATGTTTGGGACTACAGTACGTGATTCAACTTAATTTATTTTGTATTGTGTTTATTTACGCGGTATTATTATAGTTCAATTTCACGGTTTTGTAAATAGAATCAACTCATTTTCCTTCTTAACCTATCGAAAAGACTGGTCAAAAGTTTAAAATTGCTTTCCCACAGATTTGGAAAAAAAATTAATTGATTCTGTTTGCCAATGGAAAATCTCATCAAAGATTTAGTTTTTAATCATGCCTATTATGGAATTCACAGGATTTTACTCCGGTAAATTCGTATTCTCCTTATTTGGTATTAGTGAATTCGACGAATGAGCTCTATTATCAATACCAGAACTACCTTACTGCTTTTCACAGCTGCTGTCATTTTTATGTCGACAAAATGAAAAAATTCATTGAACTTGATATATGCAAACAAATCTATATATATAAAATAGGATGTATGTATGTATGTATGTATGTATGTCCGGGGTATACTCCTAAACCACCCAACGGATTTTTATCAAATTTTCAGGGTAGACATAGTTAAGTCCAGAGATGGTTCCTGTCAAGGTTTGATCCCCATATTCCCACAGGAACGGGGTTGGGAACGAAAACTTAGAATCTACGGGACAGATTTCAAAAATTCTTTTAGCATTAGGGGTGCTACATTATCCGCCTTGATCAGTAACCTAGACAGTAATTCATCCCTATAATCCCACGGGAACAGAAACGGGAACTAAAACGTGAACATTTAAGTTACTTGACCGATTTCAAAAATTCTCTCAACTTAGAATGTAACATTATCCCTCAGTGACATAGATTTATATTTCATTCACATATTTCCACGGCAACGGAAGATTCCAACAGGAATGGGTTGGGAACGGAAACTTAGGAACTACTGACAGAGTTCAAAAATTCTTTCAGCATTAGGATGCCACATAGTCCCACAGTAAGAAAGATTATATTTCATCCCCATATTCCCACGGAAGAGGAAGAATGAGAACGGGAACCTTAAAACTAAAGACCCGAGCAAAGCCGGGCGGCTCAGCTAGTTTGAAATAAAAATAAAGCAAATTCGGTTTTAAGTATACAAATAAGTTAAAAGTGATATTTATAGTGGATTCAATTGCATATTATTTTGATGTAAGAGAAAAATCATCGAGATATACTCTAGAATTACGCTGCCAAAATAAAAGTATTTTGGATGTTTCGTATGAGAGCCTACATTCAAATAAAAAACTCATTAGATTGCATACAAATCTTAATTTTTTTATACATATACTTTTTCAATTTGGAAATCTCCATAAATGGTGGACCCATGCGCCATGCTATTAAGTGATGTTTGCAGCCTTTCCCAAAATTGTTGCTCTCTGCCAAAATAAGAGTATTTTGGATGTTTTGGGTGAGAGCCTACATTCAAATAAAAAACTCATTAGATTGCATACAAATCTTAATTTTTTTTATACATATACTTTTTACATTTGGAAATCTCCATAAATGGTGGACCCATGCTACATTTGCAGCCTTTCTCAAAATTGCTGCTCTCCGAATACTTTTTTGTTCAGTTTTCATTAGCTCAACTATTTTACGATATTGTTCCCTATTTGTGGTCCGCTTTCATAAAAAGAAGTTAAATAAATACTTGAACATTCCTTATCATAAATTTTAACTAACATAAATTTTCACTTTCCATGTTGAAATAAAGGCAATAGGAGGGGATCTGGGAAGTTGTATATCTAGAAAGGAACCGGAAGGACTGAACAGGATGTGGATAAGGTAAGGATAAGCCGGCAGAAGAAAAAGAATAGAAAAGTAGGTATAGAAAGGAAAAGAAGAATAAAAGAGGGAAAGTGAGAGAAGGAGGAGTAGGATAAGGAAATAGGATAAAAAAGTTAGGAAAATGCAAATTGAAAAGAAAAGAAAGCCGACGGGAAAGGGATGTTGAATGGGAACAGCGAAGGCCTGGCACGCTAGCGAGGCACGGCTCAGCTCGTCGGATTTAAGGGGGGTCTTGTCCCCGCTGTTTCCCCTCGCCTCATTCAAAAACACATATCGAGCCAAAACCGACCACCACAACACTCCACATTCCAGGCACTGCAGATGGTTACGCAGTGTGGCCTCTAACCCACCCTACCTGGAACCCTTGCTTTTGGCCTATGTGGTAGGATTCCCCTTACGCCATTCCGCTGCCAATACAACTTACCCAGTCACGTCACCATCCTCTCGCTTCCCCCTGAAAATTTCAAATTAAATTGCCATTGAGCCTATTAACTCATTCAAAACAAAATTTTCATATTTGTTTGGCGTGAGCACATATTTATTTCTTTAAAAGAATTTAATGAATAAAAACCATTTTAAAATTTGTGGCTCATGAAAAATTTAAACAAAAGGAATATATTACCAAATAAAAAATGACCAATTTAAAAACGAATATAGAAAAATTATAAAAGATGTAGCAATTGTGTGCGAATCACAATACTCAAATAAAAATTATGAAAAACTATGAAAGTAAATAAATAAATAACAAAAAACAATAGCAATAATAAAAAATTGACTTAACTAAAAATATCAAACAAGAAAAGTCAAAATTGAGGAAAATATGGCCCTCTTAGACACAGCCAAAACTCAACAGAAAAAGAAATTGAATTTGGTTGCAACCTACTCCGGCAAACAAAAACAAGAAGTTGCTCGATCCTCTACTAAACCTTTGGCGGATTTAATCTCACGCACTCTACTCTAAATCTACCTAAAAAGAGCTCTCTTTATGTAGTGGGCCTTCAGAATACTTTGACCCTTAAAACGATATCAAGGTCAGCCAATGGTTCGAGAAATTTCGGGTTTTCCCGAGTGTTGCACTTTGCTCAGTATAAATTTTGTTTAGCTTTCGACCACAGGTTCCCCCCTTTCGAACAATAAAGAAAGAAAGAAATTCACTTTAAAAATAAAGCCACAAAAACTTATTAAAAAATAAAAAAAATAAAACGAAATTAACAAAAAAAAAACAATCAGAAAAAAATCACGCCAAAATGACTTAAGGACAATTCACATGAGCACGACCAACGAAAGACAAATAAATGAAGAAATGTGATTTTAAGTACCTTACAAGCATAAATTCCTCACGAATATTTAGTAAACGATGGAAATATAGTTCATACTTATTTTTAGGTGGACAAACTCTTATTTTTGAGCCTAAGCTTTTGGGAATGGAGAAAATAAATTAATTCGTTAAGAATAAAATTTATTCGTAACGAATAAATTTCTTTTCTCTTTTGCTTTAATTTTAGGCTCAAAAATAAGAGTTTATCTACCTTAGGGCCGGTTTGTTCAGAGCGGGTTAAATAAGCAATTTGGTTATCAAGGATTTTTCTTAATTCATGATTAAGAATCTGTGATCACCAAAGTGTGTTTGTTCACCTTTTTCATAGCTTGGTTAGCAAATCACGGGTTATGCAAAAATCGTTCCATTTTCCAGTCTATATGTCAAAACTTAATCAAGGAAATTAATGAAAATACATACATTTTTTGATGAGAGAGTTTTTTTTTGGTGGTCAAAATTATCGAGATTTAAATTTAATTTCATTTTAATTTCAAACATATGTATGTAGGTATGGCGACTCGGAACACTTAAATAAAGAAACTCCAAACTAATTGGCAATCTAACAGAGGTATGAGGGGTCATCAAAGCAAAAAGCATCTAGCTGTACAAGAGGCAAAAGCAGCATCAAATGCTCAAACCGGACAACTCAGATTACAGCTCAGTTGGCTGAAAGGGCTTTGCAAGCTGCTCGTGCTGCAGAAGCTGTATTGGTTGGAAAACAGGGAATTGTCGAACAACTTGAAAAAGAAGTTCGCGAAGCTGAAGCTGTAGTACAAGAAGAAACTGCTTCCATACAAAACACCCAAAATAATGTAAATTTCGCCCTGCAAACTGCTCAACAAGGCAACCACACAACTGAGAACATTGACCAAAGCAGTGCAGAACCAAGAAAAGGTCAAGTTGATGAAATTTTAAGTTTTGAAAAAGAAATACTACGCCAACAGCTGGCACAAAATAAGGAGGCGCATGAACAAAAAATTAGATTAGCTAAGGAACATCGCTTAAAAATTTTAATTCTCCAAGCGGAGTTAAAATTCAAAGAAAATACTGCCATTTATGGTTTAATAAAATACCACTTCAGTCAAGCCCACCCTTTTTTTATTTATAGTAGAATTGATTTATGTTTTTGTTTTACAGAAACTACTTATAAAAAAAAACTAAAATTACAGCGTCCATATGCCTCATTCAAGGTTATATGTTAGCCTGACAGTTTTTTATTCTGAAGAGATAGCTGTGATTTGAACAAAAATCAAGCCTGAACAAACTGAATATCATCAGTTAATCGTTGTTTAAATGGAGCTAACCCAGAAAAATTGCCTGGTTAGCAAGATCTATGATTAAAAGCTTTGATCAGAGATTCCTTGATTAAATATTTCGTGAACAAACCGAATCCATGATTATCATTTGGAATAATCATTGATTAGAAATAACCAAGCATGAACAAACCGGCCCTTAAAATAAGTATCAAATATATTTCCATCGTTTCCTAAAAACATCGTGTGGAATTTATGCTTGACAGGTACTTAAAAGCCGCGTTTTATCGAACATTTTCAATATTCACTTATGTTCACTTACAATAAAACGATTTTTGGTTTATATTCACTTAGCACGTCACTTTCAATTTTCACTTTCAAAGTTGGTACCCTTTGCACTTGTTCTAAGGACAAGAAACATTAAATATTTGCATTCAGAAGAATTTAAATGCATACCTTTTATTTTCCATTTCTATTTTTCTCTATTTAACTCTTGATTCTCAATTTATTTGCCGCATTTCAACTTTTTACTTTCGATGCAAACAAAACAAATTGTCACTTTAATTTTTTTTCGCAGTAGCTGTGTTCAATAAGATTAATTTTTATTTTTAGGATCGGATAATCGAATCGAATTAGGATTCAGATTTCGATGCAGGTATTTATTTCAGTTGCTAGTTTGTGAATTAAAAACTCATTAAGTCATAACTTAGTAAGTGACTTATGAATTAAATAAGTCAAAAGCTTAGAAGAATAAAGAACAAGAGGGAAAACCATTGCTTCTCCTGCCACCACCAACTTAACACCACTTTATTTTCGGAATTCAAACTGGCTTTGAAAGCTGAAAATAAAGTGGTGTTTGTGAAGTCAGTTTGAGGACAGATTCCGTGGTGTGTGTGTGGTTTTGCCTTTTCTTGTATCACCTCTGTGGTCAGAAGTCATAAGGTGTGTTTCTTTACTGAAAATTTGCACGAAATGCACCGAAATTCGGCGAAAGTCAGTCTAATCCCGTTCCGATTTTTCGAAGCAGTGCACAAAAAAGAGAGTGCTCTCGAGAGAATAAAAAAATTTCCCCGTCCTGCGAATTTCCGCCACCAAAATTTCTGTGGACAGAAATCGTGCACAGCCAAAATAAATACCACAACTGTCAAACAGACGTTTTTCCAAGCGTTGTGTTGCTGCGAATGTTTTGTTCAAGGCGTTTCTTTAATTTTAAGACAATTACGCTCTTTCAGAGAGTTTCTGAAAGAATTTTACAACCACTCCTTAAAATATGACAGATTGTGAATTTCTATGCACAAAAAGTAAAGAAACAGACTTATTCAATCTGTTGTCGAAAATCAGAAATATGAACGAACACAACCCAAAAACTGCCAACCTCTGGGTTCCAAAAAAGAAATTTACCAACCATCCCTGTTGAGCAGTTAGCTAACTGAGATATTTTTGTTCACTTAGGCTATTCACATAAGGAGTTGTTGTTTTCCCATGAGCGATGTTTTGCTTAAGTGAATATAAGTCCAAATAGAATTTCGATAAAACACGCCTAAAATCACATTTCTTCATTTATTCGTCGTTCGTTGGTCGTGGTCATGTGAATTCACCTTTAAACCTATAACGGTGTCGTTACGGGGCGGCTCCCCACTGTCCCCTCAGGTACTGTTTCGGTCGTCCGGTACTTTTTTTTTTTGTTCCGGCACTTTTTTATTCCCCCAGGCATCAAAATGAGTTTAAAGTTCTCGGTTCCCTGGGACTCCCACAGGCTCTTAGTTTAGCCGACGACCTTCGGCTTCGTGACCTCTTCGGTACGATAGGGCTTTTTTGTCTGTGTCGTCTTCGCCTTTTTTTCTATGATATACATATAACACCTTCGGCACCTATAACACAATATATGTTTTTTTCTTCCTTAAATGAACACTTCTCTTTTTTGCAATTTTTTTTCCTACTCGAATCTAACTAACAACTAACTACCAGTAATAAAAATTCAAACAAAAAAAAACTCACCGCTTCAAATATTCTTTTCTGTTCTTCTTTTAAAGTCAGTCTTTTAATGTTTTTATTTATGTATCTTTTTGCACCTTTATCATTTATCTTTAGTGTCTAGCAATATGTAATTTAATTTTATCCACTAAGCACTGCACTACTTTTTCCTTATTTTTTCTAATTTGTTCTTGCTGAACTGAAATTGGATTTTTAATTGGTAATGGAACACTGCTACTATCGAACTAAAGAACCTTCTTCTACTTGCACAATAACGTACCCTCTTCGTACGTTATTTTCCAAAGCTGTTGCTGTTTCATTGTTTTGATTGCCGTTTACGACAAAATTTTCATATTTGTTTGGCGTGAGCACATATTTATTTCTTTAAAAGAATTTAATGAATAAAAACCATTTTAAAATTTGTGGCTCATGAAAAATTTAAACAAAAGGAATATATTACCAAATAAAAAATGACCAATTTAAAAACGAATATAGAAAAATTATAAAAGATGTAGCAATTGTGTGCGAATCACAATACTCAAATAAAAATTATGAAAAACTATGAAAGTAAATAAATAAATAACAAAAAACAATAGCAATAATAAAAAATTGACTTAACTAAAAATATCAAACAAGAAAAGTCAAAATTGAGGAAAATATGGCCCTCTTAGACACAGCCAAAACTCAACAGAAAAAGAAATTGAATTTGGTTGCAACCTACTCCGGCAAACAAAAACAAGAAGTTGCTCGATCCTCTACTAAACCTTTGGCGGATTTAATCTCACGCACTCTACTCTAAATCTACCTAAAAAGAGCTCTCTTTATGTAGTGGGCCTTCAGAATACTTTGACCCTTAAAACGATATCAAGGTCAGCCAATGGTTCGAGAAATTTCGGGTTTTCCCGAGTGTTGCACTTTGCTCAGTATAAATTTTGTTTAGCTTTCGACCACAGGTTCCCCCCTTTCGAACAATAAAGAAAGAAAGAAATTCACTTTAAAAATAAAGCCACAAAAACTTATTAAAAAATAAAAAAAATAAAACGAAATTAACAAAAAAAAAACAATCAGAAAAAAATCACGCCAAAATGACTTAAGGACAATTCACATGAGCACGACCAACGAAAGACAAATAAATGAAGAAATGTGATTTTAAGTACCTTACAAGCATAAATTCCTCACGAATATTTAGTAAACGATGGAAATATAGTTCATACTTATTTTTAGGTGGATAAACTCTTATTTTTGAGCCTAAGCTTTTGGGAATGGAGAAAATAAATTAATTCGTTAAGAATAAAATTTATTCGTAACGAATAAATTTCTTTTCTCTTTTGCTTTAATTTTAGGCTCAAAAATAAGAGTTTATCTACCTTAGGGCCGGTTTGTTCAGAGCGGGTTAAATAAGCAATTTGGTTATCAAGGATTTTTCTTAATTCATGATTAAGAATCTGTGATCACCAAAGTGTGTTTGTTCACCTTTTTCATAGCTTGGTTAGCAAATCACGGGTTATGCAAAAATCGTTCCATTTTCCAGTCTATATGTCAAAACTTAATCAAGGAAATTAATGAAAATACATACATTTTTTGATGAGAGAGTTTTTTTCTGGTGGTCAAAATTATCGAGATTTAAATTTAATTTCATTTTAATTTCAAACATATGTATGTAGGTATGGCGACTCGGAACACTTAAATAAAGAAACTCCAAACTAATTGGCAATCTAACAGAGGTATGAGGGGTCATCAAAGCAAAAAGCATCTAGCTGTACAAGAGGCAAAAGCAGCATCAAATGCTCAAACCGGACAACTCAGATTACAGCTCAGTTGGCTGAAAGGGCTTTGCAAGCTGCTCGTGCTGCAGAAGCTGTATTGGTTGGAAAACAGGGAATTGTCGAACAACTTGAAAAAGAAGTTCGCGAAGCTGAAGCTGTAGTACAAGAAGAAACTGCTTCCATACAAAACACCCAAAATAATGTAAATTTCGCCCTGCAAACTGCTCAACAAGGCAACCACACAACTGAGAACATTGACCAAAGCAGTGCAGAACCAAGAAAAGGTCAAGTTGATGAAATTTTAAGTTTTGAAAAAGAAATACTACGCCAACAGCTGGCACAAAATAAGGAGGCGCATGAACAAAAAATTAGATTAGCTAAGGAACATCGCTTAAAAATTTTAATTCTCCAAGCGGAGTTAAAATTCAAAGAAAATACTGCCATTTATGGTTTAATAAAATACCACTTCAGTCAAGCCCACCCTTTTTTTATTTATAGTAGAATTGATTTATGTTTTTGTTTTACAGAAACTACTTATAAAAAAAAACTAAAATTACAGCGTCCATATGCCTCATTCAAGGTTATATGTTAGCCTGACAGTTTTTTATTCTGAAGAGATAGCTGTGATTTGAACAAAAATCAAGCCTGAACAAACTGAATATCATCAGTTAATCGTTGTTTAAATGGAGCTAACCCAGAAAAATTGCCTGGTTAGCAAGATCTATGATTAAAAGCTCTGATCAGAGATTCCTTGATTAAATATTTCGTGAACAAACCGAATCCATGATTATCATTTGGAATAATCATTGATTAGAAATAACCAAGCATGAACAAACCGGCCCTTAAAATAAGTATCAAATATATTTCCATCGTTTCCTAAAAACATCGTGTGGAATTTATGCTTGACAGGTACTTAAAAGCCGCGTTTTATCGAACATTTTCAATATTCACTTATGTTCACTTACAATAAAACGATTTTTGGTTTATATTCACTTAGCACGTCACTTTCAATTTTCACTTTCAAAGTTGGTACCCTTTGCACTTGTTCTAAGGACAAGAAACATTAAATATTTGCATTCAGAAGAATTTAAATGCATACCTTTTATTTTCCATTTCTATTTTTCTCTATTTAACTCTTGATTCTCAATTTATTTGCCGCATTTCAACTTTTTACTTTCGATGCAAACAAAACAAATTGTCACTTTAATTTTTTTTCGCAGTAGCTGTGTTCAATAAGATTAATTTTTATTTTTAGGATCGGATAATCGAATCGAATTAGGATTCAGATTTCGATGCAGGTATTTATTTCAGTTGCTAGTTTGTGAATTAAAAACTCATTAAGTCATAACTTAGTAAGTGACTTATGAATTAAATAAGTCAAAAGCTTAGAAGAATAAAGAACAAGAGGGAAAACCATTGCTTCTCCTGCCACCACCAACTTAACATCACTTTATTTTCGGAATTCAAACTGGCTTTGAAAGCTGAAAATAAAGTGGTGTTTGTGAAGTCAGTTTGAGGACAGATTCCGTGGTGTGTGTGTGGTTTTGCCTTTTCTTGTATCACCTCTGTGGTCAGAAGTCATAAGGTGTGTTTCTTTACTGAAAATTTGCACGAAATGCACCGAAATTCGGCGAAAGTCAGTCTAATCCCGTTCCGATTTTTCGAAGCAGTGCACAAAAAAGAGAGTGCTCTCGAGAGAATAAAAAAATTTCCCCGTCCTGCGAATTTCCGCCACCAAAATTTCTGTGGACAGAAATCGTGCACAGCCAAAATAAATACCACAACTGTCAAACAGACGTTTTTCCAAGCGTTGTGTTGCTGCGAATGTTTTGTTCAAGGCGTTTCTTTAATTTTAAGACAATTACGCTCTTTCAGAGAGTTTCTGAAAGAATTTTACAACCACTCCTTAAAATATGACAGATTGTGAATTTCTATGCACAAAAAGTAAAGAAACAGACTTATTCAATCTGTTGTCGAAAATCAGAAATATGAACGAACACAACCCAAAAACTGCCAACCTCTGGGTTCCAAAAAAGAAATTTACCAACCATCCCTGTTGAGCAGTTAGCTAACTGAGATATTTTTGTTCACTTAGGCTATTCACATAAGGAGTTGTTGTTTTCCCATGAGCGATGTTTTGCTTAAGTGAATATAAGTCCAAATAGAATTTCGATAAAACACGCCTAAAATCACATTTCTTCATTTATTCGTCGTTCGTTGGTCGTGGTCATGTGAATTCACCTTTAAACCTATAACGGTGTCGTTACGGGGCGGCTCCCCACTGTCCCCTCAGGTACTGTTTCGGTCGTCCGGTACTTTTTTTTTTTGTTCCGGCACTTTTTTATTCCCCCAGGCATCAAAATGAGTTTAAAGTTCTCGGTTCCCTGGGACTCCCACAGGCTCTTAGTTTAGCCGACGACCTTCGGCTTCGTGACCTCTTCGGTACGATAGGGCTTTTTTGTCTGTGTCGTCTTCGCCTTTTTTTCTATGATATACATATATCACCTTCGGCACCTATAACACAATATATGTTTTTTTCTTCCTTAAATGAACACTTCTCTTTTTTGCAATTTTTTTTCCTACTCGAATCTAACTAACAACTAACTACCAGTAATAAAAATTCAAACAAAAAAAAACTCACCGCTTCAAATATTCTTTTCTGTTCTTCTTTTAAAGTCAGTCTTTTAATGTTTTTATTTATGTATCTTTTTGCACCTTTATCATTTATCTTTAGTGTCTAGCAATATGTAATTTAATTTTATCCACTAAGCACTGCACTACTTTTTCCTTATTTTTTCTAATTTGTTCTTGCTGAACTGAAATTGGATTTTTAATTGGTAATGGAACACTGCTACTATCGAACTAAAGAACCTTCTTCTACTTGCACAATAACGTACCCTCTTCGTACGTTATTTTCCAAAGCTGTTGCTGTTTCATTGTTTTGATTGCCGTTTACGACCGTTTACTATCTCGTCATTTCCCACCAATAGGATTTCAGATAACGTTTTAAAGGTTTTTTTTTTTAATTTAACATACTTTTAGGCTCACCCTCTGAGTAAATTTCTACATCGTTCTAGCTATCCTAGCTTTCAACCTATTTTGTACTTTTTCTGGTTTCGATCATGAAAATATCCATCAGCTGTGTTCTGTCAACTCAAGCGGCCACAACTTGCAAATCATTTTTCTGGATGTGTCCGACAAACAACACCACTTTTTACATTTTCTGAAATTTATTTCCATTCTTTGCCAGAAAAAACCTAAATCCACCAATGCTAAATGCAACCTAGCTCTTTGGTTTGTTTTGTACAAATTTTTAATAGGTTTCCCTCTTCCTTGATTTCTTTCCGCCTACCTTATCGTTTTGTTTACTTTTTGTTTCTTTTAAGGCCAATCTTCAGCTACCAGGAAGCCGCAATCACCTTAAGACTGTGCATCTGGTCGGACCTACAGTGGTCGTAACAAAACACAGGATTTGGTGTGTACCTTAACTAGCCAAATTCTGTGGACACGACAGAATACGCTCAGGTTGGGAAGAACCCACGTACTCAAGCCGGGCCTGCTACTTAAGCGATCGGTTGGTTCTGCTGGTATACTCAAATCAAATCATCTCAAAAACATCTTTTTTTCCTTTTTTTTCCTTTTTACAAATGTTTCCTTTTCTTTCAGATGATCGAGACTTGGAGTTTGAGTATCCATATCCACCTACCTGCATCTTTATCTTACGATATTCATCATTAACTACTATGGTTTAGTATTGCATCGTCATGATGTCAACAAGTGTAAGTGGTGAGTGTTTTAGATTTAAACAATTTTAAGACTGTGCGTAGGGGTAGTGAATAGCTTAAGGGTTGGTAAGGAATGTATTGAAACGGACATTATGAATTGATGTTTATACATGGTAGGTGGTACATTATATAAATGAATAAAATAAACAATAGTACTTCTGTTTTGATGGAAATTGAACAGTGCGATACGTAACATATAGTACTCGTGTTCCATGTTTTGATAAGTAGCTATTTGATGAATAATGGAACAAGATAGACTTAGAAGAAAGAATAAATAACATAATTGGACAGTAAGTAGAATAGATACATGGCTAACATGAACAAAATAAATAGGTATATAAGTATTAATAAGATAAACTAGTATAACATACAAAATAGTTGAAAACTAAAATTTGAACATAAGAGCAATAAATAACATGGGAATTAATGAAAAATGCTAGGTAGATAGGTATGTGTGACTAGATAACCTATAACAATATAAATAAATAACAATAAATAAATAAATTACAATATAAATAAATAAGCTATATATACTCTATACATTAATAACAATATAACAATAACTCCTTGGAAGATGTTTGTCTCAATGTTCCTCCCTTGGTCGGAATGAATTTCCATAGGGACGCCAAACCTACTCACCCAGTTAAACACAATCTGGTCGACCACCGTTTTGGCTTCTTGACTTGGGATGGCATACGCCTCAGGCCACTTGCTAAAATAGTCCATTTCAACCAGAATGTACTTATTTCCAGCGTTGGTCTCTGGAAAAGGCCCAGCCGCATCTACTGCAATCCTCTCGAAAGGTGATCCAACGTTGTACTGGTGCATCTTACCTTGAGTCTTTCTACCAGGTTCTTTGGTTGCAGCACACTTGTCACATGTTCGGCACCACTGGCCTCCAGAAGGTCCGTCGTGCATCTCCCGAAGAACTTCACTGACTTTCGATTGCGGTACGATCAGCTGCATCTCATATGATTTACCGTCAGAGGATTCCCATCTTCGCCTGAGGACACCTTCTTGCACATATAGTGAATCCCACTGTGCCCAATAGGCTTTGAGAACTGGACTCCTGTCAGAAATATCTCCCCATTCAGGTTTCTCTTCATTTTCTTTCCATGCGAGAATGGGTTCGATATCTGGATCCTCCTGTTGAGCAGTCCTCACTTCCTCATTGCTCCATCCGCATATTGGGTCAGCTCTTAGTCGCCGTGCGGTAATATTTTCTTTGTCTTTTTGCCGCCTACAATGCTTGCAATCCACTTTGCAAGGTCTTCGTGATAATGCCACGTGTGGTAACACTGGTTCTTCTGTGTTTAGTTTGTGTTCTAATCGGGACTTATTTATTTTCATTTATCTTGTGTAGTTTAATAATTTTAAATATAGGCCGCAAGTTAAATAAGTGTTTAAAGATCGTATCTTTGTTTAAAGTGTTATTTTGTTTTGTAATCTAACCTAATTTCAGTGTATTTACAAGTACTAGGGTCGCCCAATGGTTGAAATTCGACCACACACATATTGCACACACACAAACACAATACACTCCTCACACACACTGCACACACACACTATACACATACACTCTTCACACACACTGCACAAACACACTGTACATAAGAAAACAACAAAAAAGCTCTGAAATATGTCTTTCCCATATAAAATACATGTAAAACACACCTGTTAATTTTAAGCAATTAGGACAGGTAGACACAGTTAAAAATGATTGATGACACTTCTACTCATCAATACCAAACCACCGAAAAAAAATTAAGAGAATCGGTTGGAAAACAACAGAAAAAGGGACCCAAAGATTTTCCTTAGCCTATTTATATATAGATTTTTGCTTAGTTTAATTGTGTAGAGATTGGTAAGAAAAAGTTTTTTTCTCCGTTCCTATTAATTGAGTGAAGTTTTAGTTGTTTTCTTTTTAATATTTGTCTCTCCCTTTAACTACTTTGAATTCCTTTCTCCTCAAACTATAATTTCCTTCCTATAACCACATTTCAAATATTTAACTTTGTAAGCTCTTTATTATCGTCTGCTTGGTGGAGTTGGTAAAAGTTATTGTGTAATTTAGAGTACCCGCCTAGGGTCAGTAAGTTAATTAAGTGATTATGTAAGCTAGTTTAAACATTTTTGTTAGCAAGTAAATAGTTATAAGAAAGAAACAATAAAAATGAGCTTAAAACTAAAACTAAAAATATTTTTTTCAATATTTTTAATTTTTTTTGTTCTGCTCTCAAATACTTTTTTTATTTGCTAACTATGGATTGTGCAGCAGTAAAATGTCTGAATGGTTCCAACTCACCAGTTTTCGCATGCTATGGTGTATGTGGCAAAGCATTTCATGCCAAATGTATTGGGGCGAACAATGCGCTTTTAGATAAAATAAGTGCTTTTAAAAGTGCTTGTTGGTATTGTGAGGAGTGTTAAAATATATCTGTCTCCCACTTAGCAATTAAAATGTCTACGTTCAAACTAGATATTGAAAAGCTGTCGAAAGGTTTTGACCAACTTTTCAAAGTTTTTAATAAATCTGTTTTAACCTTAGCATCATTTTCCTCTCCCTGTAGCTCTGTTGACATGTCTACATCTACAGATGACTTAGAAATTCCAATCCCCAAAAAACTCTTGACTTGAGGGATCTTAATGCTCAATCTACGTCGTCGGGAAATAAAAGCTCTGTTTCGTTTCCAAATACGGGTACTAAAAGGAACCGTGAAGGCACAATGGCTAACAAAAATTTGAGCCCTCCTTCAAAGCGCAAGACATTGAGAAGCAACTCTGTCAAAGTTAATGGTCCTTCTGTCTCGATGGAACTAGTAGTTGAGGTATTGGAACTCGAAAATAGATCGCTGTCAGCTAATTCCAGTTCTGAACCAGAGTCTGGTGCATCTTTCATACCAATAGAGACGGTTCCAAAACCGAAATTAATTTTTGTGTCTCGGCTAAGGCCAGATCTTAATACAAACGATGTTTTGCATTATCTCGTTTCAAAGAAATTGATTCCTAATGAGAATTTTATTAAATGTAGTAAGATAAGTAAAACTGATAGTGTTAGTTTGCACAACACAAAATAAAACAAACAACGTTTTCTGTTTACGTTTAGAGTAAGAGTGTCCTCCTCATTTTTTCGCACTCCGTACTTATATCCTATGACCGTCGCTATTGGTTCCAGGTCAACCACGCAATCTGGGCCACACAGACTGCAACCACCATGTGCAAACCATATGTGTGTGCTATTTCTCACAATTGCTTGGTCTGCAATGGGACACTACACAGTATGTTCCTCGTCGCTTTCTTTGATAACGTATTTCGGTTCGCATGACATGCATTGTTATTGTTGTGACATAACCAATGCATGACACACTTATAGAAATCGAAACTATGTCTTACGTTAAAGAAGCGACGGGGCAATTCCTAAGAATTGGGTTTTTGGTGTAAGTTGAGTAACTATGTGTGGGGCACAACAGTCCTCCCCCTTAAATTACGAAAGGCGTACGAGGCAACGAGTGAGATCTTTCGGCATATAGGTACGGGTGTGCAAAATGAATGAGATAATCTAAAAGTTTATTTGGTCAAAAGTAATAAAATTTTTTTTTTTTCGTTTTATATGCTTAATGAATAGATGTACAATGCTTATGTGTAATTGTTTTGTTTTCTTGGTTTATTGGCAATGAAAAAAAATATTGCTGTTGTTTACATTTAAATTTTTTTTTTTTTTTACATGGGTTGTTTCATCAACGCCAGGTGTTACATTTACTTCGAGGTCGTTTACATTTTCTGTTGGCTTATTATTTATTGTACATTTTATTTTGATACTCTTTTTAAATATTACATACAAAGCTAGAGCTACACAAAGAAAGAAAATAATAGAGACAGAAATGTGAGCATGTTCATGTGTGACATGGAATAATGAATTGTTTTTCTTTAATAAGTCTTTAACATTTATACTATAACTATCTAAGTCCAGTTTTTCAATATGGGTTGTATGAGGTGAAATTTGGGATAGGTTTGTGGGAATTATTATGTTTTCAGGTATGGTTTGTTCTTCTACAAAGTATGAAATAGGAGTTTTATTTTGTATGATATTTGATGCCTGGAGGTAAACTTCTTTTGTTATTGCCTTACAGAATGGGTCTACACTTAGAATTCCGCTGTCAGATATTGTGATCGTTTTTGGTACGTCTCCGCACAAAATCCTAACGTTCGTTGGCTTTGGCATGACATACAGCCATGAATTCTTGCTCATTAGATTGAACTAATGAACTTCTTGTTTCGCAATTAGCATAGTTTTGCGTCCCTGATATTAATTGTATAATGCCGTTGTTAGCATTATGGTTGTGAACTACAAAGTTTTTCTCACATATGAAGTGATTGTAGTCAGTTTTGGTACATTTATCTAGATCTTCGCTATTCAAAAATATGTATAGCTACAAATTCGCTCTTGATAGAGACGTAGCTGTATGAGTTCTGTTTAAATTTGGATGGCAATGGTGTTAGTTTTACTAAATCGAATTCTTCGTCTACTAATGGAATGCTCACTTGTAACATGAGATTTTCATTTACGTAAATGGGGTTTGTTGTAGTTATTTTATTTATAATGGGCAAGTTCATTCTTGAAATTTTCATTGGGAATCTGACGTTGAATGGGAGTTCTAGCTGAATTTGTTTTAGGGTTGAAATAAAAACTTCGGAGTTAAGAAATTTGCTATCTAAATTATTAGCTTTGGCGTTCTGTAGGATGTCAAGTATTTGGGATTGTTTTGTAAGAATCTTTGTAGTATATGATGATGGTGTGTATTCTAATTTCTTTGGTTGAAGTGTTTTATTAGATTATTGTGGACGACCTTCTCTTTTCTGCCTATTTTTATTTTGGAGTTTTCTTTAGATAAAATCTCAGTTATTTCGTATGGTCCTTAAAAAATGGGGGTTAGTTTTTTGTTCGATCGATTCTTGATTTCTAATAATACTTTATCGCCTACGTTATAACTTGTTTGTTTTGAATTTTGATCGTAGTAGGTTTTAGATTTTTCTTTTGGGGTTGTCTTTATTTGATGTGTGATTCCGGACGTACTCGACAGAGTATGGTTGTAATTTCGGCAAATATCTACAATTGATTTCTTTTCTTCTCTATTAAGATGATCCAGTTGGAGTTGATTTTGAATTATACTCAATCTGTCGTTGACAACATTTTGAGTGTCAAATGAATTTAGGTTGTAAATGTTGTAGTCGTTGGTATTTACGAATTCTAAATTAAGATCTTCTAAGACTACATCTTTATCATTGGCATTTAATACCGATATATATATGGTTGGTTCAATCAAAGCTGAGGAAGTATAAACTTGAGGAAGGATTTCTTGAGAAAAATATATTTGATTTGAGGGTTCGTAAATGGGTCCATACTTAATAATTTTTTCGGATCTAGCAGGAATTGTGATAGGCTTTCTTTTATTTATAAAGTCTGTGGTGTATTTCTTATCTTTATAGTGGTATGTGAGGGTATTGTCTTTGTAATTTAGAATGGCATTAAAATTTCGGAATAGGTCTTCACCCAAAATTCCATCTTGTGTTATAGAGAAGTTGGCAGGGACTACGTGAAGTAAATGTTTGATTTTTACTCCCGGTGTTATTTCAATATTCAAAAGAATTGTACCCAGTGTCGACGTTGGAGTACTACCAATGCCTTTTAACTCAGTCACAGTATTTGTATGGATCCAAAGGTCTTCTTTTAATTTATTTATTTTAATTAAGCTCAGGCTTGCGCCTGTATCTAGAAGCATAATGCTATGATTGGTGATAGTGTCTTTAGAAATTATTTTAATTTCACTCTTGAAGCTGGAAGCATTACTTAAACAGCCTATATGAGCATTGCTTTTTAGTTTTTCATTTTGGTATTGTATACTTTTAGGATTTTGAGAATGTGTCGTTTGAAAATTATTCATTTCGGAGCTCAACTGTCCGTTTAGGAAGTCTTGTAAGTTATTTATTTGTCTGTCACTTCTATTTTGTCGGTGATTTTGATTTAGTAAACTATTTGCGTTGCTTGTATGAGTGAAACCTTTGTTGTATTTGGGATTTTGAGATGCGTTATCACGCTTTTTATTAAAATTTGGCAACTCGACGTCTTTGTTTCTAAATGGATTTGAATTTGAATGTGGTTTTGGAGTTGGGCTTTCCTTAGTTGTGTTTGTATGAGAGTTAGTTTTAATTTGACTCAGTGGATTCAGTGGAGTTGAATTTATATTTGAACTAGTTTTGTTACGATACAGTGGATTCAGTGGATTTTGTGAGTTATTCGAATTTATATTTGAACTAGTTTTGTTACGATACAGTGGATTTAGTAGACTTAGGGCCGGTTTGTTGAGAGTGGGTTAAATAAGCGATTTGGTTATCAAGGATTCTTCTTAATCCATGATTAAGAATCTGTGATCGCCAAAGAGTGTTTGTTCACCTTTTTCATTGCTCGGTTAGCAAATCATGGGTTATTAAAAAATCGTTCCATTTTCCAGTCTATATGTCAAAACTTAATCAAGGAAATTATTGAAAATACATAAATTTTTTTATGATAGAGTCAGTTCTTTTTTCGGTTGTCAAAACTCTCGAGATTTGAATTTAATTTCATTTTAGTTTCAAATATATTTAGGTATGTCGACTCGTAAGACCTAAATAAAGAGCCCCAAATTAATTGCCAATCTAACAGAGCTATAAATGGGTCATCAAAGCAAAAAGCATTTAGCATAGCTCTCAAAGCTGCACAAGAGGCAAAAGTAGCATCAAATGTTCAAAACACAGCCGGACAACAGGCTTCCCATCAGGTTAAAGCTGAGTTAGCTGAAAAGAATTTGCAAGCTGCTCGTGCTACAGAAGCTGCATTGGTTGGAAAACAGCGAATTGTCGAACAACTTGAAAAAGAAGTTCGCGAAGCTGAAGTTGTTGTACAAGAAGAAACTGCTTCCATACAAAACACCCCAATTAATGTAAATGCTGCCAGGCAAGCTGCTCAACAAGTTGCTCAACTGAGAACATTGACTTAAGCATTGCAGAAAAAAAGGTCAAGATAAAGATATTGTTAGTTTTAAAAAAGAAATACTACGGCAGCAGCAGGCACAAAATAAGGAGGCGCATTAAACAAATAATTAAACACGCCGCTGAGGAACATCACCAAAAAAATAAAATTCTCGAAGTGGAGTTAAAACTCAAAGAAAATTCTGCCATTTATTAGTAAATAAAATACTACTTCAGCCAAGCCTGCACTTTTTTTATTTATATTTTTATTTATTTTACTTATAAAAAAAAAGTTAAATTACAGCGCCCACATGCCTCATTCAAGGTTATATGTCAGCCTGATAATTTTTTATTTTGAAGGGATGGCTGTTTGAACAAAAATCAAGCCTGAACAAACTGAATTTCAGTTAGTCGTTGTTTAAATGGAGCTAACCCAAAAAAATTGCCTGGTTAGCAAAATCTATGATTAAAAGCTCTAATCAGAGATTCCTTGATTAAATATTTCGTGAACAAACCGAATCCATGATTATCATCTGGAATAATCATTGATTAGAAATAACCAAGCTTGAACAAACCGGCCCTTAGTGAATTTGATTTGTTGTTTTGAGACAGAGGATTCAGTGAAAAAGTTTCTTTATTTCGAGACAGTGGATTCAGTGGAATAGTTTTTCTGTTTTGAGACAGCGGATTCAGTGAAATAGTTCCTTTGTTTCGAGACAGTGGATTCAGTGGAACAGTTTTCTTGTTTTGAGACAGTGGATTCAGTGGAATAGTTTTCTTGTTTTGAGACAGTGGATTCAGTGGATGCAATGAGAATGAATCTTCATTTCGAGATTGTTCATGCAATGTGTTAAACGGTTTTTTTTGATTTTGATGAGTCAGTGGATACAGTGGATCTAGTAATTTAATATCGTCTTCACACCTTAATGCATGTGCTTTACCTGACTCCGGGTGTTGGACGGGCCAGGTCGTTGGTAGTTTCCCGAATTTTGTATTGCCCCATTTTGTGGTGGATTGTCATGTCTGCTGTTATTATATTGTCTTTTCCTACACTGGTCTATCGTATGACCCAGGTTTTTACAATAACTACATGCGGTTGCATTTCGTACGTTATTGATCCATGTGCAAGAATTTGAATATTGTCTGTGACCCCTATTAAAGTTTGAAAGTCTGTTAGTGTTATTATCTCTTGGCTGAAGACGACACTCTGTTGTATTGTGTGTCTTCGTTCGGCAGTGATGACAGTATTTGTTTTCAGCATTAGCAGTGGTAAGAAGTTTTTCTTCTTCCATTGCAATATCTAAAGCTTCGTCTAAATCACTACACCTGGCGCTTTTCACCAAAGTTTTTAACTGGGGTATCAGCCCGTTGCAAAAACTATTTAGAATAGCTCTGCTATTTAAATTCATAATAGCCAAGTTTGCCGCGTTGTCTTCGGTGCTAGCGTTTGCGTTATTTAGTTCGTCGAAAAGGGCATTAGCCCTTTCCGCGTATGTACTAACAGATTCCTTAAAGCCTTGCTTAAATTGGAAAATTTCTGTCTGTATCACTTGCACAGACCTAGTTTTCCTAAAGTTTTTGATCAAAGCCTCTTTTAACTCTTTCCAGGCATTGTAATCGTTATACTTGAGTATAACGTTATATACCCGGTTAGTTAATTTGGACTTAACAATGTCAATAAGGTCGGCTTTTTCGGGATCGGTAGATGTTTTTTTTTGATTGAAGGTCTATTAATTGAATAAACCTGTCTAAATTTCTTGAACTTCCATGGCTTCCAAGGCTTGAGAAACATTGAATGTTGACATAGTGGGTTCTGGGAGAGAAAGAGCTGAATCTGTGTTGTTACACTTTTCACTTGAAACCGGTGATGCGAGCAGTTTATCCAATGGACGTTTGGATTCTGAAATTTGGCTATCTGAGGATCTGCGCGAGCGCGTGACTTTTCTACTTCTGAGTGAAATGTTCAGATTCAGAGCAGGGTCGGACATAAGTATTTAAAATCTGGGATTAGGGATAATGGTAGGATTTGTTTTTTTTTTTGTATACATAAAAAAAAACTGGTTACACTTGTTTTAATCACTAACTAGAGAGAAATAACTTAGTGTGAGGAAATATAAAAAATATACATATACGTACACTACAATATGAATACAAAAAAAAAAATTGCATACATAATCATCATTTTTCTTTGGTTGGTTTTCTTTTTCTTGGGTGTTGGATGTGCTGTTGTAGTAGTAGTTGTTGTTGGTTTTGTTGATTGCCTCGGCTTGGCAATTTCTTCCTTCCTTCCTTCTTTCTTCCCGACCACAGGAATTGGCTTACCTCTGTGGGATGTATTTAGTTGTTTTTTTTTTTTTTTTTTTTTTTTTTTTTTTTTTCTTCACTTTCACTTAACTCTTTCACTGTGACTCGCGCACCGATTAAAATTCGTTTTATTAGGACAATTGACTTGGAAGTTGGAACACGATTGGAATTTTTCGCTGATTAATTTTCTTTATTTTCTCTTTACTTTTTGCTTTTCGGGAAAGAAGGCAGATGCTTTACACTTCTAATCCCACCGCTGCCACCAATGTTAGTTTGCACAACACAAAATAAAACAAACAACGTTTTCTGTTTACGTTTAGAGTAAGAGTGTCCTCCTCATTCTTTCGCACTCCGTACTTATATCCTATGATCGTCACTATTGGTTCCAGGTCAACCACGCAATCTGGGCCACACAGACTGCAACCACCATGTGCAAACCATATGTGTGCGCTATTTCTCACAATTGCTTGGTCTGCAATGTGACACTACACAGTATGTTCCTCGTCGCTTTCTTTGATAACGTATTTCGGTTCACATGACATGCATTGTTATTGTTGTGACATAACCAATGCATGACACACTTATCGAAATCGAAACTATGTCTTACGTTAAAGAAGCGACGCACGGGGCAATTCCTAAGAATTGGGTTTTTGGTGTAAGTTGAGTAACTATGTGTGGGGCACAACAATAGCTTTGTGTCCTCGTTCAAATTGCTTGTCCCGCCCTCGTCTTTCGACTCTATTTGTGACAGTTACTCTTGGCCAGGTGGTGCTCTTGTTAAAGAATTTTCCATCAAGAGGAGAGTTAAAAACAAATTGATTACTAATACTGCTCCAAAAAACTAATTAGATTTTCCCTCTTTTATCAAAACTTAAGAGGTCTTCGCAGTAAAACTTAGTAGTCCTGAATTCTCGGTCTACCGCAAAGATCTGCACGTAGACAGACCAGATGATGTCGGGGGTGGTGTTTTGATTTCGGTCAGGAACACATATGTCGTCGCCCGAGAATTGTTTTGTCGTATCTCCCAAAAACACAATTTTGGGAAATCGCATTTAAAGGTTTACGTTACCATAAAAAGAAAACGAAGCGATTAAGTTGTTCTTTTTTTAATTAGAATATATTGTGTGGAGTATCTTCTTTTTATTTATGTATTCAGAATTGTCCTAACTGTTTTGGTTTTCAAATTATAGAGCTTTTTACCCAAAATGAGTTTGTCGTATACGCCACCAAAATAAGCTTTTTGTTTCCATCCCATACACGTACGAAAAAGTGAACGCACGTACGACATTTCAATATTCAAGCGTCTTGTTTAAATCGTATAGAAATTGGTATGAGAACCAATTAAAAAAATTTAATTTTCAATGTTAACAACTAAATTTTATTTATTTTATAAAGGTTAAAATAGGATTACATATCTACATCACAAGAGTTTTTGTGTTCATAGGCAAAATCTTGGTGTGAAAAAAATTAACTTGAATAGTATTAAAAAAAATACAGTAACAAAAAAGGCATCCTACGACCATAAGATATCAATGATATTTACATTTACTGGTACAAAATTTCATTCACATTTTGGTTATAAAAACTAACGAAAAAGTCATTTTCTGACTATGAAATATAAAATTAGATCTTTGAGATCGAAAATGTAATTTTTGTTAGTAAACCTAACGCTTACATAAGTAACACTGTATGATTTATAAGCACACCATAGTATAAAAGTATAGTTTCAAATAATAAATTATTGATGATTTCATTCTTACGCTCTTGATTTGAACAAGGCTTCGTAGTAGTTTTAGTCTACCTTTGGCACAAAAACAAATAAACTTTTAAGATAATTCATTTTGTCATTAAATAGTTTTGACTTGTTACCAGCTAAAAACAAAACGATTTTGAGAAAACAAATTAGTTGGAATTGCCCGGCTACTTTTGTTTGACTTTTTCTATACTAAAGCTGTTTTATACCCAATTTCTCTTCTGTTCGTTTTATAATAGAGTGTAAATTTTTCGTCCTTAATATGTTTAAGAAACTTTATTTTGCTAAATGGAATTGACGAAAAGTTTAATTGCTCTGGTTGAAAATGCTTTGAAATCTGTTGGCAACATTTGAATTAATTTTAATTTTACGTTCTTAAAGTTCATATTTTTAAGATGTCGCATAAGCGAAAACTAAATATTTCCAAGCTGCCTCTGGAATTAGAGAATCTCCAGGCTCTGAAAATGTTTGTGTAATTTATTTTAAGAATGTTGAATTTTGAATGAGAAAAATCACAGCAGTGGACATGGCCTTGTTTTATTTTGGGGGACACAGGAGTCACTCCAAAGAGGCAGAACTTCAACAAAAGGATTGTCAGAAAATATTTGAGCAGCATTTTTAAAACTGCGCTGGCAATATCTTTGTATTTATACTTCCTGCACCGCCGCCCCAGTTGAAATATCTATACACGTACGACAAACCAAATCGCAATCCTTTTTTTTTCTTATTTTTGTCGTACTTGCATACGATCAGTCCTACATTATATGTGAGTAAGTGTATGTACGACAAAGTAATTTTAAGGTTTTATTTTAAATTTTTGATCGTATGTATTAAGCCTATACACTTACGACAAAACAACATTAAGAAAAAAAAGAGGGAAAACACATGGAATTTTTGTCGTATATGCCAAAAAATGGCGGTTACGACAAAACAAAACTCAAGGGGTGATTATTTTGTGGATATACGACAAAATGCATACTAATTATCTCAGCGACGGTAAGAGATAGGCAAACTCTGACAACAGAAATGAAAAGAGCACCTTTGAAAACATAAGACTGCATATCCAGTTTAAAAAAACCCATTTTGGCGCTTACGACAAAACAATTCTCGGGCGACGATATGTCGTCTCGTATACACTTTCCGTTTGAACTGTCTATTGATGTTGTTTGTGTGAAAGTCTTTACACTGTTGAACAATATTTTTATTGTAAATGTATATATTGTTCCAAAAAGTTCAGCCTCAGCTTATTCTGAACTGGCCCTGATTTTGGATCATATTTTTGAATTGTCTGACTTAGAAAGCCAAATTCTTTTAGTTGGTGACTTTAATCTACCATACGTTCAATGATTACCCTCTGACGATGGATCTTTCCAAAAACCTTCTCCAACTTCACCACAGAGTGAGCTTTCTTGTTTAGATAATATTATTTCTACTGACTTACAGCAAGTTAGCTGTATTAGAAACTATCAAAATCGTATGTTAGATTTAGTTTTCTCATCCGAAGCTATTAGCACGGTAGTTCTTCAATCAAATTCGGGCATTACTAGAATTGATGATTTTCATCCCCCTTTAGATATTTTTATAGAATTAAGCAACGTCTCTCGAGATATTAATAATTTAAAAGATTGTGTATATACTTTTGACTTTCGAAAAGCGAATTTCGATTTGCTATCGAATGAATTATGCATTGCTGGTATTGAAAATATATCAACTATTGCAAATATTGACGAAGCAGTCGCTTGCTTCTACTCGATTTTAGAAAATAGCATGAAAAAAACAATTCCCCAAAAGTTGCTTAGAAATAGTAGTTTCAGTCAACCGTGGTTTACCAAGGAATTAAAGGTTCTAAGGAACAAAAGAAACAAAGCGTGGAAGATCTATTTAACTACTCTCTCTCCAACTGATCACCAACTATTCATGAGTCTTTTTGAAGACTGAAGTCTTCGCTTTCTCAAAATCTATACCTACTCTAACTATGTCAATCAAATGGGGTGCTCTCTGAAAAGTGACCCAAAAAGTTTTTGGTCCTTCGTAAACTCTAAAAAAAAATCAGACGGGTAAGTGTTCCAACGCCCTTGAATGTGGGAACGAGCTTGATCGCATTTACACTGACTTCTCTAAGGCGTTTGACCAACTGTCTCATAATATTATACTATATAAACTAAAAGCATTTGGATTTCCCCCATTATTTATTGTTTGGATAAGCTCCTACCTATAAAATAGGTCTTATGAAGTCAAATTTCGAAATGTTTTATCAAAACCTTTCATTGCTTTGTCTGGTGTGCCACAAGGAAGTCATCTTGGTCCCTTACTTTTCATTGTTGCAATTAATGATGTAATTTCTTGCATTTCCTATAGCGACATTTTAATCTTTGCTGATGATATGAAGATTTTTAAAACCATCAAAAATGCTTCAGATCGAGACTTCTTGCAAAAAGATGCCGACAGTTTTGTTCTATGGTGTTATAAAAACGGACTTAGTTTGAACGCTTCCAAGTGCCAAAGTATGACCTTCTCCCGCAAAAGATCGCCAAGCATTGGAGAATATTCAATATCGCAGCAATCCCTATCTCAAGTTTTTAGATTCCGTGACCTCGGTGTTCTATTTAGTACCAACTTCGAGTTTAATGAACACATCAACCTCATTATTAATAAATCAAATTCAATGCTTGGCTTTATTAAGCGATGGGCAAAAGAATTTAATGACCCCTATGTCACCCTCTCTTTATATAACTGTTATGTTCGTCCGCATCTAGAATATGCATCTCAGGTGTGGTCACCATTTTATGATATTCATAAATCTCGAATCGAAGCAGTACAGCACAGATTCATACATTTCGCTCTCAAAGGTCTTCCTTGGGAAGATCCTTTCAATCTTCCTCCTTACTAAAATCATATTCGCCTATTAAATCTTCAAACCCTCTCACAGAGACGAATTAACAATGATTTAGTTTTTTTTTTTATCAATTAATAACCGGTTCTACTGATGCCCCCGAGTTGCTTTCCCACATTAGTTTCAACTATCGTGGAGGAGCTCACCAACTACGTAATTTAGAGTTTTTACATTGCTCCCACCACAGAACTAACTATGGCATGCATGAGTAGGTTATCTAACTCCTATCCTTTTGTTTCCGATTTCAACCTAAGTAAAAATACTTTAAAATTAAAACTAAGAACCAGTGTGCCACCTGCATGACTCATATTTGATATTTTGTTATTGTAATTTAATTTCTGTTCTTATTTATGTATAGTTTTTGTTTAATAATGTTTGTTCTATTTATTAATGTACTTTTTTTTGTTTTTTTTTTTGTTAAAAACTGTAATGTCTTTTATTTTTATTTCTCGTATACGTTCTCTTTGTGCTTGTGTTCGCGTTATTTACTAAACACTAACACTTGCATTAATGATGAAGAGCGTAGATAAGTGTGTACAAATGAGCTTGCTCTAAGTTCAGTACCGCTTAAGTCTCTGAGATGCAAAAATGCGTCGGCGTTTGAGTGCAGCTTTCCTCTACGGTGTTGAATCTGGTAATCATAAGTCTGCAGTCTTTCTATCCACCTTGCGACTTGACCTTCTGGATTTTTTAAGTTCAACAGCCAGTTCAGAGCACCACGGTCTGTCCGCAGAAGGAATTTCTGTCCATAGATGTACTTATGGAAGTGCTTTGTTGCCAAGATAAGAGCTAGCAGGTCCCTTCTGGTCACGCAGTAGTTTCTTTCGGGCTTCGAGAGGACCTTGCTGTAATATGCCACCACTTTCTCCTCGCCATCATGCACTTGGGATAGTACCGCCCCGATTCCAACGTTGCTTGCATCTGCGTCAATGATTAATGTTTTTGCAGGTGTTGGATGTGCCAGCACTGGAGCGTTACAGAGGCGGTATTTGAGTTCCTGGAAAGATTTCTCACACTCACCTGACCATTTAAACTGCTTCCCTTTTTCGGTGAGCTGATGCAAACTCTTTGCAACTCCAGCAAAGTTCTTAACAAATCGTCGGTAATATGTGGCAAGACCAAGAAAGCTTCGCAGTTGATGTTTGTGGTGTTGGCCAATTTTTGACGGAGTCAACTTTTTCAAGATCAGTCTTCACTCCTTGGGGAGAGATGATGTGTCCCAAAAACTTAACTTTGGTTTTGAAAAGTGCACATTTTTCTGGATTCAGTATAAGGTTAGCCACCCGAAGTCTCTGAAACACGGCTTTTAGGTTCTTGCAATGTTGGTCAAATGTTTTCCCGTAAACAATGACATCGTCCAAGTAGACTAGGCAAGCTTTCCACGTCAGTCCTTGAAGAACGCACTCCATCAAACGCTCGAATGTTGCCGGAACGTTGCATAGCCCAAACGGCATAACTTTAAACTGTCAGAGCCCATTACCTGTAGAAAACGCCGTCTTTTCCCGATCATCAGGGTGGATGTCAACTTGCCAATATCCACTCTTCAAGTCCAGCGTCGAGAACCACTGGGCTCCCTCCATGGCGTCCAGGGTATCACTAATTCTCGGCAGGGGATAGCTGTCCTTCTTAGTCAGATCATTGAGCCTTCGGTAGTCCACACAAAAACGAGTGCTTCCGTCTTTCTTTTTCACTAGCACCACTGGTGACGCCCAAGGACTTTTGGAATTTTCGATAAGACCGTCCTTCTTCATTGTTTTTATCATTTCCTCAACCTCACCTTGTTTGGCCGGTGGAAGGCGTCTTGCGGGTTGACGAATCGGTCTTGCATCTCCTGTGTTGATGCGATGCTGCACCAACTGTGTTACACCATATTGTCCCTTTTGCGATGCGAAGATGTCAATGTACTCTTGTAGGAGATTTTTAGCCATCCTTGTTTGTTGGTGATCAAGTTTGGATGAATTCAGTATTCTGGCTCTGATGGTTTTGAGCTCCTCCGGAGTTATAGTTTTTCTCGGGACTTCGTCTGTGATCTTCGTAATTGCTGCAACCGATTCTCAACGTCCAACGACTTCTCCTTTCTTCAACCTAACATCGTACGGTCTGGTGTTTAGTAATTTTTGGTGTTTAGTAGTTTTTGTTTTTCGGTGCTACCAGTGTTTTCCCAATGATGACGCTTTGGGAGGAACACTCTGGGTCTGGTTCCACCATGAGGTATCGAAGGCTTCCAAACTCACCTTCCAGTTTTGTCCAAACGAACACTTCAGAAGAAGGAGGCAGAATCAGATCTTCCGTGATGACAGTCCTTAGTGTCGACGTACTTTCGTTCGAATAGGGAACTTCCCCTATTTTGGTACTTCAAAACTTGATTGCCGATGTTCAAAATAACTCCGTGCTGTTTAATAAAGTCGATTCCAATGATGCACTCGTCACATATATCTGCCACCAGGAATTGATGAGTTAACACTAGATCGGCCAGTCAGATCTTAAGACACACTTCTCCATATACTCTTGCTGCTTCTGCCGTTGCGGTTCTTAGATGGTAGCTATTGGTGTTATGAAGCCACGTCATCTTTACCAGGTCTCGACGTACTATGGATGCTGTGGCACCGGTGTCGATGGTAGCCACATGTTTGTTCCCGTTAATAGTAGTCTCCACAGTCAGACTTTTGTTGTCTCGTTTGGTCTGTGAGACCTGGATGGTGGTTCTGGGGCCATCGATACAAGAAACCCACCTCTGCCCCTCGAAGTTGGTTCTTACTCGTTTCCCTGATGGGAAACGGGCTGATACGTAACGCTGGTGGTGTTGTTACCTTGTTCTGGGTTGGATCTCTTGCTTCCCCAATGTTGACAACCGGCTTTATTTGGTGGTAGTCGGCATTGACGCTGTAAGTGCCCGGTCTTGTTGCACTTCCAACATCTTGCTAATCCACTCCGCTGGTTCTTTTGTATTTCAGCTCTTTGGCATGAGCATTCTTCGACTATGGCTTCTCTAAGTCGATATACTCCATGAGAAGCCTGTTTTGCTGCTTCAATTGTCAATGCGAATGCTAAAGTTTCAGAAAGAGTACGTGTTCTAGCAGTTCGCACAGACCTTTGAAGATGTATATCGGAAATGGCACGAACGAAGGACTCAACAGCAAGCTGGTTGATGATTTCTTCTCCAGCATCCGGGTATGCCAGGTGAACCAGTCTTTCGACGTCTGCTTGAAGCTGCTGTAGACTTTCACCCCTTTTCTGGACTCTATTATTGAGTTGGACTCGGAAGACTTCTTTCAAGTGGCTATCTCCAAACCGTTTATCTATTGCTGCCACGAGAGAACTGAAATCACCGCTCTTACCAGCTGGAACTGTTTGAAGTAATTCAGCTGCTGGACCTCTAAGAACAAGAGTCAGTGCTATGTACTTGTCTTCGTCATCCCAGCCATTTGTTGTCGCGGCTGCCTCAAATTGTCTCTTGTGAACTGGCCAAGAAGACTGTCCATCAAATGTCGGCGGTTTCATCTCTTTTTTCTTTGCAAATTCTCCAGCAGATTCTCGAATTTTGATTTTCCGGATCTGGTCCAATTCCTTGGTCAGAACAGAGAACTGTTTATCACATCGGCTTTCTACGATTTCGAAACGATTCTCTACAACGGAAAGCTGTTTTTCCACACCTTCAACGCGTTCGTCAAGGGCACATACATTTTTCTCAATGTTGCCCAATTCGCTTTCTCGAATGTTTTTCTGACCTTCCAAAACATTCTGTTGCGCCTCAAGTCTTTCGAGAATATTCTGTTGTTCTTTCTTTTGTTCGTTTCGTTGTGCTTCCAGTTGTTCGAGAACATTCTGCTGTTCCTTCTTTTGCTCGTTTCGTTGCTCTTCAATCAGCTGCTTTTGCTCATTTTGTTACTCTTCAATCAGCATCTTTTGCTCGTTTCGTTGTGCTTCAAGTTTTTCCAGAAAATTCTGCTGTTCCTTCTTTTGCTCGTTTCGCTGTTATAACAAAAGTTTCATCATACTAGAAAAATCTACACTTTCACTTACTTCCTCTTCCTCCACTTCTGTTTCAAAAACAAAAGTGTTTACGTCTTCCCCTTGCTGTTCCAAATAGTTGCGCAAGCGCAGTACGAGCTCATTTTTCGATCCCGCTCTAGAAAGATTTCGCTTACCTAACTCACTTTTAAGCTCAATGCAGTTGAGCTCTTCCAACAACTTACCCATTTTCACTGTATTTAACTATTTTTTTTTTTTTACACTTTACTAGTCTTTTTTTTATCAAATAAGTTTTATTTACACTTCTGACACCAATGTAACGTGCGCTTAGTTCGCAAAAACAAAACTTTACCTTTCAATTTAATTCTACCACTTTTATTTAGTATCTACTTTATTCGATTTCAACTCTACCAATAATCACATTAACTCACTCTTAAGTCTTAACGTTATCACTCTATAATCAAAACTGACACCTGGTTGCCTCGGCGCGGCGGCCTATTTATATCGAATGACGTTACATCTAGAACTTCCCAGTAATTTCCACATGGTCTCCACTCTCCACTCCTGTCAAACATTTCTCCTCCTGGTATGTTTCTACACTTACACTAGTGTTGCCGCTTGTGTTTTCGGTTGAACGTTTCCGATTTGGAAATTGGTATTAAATGTTGGGTTTGCATTACAATATTCATACCGAACAGTGCGAAATATGATGATACCCCAGTAGCTGAATGTACTGAACTTCTTAATGAAGCAGCGATTTCGCTAAGATGGGTATCCCAATTACGTTGATCGTCTTTCAAGTAAGAACGAATAGCTGCTAATAGCGTTCTGTTTACTCTCTCAGAGGCGTTTGATTGAGGAGCGTAGTTGGCCGTTCTGAAATGACGAATTCCATACTTTTGGAGAAAGCTTTGAAAATCTTTCGAAACAAACTGTTTTCCATTATCTGAGTGGATAATTTCGGGAACTCAAAAAGCAATTAAAACTTCATGGCTTAAAATTCGAATTACGCTACTAGAAATGGCTGACTTTAAAGGTTTTAAAAACACATATTTTAAAAAATGGTCTAACACGACAAAAATAATAGTGTTTCCACTCTTTGATCTTGGGTAAGGACCAAACAAATCAACATACAACTTCTGAAATGGACGATCGCGGTACAAAAACTTTTGGAAATGGGTGGACGCGCAATCTGGTTAGACGGTTTACACTGTTTACAGATATCACATTTACTAACGTAGTTTCGAATTTGTATGGTCATATTGTAGAAACCCTGAGGTCTCTTTGTGTGCGGTGCAGGGGATTATTTGTAATAAGTAAACGTCTTGTATTTACAATTACTATATTTATTGCTTCTTAAATTCTATATTACTTCATTACTTCAAGAAACTTTTATCTACAAATTAAGTACTAAACAGAGCCCTATACGCAACCGAACACGACAGCTAAAGAGATGGAGAAAGACTGACTTGCATATTCATTTAAATTCACTTCAGAGTTCAGACGAGTGTAAAGCGGCCCATACAAAATGGATAAATGTGGAACGTGTGTGGGGTGGTGTGCACACCAATTTTCGGTGTGCCACACGGTGCGAACAAAATGAAATAGTTTTCATTTACGGTGGCGGTGTGGGCTATGGTGCTGAAGTGTGTGCCATTTGGTGTGGTGTGTATGGCGAAATGCCACACCGGTGTGCACACAACAGTGTGCACACTTGTGTGGTTTGTATGGGCTGCTTTAGACTTTCTCTTATACTCATATTATTCCAGTTGCCAGGGGCGTAGACTAATTGGGTTTGTGTAAATGATTAATTCGACATCGGCGAAGGTTACTACATCACCGCCAGCTGAAAGCGATACTGTTTACCGAAAATGAGACAAAATTATCGTATCTACTTGAAACTGGTTCTATTTCATTAAACTTCAATTATTTTCGAAAATTGACTTGCTTCCTTTTTCCATCCGTTTTATTGTATGCTTCTATTGAAAACGCTGCTTTTAAACGATCTAATGAAACGCTTACATTTTTTCCTTTTATTTCTACAATATAATATTTTCTTAACTTTTTTATAACCTTATAAGGGCCTTGGTAAGGAGCCTTGAGACCTGACATATTTGGTGGTGAGCGAACGAAAACCTGATCGCAGTCCTGCAAGGATTTCGGAATGTATATTTCAGAATCTTTATATCGAGTTTCCTTAGGACGAACAGAATTCATATTTTCCCTAAATTTTGACACGAAAATGGGTAAATTTTCATCACCTAGTTTTGTAAAGGGGTTTTCGGTAGAGCAAAAATCTGTTGGCAGGCGCAAAGGCTACCCGTAAACCAACTCTGCCGAAGAGCAATTAATATCCGCCTTATAAGCAGAACGTATGCCTAAAAGAATTGTGGCGTGTCTGCCTTGGACTTCGTATAAAACTGTAGTCAAAGGCTTATGGTCAGTATAAACATGAAACTCGCGCCCTTCCAAAAAGTATTGAGAATGGCGGATAGAAAGGTATATAGCCAAAAGATCTCTGCCAAAAGCTGAGTATTTGGTTTCTGCGGGGTTTAACTTTTTTGAATGGAATCCTATAGGTTGCCATACGTTGTCGATAAACTGCTCGAGAACTAATCCAATGGCAACGTTAGATGCATCAACTGTGAGGCGAGTTGGAGTGGAGAGCTTTCACTCAGTTGCAGTGGCGTAGATAGCTTTTCGCTATGGGGGGGATAGACCTAGTTCGCTCATTTTTTTAAAGTTTTAATTATTAAAAAAAAAAAACAAATAATAAGACTTCATTGATATCATTATGTATGCCATAAAAAATTATATTTTTTAAAGATAATATATTATGCGCATTAATTTGAATATGAACTAGAATAAATATTGATGTGATAGGTGAAATAATATTAATTTAAAAAATAGGTCGTAGAATAAAATCCTTTTTATTTCTGTCCTTTTATTTTTTTAATCAAATAAAACACTTATAACCTCGTCTGCTGCTATAAGTATTTCGGCGCAGGGACATAAGTCCCCGGGACATAAGTCCCAACTTTTATTTTTGGGACTTATGTCCCATCTAAGTGAGACATAAGTCCCAACTTCGATTTGGGAGTTATGTCCCACGCCATCGGGACATAAGTGCCAACTTTTTTCCGTTGAAGATGGGACATAAGTCCCAACTTTTCAGGAATAGAGCTTAGTAAATCGCTGTACATTTCTACTAGGCAACCAAACAATTTTTGCTTGCCATAAAGTTGTTGGTCCTTGACACCTTTCTCTCAAGTGATTTTAGGTAATGGAACAAATAACCTCTAGATAATCTCAGAATCGTTATATACTCTTTGAATACCGATTCGAAGGCTCTGTTCGAAATATTATATTCCATCCAGCGGGCAATGGAAAATGTTTACTTTAATTATAGCTGAGGTATTTGCACATATAGTTCCTCCGACCTACTACTCATTAGAAAGTAGAGATTTGGTTTTCCGGAATTAGGAGATAATATTTTACTTGTAGAAGTTAGTAAAAATTTTTTAATTTAAAAAAGAAACTTAAAAAATTAGAATTTTTGAGTATTTGAGAAAATAAAATTAAAAAATCGCGCGATTTTTTAATTTTATTTTCTCTAATACTCAAAAATTCTAGTTTTTTAAGTTTCTTTTTTAAATTAAAAAATTTTTACTAACTTCTACAAGTAAAATATTATCTCCTAATTCCGGAAAACCAAATCTCTACTTTCTAATGAGTAGAAAGTCGGAGGAACTATATGTGCAAATACCTCAGCTATAATTAAAGTAAACATTTTCCATTGCCCGCTGCCCTTACAACATATTTCAAACAGAGCCTTCGAAACGGAAATCAAATTTTTTTAAGTTTCTTTTTTAAACTAAAATTTTTTTACTAAATTCTAAAAGTAAAATAACATCTCCTAATTCCGGAAAACCATATCTCTACTTTCTAATGAGTAGTAAGTTTGCTTTTTGAAAAAAGAAGCTTCAATAATTAGAGAAAAACACAGACAATTTTTCAGAAGGGCTTCTGAAAAAAATGTCTTAGCTTGTAAAAATTATATTCGGAGGGACAAAAGTCCCAACTTTTATTTTTGGGACTTATGTCCCATCTAAGTGAGACATAACTCCCAAATCGAAGTTGGGACTTATGTCTCACTTAGATGGGACATAAGTCCCAAAAATAAAATTTGGGACTTATGTCCCGGGGACTTATGTCCCTGCGCCAAGTATTTCGCGATAAATAGCTAGAGCAGCCAAACCATTCAGACAGTCTTGCAAATAAGTAAACCTCCAAAGTTTATCAAACGGTTATTAAAAAGACATATTTTTAAGAATCTCACCTCGTTGATCCTGCTTCTTTGTGTTGTTTTTACTCTCTTTAAATAGGAGAATGTTCCTTCGGGAGTTGACGTTGAAACGGGCAGTGTAGCTAATTTCCTGAATAAAATATGGATGTTAATATATTGTAACGTGCGCTTAGTTCGCAAAAATAAAACTTCACTTTTATTTATTTATTTCTACCACTTTATTCAGTGTTTATACTTTATTCGAACTCAACTCGACTATTGGACTATCACTGGTTAACAACACTTCACTCTTAACTTTATCACTCTATAATCAAAAAAAACTGCTCGTTGCGTCAGCGGCCTATTTATATAGAACAATACTTATCTAGAGCGTTCCAGTTTCTTCTCCATGGTTTCCACATTTGCTGTCAAGCATCTCTACACTCACACACACTGGCTTACAAACAATGCCTGTCATTTTATACCATTCCATTATAGTGTTGCCAGTTGTGTTTTCGGTTAAACGTTTTCGATTAGGAAATTGGTATAAATGTTGGGTGTTCATTACACTGCCCCCTCCTTAAGATTGTTCGTCCCGAATAATTCCATCTGCAGCCTCGCCACTATATCGATGCAGCCGGTCACAATGAACAACTTTTAACTTGCCTCTTAATCCTCTTTGGATGCGGTAAACCACGTCGTTAATTCTCGTGACAACAGTATAAGGACCTTCCCAGTTCTGCTGAAGTTTCGGTGACAATCCCTTTTGACGATGAGGATTATAAAGCCACACACGATCTCCTGCTTGGAATCTTTGCCGTTGTCGCTTTTGTGTCGTACCGTGTCTTCATCCGGTCGCTGTAGGTTTTCATCCGTTCCCTTGTTCTTTTATGGATGTCAGCGAGTCTCTCCTTGAGGTCATCCACATACTCGTTCGTGTCCTGTGGCTCCTCTGTGGGGCATCCAAATTTAAGTTCGCTGGGCAGCCGCATGGTTTTCCCGAACAGGATGTCAGATGGTGTTTGTCCTGTCGAGCTATGTACTGCACTTCTATAGGCCATCAGGAATAGCGGTACGTGCCTATCCCAGTCTCTTTGGTAGTCGCCTACGACCTTGGTTAGGTGTTCTTTTAAGGTCCGGTTGAATCTTTCAACCATCCCATCAGATTGTGGATGAAGCGGTGTGGTTCTGGTCTTCTTGATGCCAAGTAGTCCGCACACTCCTTGGAAGATGTTTGACTCGAAGTTCCTCCCTTGGTCGGAATGAAGTTCCATAGGCACGCCAAACCTACTTACCCAGTTAAACACAATCTGGTCGACCACCGTTTTGGCTTCTTGATTTGGGATGGCATACGCCTCAGGCCATTTGCTAAAATAGTCCATTACAACCAGAATGTACTTGTTTCCAGCATTGGTCTCTGGAAAAGGCCCAGCCACATCTACTGCAATCCTCTCAAAAGGCGATCCAACGTTGTACTGATGCATCTTACCTTGAATCTTCCTACCAGGTCCTTTGGTTGCAGCACACTTGTCACAAGTTCGGCACCACTTCTCCACGTCATCTCTAGCATGTAACCAGTAGAACCGATGTCGCACCTTCTCCAGTGTTTTGTTAACTCCCAGGTGACCTCCAGAAGGCCCGTCGTGCATCTCCCGAAGAACTTCACTGACTTTCGATTGCGGTACGATCAGCTGCATCACATATGATTTACCGTCAGCGGACTCCCATCTTCGCCTGAGGACACCTTCTTGCACATATAGTGAGTCCCACTGTGCCCAATAGGCTTTGAGAACTGGACTCCTGTCAGAAATGTCTCCCCATTCAGGTTTCTCTTCATTTTCTTTCCATGCGAGAATGGGTTCGATATCTGGATCCTCCTGTTGAGCGGTCCTCACTTCCTCATTGCTCCATCCGCATATGGGGTCAGCTCTTAGTCGCTGAGCGGTAATATTTTCTTTGTTTTCTTGTCGCCTACAATGCTTGCAATCCTCTTTGCAAGGTCTTCGGGACAATGCGTCAGCGTTTGAGTGCAGCTTTCCTCTGCGGTGTTGAATCTGGTAATCATAAGTCTGCAGTCTTTCTATCCACCTTGCGACTTGACCTTCTGGATTTTTGAAGTTCAACAGCCAGTTCAGAGCACCATGGTCTGTCCGCAGAAGGAATTTCTGTCCATAGATGTACTTATGGAAGTGCTTTGTTGCCAAGATAAGAGCTAGAAGTTCCCTTCTGGTCACGCAGTAGTTTCTTTCGGGCTTCGAGAGGACCTTGCTGTAATATGCCACCACTTTCTCTTCGCCATCATGCACTTGGGATAGTACCGCCCCGATTCCAACGTTGCTTGCATCAGCATCGATGATGAATGTTCTCCCAGGTGTTGGATGTGCCAGCACTGGGGCGTTACAGAGGCGGTATTTGAGTTCCTGAAAAGATTTCTCACACTCACCTGACCATTTAAACTGCTTCCCTTTCTCGGTGAGCTGATGCAAACTCTTTGCAACTCCAGCAAAGTTCTTAACAAATCGTCGGTAATATGTGGCAAGACCAAGAAAGCTTCGGAGTTGATGTTTGTCCTGTGGTGTTGGCCAATTTTTGACGGAGTCAACTTTTTCAGGATCAGTCTTCACTCCTTGGGAAGAGATGATGTGTCCCAAATACTTAACTTCGGTTTTGAAAAGTGCACATTTTTCTGGATTCAGTTTAAGGTTAGCCTCTCGAAGTCTCTGAAACACGGCTTTTAGATTCTTGCAATGTTGGTCAAATGTTTTCCCGTAAACAATGACATCGTCCAAGTAGACAAGGCACGCTTTCCACGTCAGTCCTTGAAGAACGCACTCCATCAAACGCTCGAATGTCGCCGGAGCGTTGCATAGCCCAAACGGCATAACTTTAAACTGCCAGAGCCCATTACCTGTAGAAAACGCCGTCTTTTCCCGATCATCAGGGTGGATGTCAACTTGCCAATATCCACTCTTCAAGTCCAGCGTCGAAAACCACTGGGCTCCCTCCATAGCATCCAGGGTATCACTGATTCTCGGCAGGGGATAGCTGTCCTTCTTAGTCACATCATTCAGCCTTCGGTAGTCCACACAAAAACGAGTGCTTCCGTCTTTCTTTTTCACTAGCACCACTGGTGAAGCCCAAGGACTTTTGGAATTTTCAATAAGACCGTCCTTCTTCATTGCTGTTATCATTTCCTCAACCTCACCTTGTTTGGCCAGTGGAAGGCGTCTTGCGGGTTGACGAATCGGTCTTGCATCTCCTGTGTTGATGCGATGCTGCACCAACTGTGTCCTACCATATTGTCCCTTTTGCGATGCGAAGATGTCAGTGTACTCTTGTAGGAGATTTTCAGCCATCCTTGTTTGTTGGTGATCAAGGTTGGATGAATTCAGTATTTTAGCTCTGATGGTTTTGAGCTCCTCCGGAGTTATAGTTTTTCTCGGGGTTTCGTCTGTGATCTTCGTAATTGCTGCAACCGATTCGCAACGTCCAACGACTTCTCCTTTCTTCAACCTTACATCGTACGGTCTGGTGTTTAGTAATCGTACGGGGACCATTTTGTTTTTCGGTGCTACTAGTGTTTTCCCAATGATGACGCTTTGGGAGGAACACTCTGGGTCTGGTTCCACCATTAGGTATCGAAGGCTTCCAAACTCACCTTCCAGTTTTGTCCAAACGAACACTTCAGAAGAAGGAGGCAGAATCAGATCTTCCGTTATGACAGTCCTCAGTGTCGACGTACTTTCGTTCGAATAGGTCATTGGAAGTTCCTTATTTTGGTACTTCAAAACCTGGTTACCGATGTCCAAAATAACTCCGTGCTGTTTCATAAAGTCGATTCCAATGATGCACTCGTCACATATATCTGCCACCAGGAATTGATGAGTAAACATTAGATCGGCCAGTCGGATCTTAAGACACACTTCTCCATATACTCTTGCTGCTTCTCCCGTTGCGGTTCTTAGACGGTAGCTATTGGTGTTATGAAGCCACGTCGTCTTTACCAGGTCTCGACGTACTATGGAGGCTGTGGCACCGGTGTCGATGGTAGCCACATGTTTGTTCCCGTTAATAGTAGTTTCCACAGTCAGACTTTTGTTGTCTCGTTTGGTCTGAGAGACCTGGATGGTGGTTCTGGGGCCATCGATACAAGAAACCAGCCTCTGCCTCGGCTGATACGTAACGCTGGTGTTGTTGTTACCTTGTTCTGGGTTGGATCTCTTGCTTCCACAATGTTGACAACCGGCTTTATTTGGTGGTAGTCGGCATTGACGCTGTAAGTGCCCGGTCTTGTTGCAGTTCCAACATCTTGCTAGTCCGATCCGCTGGTTCTTTTGTATTTCAGCTCTTTGGCACGAGCACTCTTCGACTATGGCTTCTCTAAGTCGATGTACTCCATGAGAAGCTTGTTCTGCTGCTTCAATTGTCAATGCGAACGCTAAAGTTTCGGAAAGAGTACGTGTTCTAGCAGTTCGCACAGACCTCTGAAGATTTATATCCGAAATGGCACGGACGAAGGACTCAACAGCAAGCTGGTTGATGATTTCTTCTCCAGCATCCGGGTATGCCAGGTGAACCAGTCTTTCGACGTCTGCTTGGAGCTGCTGTAGACTTTCACCCCTTTTCTGGACTCTGTTATTGAGTTGGACTCGGAAGACTTCTTTCAAGTGGCTATCTCCAAAGCGTTTATCTATAGCTGCCACGAGAGAACAGAAATCGCCGCTCGTACCAGCTGGAACTGTTTGAAGTAATTCAGCTGCTGGTCCTCTAAGAGCAAGAGTCAGTGCAATGTACTTGTCTTCGTCATCCCAGCCATTTGTTGTCGCGGCTGCCTCAAATTGTCTCTTGTAGACTGGCCAAGAAGACTGTCCATCAAATGTTGGGGGTTTCATCTCCTTTTTCTTTGTAAACTCCCCAGCAGACTCTCGAATTTTTATTTTTCGAATCTGGTCCAATTCCTTGGTCAGAACAGAGAACTGTTTATCGCATCGGATTTCCAAACGATTCTCTACAACAGAAAGCTGTTTTTCCACACCTTCAACGCGTTCGTCTAGGGCACATACATTTTTCTCAATGTTACCCAATTTGCCTTCTAGAATGTTTTTCTGACCTTCCAAAACATTCTGTTGCGCCTCAAGTCTTTCGAGAATATTCTGTTGTTCCACCTTTTGCTCGTTTCGTTGTTCTTCAATCAGCTTCTTTTGTTCGTTTCTTTGTGTTTCAAGTTGTTCGAGAACATTCTGCTGTTCCTTCTTTTGCTCGTTTCGTTGTGCTTCCAGTTGTTCGAGAACATTCTGCTGTTCCTTCTTTTGCTCGTTTCGTCGTGCTTCAAGTTGTTCGAGAATATTCTGTTGTTCCTTCTTTTGCTCGTTTCGCTGTTCTAACAAAAGTTTCATCATACTAGAAAAATCTACACTTTCACTTACTTCCTCTTCTTCCACTTCTATTTCAAAAACAAAAGTGTTTACGTCTTCCCCTTGCTGTTCCAAATGGTTACGCAAACGCAGGACGAGCTCATTTTTCGATCCCGCTCTAGAAAGATTTCGCTTACCTAACTCACTTTTAAGCTCAATGCAGTTGAGCTCTTCTAACAACTTACCCATTTTCACTGTATATAATTATTATTTTTCTTTTTACTTTTACTTTTTTTTTTTTTTTTTTTTACACTTTATTAGTCAAATAAGTTTTATTTACACTTCTGACACCAATGTAACGTGCGCTTAGTTCGCAAAAATAAAACTTCACTTTTATTTATTTATTTCTACCACTTTATTCAGTGTTTATACTTTATTCGAACTCAACTCGACTATTGGACTATCACTGGTTAACAACACTTCACTCTTAACTTTATCACTCTATAATCAAAAAAAACTGCTCGTTGCGTCAGCGGCCTATTTATATAGAACAATACTTATCTAGAGCGTTCCAGTTTCTTCTCCATGGTTTCCACATTTGCTGTCAAGCATCTCTACACTCACACACACTGGCTTACAAACAATGCCTGTCATTTTATACCATTCCATTATAGTGTTGCCAGTTGTGTTTTCGGTTAAACGTTTTCGATTAGGAAATTGGTAAAATGTTGGGTGTTCATTACAATATTTTTCTTCGGGGCAGCTATCGAGCGCTTCCAATGAATTCTTAGAGGAAGTATTATATTTTCTTCAAGAACAGAAGATGGTTCGACACCCAAATATGTTTGGTAAAACTCAACAGTTTCATTAAACTTTTTAGCTGCTTTGTCTATTTCTGACGAAGAATCCTTGAAAAGAACCGAAAACCCTTCTAGTATGTTTTTATGGTTTGTAAATTTTTCTCCAAGGTCCGTAACATAAAAATCGAGAAAAGGATTGAAAACAGTAACAAGAAAATATTCTTCTGTACTTTGAACCGAAGGGTTCGAACGATTCTTTTGTTGGTTTACGTTTAACGTCAATATCAAGGACTTCATTATAACGAATTTTTTTTTTTTTGCATCTTCAAACACTTTCGAAAGTGAGTCATCTTCTGCCCCTTTAATTTTTAATAGATCCCTTAAGTCTTTGGCGAGATCCATTGCTCGGACCAAGTCTAAATTCACTCTTTAAAACTCACGACTTAATGACAACGAGAGTTGGTAAACCATACTCATAACCTTTAAGCTAATCAAATCGAAATCATAATCGAAATCCATAGCGTTTTTTAAGTTCCTTGCGTCACTTTCCAATGTTCTTATTTGGTCAAAAGAGATAAAGCAAGGATTGACAAGGACGTACAGAGCATGTGAAGCAAATTGTTGGCGAATTATTGCCTGAACACCATTGTATCGACAAGACATATCGCTTGCTCCGTCGTACCCATAGTCGATCAAAAAAGAAATGTCCAGATCACAATTTCGAACATTTTTCACTATAAGCTTTGAATGAGCATCAACTGGATTGTTAATACAGTAATGTTTGGTAAACTGCTGTATTAGAGATTTTAAGAGAAAAGAGTCGTTGAAAATCGATAGGTATAAAAAAAAGGAATTCATAAGATTAGGTGATTTACCGAAATAATAATTTCTATCAGATGATGTTGACTTTGTATTTTCCCCATAGAATGTGGGTATATATAGAATGTACAATCCTGTGAGTGCTAATAACACTTAATTCACGTAGGAAGTAGGTACTAAATTTCACAGTGTGTTTTTTTTAACTTTTTTAGTTCATGACTGGTTATGTTGAACAATTATCGATCCCAATGGGGTGGGATCTATCCCCCTGATCCCCCCCCCCCCCTATCTACGCCACTGCTCAGTTGAACTAGTATCGTTGCACCTGTTAGAGCTTTTTTCGCCTTTACAAACGCATTTGAGCACACGATTGGCCAGGAAAATACTGTTTTCCTTTTATTGTTACTCAACAATTTCAATTGTGTGTGAATAGGTGCCAGGAGGTTGGCAAGAATCGGGATAAATCTATGATAAAAATTTATCATACCGACAAAACGTTGAATCTGTTTTAACGACCGGGGCTCTCTGAAATTCTTGATTGCATCTATACGAACCTCTGATGGTTCAATTCCTGCTTTCGTAATGCTGTGACCTAAAAATTCAAGACGCGTTTTTCCAAACTCGCACTTCGAGGCCTTAAAAGCCAACACACAATAGAGCGTCGCGGCGCGTCGACCTCACGTAGGCTTCACGATACATGAGAAATCCTCAAAGCGCTCTACTGTCATTCGTTCGTCTAAGCTTGTGCGAAATTTAGAAAATATATCGATTGAAATATCGAACGACCATCGTCGTTATCAGTAACTATCGATAACAAAAATCGATTTTTTCTTTTGTATTAAGTACGTGGAAAACTAGATCGATTGTTAATTTATTAATTACTTCTGATAAAGAGATGAATGAGGAGCTTTGTGAAATGTGTAGTGTAATCAATCTAGTTTGTGATAACATTTGCTGTTTAAAATGAAAACCTTGTCGATTTTTCATCATAATCGACTTTATATTCATACAAATATCAAAAATCTTACCGCAATGCACGGTATGAAATTATCGCATAAGTTATTGGTCGAGTACCTTAACAAAAATAAAACGATTTAAATGCTTCAATATCGCCCATATTCACTGACTTCATATTCACCCATGCGGTCATGCATCAAAAATTAATGGAAATCTACGGCATGATAAATATTTTTAAGAACATCTGTTCAGAATTATGGTAGTTTAAGTGATTAAACATCACCTACGTTGAACAATCTGGCAAAAGCTTAGTTTAATACAGGTTTAACAACGAGAATTGAAATACTATCTATTTACTAGTTACATCGATAAAGTTCTGCTAAAACACACTAAAATTCAGCTTAAGCATACTTCATGCACAAATATGAAGTACAATTTGATTGATTTGTTAGCCACAAAAATCTGTAATCAACTTTATACTCACTCATATATCGAAAGTTCATCGAAATACTCGATATGAAAAATATTATATAAAGTATAAGTCGACTTTTTAAAACATTATGGCAAATTCATAGTAGTTTAAATGCTTCAACAACACCTACATTGAATAATCCAACAAAAATTAAATTTTATACAACTGTAACAACGAGAACTTAAATATTTGTTTAGTATTTACATCGATAAATTTCAGCTGAAACACATTTCAACATCGATACCAACATATCGATAATTTGTTTCGTAAATCGATGTTTTGATTACATCGATTTTATTACTCTTCCCTATTGTAAAACTGAAAAGGAGAGATATGTCAGAAAGCGAGCAAAAGTTCAACATAGCTGAACTTTTTTTTAAGGTTGGTCGCTTTGTTACGTTTGCTTACGTATGTCAAACGACGCGTTTGAGGACAAAGCGTGATTGTGTGAGACTCTACAGATTTCCTATGGTTGAACTTTTGATTTTTCTGTCAAATGAGGTCGACGCGCCGCTGACGCGTGATTGTGTGTTGGCTTTAACTGTTATAGGGCAACTACACTACGCAAACACGTTTGTACAAACGTGTGTTTGTGCAAACATAGTTTCGCCACACACTAAACAAACATGTTTGAGAGATATTAGTTGCGATGAGCGATTTCGCAAGTGCTGCTTTAATTATTGCCTTGGCAACGAAAAATATTCATCCGTACGTCTTGAAAATTGACATCTGTTTGAGCAAAATTCAACACACACTACTCAAACATGTTTGTGCAAACACGGAAAATTCAAAATTTTTTGAATTTCTTCAAACCGTTTGCGCAAACACTCAGCATCGCTACACATTACTCAAACAGTTTGCACAAACATTTTTACAAAAACAAAATACATATGTTTGCGCAAACGGTTTGTGTAGTGTAGGGGCCCTATTAAACCATATTCTGCTAAGCGCTCAAACAACAACTTCAGGTGTTTTAAATGTTCTTGACGACTGGTGCTTGCTATAAGCACATCGTCAATATACACGAAACAAAAATTGAGGCCTTGTACTACTTCATTCATAAACCTTTGGAATGTTTGAGCTGCGTTTCTTAGGCCAAACGGCATTCTAGTGAACTCAAACATTCCAAAGGGTGTGGTTATCGCTGTTTTAAAAATGTTCTCTTCTGCGACGGGTATTTGATTGTATGCTCGAGATAAGTCTATTTTGGAAAATATCGTGCACCCTCGCAAGTTTTCTGAAAAACGATGAAGGTGTGCTATCGGGTATCTATCCGGGACTGTCACACAATTAATGCCGCGGTAGTCACCACAGGGACGCCAGTCATCTGGGTCTTTTTTCGCTACCATGTGTAAGGGTGAGCAGGTAGGTGAAGACGACGGGCGGCATATACCTAGTTGTATCATATGATCGAATTCTACCTTTGCCATTTTGAATTAACCTTATCTAGCCGCCTAGGTCGAGAAACTGGTAGATGCCCAGAAGTCAAGATGTGGTGCACTACCCTGTGCTTCACCGGAAGGTTGTAATTTGGAGTACTTGTCAACGAGGGGAACGCTTTGAGCAGACTTCCAAATTCATCATCAACTATAGCCACACGAGGAGAAATATTTTCGAACTTATTTGAAACCAGGCTTGCTACGTGAACTAGATTCGTAAGCGAGTCGATAAGAGTACGTCTATTGATATCTACCAATAAATTGAAATGACCTAGAAAATTGGCTCCTATGATTGGTTTTGTAACTGCGGCTATTATAAACGGAAATGTGAATTTGCGTCGCAAACCCAAGTCGAGATTCAACAGCATTGATCAGTAAGTTGTGATACAGGACCCGTTCGCTGCGGTAAGCTGTTGATGTGAAGGACATGTGCTATTCGTTTTAAACGAATTATGATGCACGACCGATACTTCAGCACCGGTATCTATTAAAAAATCTATTTTATTAATTTTAAGTTAACGAAAAGACGGCGAAAATTTGAATGCCTAGCGACCGCCGACGAAACGCTAGGATAATTTAGTTTTTTTCATTAAAGGTTTTGCTATTGAAAGCACATGGGAGCCTGCAGTTTCTAGCATTTCTTCCATGTACGCGATGAAACCAACACAGTCCTTGGTTGCTAGGACTTCGATTGAATCTCTTGTTGTTTCTAATACTTGTGGATTGATGCGGTGAGCGTCCTCTATCGCGAAATGAAAGCTTCCTAATGGATGATTTTATCTCATCTATTGGGACTGGCCATCACGACGCGTAGCGGCAAAAATAGAAATGAGCAGGGGCACAACAAGTGACATTTTGTATGGAAATTGCCACTTTTTCAACAAAATTGTTTAAAAAAAGAATGTTTTACCGGTCAAATCCTCAAATTTCTTACTAAAAGTGAATGTTAAAAGTGTAAAGAAAAATACGAAACTAAAATCCCATTAGAAAGTTAAGTGGAAGTGTCTGAAAATCAAATTGGAAATAGTGTGACTGAACTCACTTCGACCTATCAAAAAAAAAAAAAATTGTTTGAGAAAATTTAATGTGCTTTTAAAAGGTTTTGCGTGTCTGTAATGCAATATAATTTGATTAAAAATTGTGTTTTCATCTTTCAAGTTCTTGTAGTTCATACTTCGGAAAAAAATCACTTACATTACAAGAAACAATAACATTGTTAAACTATAGTGCTTGGAAAAAACTCTACCTCTTTTTGAAAGACATATTAAAATATAGAAAGTTACTTATAACAGAATTTGAATAGATAACTCTCCTTTTATTATTTTTTTTCTATTATAAATATTAAATCCTTTTTTATTAATCTGCCAACCGAGCTGACGGCAAAGCCAAGGCTTTAAATTCATTAAAAATATTTGTAAATGATGTATTAATATACCAATAAAATGAATACTTTACTTACTTTTACTTACTTACTTACTCGTAAGGATAAATGTGTATCCATTTGAAACATCAAGGGGTCCTACTACGTCCATGTGCAGATGTTCGAAACGATCGCTTGGGGAATCAAAAATACCTATAGGAGATTTGGTATGCCGGTATATTTTTGAACGTTGGCAGTGAATACATGAAATTACCAATTTTTTTACATCCACATTCATCCCTGGCCAAAAGTATCGTTCAGTTCGCATTTTCCTTGATGCACGCACCCCTGGGTGAGACAGTCTATGTAGACTCGAAAATACTGCATATCTTAAGTCGCTGGGGATGTAAGGTCTATTTCGATTGTTGGAAGTTTCACACCATATCGGCTCTTTTACATAGAGAAAAACTATGCTTTCAAGTTTGAAGGAATTTGTTCTGCGTGTTAACAGAGATTCTTGTTCCTCGTCTACTAACTGCGCCCTTGCAACGGCCTCAGGTGAAAAAACGAGTGAGTCGGACAAATGGTTCTTACTTATCATACTTTCTTCTGGTCTTGAAAGAAAGTCTGCAACACAATTGTCTCTTCCCTTAATATACCTAATTTCATTTGTATATTGACATATCCAGTCTAGATGGCGTGTCTGCCTTGGACTTCGTATAAAACTGTAGTCAAAGGCTTATGGTCAGTATAAACAATAAACTCGCGCCCTTCCAAAAAGTATTGAGAATGGCGGATAGAAAGGTATATAGCCAAAAGATCTCTGCCAAAAGCTGAGTATTTGGTTTCTGCGGGGTTTAACTTTTTTGAATGGAATCCTATAGGTTGCCATACGTTGTCGATAAACTGCTCGAGAACTAATCCAATGGCAACGTTAGATGCATCAACTGTGAGGCGAGTTGGAGTGGAGAGCTTTCACTCAGTTGCAGTGGCGTAGATAGCTTTTCGCTATGGGGGGGATAGACCTAGTTCGCTCATTTTTTTAAAGTTTTAATTATTAAAAAAAAAAACAAATAATAAGACTTCATTGATATCATTATGTATGCCATAAAAAATTATATTTTTTAAAGATAATATATTATGCGCATTAATTTGAATATGAACTAGAATAAATATTGATGTGATAGGTGAAATAATATTAATTTAAAAAATAGGTCGTAGAATAAAATCCTTTTTATTTCTGTCCTTTTATTTTTTTAATCAAATAAAACACTTATAACCTCGTCTGCTGCTATAAGTATTTCGCGATAAATAGCTAGAGCAGCCAAACCATTCAGACAGTCTTGCAAATAAGTAAACCTCCAAAGTTTATCAAACGGTTATTAAAAAGACATATTTTTAAGAATCTCACCTCGTTGATCCTGCTTCTTTGTGTTGTTTTTACTCTCTTTAAATAGGAGAATGTTCCTTCGGGAGTTGACGTTGAAACGGGCAGTGTAGCTAATTTCCTGAATAAAATATGGATGTTAATATATTTTTCTTCGGGGCAGCTATCGAGCGCTTCCAATGAATTCTTAGAGGAAGTATTATATTTTCTTCAAGAACAGAAGATGGTTCGACACCCAAATATGTTTGGTAAAACTCAACAGTTTCATTAAACTTTTTAGCTGCTTTGTCTATTTCTGACGAAGAATCCTTGAAAAGAACCGAAAACCCTTCTAGTATGTTTTTATGGTTTGTAAATTTTTCTCCAAGGTCCGTAACATAAAAATCGAGAAAAGGATTGAAAACAGTAACAAGAAAATATTCCTCTGTACTTTGAACCGAAGGGTTCGAACGATTCTTTTGTTGGTTTACGTTTAACGTCAATATCAAGGACTTCATTATAACGAATTTTTTTTTTTTTGCATCTTCAAACACTTTCGAAAGTGAGTCATCTTCTGCCCGTTTAATTTTTAATAGATCCCTTAAGTCTTTGGCGAGATCCATTGCTCGGACCAAGTCTAAATTCACTCTTTAAAACTCACGACTTAATGACAACGAGAGTTGGTAAACCATACTCATAACCTTTAAGCTAATCAAATCGAAATCATAATCGAAATCCATAGCGTTTTTTAAGTTCCTTGCGTCACTTTCCAATGTTCTTATTTGGTCAAAAGTCGCGAACACAAACGTAAATGGCTCCTCAAAATCTTCAACTGCTTGATATTTTGAGATCCATCGCGGCAGATTCAGACTTTATAATGTCTTTTTTTGTGGAGTCTCTTGACTTTCGCATTGTTTTTTGCAACACATCTTTTCTTTTCGGTGTATTGAAATAATTGTCAACTGCTTCAATTGTGGTTAGGCAATCTCTAATGACTGGTATTTTGCTGGAAAGAGATAAAGCAAGGATTGACAAGGACGTACAGAGCATGTGAAGCAAATTGTTGGCGAATTATTGCCTGAACACCATTGTATCGACAAGACATATCGCTTGCTCCGTCGTACCCATAGTCGATCAAAAAAGAAATGTCCAGATCACAATTTCGAACATTTTTCACTATAAGCTTTGAATGAGCATCAACTGGATTGTTAATACAGTAATGTTTGGTAAACTGCTGTATTAGAGATTTTAAGAGAAAAGAATCGTTGAAAATCGATAGGTATAAAAAAAGGAATTCATAAGATTAGGTGATTTACCGAAATAATAATTTCTATCAGATGATGTTGGCTTTGTATTTTCCCCATAGAATGTGGGTATATATAGAATGTACAATCCTGTGAGTACTAATGTTACGTTCTGCCGTGCTTCAAAAGGAAGAGCAGGTGACGGAGAGTCGAAACAAAACATAATACTTTGTTTAAATTCTTTTTATTTGAATATATTTGAATGTAGTAGAAGGCCCGCTGTCTCAATGTATTTGGCTGCAACCTTTACTATATAAACTCAAATTTCAACTCTGCCCTTCTTCCCATTCGCTTCTCTATTTATTGGTTTTTATTACTATTACTTAGTTAGCCGTTTACCATCGTCAGAACCATGTTACCTCATTTAGTTCATCCGAACTAGGCCACACTTTTCTTCATTGGTCATTACATAGAACATGCTTAAACCTATATGCCGATCGTATGGTGACCCACTCAAGTACTTCTGGGTGTGTCTTCATCGATCGCAGTTTGTAGGTCTCGCATTGCACATTGCACTTGACATACTCTATTGCATAGCAGTTGTCTACTCATCTGTTTTCGTTGCTATAGAGGCGCGCATATGGCTTGAGTCATAGTGACGTGCATACGTTGTTCTACATGACGAAAATGAAAACTATGCCCTGTGGTTGGTGTTTTTCTGAATGAGTTGGTTCTGAATGAAGGTTGGAGGTTGGGAATAGTTGTGGTTCTCGGATCACAACATCCTCCCCCTCTTGAAAAAAGAAAATTCGTAGCCAAAAAAAAGGTTAGGAATTTTCGCAAAACGTGTAGAGTTGAACCAAATGCGAAGAAGTCAGAGTTTTACAGAAAACTTTTGTTTTTATTACTAGATTATATAATAGATAATAGCATGGTAATACATAGATAAATTTAATAAATCAGTGAATTTTTGTTTCAAATTTTGTTTTCAAATTATTATTATTGTTACTAATTCGTTTATTTAGTTATACGTAGATATATTTAATGGATCAGTAAAATTTTTATTATTTGTTTATTTTATTGTTCTTTACTGTTTTATGATTTAAAGTAGTAAACATTTTCTAGACAGATTTAGCTTTTGTAATAGATTATAAGTTGTAAAAATTTTTTAGATTTACATGTCTTACAGGTATTATATATGTGTTATATGTGCATAAACATCTTAAAAAATATTTTTTTTTCATAATTTTATATAGTATTAATAATTGTTTTTTTTTTTTTTTCTTACATAATTTTATATCGTATTAATTAATAGTGATTTATGGTTAGTAATGGTATAATGACATACTATATTTTTTTTTTATTTGCTGAGCACAAAAATTGGTACTTCGTTTTCTTTCTTGTTCATCTGGACAACATTACCTTTTCCCGAACTATTTGTTTTCTCTTGTTTGACTTTATACGTATTGTATCGTCTGTAGCAAAGTGATATTAAAAGGATCGTGAAGATTATATATATGAGCGTATAGTGGTGTACGTCGTGCTTGTCTATTGTTAAAAAGGGTGTTAATTCTTTAGTTTTTTGGAATTGTATACTTTTTGATAGAAGTTTTAGTTCGTCTTGACTAGAATATTTAATGAATGTAACCTCTGGTTTTGCTTCGTTTTTCAGATAGTTGTTCTTAATTTCGGAAATATTTAAAGCGGGGATGAAGGAATTATAAACAAAAGAAGATTTTTCGTTTTTAGATCGTATAGTGATATCTTTTGATTTTAGGAAGCAGTTTCCAGTGAGTTCTAAAATAGCTGTTCCTTCAAGAGTATGTGTTACAACAGTATCCTGGCAAATTTCGTCTATTATATATTTTCCTAAAGAAGAAAATAGCCATGTATTGTGTTGTGATACTTGTATCCAAACTGTTGATACGTTTGACTCTTTAATGTCACAAGAAGTCGGAAAAGATTGAATTCTTTGCAAAAGTTGGATTTCACATTTGGGGTTTTTGTTATTGGTGCTAAATAAAGGGTGTGACATTTCGCATAAGAAAATGTTATTTAAATTTTTACAATGACTCACCTCTTGGCTTTCTATGTCGTAATAGTATTCCTTTTTGTAATCAATGATAAGGTATTTTGAAGTTGGTTGTATAAATACAAGTTTGTCATTCAAACGAGTTGGAAGGGGGATAACTTTATAAAGTTGGAAACTGTCTCTGAAAGGTAAAGGAATTTTGAATTCGTAAATTACTTTTTCCTTTTTTATGGTTGCACTCATACTGCTTATTTCGTAGAGTGGTAGAATATCATTCTCATTTCCCAAGTACGGTAACTGTAGATCACCAGGAAGTTCCTGTTTTATTTTTAGCAAAACATTTTTAAGCTGATCCGGTGTAATGATGGTCGGATGCGGTGTGCCGTTTTTTGCGTTTACTAGGACATCGAGTATGTCAGAAATAGTATTTTGGTATCTTATGATGAGGAGTGTTAAAAGTGAGGTAAGAGATTCTATTTTTAAAATTGTACACTGATCTGAGGTTTGATTGACGAGTCTATCGAATACATCTTTAACGTCTTCAATTTTTGAATTTATAGCTTTAAATTGGGATTCAATAGTAATTTCTGATTTGTTAAACATATTGGTCGTTGTTTCTATTATAAGTGTTTTGTTCTTCACGAGCTCTAGAAGGTAATTTTCATTATACTTTAGTTTTTCTATCTGTTTGTCGTAAAATTTAGCATCGTCTTCGTCCATTGTTCCGAACAGAGATTTACTAATTGTTCCTATAACATTAACTAATGCTCTTTTGTTCCTAGGTTTGGGTTTGGATTGTATTAAGCTAAATTTTAGTTTTATATCATTCATTAGGTGTGATACTTCCGCTACCGCGATACTGCAGAGAAGGTCAAAATTCGGTTTACCTTTTAATTGTTCACACAGACTGCTTATCTCGTTAACGTAGAACTCCGCCTGTCTTAGAGCTCCATTGAACAATGTTAGGTCGTAATATGCTACAAGCTTCCATTGTGTTGTGAAGAGTTCGACCTTGCCCATCTCCTCGAAGTAGATTCCCGGGTTTTGGTCGATTTGGCTTATTTTGAGAGTTGCACTGCTCAATAATGGTAGTAGCATGAAGTATACTAGTGGACCCATTATCTATAAAGCCAAAAAAAATGGTCGGTTGGTTTTTTTTTTTTTTTTTCGTGCGTGTAAAAATTTTAATTGTGTATAGTTAGTTATTCGTTAAAAGGTTGTAAATTGTTGTTGTGAATTAATTTTGATTTCTTACCTACTCTTACTACAGTATTTTGATCCGAATGGATTCTTATGACTTCGTATGGTCCGTCCCACAGAGTCGAAAGTTTATTCTGTCTGGTTTGATTTTTTATTAGGACTTTATCTCCTACGTTAAATATTTTTGGTCTAGCATTCTTGTCGTAAAGAGTCTTTGATTTTTCCTTTTTTTCATTGAGGATTGAGTTTGCTGTCTCATATCCGTGTTGTAGTCTAGCCTTAAGTTCGTTAACGTAGTTATCATAGTTATAAGAAATCTTGGGTTTTTGTGACAGAATGCTTGGAATATTAGCAGGGAATCCGTATAGGAGTTCATAGGGTGAAAATCCAGTACTACTGTGTGGTGTTGTATTGTATACAAACATAGAATAGGGGATCCATGTATCCCATGACAAAGGATCTTGGTTCACATAGTGTCGTAGATATTCGGCTAATGTTCTATGGCTTCGTTCTAATGCTCCATTTGTCTGAGGATGGTAGGGCGTTGTATTCAACTTTTTTATCTTCAATAGGCTACACATTTCTTTGAAGAGGATACTTAAGAAATTTGTCCCTTGGTCAGTCAAAAGAGATAGAAGGATTCCGTGGCGACATACTATGATTTCCACGAATGTTCTAGCTACAGTTGAAGCTTCAGCGTTTTGTATTGGCATAGCTTCCGAAAACTTTGTCAAATCGTCCTGGAAGGTAAGTAGATATTTGTTTCCACCATAGCTAACAGGAAGTGGTCCAACTATGTCTAGAGCGACTCTTTCAAATGGTCTAACACTAGTAGTTGTAATTTTCATGGGGACTGGTGGATTTTTTCTACTTTTATTTCGTTGACAAGACGTGCATATGCTCACATGCTTTTGTACATCAGCTTTCATGTTTGGCCAGAAGTATTTCGCCTTTATTCGGTTATACATCCGTGAAACACCTTGGTGGCCTCCAAATGGGGAATCATGATATTCTGACAGAATCTTAGAAATTATCTCTGGATCAGTCAAGGAAATCCTTTCATCAATGTGAAGGTATATGTCTAATGTCAAATCTCCGAAAACTTCATTCAATATTCTTTTGAAGGTATGTCTAACTTGGTTATTTGAGACAGGTAGTGAAAAAGAAATAGTTTTTTCAAACTTAGTGTGTTCCTTAATTGCTCGGAGACTCTTTTCGGTTATCTCCTCGTCCTTTGTCGTACGGAACGGTAAGGGTAGTGTAACGACAATCAAAGAATCATGTACATTAAATTTACCTATATTGGGTTTTGTAAAGTTTTGAATTCTTTTTACTAAGGATTGCTAGTCTATCGAGTCTATTAGGGGTAATGTTACGATTTTATAGTCGGAATTTTTGTTTAGAGATAGATTCGAATTTTTCGATAATATTACATTCAGGTCCTGTTTTAGAGTCTTGTGATGATTTCAGTTTGAATTCTAAGTTTCCCGAATTGTTAGCGTTAAGGGCTTTAAGTCCCGATTGAAATATCTTTCGGCATTTTTCATAGTCTGGTGTCTCATTGTATTCCAGAGCAGCGACGTATTTCATGAATTCCATTATTGGATTTGGCACTTTTCTGGGGTATAGTTTTTTCAAACCAGTACTTACATCTCTCATAAAAGTTTCCTTTGACTTCTGGACTTTAATGGGAACTTTAAGTAGGTTTTCTTGTTCCCAAGGCAGCATCACGCCTGACCACTTGATTAGATTATACCCAAGGATCTCAAAGTCTCCTCGTATTGTTGCTACACCGAGATGTGCATCTCTGGATGTGTATTCAATTGTACCATTGTGCATTTTCTTTGGATCTGGCTCGAAATCTTTTTGGGTGTAGTGACTAGCTAAACCAAAGTCTACCAGATATGCTTGAGAAGCACCACCTTTTCCATAACCTAATAAGAGGTTGGCTCCTTTCAAATCAGCATGGACATACGTTCGGCCGTGGATATACCCATACACATCCAACATTTGTAAGGCAAGACGATAAATTGTGTGTTCTGGAATCTTTCTTCCGTTTTCCAAGAAAAGCTTCCAAATATCGTCTCCATAACGTGGCATTACAACAAAGCGATGTTTCACATCGTTAATGTCGTGTGATACCTTACCAACTAGATAAGGCATCCCAAAAGATTTAAGTCCGCGCTGCTGTTTGAACTGTGTAATGTCTTCAAGACGAGCATTGTGCATACAAAAGTGCTGTACGAATGTACAATGTTCATTACAAATGTTTTTGAATTAGAAATATTAAACTTCAATTTGAATAATTAATCGAACAAAGCTTAGATTTAAATAGAATCCACAAATAATTAATGTCAATTGAAATACATATGTAAACAATAACAATAACATAGAATTTGTTCTTATGACCTCTAATGGTATACAAAAGTAAATAATGTGAAGAAATACACAACCGATTTATAAAGAGTTTGAAGTGGACGTGTTTCTTTTACTTGGAAAGTTTACAAGTTATTTTTTTCCCTAGTTTTTTTGTATTAAATAAAACCTAGTCAGATCATTTGGTCCTTCGTAGCCGTTTTTACGAACAGTATTGAAAAACATTTAGTGTGTGTGTGAAAACATTAACATTTAAAAGACAAAAAGTGTGTAAATCGAAGAGTCGTTTAACGAACACTCTAGTGAAAATATATACATATAAAAAACTCTTTCAGAGTAAAATATAAGTAAAGTTTCAATTCTTTCAAATAAATTTACTTAAAACTAAGAAATCGCGCGCGAATAAAAACGCCAAAGCTAAAATAATCTTAAAAAATATATCTGCTGCAGAAGTCGAGACATCCAGGACAACAAGGCTATTCAAGGTCGCCACTACAAAGAGAAGAAAAAATTAAGTAAGTTCGTTCTTGTTGTGTTCGTACTTTATAAATAAATAAATTATACCCAAACTTAAAAATGTCGACTCCAGTTCCTGCTCTTGGTTCTTCTTTGTTTTACGGAGCTCTGCAAAAAAGCCTCCTGGAGCAAATTGAGAGGAATTATAGAAATTTCAAAAAAGAGCCCAAAGCACGTCGTACGCGTGCAGTTGCGAGTAGCCGTCTAGCCTTGCTGGAGGAAAATATGGCTTCGGCAAAAATCTATCACCAGAACGTCGTTGGGGGTTCCAAGTTGGAAGCTGGGATAGAAAAGGAGGATTATTTTGAAGTTTTTGATAAAATTAACGACACTTACCTGGATTACAGGTCGGATTTAACCGAGTTGTTGGAGAGTTTGTCTGCGGTTCCTGCAACGTCAGAGCTGGCAGCAGGTCAGGCTGGTCAGAGTTTAGGCCAGTCAGGTATGGTCCGTACCGAGTTGAGATTGCCCAAAATTGATCTCCCCAAATTTAATGGGGACTATACAAAATGGCGGTCCTTTCACGACAGGTTTGATTCCTTGGTCTGTTCAAACCATAATTTAACGGACATCGACAAGATGCACTTCCTGAAGTCGAGTTTAGAAGGCGAGGCGGATCGTTTGCTCCAGCATTTACCTTGTGTCGCGGGTAATTTCGACAAGGCTTGGGAATTGTTAAAGGCGCGATACGACAACAAGCGTGTGTTAGTAAACGCGCAACTAAAATTACTTTTCAGCCAAAAGTGCCTTGTGAAGGAGTCGGTTGATGGGCTGAAGGAAGTGATATTCACCTCGCAAGAGTGTATCCATGCACTCAGGAACCTGGATGTACCTGTAGATCAATGGGACGTTATATTGGTGCACATAGTGTACAATAAGTTACCTGGTAATTTGCAGCAGTTGTGGGAGGAGAAGTTGGGGAACCAGAAAGAGTTGCCAAACTGGAACGATTTCCTGGAGTTTTTGGAAGCACGCTTCAGGACCTTGGAAGCAGTGTGTGCAGACACAGCGCAACCAACTTCTTTCAAGAATGATGTGCGGAGACCAGCCGGTACGGATGTGCGGAAGGTGTTCCATGTGAAGACTGCTGCTAGAACGGAGTTTATGTGCCAGGTATGCCACCAGAGCCAGCACTCACTAAGGAAATGCCAAAAGTTCCTGAATATGGATGTCCAAAGGCGCGCACAGGTAGTTAAGAAGGCAAAGGTGTGCAATAACTGTCTGGGGTACAGTCATTTCGCCTCAAACTGCCCAAGCGACAAAAATTGCACGTTTTGTTTGAAGCGCCACCATTCGTTGCTGCACATCAATACCACACCACAACCTAGCCAGCCCGGAAGACAGACAGATTTCACCGCTACTCAGGTCTCCGTCAACCCAGACGCGCCTGAGTTCCATATGGACGGCAGAGCTAGCTCGAGCGGTAGAGATTTAAACACCTTCCATGCGTCAGCAGGCAGCTGTGCATCGGCGAAGGTTTTGTTGGCAACAGCCGTTGTCAAAGTCATGGCAGCAGATGGAAGGTTCCATATGTTAAGAGCCCTGGTCGACCCAGGTTCTGAAGCAACCTTTATAACAGCAGCAGCTGCACAATTGCTGAAGCTAAAACGGTGTCAGACCGTGGCGAGAGTAAGTGGGTTGGGTTTGGTCAGCAGTGGCACAACACATAGCAGCGTCGATTTAACGCTTGCGTCGCAACACTCGACGTTTGAAGGTGCTGTAAGAGCACTGGTTTTCACGTCACTGACTGGGCATCTTCCAGCCCACCGAATCGATCCAAAGAAATGGCAACATTTAGAGGGACTCTGTTTAGCAGATCCCACTTACTTTTTACCTGCTCCGGTGGACTTACTACTTGGAAGCGACGTTTTCGCCGACATACTCCTTCCACAAGTAGTACGGAGTCAAGACGGCCAAGGTCCAGTGGCCCAAAAAACACAACTCGGCTGGATAATTTTTGGAAAAGTTCCGACCGAAACCCCTGTTCGTGTCCGAACTTTTACGCAGTTCGCTGACTTAGGGTCGGAAGTACAAAAATTCCAGGAAGCTGAAGAGGTTGTAACTGCCGAAGAGAAGCGCTCAATTCAAACGCACGCCGTGCAGATGAGCGCGGAGGATAACAGGATACTCGTTGTGGTGCAAAAACTCTCGAAGCTGTTACGAGTGATTCGGAAGATTGCGACACATCTCAGATCATCCAACTGCCACAAAGTCAAGGGATTTTTAGCAGCGTTCAAACGCTTTAAAAGACGTAGAGGTACATGCAGGAGGCTGCACATTGATTGCGGAACAAATCTTGTTGGTGCTAACGCGGAGCTAGGCAGAATGTTGGAAAACGCAAAACATTGCTGGAAGGAAGTAGCGGAAGAACTGTCAAACCACGGTACAGAATGGCATTTTATTCCTCCCGCTTCTCCCCATTTCGAAGGGTTATGGGAAGCAGGTGTGGAATTGGTCAAGTACCACCTCAAACGTGTTGTTGGAAGTGAGATACTCACCATTGAGGAGCTCGTGACGCTTCTAACACAAGTAGAAGCATGTCTCAATTCGAGACCCTTGTGTCCACTGACCGACAACGTAGACAATTTGGACGTCTTAACTCCCGCTCACTTTCTCATCGGAGAACCAATTCATGCAGTACTGCAAGGGGAACTTACCAATAACATCACCCACTTAGACCGCTGGAAGAGAATTCAGGTCCTGGCTTACCAATTCTGGAAGAAGTGGCATTCCGAATACATTCGCAGCCTTCAACAACGCCCGAAATGGATGAACACCGAAAAGGTTCCAAACGTAGGTGACTTGGTGCTAATCAAGGATGAGCGTCTCCCAGCAACGTACTGGAACATGGCCAGAATCACTGAGGCGCATCCCGGATCAGACGGACTCATCCGAGTCGTCACCTTGAAGACAAGGAACGGATGCTTAAAGCGTTCTATAACCAAATTATGTTCGCTGCCGTCAAACCAGGCCACCGAGGATAGTACGCTGATTTAAAACCGTCGCTATCAATCAATCGCAAAACAAAGTTCGAAATTTCATTTCAACAAAAGTCATTAAAAAAGCTGAAAACCCTCAATAAAACCTCACTTGTCATTGCTTCAAAACTTGAACGTGAACCGGAAACTATTACAAAAAAAACCATTATACACTGCCCCTGGATTCAGTAAGAATCAATTTCTTCTGAATTATATCTCTTCCCCGAAGAATTACCTGAAAAACCTCAAAAATACACCGCCCCTGGACTCAGCATACGAATCGACACCTGTTGAATCATATTTCTTCCCCGAAGATTTACCTCTAAAACCCTGAAAATACACCGCCCCTGGATTCAGAATATGAATCAATACCAAACAGCTGAATCAAACTTACATCTTCCTCGAAGATTATTCAAAAACTTCATACAACGCCCTTGGATTCACCCGAATCAACAACAGTATAACTTCCTGCTGTTAATATTATCTTCTCCGAAGATAATATCTCTTCACGTTATACAAAACCCCTGGATAACAAAATTCAAAAAAAAAAAAAAAAAAGGCTAAAGCCAACAGTAACATCGAGTCACCACTTCGTCCAACCATCAAGAGTCTTTCAACGAAAACTCACTTATCATTACTTCATAATTTGAACGCGAACGGAGATTTCAAACGAATTTCAAACCGCATCGCTTCAGGAATCTCTTCACCGAAAATTCGCTGAAGCAACAAAAAAAACAAACCAGTAATCATCAGGAATCGTTTCACCGAAACATTCGCTGAAGAAACAAGAATTAATAAAGGAATTGGTTAAAGTGATCCTTTTACGAAAGATCTCTAACCATATAAAAGTTATATCAAATCATCAAGTCATTCAAACAGCAATCAACCCATCTTTAAAACACCTGTAAAGTCATTCAAAACACATCAATCAACATATCTTTAAATTCGGTAAAGCTGTTGAAAATAAAACACATCTTTAAAAACACCGGAAAGCTGTTCAGAAGGAAGAAAAATCAAACAAGAACTTTTTTTAAAAAATCATCTTTATTTAAGTTATAATAATTTACAAAAATTTCACGAAAGGCAATCAAAGCAATTGATCTTCAATTCTGTGCTGCGACAACGCACACACAAGATCAAACCCAAAATATAAAATGAACTGCAAACCACAACTTATTATAAAAACCTTAACAACAATAAATCAAATTCAATCAAAATCAATTGATAAAAAACATCATTTAAAAAAAAAAAAAAAATATCTTTACTTTATGTTCAAAGGGAACATCGAAAACAGAGTCGAGAAACACCGCACGTCGAAAGTCATTTCCCAAAACAAAACAAAAAAATCGTCGTCGACAAGACACATTCTAATAAAAAATATCTGTGCACTGCAACAACGCTACACAATATTAATTAATAATAATCACGCTAAGCAATGCACATATTATAAAATAAGGAAATTATCAGCGATAATGTAAGAAACAAAATGCACTGCCATTTTTAAAAACAAAAAAGAACACGATCCACATCATATAGAAAATGAAAAAACGCGAAATGTCAAATGCCGTCGGCAAATGCATTTGACCATCTTGCACTAAGATCTGGTTAATATTTCAAGATCAAAATTTACAGTCCACTGAATACAAAAGCACTTCATAATTTGCAATTAAATTAAAACACACCTAAAACTTAATAAATTCATAAAATTCGCGAAACATTTCCGAACTAAAATCGCGATTTGCTTACAATCAAAATGTAAACAACAATTCTAGTCGAAAATCGAACTTTTCCGACTAGAAAAGGATAGCATTCGGTCACGACAAATTAATGTACCTTTGCTTTTGAAACACACACACACACACATATAACATATATTCATATATTAAACAAATAATTTCGTACGCGCGAGCCCCGAAATTCGCGAGTTAAATGCAAAAACTTGCACCAAGTCACACACACATACCTACACACAAATCTACGCACGCTACAAAATTTGCAATTAAAATAAAGTAAAATTGAACTTACACGGTTAAATCACAAATAACAAAACATACCACAAACACACAAAATGAATACATTTAATAAAATATATTTTTTAATAAAAAATGTAAACAAAAGGGAAAACTCATCTTCGGACATGTGGGTAGGAACACATATGTATATCGTCCATTAATCATATCACCCATGAATCCATGATGTACACGATGAAAGTTGCGGGAGTTCAACGCAACTATATCTACTCCAACGCAGCAGAACCACAAGCACGATCAAATCATCAATTGATTTAAGAATTACACAATTAATATTACACTCACTTTTAATTTTACTAAACAACCACGAATAAATTATCAAAGAATGCATGCTGGCACCATGCTTCTTCACACCTTCACTGCAAGTGCAAAAGCAACATACAATAGTAAATTTACATAAGAACAAGCACAAGGAAGAATGAAACGTACGATGAATGGAATACAACTTACGCTAGGCAATACATACAACCGATGCAGTACACATGCCAAAGTGAAAGGCACCAATTTAAAATATCTCATTAGTGTCTCTTGTACTATTCTTTCGTGTTGTCCATTTATGTTTATGTCAATGTACTAATCTCTTTTCTGTCTCTTTACATGTAACAATGAGAAAGAAGAAGATCACCATTCACTAGTTGGTAATTGGTATTTAAATGCAACATAATTGTCAGAGGCCATCTATTGCACAGAGTAGATAATACAGAGTATCCACTTCCACCCCTTCAACCCGAAACACCCGCAAAAAATTTTTCAATATGGCGTCCTATTTCTGAGTTTGAGGCTCTGTGCTCACTAGTATGAACTGTAAAAACTTAACTAAACGCCTGCATTGGTATGAAATTTTTTACTAATTTTTGTCTTTTTCAGTGAAATACTGGCCAAATTGTAAAAAAACGTTAATTTCTGCAACTTAAATTCATTTTTCTAAATTCTAGGCTGTATGAAAATTAAAAATTATCGATTTTTTTTGGAACCAAAAAAAAATTTTTAACTTTTCAAACTCAACTGACTTTGATCTGTGGGAAGTGAAGGCCAGTGCGGTTTTCCGGGTGCGGTTTTCCGGTTTGATTTAGCTTGTAGGCAAAACGCACTACCTTGCTGCAGTGGACTCTCTGGTTATACTCTGTGATCTATTGACGAACACTACACGATGTCGGTATTGCAGTTCAACATCGAATAGGGTGCTTCATACATGCTGCAGATTTACATTTAGAGGCGGGAGAATGTACGAATGTACAATGTTCATTACAAATGTTTTTGAATTAGAAATATTAAACTTCAATTTGAATAATTAATCGACCAAAGCTTAGATTTAAATAGAATCCACAAATAATTAATGTCAATTGAAATACATATGTAAACAATAACAATAACATAGAATTTGTTCTTATGACCTCTAATGGTATACAAAAGTAAATAATGTGAAGAAATACACAACCGATTTATAAAGAGTTTGAAGTGGACGTGTTTCTTTTACTTGGAAAGTTTACAAGTTATTTTTTTCCCTAGTTTTTTTGTATTAAATAAAACCTAGTCAGATCAAGTGCATTTCATACAAACAAAGTTCCATTGCCATGTGGTTCAAATTTGACGACATATTCATAGTCGGACGGCTTCTTTGATGAACTTGAAGCTTTTGCACGCTGAATATATTTGACCATGACTTCCCATGCCTATAGACGGTCCGATTTTCCATGCTGTTTTGGACAAATCAGTTATTATTTCACCTTCAGGAATTTGTTCTGATATGGCATGGTCGCTCTTTTTTTCCTTAGGGGTTGGCTTTCTGTTAGGAGCCACAGTTACTTTTGCTTGAACATTATCTTCGATCTGTCTTTGTTTTTGCCCTCGTGTTACAACCAATATATTGCTTTCTCCTATATTTCGACTTAAAGCATCTGCATTTAAGTTGATTTTCCCCGGTTTATGCTTGATGGTATATTCACATTCGGATAGTAAAATTTTCCATCTTGCTAGTCTGGGCATAGGATCGGTACGAGAAAATAACCATTGCAAAGGTTGATGGTCCGTACAAATAGTGAAGGGCTTGCCATAAAGGTAGGGACGAAATTGTTGTATGCCATAGACAATTGCAAGTAGTTCTTTTTCGGTCGTGTTATACCTGACTTCGGAGTCATTCAACGTTCTGCTTGCGAAGGATATGGGTTTGTCTTTTCCAATTAGACCTTGTGACAAAATAGCTCCAATTCCGACATCGCTTGCATCTGTGGTCACAATAAATTCTTCTTTGAAATTGGGGTAAGCTAAGACTGGGGGGTTTATTAATTTATTTTTTAGATCTCTAAAAGCTTCATCGCAGAAGGCATCCCATTTGAAAACACAGTTTTTCTTTAGTAACTTTGTAAGAGGTTTTGCTATCGTAGATAAATTTTCTATAAATTTTCTATAATAGCCAACGAAGCCTAGAAAAGATTTTATACCTTTACCATTTTTAGGTGTAGGGTAAGTTTTAACCACTTTGATCTTTTCGGGGTCTGGTTTAAGTCCATCTTCCGAAATAAGATGACCTAGATACAAGAGTTCGTGTTTTAGAAAATTAAATTTCTCTGGTTGTAATTTCAGATTGTGGATGCTGAGTTGGTTGAGAACTTTTAATAATTTGGAGTTATGATCTTTAAGGTCGTATCCGTATAGAACTATGTCGTCCATATAAACGAAACAATCAAAACCTTGTAAGCCAGTGAGAACAGTGTTCATTAGGCGTTGGAAGGTTGCAGGAGCGTTCTTTAAACCGAATGGCATTCGATTATATTCATAATGGCCAAAGGGAGTGCTGAATGCGGTCTTGCTTCGATCTTTTTCATCCATTAAGATTTGATGGAATCCTTTAGCCAAATCCAAGGTGCTGAAATATTTAGCTCTACCCAATTGATCAAATAAGTCACTGATATTTGGTAATGGGTATGCATCGCCGACGGTTAAATCGTTTAGTTTCCTGAAATCTACAACTACCCTCCAACGTTTGCTTCCATCGTTTCCAGGTTTTTTGGGAACGAGTAGCAGGGGTGAGTTCCAGGGACTCGAGCTTGGTCGTATGATGTCGTCGTCTAACATCTCTTGAACTTGTTTATGGATTTCTTCTTTTTGGATTTCAGGGAGTCGATAAGGTTTTACGTAAAGTGCGGGTTTACTCTCATCAGTACCGATCTTGTGAGTCATGGAATCGGTGTTGGTGAGATGATCACCCTCAAGATAAAACAATTCGTTGTACTCTCTACAAATCTTGAGGATAGAATTCTTTTCTTCAGCGTTGCAATGGTCTAATATCAACATGGACTCTAGTTTTTCCATTCGTTTTTCTACTTTGCTACTAAAATTTTTCATATTGTACTGCTCGTACTGATCTAAACTATCAAAATTTAAATTAAGATTATTAATATAGAGTATTTTCTCTGTTTCTAAAGCATTCATAGTTAGAACTCTGATTTTATTGTTTATAGGCCTTACTATGGATTCGCCAACATAAACTCCCGGACAAATCTCTTTCTTTTTGATCAAAATGTCTACAGATTTTTTGTTAACTTTTTTAAAGGGAATTTCGATCATTTGTTGACTCCTAGGTGGAAGGATAAAACATAAATTTGTTTTGAAAGGGTTTGTTTCTGATGTAGTCTTACGTATTGCTGCATCTTTATCAGTAGACGCTTTAGTTTCTTTGCTCTTTTGGCTGTTGTTTTCTAAAGTCTTATTTTTATTTTTAGCTGCCACACCACTGTTTAATGTAGTCTTATTTATTGAATCGTTTTTTACTTTGACCGGTGATTTATTCAAATCAAATTCTTTGTTGTCGGAGTCAGCATTCAATTTAAGCTTATCGGAATTTCGGTTGATGGTGGCTTTATTGGATTTACGAATAAAGTTATTCTCCTCAGCCTTTTCATCACCTTTTGCTTCCAAATCACAGCCCGTAGGCACCACTTCGTGAGGGGTAGCTTTTCGGATGCTTTCTCTGATAACAGGGTTTTCGATTTGAATGTCGTAAACCTCTAAAACATTTTCTTTATAGTTTACTTTACACCTGTATTTGGAAAGAAAATCGTTTCCTAAAATACCATTGTATGGCAGGTTTATATTTGGAGTGAGTAGATGGAAGGGATGTGTGAGTGAAAGATTATACTTGGAATTAATTATAAAAGAACCAGTTATTTCCCCTAGAGTGAAAACAGAATCACCAGAAATTGAAGATATAGTAAGTCTTTTTCCTGGGTTAGAATTTGTTCCGAATTCGTCCTTATACAAACTAATATCTGCTCCGGTATCTATTAAAAAAGTAGAGTATTTTTTGTTAGACGTCTCGAACTGAATTCGTATTACCGGCTCATGGAACTCTGGACAAAAGGAAACAGTCAAGAAACTAGATTTTATTGTTGTGGGTCGGTATTTAGACTTAGTCGGGATGGATGACCCATCTCTTCCTCCCGAGCGTAGTCGTTTCCCGAATTTTGAGGATAAAACTCCTCACCAGGATTCCAGTTCCTATACCCTTGTTTAGCGTTGTATCGCCGGATGTGGGAGAAATTTTGATTGTTTTTGTTATGCGAATTGTCCCTGAATGGGTTAGGTTTGGTCGAACCGAGTTGAGACTGCTTTAACCTACAATCTACTTCTCGATGGTTGGTTTTTTTACAGTACCCACAAGTGAGCCGTTGTATTTCCCTTTTTATATTTGTGTGTTGGTTTGTGTTTTGTGATGTCCTGTTGGGATTAGAATAACAGTGTGCACTTGTGTGACCTACCTTGTTACAAAATTGACACGTTGGACGTATCGATGGCGAAATGTTTGCAGAACTTGTGGAAGGGCTAACGCGTTCTAGTCGGTTCAAATGCTCCTCAGCATAGAGAATGGATTTCTTTAAATCCGTTTCTCCATGAGCCTGAACCATAAACCTGAGATTTTGATTTCGGATGCGATCCTCAAAAGTTTGTATAGCCAGTTTGTCGTTTTCTTTGAAAAGAAAATTTCTTACTGCCTCCTCCGTTGAGCTGACGTATGTTGCCGAATTTGAAGCATTTAAGAGTTGACCTATACGTTCGCCAAACTCTTTAACTGTTTCTTTTGCTCGTTGTCGAGCTGAAATCAACTCATTTTGAGCTGAGGACCTTGACTTTACCGATGAATATTCCATTTTCAAGACTGAACAAAGATCTTCCCATCTTTCCACAGTCTTGAATTGTATTAATTCGAAAGCTGGTCCCTCAAGCCTGGTTTTTACTAAGCTGAGGAAAAGTTTGTGCTCGTCAGGTTTCACTGACTTGAACAAAATATCTCCACATGCTAAAAACTTCCCTAGGTTTTCCGACCTTCCATCGAAAGTGGGGACAATATTAATGATATCCTTAAAATTCATTTTATATTCTGTCATTTCCGAAATGTCAGAGACTGAATGAAAAGGCAAAACCTCGAATAAACTAACTTTAAGTTTTTGATTGCGGGTAGTAATTGTGAAGTCGTGAAGTGTATCGAGAGACGAGAGAAAACAAAGAGTTTAATTTGGGGTTCGGGTTGAAGACAAGATATGTAAATGACTTTAATAATCACTTGTGCTGTTATTTTAAAAAAAATTTAATTGAATTGAACACTTTAATTAGGTCAATAAATAGCAAAAATTGATTTCGCTTTAATATACTTAAATCTTTTCGATTTTAATAAAAATAATAAATAATAAAAAGAATTTACTTGTTTTGTGGTTGCTGTTGGGGGTTGTTGTAGTTGCTGTTAAAGTTGTTGAAGTTGATTTTTTCTGCTGATGTTGGTGTTGATGTAGTTGCTGCTGCTGATTTTTCACTTGCCAGGCAGGCTTCACGCCCTATAGTTGCCAATTACGACCTGGTCTTTTCACTGCCTAATTTTTGCCTCCGGCGTCCGCTTGGGAATTCGCCAGGTCTTGTGTTTATAGGGCTTTTTTTTTTCACAACACAAATCACTTAATGGTGTTTTTTTTTTCTCACCACACACAAAAAAAAAAATTACCTACTGGTGTTTAGCCCCAGTACGCATCAAGAGTCAACAAAATAGACCTCTTGTGTTTTGGTAGGGATAATAACTATCCTGGGATAAATTGACTAATCCCACCGCTGCCACCAATGTTACGTTCTGCCGTGCTTCAAAAGGAAGAGCAGGTGACGGAGAGTCGAAACAAAAGATAATACTTTGTTTAAATTCTTTTTATTTGAATATATTTGAATGTAGTAGAAGGCCCGCTGTCTCAATGCATTTGGCTGCAACCTTTACTATATAAACTCAAATTTCAACTCTGCCCTTCTTCACATTCGCTTCTCTATTTATTGGTTTTTATTCATTACTATTACTTAGTTAGCCGTTTAACATCGTCAGAACCATGTTACCTCATTTAGTTCATCCGAACTAGGCCACACACCATGGTCACAATTCTTCATTGGTCATTACATAGAACATGCTTAAACCTATATGCCGATCGTATGGTGACCCACTCAAGTACTTCTGGGTGTGTCTTCATCGATCGCAGTTTGTAGGTCTCGTATTGCACATTGCACTTGACATACTCTATTGCATAGCAGTTGTCTACTCATCTGTTTTCGTTGCTATAGAGGCGCGCATATGGCTTGAGTCATAGTGACGTGCATACGTTGTTCTACATGACGAAAATGAAAACTATGCCCTGTGGTTGGTGTTTTTCTGAATGAGTTGGTTCTGAATGAAGGTTGGAGGTTGGGAATAGTTGTGGTTCTCGGATCACAACACTAATAACACTTAATTCACGTAGGATTAAATTTCGCAGTGTGTTTTTTTTAACTTTTTTAGTTCATGACTGGTTATGTATTATCGATCCCAATGGGGTGGGATCTATCCCCCTGATCCCCCCCCCCCCCTATCTACGCCACTGCTCAGTTGAACTAGTATCGTTGCACCTGTTAGAGCTTTTTTCGCCTTTACAAACGCATTTGAGCACACGATTGGCCAGGAAAATACTGTTTTCCTTTTATTGTTACTCAACAATTTCAATTGTGTGTGAATAGGTGCCAGGAGGTTGGCAAGAATCGGGATAAATCTATGATAAAAATTTATCATACCGACAAAACGTTGAATCTGTTTTAACGACCGGGGCTCTGGGAAATTCTTGATTGCATCTATACGAACCTCTGATGGTTCAATTCCTGCTTTCGTAATGCTGTGACCTAAAAATTCAAGACGCGTTTTTCCAAACTCGCACTTCGAGGCCTTAACTGTTAAACCATATTCTGCTAAGCGCTCAAAAAACAACTTCAGGTGTTTTAAATGTTCTTGACGACTGGTGCTTGCTATAAGCACATCGTCAATATACACGAAACAAAAATCGAGGCCTTGTACTACTTCATTCATAAACCTTTGGAATGTTTGAGCTGCGTTTCTTAGGCCAAACGGCATTCTAGTGAACTCAAACATTCCAAAGGGTGTGGTTATCGCTGTTTTAAAAATGTTCTCTTCTGCGACGGGTATTTGATTGTATGCTCGAGATAAGTCTATTTTGGAAAATATCGTGCACCCTCGCAAGTTTTCTGAAAAACGATGAAGGTGTGCTATCGGGTATCTATCCGGGACTGTCACACAATTAATGCCGCGGTAGTCACCACAGGGACGCCAGTCATCTGGGTCTTTTTTCGCTACCATGTGTAAGGGTGAGCAGGTAGGTGAAGACGACGGGCGGCATATACCTAGTTGTATCATATGATCGAATTCTACCTTTGCCATTTTGAATTAACCTTATCTAGCCGCCTAAGTCGAGAAACTGGTAGATGCCCAGAAGTCAAGATGTGGTGCACTACCCTGTGCTTCACCGGAAGGTTGTAATTTGGAGTACTTGTCAACGAGGGGAACGCTTTGAGCAGACTTCCAAATTCATCATCAACTATAGCCACACGAGGAGAAATAATTTCGAACTTATTTGAAACCAGGCTTGCTACGTGAACTAGATTCGTAAGCGAGTCGATAAGAGTACGTCTATTGATATCTACCAATAAATTGAAATGACCTAGAAAATTGGCTCCTATGATTGGTTTTGTAACTGCGGCTATTATAAACGGAAATGTGAATTTGCGTCGCAAACCCAAGTCGAGATTCAACAGCATTGATCCGTAAGTTGTGATACAGGACCCGTTCGCTGCGGTAAGCTGTTGATGTGAAGGACATGTGTTATTCGTTTTAAACGAATTATGATGCACGACCGATACTTCAGCACCGGTATCTATTAAAAAATCTATTTTATTAATTTTAAGTTAACGAAAAGACGGCGAAAATTTGAATGCCTAGCGACCGCCGACGAAACGCTAGGATAATTTAGTTTTTTTCATTAAAGGTTTTGCTATTGAAAGCACATGGGAGCCTGCAGTTTCTAGCATTTCTTCCATGTACGCGATGAAACCAACACCGTCCTTGGTTGCTAGGACTTCGATTGAATCTCTTGTTGTTTCTAATACTTGTGGATTGATGCGGTGAGCGTCCTCTATCGCGAAATGAAAGCTCCTAATGGATGATTTTATCTCATCTATTGGGACTGGCCATCACGACGCGTAGCGGCAAAAATAGAAATGAGCAGGGGCACAACAAGTGACATTTTGTATGGAAATTGCCACTTTTCCAGCAAAATTGTTTAAAAATAGAATGTTTCGACGGTCGAATATTCGAAATTCTTATTGAAATGGATTAATAAAAGTGTAAAGAAAAATATAAAATTAAAGTACAACAAAAAAGTTGACTGGAAGTTTCCAAAATGCAAGTGCAAAAACGAGCTGTGATTTTCAACAAAAATTTAAGTTGAAAAATATGAATTAAAATTTCCACAAAAAAACAAATTAAGCTTTTAAACAAGAATGTGCGTTAGTTTAAATCAATAAAATATCGAAGACCACTGATAATTCAATGAAAATTTAAGTTAAACAAAATTTAACATCCACTCAACAAAACCTACGTAGAGCTTTGTTTACATTTTTTCCCATACAAAAATGGCGTATTCTTAAATTTTTCAAAAGCAAAATAAATACATTTGAAATGTAAAAATCACTAGTGTGCACTTTTTTATTCAAGCTTCAACATTTTAAGATGCTAATGCGCATATAATTTAGTCACTTTCATTTAGTCTTATATTTTATTTAAATTATTTAATCCGACACCATTTCTTCTTTTTTCAGTACAATTTGTATGGGCTGTCAAAACGGCATTTCACTTTGTGCCCCCGCTTTAGTTCCAAAACGACCGGCAGGTGGTGTGCAAACTCATGTTCCCAGTCCCAATTGGGACTGGCCATCACGACGCGTAGCGGCAAAAATAGAAACGAGCAGGGGCACAACAAGTGACATTTTGTATGGAAATTGCCACTTTTTCAACAAAATTGTTTAAAAAAAGAATGTTTTACCGGTCAAATCCTCAAATTTCTTACTAAAAGTGAATGTTAAAAGTGTAAAGAAAAATACGAAAATAAAATCCCATTAGAAAGTTAAGTGGAAGTGTCTGAAAATTAAATTGAAAATAGTGTGACTGAACTCACTTTGACCTGTCAAAAAAAAATTAGATATTCACGTTTTTTAAGTTCATTATAAAAGGATAATGACTCCAAATCCCAATCGTATTGTTTGTGGTGTACCTCAATGCAGTAAACACAGAAAAGACGGAGTATCTATGCACCATATTCCTAGAAGAGTTGTCAGGAATAAAAAAGAACTTTTCAAGTGGAAAATTGCTCTTAAGATGGGTAAGCCTTTTCCGAAAAACTTTCGAATTTGCAGCGATCATTTCGAGAAGGAGCAAATCATTTATGCTGTTGATTGGAAGCAAAAATCTAGCGTAAAGCTTTCAGACTCAGCGTTTCCTACCGTAAATTTGCCAAAGTCTTCTGTGTTGGCTAAACAAAAAGCGGCTAGAATGATAAAGGCACGATATCAAAGGATAAGGAACAGAAGACATACTTTTAGGTATATATGTAGAAGTTTCTGCTACTTTAATATTAAGTGGTTGGTATTAAACGATTTTTTTTTTTAGGCAAAGCGGTGAACAGCAAATACTTCCAATGGAAGATGTCGAAACATTTTCTTCAATTGAACCGTGTTCCAGCAGAAATGTATCGATCGGAGTTCAATGTTCGGTGTTACAGCTAAACAAAGCTGTACAATGTAACGAGCTAAATGATATGCATTTCAACACAATTCCATTTAGTATCGATACAGATGACCAATTGAATACCATGACCGGAATTCCAACGCGAAGAATCCTGCAACATATTGTTGATTGCTGCTTAATTGTTCGGCCATCTGAAAATTTTAAAGGAAAAGGCTTTTCCTTAGAACATAAAGTTATTTTAACAATGTACAGGGTTAAAAATAATGCATCTAACGCTCACATCGCTAACCTTTTTAGACTATGTAGAAAAACGTCTAAAGCTTATTTTACAAACTGTATTCAATTAATTTCAAAAGCCTTAAGCTGCTTGATTTACTGGCCCACCAAAGAAGAAAACCAAAAAAACCTACCTAAATGCTTTGAAAAATTTGCAAATGTGATTACTGTTCTTGACTGTACTGAAATTAAAACAGTACAATTTAAATGTATTTCGTGTAGAACTTGTACGTATTCACATTACAAGGGCACGAACACTGTGAAGCTCTTGATTGGAATTACACCTTCAGGGCTTGTAAATTTTATTAGTCCATCAGTGGCTGGTCGAACTTCTGACAAAGCAGTTTTCAATCTAACCGGGTTAATAAAACTTCTTAAGCCAGGGGATGCTGTTATGGTTGATAAAGGGTTCATGATAGCAAACGAATTATTTGAAGCCGGCATTGAAATGGTTCGTCCTCAGCTTATGAAGCCAGGAAAAACCTAAAGAAGATGTTGAAAAGGACCGACTCATTGCTTCAGCCAGAGTGCATGTTGAGAGGCGAATATCTCGCATAAAAGTTTTTAAAATGCTTTCTGAAAAAATTTCATTTTCCCTTCTCCCTTACGTTGATGACGTTATAACAACAGTTTGCGCAATTTTTAGCTTGGGTCCGCCGATCATAAGCGATGAGAAATTTTTAAAGTAAAAGCTCTATAATTAAACGTACATACATATATAAATTTATATTAATTTTTATTAAACAAAATAAATATTGAAAAAATTACTTATTAAAAGGAGATAACTTTTTTTTATTTAAAGGGTAGAGGTAGATGATACACACATCTGGTAAGCTTCTTAAGCAATTTAATTCAGTCTTTTCACTTTCATTCAGTCATTTCATCTTTGTATAATGGAAAAAAACAAAAAAAAAACAATGGAAAAAGAAAACATACAAGCAAAAAAAAATAGTAGAAAGATCCAGAAAGATCTTAATGATCAACAAAGGTTTGTAAAACTTTTTCAAAATAAATATCAGTTAAAACTTTTATATAATAATCAATAAAATCGTAATCGTATGGTACATTGATTTTAAAAATGTCATTTGAAAAGGAACTATATATTATAAAATCACAGTTGTGTAAATTGCAAATAAATAAACTTAGTTGCACTTGCCCGTAGTACTGATGCTTTTTTTTCAGTTTCAATTTTGATTTTTCAGAGTAAAAGTAACTTAATTCCGATGAAAGATCCTTCGCGCTTTTGAATTTTCCATTATTACGAGACTTTTGATCTCCACTAATTTCCATTCGTCACCGTTGTAAGAAATGCCATCAGGAGGAGGCAAGGTATGGCAAGGATGGAAGGAAATATAAATGCCACACTCAAAGAGCAGGTACAGTTTTCCATATATTTGCTTCGCTTTTACTTCGGAAAGCTGACCGTATCTGTTTAATATAAATAAATAATTATGATATTCAAAAGTTTGAGTACAAAATGTTTTTTACAATATATTACCTTGTGGATTCGTTTTTCGTTTCCTGTAAAGTTGCAGGAATAAATGGAGGCAATTTTTTTTGTCTAGTCGGTTGCTCTATTTTTGGCTGTAAAAAGTCTATACGAAATACTTGCAGTAATTCGCATCTTCCTCTCCTGCATCCATTCTTTGCTTGATTGTGTTTTTGTAAGTTTGCAGAGTCTTATTGCTTCTTCTTTAGTCTTCTTGACGTTGTTATTAAAAAAAACTAATTTTTTCCCCTCCTTTATCCACCAATTTCTTCATTTCCTCGACAAATGTTTTCATAAGACAGCTCTCCTCACGATTAAAGATGAACTGGTAAAATTCGTCTGAGTCATCTGATGTTTGCGAAGCTATGTTATTTGGAGGAGCTGATGACCTGTAGCCCTTATGAAAAAGAACGAATTCAGATTCAGGAGCAACTAAAGAAGATAAAATTATTTTAAAAATAATTAGAATGTTATATAGAATATAGTATACACCTTCAAATGGTGTTACCTTCAAGTAGTGTCTTTGAAATTATTTGCTTCTTCATACTTTCATCACTTCCTCTCCTTCTCGAGAGTTCACCTTGGAAAGTACATGGCACATATTTTTAATCTCTACTCCTCCATAAGAAGATGTTAGTTCCTTGCCAACTCTTCCCCATTTCTGCTTCAACTGAGTGCAGCTCAACGGTTTCAGGTAAGGGTTCCTAAATAATAATGTGTGTCTACAAAATTTGATATACAAAAAATTAAGATATTACATATTACTCACTTTTGGAGCTGAATTAAGCAAGCAGCTATGTGCTTACATTTCTCACCGATTCCTGCTTTACAGGAGCAAACACACTTCCATTCAGATACATCAGATGAAGTTATATTCAAGAGGTCAATTTGGTGTGGTCTTTCAGACATTTTTGACGTTTGAAACACGAAGCCAGTAACTTTTTCGGAGCCCACTCCAGTCAATCCTAGTGAATAAACCCAGCCTGCGTCAACAAGATTTTCACCTTCCCTTAGAGGACGCACAGTATCTGAAAAGTATTCAGCTATCTGGTGCAAATATACTTTCAGGAGCAACGCATCATCCTTAGCATTTTCTTGTACACTAAACACAAATATATGCAGATGCACACAGTAAGGCAATTGCCTTCGGTAATCAAAATTGTTCAAACATCTAATCTTACTAGTCTACAGTTTTTACTTGTTTTTAAACTTACACAATTTTATCTGCATTTCATTGGTTTATTTCTATTCAAAAATATAACTCTTTTTCAAATATCCACAATTCAAATAACCTCGAACGTATGATTAAAAAAACTTTGTTTACTTTTCTTCAAGAGAAAGTGGTGGTTTGTCTAAATTTTTCAACCGCAAATTTAATTAACTTAAAAGAAAAGAATCACTCGTGTGCACTTTTTTATTGAAGCTTTAACATTTTAAGATGCTAATGCGCTCATAGTTCAATCACTTTTGTTTGATTTTATATTTTATTTAAATTATTTAATCCGACACCATTTCATCTTTTTTCAGTACAATTTGTATGGGCTGTCAAAACAGCATTTCACTTTGTGCCCCCGCTTTAGTTCCAAAACAACCAGCAGGTGGTGTGCAAACTCATGTTCCCAGTCCCAATTTCTTTCATTAATCTCTCCTCTACGCTGGAAGAGTTTTTTGGAACACGACTATTATCGGGTTGCCGAATCGACCCAACGTTGAAAGTTTGCGTTGTTTCCTAAATTTTATCAGCTAAATCTAACCTAGTTTGAAAAGGCTGCTCTATAGTTACGGCAAGTGGGATGCTAATCTGTGACGGAAGTTTTCTTTCCCAAAGAGACTTTATTAAGTCTTCACACAACAATGAGATATTACCGGCTGTGGACACCATGTGTCGATATAAATCTGATGGCTTTCGGTCGCCTAAATTTTCCGCGGACAAAAGTTCCTCTAACATTCGTTGTTCTGAAAGTGAATGTCTCTTGATGAGCAGCTCTTTCAAATTTGTATACTTATTTCTTTGTGGTGGATTGTTTAATACATATATCTATAATGTTATTGATTGCATCAATCGGAAGCGAAGCTAGTACATACGAGTATTTTGTTTCATCTTTCGTAATTTTTTTGGTTGAAAACTGCGCTTCGACAGCAATAAACTAGGCGGCTGGAGGTTTCTCCCAAAAACTAGGCAGTTTTGCAGAGGATACTTCGTAAACAATACTGTACCATTGATCCCCCGAGGGATGCTGTTGTCCAGCACTAACCGTTGGTGGTGGTACGTAGAGTTCTTGCGATCCTGATGGGCCACGAGGATCTGCAGAATCCGCCGCCGCTGTCGATTCTTTCTCATCCATTTTTTACACTAACTCTTAAGTAAATAAACTCGGAGTTCGAATAACTTATCCTGATGTTACAGTCGTAAGCAATCGTTCGGTGGTTCATACGGTATTTGATACGTTCCGTTGCACTTCTAATATTCTGCCAGCAGTGACGTTGTCATCAGCCGTTCGATTCCTTAGTTTTTTTTTTTTTAGAAAAAAATTCTAAAAAAACTTTTCTGTCGTGTTTGGCTTACAATTAATTGCTACTATTTTGAAAATTTAACTGTGGTATTATAGTAAAATTTAATCTATTTAAAAAAAAAAAAAAAAAAAGTAATTTAATCATGCAGGCGACAATTGGAAACAAAAGGAAAATTATATAAATTATGTTGCCTTGATGCAAAAATCGAATAGAGCTACGTAAGTTCTCTAAACTCGGAGTTCGAATAACTGATCCTGATGTTACAGTCGTAAGCAATCGTTCGGTGGTTCATACGGTATTTGATACGTTCCGTTGCACTTCTAATATTCTGCCAGCAGTGACGTTGTCATCAGCCGTTCGATTCCTTAGCCTCGTGGCGATTCTGATTGTGCGGTGAATTCTGATTGAATGTAATTTTGTGGATTTGTCTGGGCATGAGCAAATTCTCAATTGCTAACTACCCACTACCGTCTCCTCTTTGCTGTCTTATGTCGGCCAAAATCTCATGCAGCTTTCACCGAATTTATCGACTTTGTTCTTTCTATCGGGGTCACCAATGTAGAAACCCTGAGGTCACTTTGTGTGCGGTGCGGGGGATTATTTGTAATAAGTATTTACAATTTATATATTTATTGCTTCTTAAATTCTATATTACTTCATTACTTTATCAAGAAACTTTTATCTACAAATTAAGTACTAAACAGAGCCCTATACGCAACCGCACACGACAGCTAAAGAGATGGAAAAAGACTGACTTGCATATTCATTTAAATTCACTTCAGAGTTCAGACGAGTGTTAGACTTTCTCTTATACTCATATTATTCCAATTGCCAGTGGCGTAGACTAATTGGGTTTCTGTAAATGATTAATTCGACATCGGCGAAGGTTAATACAATATTTGGCCAGTAGAAATTCTTATCACTATCAGAACAGCTTATTTCAAGCTTGTGAAACAATGTATCTTTTCTTCAAGAGTTTTTTCACCTTTAAGTACTCAGAAATATGTATCACTGTCATCATTTAGCGAGGTGTTAGTTGTTAGTAAGCAAAAATTTAGTCTAACACAATCAAGACAACAGAGCTAAAAAATATTACAAAATTATTGATAAACATATACAAAAACAAATTAGATAGCTACATATAGACGTAAAATTATTTATTAAACATGACAATTAAAAAGATATAAGAAACATAAAAAAACGTAGTCAAGAGAGTGGAGCTCTGGTTCGAATTAAGGACTTTAACCTAGTTTTACTAATATGAAAATCTATTAAATTTGAGTTTAGGCTCAAAACTTTTATCATACGAGTAATAGGCTCATTCAATCCATAATTAGTTCTATGATAAGGACAGTGAAGTAACTCCAAGTTGCGCAGTTGGTATGAGCCTCCCCGGTAGTTAAAACTTATGCATGCGAGCAAGTCAGGAGCATCAATTTGTCCTGTTATGAGCTGGTGAATAAAAGACTAAATCATTATTTATGCGCCGATGCGAAAGCAGTTGCATCTGCAAAAGTTGAATACGATGCTCATACGGTGGAAGGTCATAAGGATCAGTCCAAGGAAGTCCCTTGAGAGCAAATCTAATAAATCTTCGCTGTATGCTTTCTATTCTTGAATTGTGGACTGCATAATAAGGAGACCGTACTTGAGAAGCATATTCTAGATGGGGTCGAACATGGCAGTTATACAGTGAAAGAGTGACGTAGGGGTCCGTAAACTCCTTAGCCCATCTTTTAATAAAGCCTAGCATTGAATTTCCTTTACTAACAATATAATTGATATGAGATGTAAATTCTAAATTGGAACTAAAGTAAACACCGAGGTCCTTAATACTGGACACCTTGCATAATATTTGATTAGAAGTCGAGTAACTATGCAAAGCCGATGTACGTTTCTTCGAAAAAGTTATACTTTGACACTTGCTTGGATTGAGAATCAATCAATTTTTATCGCACCATGTGGCAAAATTTTCAACATCAGATTGTAAAATGAGACGATCGGCTGCGCAATCTATTTTCTTCATATCATCCGCGAAGATCAAAATTTCACTCGATGACAAGCTAAAAGTAACATCATTAATGGCTAGAATAAAGAGGATAGGGCCAAGGTGACTACCTTGTGGTACTCCTAAATGCGCCTTAAAGGCGTCTGAAAGAATGCTTCTAAATTTTACCACACATGATCTATCAGTTAGGTACGACCTGATCCAATCAACGAAGATTGAAGGGAATCCATATGCATTTAGTTTAAACAATATAATATCGTGAGATAGTTTATCGAAAGCCTTTGAAAAGTCAGTATATATACAATCTAACTCTTGCCCGCTTTCAAGCGCGTTTGAACATTTATGAAGGAAATATACAAGGTTTGTTACTGTTGATCTTTTCTGTACAAAACCATGCTGCTGTTTGCAAATTATATTTTTAATATCAAAAGTTATCTATATAGTATTAAGCCGGATCAGTCTTTAACTTCCCTCCCCCGACGATAAAACCCAAATATTTTAGCTCTTTGAAGCAAAATTTTGATTCAACTAAATTGATCGTCAGGTTGGCTTTTCTGAGACAGTCGGCTACTTGTTCCAGCAGTGCGATATGTGTCTCAAAATCAGGGGCAATAATGAGCAAGTCGTCGAGATACACGAAAACCTGATCCCTGAGTCGTGCAGGAATAACTTTATCCATCAAACGGCACAACCTTTGCGCTGCATTGCACAGTCCGAAGGGCATGACCGTGAATTGGTACAAAGGTCTCCCCGGAACCGCACCGCAAACGCAGTTTTCTCCTTACTCTGCTTCTCCAGCGGTATTTGCCAGAAAGCTTCTTTTAAACCTGCGCTGCTTATAAAATAGGTGTCAGGCAATCTGCTGGCATCTTTTTTCATAACCGATAAGTGCCACTGGTGAACACCAAGGACTCTCGCTTTCTTCTATGACCCCAATTTTTAACATCCTATCTATCTCCTGGTAGAGTAATGCTTGTACCGCTGGTGAGACAGGGTAATGACGCTGCTTGACAGGCTCCGCGTCTCCTGTATCTATGACATGCTCCATTTTTGATGTTTTACCCAGACCATCACTTTCATAGTCCAGGAATTCTCACTTGACAACATCCAACTTTGCACGCTGTTCTAAAGATAAGACATGAGCATTTATTATATCAGCCGGTTCTTCTTAAATTGAAACTCTACTAACGACGCTTGGTGCTATGTGGACCAATTTCCAAAAATCTTTACCTAAATATAGTTCCTGGTCTAGATTTGGAACTAAGTAAAATGTAACCGGTTCTTTATGTTCTTTATAAACGACATCAACACATATTTTACCAACAATATTTTGTGTTTTACCATCCGCGATTTTAACGCCGGATTTGTGAACTGTGACTGAAATTCCTAAATCATTTATGAATTTTTCACATCCTTTTCCCAAAATGCTTATACGAGCTCCGCTATCTAATAACCCGAGTATTTCTCTGCCTGCTATTTTGACCTTAACGTATGGCCTAGGGTAATTATTATTACCGATGACGGTCGCTAATATATTCTTCTTTACTTCTTTCCTCAACTTGTACCTATTCCTAGCCTTAAAAATTTTATTGGACACTACACTTACTTTATTATTAAAAATCCTATCTCTAACTGCATAATAATTTCTTAACCTTACATGTAAAGGTATAATTTCAAACTTTTTCGTAACGTTTTCTCTTTTCTCTCCAGACTCTCCCAAGCAACTCATTTGCCTCTTATCTAGTACTTAAAGTGTCCATTTTATAAGAGTTTTGACGCCTTAACCAATCGTTAAGAAGTCGATAAGACCCAAAAGGGACCAAAGGGGAAGAGCCAACTGCATGTACCGAAGAGTTATTAATACACTCTTTTTAAGAACAATTTAACACCAAGATTCCAATTGTTCCAATTATTTCAGTTCAATGGAATAGTAAGTTTCTTTCTATTTTTCCCAAATACGAATTGAATACAGTATTTGTGAAATGGAATAAACTTCGAATGAGAGAGGAATATTATATGTGGTTTTCGTCAACAACTAAGTAGATATTTTTCCCCATATAATTGTAACGTGCGCTTAGTTCGCAAAATAAAACTTCACCTTTCAATTTATTTCTATCACTTTTATTCAGTTTTCAGTATCTATACTTAATTCGATCTCAACTCGACTTTTGCACTATCACTTGTATACAACAATTTACTCTTAACTTTATCACTCTACAATCAAAACTGACTGCTCGTTGCGTCAGCGGCCTATTTATATAGAACAACACTCATCTAGAGCGTTCCAGTTTCTTCTCCATGGTTTCCACATTTGCTGTCAAGCATCTCTACACTCACACACACTGGCTTACAAGCAATGCCTGTCATTTATACCATTCCATTATAGTGTTGCCAGTTGTGTTTTCGGTTAAACGTTTTCGATTAGGAATTTAGTATAAATGTTGGGTGTTCATTACACTGCCCCCTCCTTAAGATTGTTCGTCCCGAATAATTCCATCTGCAGCCTCGCCACTATATCGATGCAGCCGGTCACAATGAACTACTTTTAACTTGCCTCTTAATTCTTTTTGGATGCGGTAAACCACGTCGTTAATCCTCGTGACAACAGTATAAGGACCTTCCCAGTTCTGCTGAAGTTTCGGTGACAATCCCTTTTGACGATGAGGATTATATAGCCACACACGATCTCCTGCTTGGAATCCTGCCGTTGTCGCTTTTGTGTCGTACCCTGTCTTCATCCGGTCGCTGTAGGTTTTCATCCGTTCCCTTGTTCTTTTATGGATGTCAGCGAGTCTCTCCTTGAGGTCATCCACATACTCGTTTGTGTCCTGTGGCTCCTCTGTGGGGCATCCAAATTTAAGTTCGCTGGGCAGCCGCATGGTTTTCCCGAACAGGATGTCAGATGGTGTTTGTCCTGTCGAGCTATGTACTGCACTTCTATAGGCCATCAGCGCTACGTGCCTATGCCAGTCTCTTTGGTAGTCGTCTACGACCTTGGTGAGGTGTTCTTTCAAGGTCCGGTTGAATCTTTCAACCATCCCATCAGATTGTGGATGAAGCGGTGTGGTTCTGGTCTTCTTGATGCCAAGTAGTCCGCACACTCCTTGGAAGATGTTTGACTCAAAGTTCCTCCCTTGTTCGGAATGGAGTTCCATAGGCACGCCAAACCTACTCACCCAGTTAAACACAATCTGGTCGACCACCGTTTGTTTTAGCCACTTGCTAAAATAGTCCATTACAACCAGAATGTACTTGTTTCCAGCGTTGGTCTCTGGAAAAGACCCAGCCACATCTACTGCAATCCTCTCCAAAGGTGATCCAACGTTGTACTGATGCATCTTACCTTGAATCTTCCTACCAGGTCCTTTGGTTGCAGCACACTTGTCACATGTTCGGCACCACTTCTCCACGTCATCTCTAGCATGTAACCAGTAGAACCGATGTCGCACCTTCTCCAGTGTTTTGTTAACTCCCAGGTGATCTTCAGAAGGTCCGTCGTGCATCTCCCGAAGAACTTCACTGACTTTCGATTGCGGTACGATCAGCTGCATCACATATGATTTACCGTCAGCGGACTCCCATCTTCGCCTGAGGACACCTTCTTGCACATATAGTGAGTCCCACTGTGCCCAATAGGCTTTGAGAACTGGACTCCTGTCAGAAATGTCTCCCCATTCAGGTTTCTCTTCATTTTCTTTCCATGCGAGAATGGGTTCGATATCTGGATCCTCCTGTTGAGCGGTCCTCACTTCCTCATTGCTCCATCCGCATATGGGGTCAGCTCTTAGTCGCTGAGCGGTAATATTTTCTTTGTTTTCTTGTCGCCTACAATGCTTGCAATCCTCTTTGCAAGGTCTTCGGGACAATGCGTCGGCGTTTGAGTGCAGCTTTCCTCTGCGGTGTTGAATCTGGTAATCATAAGTCTGCAGTCTTTCTATCCACCTTGCGACTTGACCTTCTGGATTTTTGAAGTTCAACAGCCAGTTCAGAGCACCATGGTCTGTCCGCAGAAGGAATTTCTGTCCATAGATGTACTTATGGAAGTGCTTTGTTGCCAAGATAAAAGCTAGCAGTTCCCTTCTGGTCACGCAGTAGTTTCTTTCAGGCTTCGAGAGGACCTTACTGTAATATGCCACCACTTTCTCTTCACCATCATGCACTTGGGATAGTACCGCCCCCATTCCAACGTTGCTTGCATCTGCGTCGATGATGAATGTTTTGTCAGGTGTTGGATGTGCCAGCACTGAAGCGTTACAGAGGCGGTATTTGAGTTCCTGAAAAGATTTTTCACACTCACCTGACCATTTGAACTGCTTCCCTTTTTCGGTGAGCTGATGCAAACTCTTTGCAACTCCAGCAAAGTTCTTAACAAACCGTCGGTAATATGTGGAAAGACCAAGAAAGCTTCGGAGTTGATGTTTGTCCTGTGGTGTTGGCCAATTTTTGACGGAGTCAACTTTTTCCGGATCATTCTTCACTCCTTGGGAAGAGATGGTGTGTCCAAACACTTAACTTCGGTTTTGAATAGTGCACATTTTTCCGGATTCAGTTTAAGGTTAGCCTCTCGAAGTCTCTGAAACACGGCTTTTAGGTTCTTGCAATGTTGGTCAAATGTTTTCCCGTAAGCAATGACATCGTGCAAGTAGACTAGGCAAGCTTTCCACGTCAGTCCTTGAAGAACGCACTCCATCAAACGCTCGAATGTTGCCGGAGCGTTGCATATCCCAAACGGCATAACTTTAAACTGCCAGAGCCCATTACCTGTAGAAAACGCCGTCTTTTCCCGATCATCAGGGTGGATGTCAACTTGCCAATATCCACTCTTCAAGTCCAGCGTCGAGAACCACTGGGCTCCCTCCATGGCATCCAGGGTATCACTGATTCTCGGCAGGGGATAGCTGTACTTCTTAGTCACAAAAACGAGTGCTTCCATCTTTCTTTTTCACTAGCACCACTGGTGACGCCCAAGGACTTTTGGAATTTTCGATAAGACCATCCTACTTCATTGCTGTTATCATTTCCTCAACCTCACCTTGTTTGGCCAGTGGAAGGCGTCTTGCGGGTTGACGAATCGGTCTTGCATCTCCTGTGTTGATGCGATGCTGCACCAACTGTGTCCTACCATATTGACCCTTTTGCGATGCGAAGATGTCAGTGTACTCTTGTAGGAGATTTTCAGCCATCCTTGTTTGTTGGTGATCAAGTTTGGATGAATTCAGTATTCTAGCCTTGATGGATTTGAGCTCCTCCGGAGTTATAGTTTTTCTCGGGGCTTCGTCTGTGATCTTCGTAATTGCTGCAACCGATTCGCAATGTCCAACGACTTTTCCTTCAATCAACCTTACATCGTACGGTCTGGTGTTTAGTAATCGTACGGGGACCATTTTGTTTTTCGGTGCTACTAGTGTTTTCCCAATGATGACGCTTTGGGAGAAACACTCTGGGTCTGCTTCCACCAATAGGTATCGAAGGCTTTCAAACTCACCTTCCAGTTTTGTCCAAACGAACACTTCAGAAGAAGGAGGCAGAATCAGATCTTCCGTGATGACAGTCCTCAGTGTCGACGTACTTTCATTCGAATAGGTCATTGGAAGTTCCTTATTTTGGTACTTCAAAACCTGATTACCGATGTTCAAAATAACTCCGTGCTGTTTAATAAAGTCGATTCCAATGATGCACTCGTCACATATATCTGCCACCAGGAATTGATGAGTAAACACTAGATCGGCCAGTCGGATCTTAAGACACACTTCTCCATATACTCTTGCTGTTTCTCCCATTGCGGTTCTTAGACGGTAGCTATTGGTGTTATGAAGCCACGTCCTCTTTACCAGGTCTCGACGTACTATGGATGCTGTGGCCACATGTTTGTTCCCGTTAATAGTAGTTTCCACAGTCAGACTTTTGTTGTCTCGTTTGGTCTGAGAGACCTGGATGGTGGTTCTGGGGCCATCGATACAAGAAACCAGCCTCTGCCCCTCGAAGTTACTTACTCGTTTCCCTGATAGGAAACGGATTGATAAGCAGCACTGGTGTTGTTGTTACCTTGTTCTGGGTTGGATCTCTTGCTTCCACAATGTTGACAAGCTGCTTTATTTGGTGGTAGTTGGCATTGACGCTGTAAGTGCCCGGTCGTGTTGCAGTTCCAACATCTTGCAAGTCCGCTCCGCTGGTTCTTCTGTATTTCAGCTCTTTGGCACGAGCATTCTTCGACTATGGCTTCTCTAAGTCGATGTACTCCATGAGAAGCCTGTTCTGCGGCTTCAATTGTCAATGCGAATGCTAAAGTTTCAGAAAGAGTACGTGTTCTAGCAGTTCGCACAGACCTCTGAAGATGTATATCAGAAATGGCACAAACGAAGGACTCAACAGCAAGCTGGTTGATGATTTCTTCTCCAGCATCCGGGTATGCCAGGTGAACCAGTCTTTCAACGTCTGCTTGGAGCTGCTGTAGACTTTCACCCCTTTTCTGGACTCTGTTATTGAGTTGGACTCGGAAGACTTCTTTCAAGTGGCTATCTCCAAAGCGTTTATCTATAGCTGCCACGAGAGAGCTGAAATCGCCGCTCTTACCAGCTTGATCTGTTTGAAGTAATTCAGCTGCTGGTCCTCTAAGAGCAAGAGTCAGTGCAATGTACTTGTCTTCGTCATCCCAGCCATTTGTTGTCGCGGCTGCCTCAAATTGTCTCTTGTAGACTGGCCAAGAAGACTGTCCATCAAATGTCGGCGGTTTCATCTCCTTTTTCTTTGAAAACTCTCCAGTAGATTCTCGAATTTTGATTTTGCGGATCTTGTCCAATTCCTTGGTCAGAACAGAGAACTGTTTATCGCATCGGCTTTCTACGATTTCGAAACGATTCTCTTCAACAGAAAGCTGTTTTTCCATACCTTCAACGCGTTTGTCAAGGGCACATACATTTTTCTCAATGTTGCCCAATTTGCCTTCTAGAATGTTTTTCTGACCTTCCAAAACATTCTGTTGCGCCACAAGTCTTTCGAGAATATTCTGTTGTTCTTTCTTTTGTTCGTTTCGTTGTGCTTCAAGTTTCTCCAGAACATTCTGCTGTTCTTTCTTTTGCTCATTTCGTTGCTCTTCCAGCTTCTTTTGTTGTACTTCGAGTCGTTCGAGAACATTGTGCTGTTCCTTCTTTTGCTCGTTTCGCTGTTCTAACAAAAGTTTCATCATACTAGAAAAATCTACACTTTTACTTGCTTCCTCTTCCTCCACTTCAAAAGTGTTTGCGTCTTCCCCTTGCTGTTCCAAATAGTTGCGCAAGCGCAGAACGAGCTCATTTTTCGATCCCGCTCTAGAAAGATTTCGCTTACCTAATTCACTTTTAAGCTCAGTGCAGTTGAGCTCTTCCAACAACTTACCCATTTTCACTGTATTTAACTTTTTTTTTTTCTTACACTTTACTAGTCAAATTCGTTCTTGTTTTTTTTCAAATAAGTTTTATTTACACTTCTGACACCAATGTAACGTGCGCTTAGCTCGCAAAATAAAACTTCACCTTTCAATTTATTTCTATCACTTTTATTCAGTATCTATACTTAATTCGATCTCAACTCGACTTTTGCACTATCACTTGTTCATAACAATTTACTCTTAACTTTATCACTCTACAATCAAAACTGACTGCTCGTTGCGTCAGCGGCCTATTTATATAGAACAACACTCATCTAGAGCGTTCCAGCTTTGTATATAGAAACTATAGTAATATCACTTTCCAATATTTTTTATTAACATTGTTCGTCACTAGGGTGCGCCAACACCAGCGGAGCTGCTGTTATGCTCATGGTGGAATGTATCAATTTAGGTGAGCATTTCCTATGGGTTAGAAAGTAATGCATATATATGATGAAATTTAAACGTTGTTATTTGCTTCCTACTCTTACCTCCTGCTCTTGAAAAATAGGCTTGTGGACCACATTGGAAATTTTGTGGACCACTTTCGACTTCCAAGTTCCAAAAAAAATATTGGAAAGTGATAGTACTATACGATATATATACAAAGGTTCCAGTTTCTTCTCCATGGCTTCCACATTTGCTGTCAAGCATCTCTACACTCACACACACTGGCTTACAAGCAATGCCTGTCATTTATACCATTCCATTATAGTGTTGCCAGTTGTGTTTTTGGTTAAACGTTTTCGATTAGGAAATTGGTATAAATGTTGGGTGTTCATTTCAATATATATAAAGTATAAGGAAAACATTATGCATATTTCTAGCGTTTAGAACGTCGGTTGAATGTGTTAGAAAAGATTTACTTTGAAATCACACATTCTACCTCCCTTAAAATAAACCCGCCTACAAAAAAATTAGTTTTAAGAATAAATGGCAAAAAAAATCAAAGTCGGGTGACAATGATGCGAAAAAGCATGTATGTATATGGAATCTATAGTACTATCGAAAACAAAACGGTTGCTCAAAGCCATCTATGTAGCCGCCGGCGCTCTAAAAATTACAGGGGAATGCTAGTTAGTACGCCGGCGAATACATAGATGGCTTTCAGAGACGGTTTTTGTTTTCGATAGTACTAAAGGTTTCATATACAATGTTGAAAATATGGTAGTGCGAAAGAGAAAACCGCCGAGAAAATTTTTTTTTCTCATTTGCACTACCGCTTTTTTTGAAGAGTGAGTGACAGATTTTCAACGACCTCTGAGCAAAAGCTACTATAGAAGGTTTCAAATAAGTTCTGCAAAGAGTCCATATGAAAAACTCTTGTCAAGGAATTACTTAAGCTATCCTTAAGAGTTTTTGGTTACACCTGAAAGAAAAGCCACCTACAGAGAGCTTATTAATAGGTAAATAAGTGGAATAGTATTTGTAAGTATAAATTAAGTTCAAGATAAGTGCTGAGTAATTTTTTCGTACAACTCTTAAAGAGCTTGTGTGTTGCTTTGGTTCTTTGTAACACTCTTACCTTTCTTTCACTACTACTATCTGTCAAAGTTACTTTCATTGCAAGGCTTGCGTCGAACGCGATTCCCCCGCTTTGTTCGCATTGCCGCCCCGGGTTTCCGGGTTGCATTTCGGTGTGATCACCCCTTCCTTACCGCATCTATAACAAAAAATATTTCTGGCTGCAGAGCAGTCTTGGTATAAATGACCTGGTAGTCGGCAGTTTCAGCATTTAATAGCCTTCGGGTCAACCTGACCTCGACCTGCTTTAGGCCTAGCGCTGGAGTACTGAAATGCTGCTACCTGATCATCCGTAAACCGAAATTCTTCCGTCTCCATCTCTAGTTCGCTTACTCTGTATCTAGGTGGTCTGGTTGGCTTAATTGCTTCACGCTCGCGATAGGAAAGGCGTATTCCGCTTCCTCACAAGCCATTCTCAGCTGGTTCAAGGTAAAAATCGGCTGAGGGTACACAAGACGTCCAATTTTTTCGTTCAGGTTCTTCCTCATGAGCCGAACCAATTCTCCCTCCGGAATTTGTATCCTGAGCTGAGATCGAAACTTTGAGATGACTGCAAAATAATCATCACAGGACTCCCAGGTGCCATAACGACGATCCATGATGTCTCTCATAATGTCAAAATCGGAACGAGCATTCCGAAATTTCCTCATGAGCGCATCCCTTAACATCGGCCAATCCGGATGGAAGTTTGACCGTTGGAATTGCCAATACCAATCATGTGCCGCACCTGAGAGAAATAGATGAAAATCTCTAAGGATCTCCGCCCAGGTACAATCGCACTGGCATTGTAATGTCTCTAACCTAAAGATAAAATCTTCCACAGTAAGTTCTTGGATTTTCCCATTAAATTTTAAACCCTATTTGTCTACTTTTATAGGTCTACTGTCTGAATGAGACAAATAGTATGGCATGTTATGCGCAATGCCAGTACTCGGAGGTTCTCTATCGAAATGACGCAATTCTTGAAAATAGTTGGCTTGATACCCCCTTGGATCTGTCCTGTTTTCCCGGTTAAGGTTAGGATTTGGGTTTGGATTCGACCCAGCCACACCCGGTCTACCTGTGTGGTCCAGCTGAGGACATCTGCTCGCGGTCGCCTGCTCTTGCTCGTTTGACCTAGGATTAGTAGGATGTGGAATCCTTTCTTCCTGTGGTGGAGTAGGTCGAATAGCATGATTTATGTCTTTCATGAAATCCATGAAGCTGTTCTTCACTTATTCCTTTACGTTTTTCGAAATTTTCTCTTCTTGTGATTTGGTGTATGAATCATACGCATTCACCATCGCTAAGTCAATAAGCGTCTTAAGTTCAACTGAAATGAAATCGATACCCTGACTTGCATTTGCACCACCTTCTCTATCAACTAAATTTTCTTCGCTAGCAACATCTTTACTACCAGCAGGTCTAGAAGTATCGTTATTCGTTAATAAATTTATTTCTAGGTCACCTCCTTGCTGTCCGGCAAGTCCACTTAAAGGGCTGTAGAGAGGTTGCTCTACAGAATCAACACTATCAGTTCTTACCCCAGCCCTTTCATTTAGAGGTGGCGGTGGAAACTGATATTGGGACTGCATATTGATTGGGACTAGTGAATTTGGTTGGTTAACCTTATTTTTCACAGGTGAGTGACTCGCGAATGGCATTGCTTTGCTTGGTTGGTTGACAAGAACTTTCGCTTTGGAACGTGTAACAATTGTACTCTTACTTTTACTTGAAACGATGTTAATATTTCCTTTTTCCCTTACAGGTTTCATTCCCTAGGAACGACGAGTGCAAACAAGAGATGTTGGCCACGACAACGCAACAGCAACAGCTGAAGAAAAACAAAGACAACAGTAGAAAAGGCTTGGAATTAAAATTATATAAAATTATTTTAGGGTATGCCCTCTCAATTCCTATTATTTTCCTAACGTATTATGTTTTTTTTTTTTCTTTATTTGAAATCTAAGACAAAACCTAAAAGTACTATTATCAAACCAATGAAACTAAGAAACTATAAAATGGAACTAAAAATCAACAAAAAAGAAACTAAGAAACTATGAAATTATGAAATGTAGCTAACAAAAACGAATTACAAATAAAAAAATAGTAAAAAAAAAACAAAACCCAATTCAAATGAATTTTTATTCTTTGTTTTTGTGATTTGCTGTTTATTTGTTTGTTTTGTTTGTAATACGGGGGTTGCTTGAGGTGGTACTTCAGTGACTTCTGGTATTTGTTTTTCGTTGAGGTATTATTAGCAGCGGTATATGGCGTTTCTTTTTTTTTCAATGTACCCTGGAATGTGGTGCACAAGAAGAACGACGTAGAAAATTTACGAACACTAATTGTTGTTGTTGGTCTCAATCCACACGTCGCAAACGTTCAGGCTTGCTCAAAGCTATCCTGATCATGACATACGAAGTTTCTTGAACCATCAACAACAACGGAGAGGTGTTTGGGAAAGCTTGAGTTGTTCTGGTTGTTAAGTTTTGAAATTTGTGTCGCAATCCGAATGGTACGTCTGAAACCTTCCAGTCGGAGACATACACGCCTTTATGTAACTCAACAACCATTACAACTTTAGAATGGACAACAAATGGAAAGGATTACCAAGAAACTAGCCGTCGCAAATGTTTCGGCATGCTCACAAGCTATCCAAAACATGACTTACGACTTGTTCCAAGGTTGTGAAGGATAGGTAGGTATAAAAACATTCGGCACTAGGACAACACATTTGACAACACGTTTGGGCGACATTTAAAATAAAGGCAATAGGAGGGGATTTGGGAAGTTGGATATCTAGAAAGAAACCGGAAGGACTGAACAGGATGTGGATAAGGTAAGGAATATGCCGGCAGAAGAAAAAGAATAGAAAACTAGGTATAGAAAGGAAAAGAAGAATAAAAGAGGGAAAGTGAGAGAAGGAGGAGTAGGATAAGGAAATAGGATTAAAAAGTTAGGAAAATGCAAATTGAAAAGAAAAGAAAGCCGACGGGAAAGGGATGTTGAATGGGAACAGCGAAGACCTGGCACGCTAGCGAGGCACGGCTCAGCTCGTCGGATTTAAGGAGGGTCTTGTCCCCGCTGTTTCCCCTCGCCTCATTCAAAAACACATATCGAGCCAAAACCGACCACCACAACACTCCACATTCCAGTCACAGCAGATGGTTACGCAGATGGTTACGCAGTGTGGCCTCTAACCCACCCTACCTGGAACCCTTTTGGCCTATGTGGTAGGATTCCCCTTACTCCATTCCGCTGCCAATACAACTTACCCAGTCACGTCACCATCCTCTCGCTTCCCCCTGAAAATTTCAAATTAAATTGCCATTGAGCCTATTAGCTCATTCAAAACGAAAAATTTTCATATTTGTTTGGCGTGAGCACATATTTATTTCTTTAAAAGAATTTAATGAATAAAAAGCATTTTAAAATTTGTGTCTCATGAAAAATTTAAACAAAAGGAATATATTACCAAATAAAAAATGAACAATTTAAAAACGAATAGAAAAATTTTAAAAGATGTAGCAATTGTGTGCGAATCACAATACTCAAATAAAAATTATGAAAAACTATGAAAGTAAATAAATAAATAACAAAAAACAATAGCAATAATAAAAAATTGACTTAACTAAAAATATCAAACAAGAAAAGTCAAAATTGAGGAAAATATGGCCCTCTTAGACACAGCCAAAGCTCAACAGAAAAAGAAATTGAATTTGGTTGCAACCTACTCCGGCAAACAAAAACAAGAGGTTGCTCGATCCTCTACTAAACCTTTGGCGGATTTAATCTCACGCACTCTACTCTAAATCTACCTAAAAAGAGCTCTCTTTATGTAGTGGGCCTTCAGAATACTTTGACCCTTAAAACGATATCAAGGTCAGCCAATGGTTCGAGAAATTTCGGGTTTTCCCAAGTGTTGCACTTTGCTCAGCATAAATTTTGTTTAGCTTTCGACCACAGGTTCCCCCCTTTCGAACAATAAAGAAAGAGAGAAATTCACTTTAAAAATAAAGCCACAAAAACTTATAAAAAAATAAAAAAAAATAAAACGAAATTAACAAAAAAAACAATCAGAAAAAAATCACGCCAAAATGACTTAAGGACAATTCACATGAGCACGACCAACGAACGACGAATAAATGAAGAAATGTGATTTTAAGTACCTTACAAGCATAAATTCCTCACGAATATTTAGGAAACGATGGAAATATAGTTTATACATATTTTTAGGTGGACAAACTCTTATTTTTGTGCTTTTGGGAATGGAGAAAATAAATTAATTCGTTAGGCCGTGTCCGAATTGGGTTAAAATTTTCTACCACTGGTTAAATTTTGACGTCTGGTTAAAATGGGATCAATTTTTAATTTTTGCTGTCCGAACTGGGTTAAAATTAAATGGGTTAAATGGGATATTTAGTAAAAATTCCCCCTAGATTTAATAAATTTCCCTATCCTTTTTTGTGTATCGTTATTCCAAAACATAAATATTTAAGACAAAATCCAGCTTGAAATGTATTAAAATACAAATTTGGCTCAAATGAAATAGAATAATTTTAAATTCATTTATTTTTGTAGGTTTTGCATCAATTATATCCCCTCATCATTAGGAACAAATTCTATTGTGTATTGCTTGTTAATGAAGTCTGCGAACACTAGTTCTCAGCTGTTAAATGTCAACAATAATGAAATAAAAAACTAAACACCCAATTCGTATTAAATTTCATTATTTCATTTTTGAGCAATATTTTTCCATGCTTGGCGGCAGCTTTTATAATCCTTTTGGGGATCTCCAAAACGTTCTGCTACCAATCTACAGTTTAACAGAAAATGGAACTACAGTAAGTGAAAATGGTAGACACTTTTGTACTAACCTCCATCCTTCGTTCATATTGGCGTTCTTCGAAGTGAAAATATGGTCCAGCTCAATTCTTATTTTTAAAAGCTTCAACTTTTCTTCTTCTGACCCTAAGAAAAACAAAAATTCATTAATTGTTTTTTATATTGAATTTGTTGAAACTTACATTTACAGTATGGTTTTCCAGAAGATCTTGGTTTTCTTGTTCGTCGTTCCATCGTTGCGCTTTGAAAAATAATTTCAAATGTAATTTTTTTCTTTCTTGAGAAACGTCAAAATTTAACCACTTGTGTCAAAATTTAACCTGGTCTGGAGCAGGGTAATTTTTAACCCATTTTATTCACCACGCTAGTGTCAAAATTTAACCAGACGTCAAGTTTTAACCCACATTTTAACCCAATTCGGACACGGCCTTAAGAATAAAATTTATTCGTAACGAATAAATTTCTTTTCTCTATTGCTTTAATTTTAGGCTCAAAAATAAGAGTTTATCCACCTTAGGGCCGTTTTGTTCAGAGCGGGTTAAATAAGCAATTTGGTTATCAAGGATTTTTCTTAATTCATGATTAAGAATCTGTGATCACCAAAGCGTGTTTGTTCACCTTTTTCATAGCTTGGTTAGCAAATCACGGGTTATTCAAAAATCGTTCCATTTTCCAGTCTATATGTCAAAACCATAGTATAAAGGGTATAAAGAACCTATAGTAGCACCATGGTGGGGAAAGCGATGGTATCGCCGTCTGTTGACCCAATTTAACTTTTTATCGGTTCAAAAAATTTGGCTGTGGTTGTTCACTTAGGTATGTTGATGGTATTTTTTTGGATGCTTTAATGGTTGTGGATGGTATTTTCATCAATTAATAAATGTGTTTAAATGATTTTTAAACAATGTCATGACACACCAAATGCAAAACAACAAACTTTTTATCATTTAGAATCAAAAAGCACATCACACGCACATCACTCTTTTATATTGCTAACACATTCAAGGAAATTATTGAAAATACATACATTTTTTGATGAGAGTTTTTTTTCGGTTGTCAAAATTATCGAGATTTAAATTTAATTTTATTCTTATTTCAAACATTTGTAGGTATGGCGACTCGGAACACCTAAATAAAGAAACTCCAAACTAATTGGCAATCTAACAGAGGTATGAGGGGTCATCAAAGCAAAAAGCATCTAGCTGCACAAGAGGCAAAAGCAGCATCAAATGCTCAAACCGGACAACTCAGATTACAGCTCAGTTGGCTGAAAGGGCTTTGCAAGCTGCTCGTGCTGCAGAAGCTGTATTGGTTGGAAAACAGGGAATTGTCGAACAACTTGAAAAAGAAGTTAGGAGGCGCATGAACAAAAAATTAGATTAGCTAAGGAACATCGCTTAAAAATTTTAATTCTCCAAGCGGAGTTAAAATTCAAAGAAAATACTGCCATTTATGGTTTAATAAAATACCACTTCAGCCAAGCCCACCCTTTTTTTATTTATAGTAGAATTGATTTATGTTTTTGTTTTACAGAAACTACTTATAAAAAAAAACTAAAATTACAGCGTCCATATGCCTCATTCAAGGTTATATGTCAGCCTGACAGTTTTTTATTCTGAAGAGATAGCTGTGATTTGAACAAAAATCAAGCCTGAACAAACTGAATATCAGTTAATCGTTGTTTAAATGGAGCTAACCCAGAAAAATTGCCTGGTTAGCAAAATCTATGATTAAAAGCTCTGATCAGAGATTTCTTGATTAAATATTTCGTGAACAAACCGAATCCATGATTATCATTTGGAATAATCATTGATTAGAAATAACCAAGCATGAACAAACCAGCCCTTAAAATAAGTATGAACTATATTTCCATCGTTTCCTAAAAACATCGGGGCATATTCATAGACATTTTTAAACTGCTGTTAAACTGTTATTACATTAAACTGAAGATTAAGCTATTCATAGTCAAATTTAGTACTAGGATTAAGACGTAAACTGGAGTCTAACTCTAATCATGGGGGATACTAGGTTTAAGCTGCTTCTTTTCTATTGACTGTCAAAAATTATTCAATGCTTTCAATACATAATTGATCTTGAATATATATTTTGTGAAAACAATTTTGTTAATAAAAGTAATAATTCTTAAATAAACATGTTACGTGATATTGAAGAAGATTTTGATATTATGGAAGACATTGATTTAGTAAATATTTTTCGAACTTTGCCTGTATCAAGACAAAGAAAAATTTACAAAATTCGAAGTAATCCATTTGAATTAAATAATAAACAATTCTGGGAACGTTATCGATTTGACAAGGAGACAGCAACTTTTATAATAAATCTGTTAAGCATTGAAGAACATCGTAACAACAGAGGAATGCCAATTTCTGGAAGTCTCCAAGTTCTTACGGCACTGCGATTTTTTGGAAGAAATGTTCATCAAAGTGACGTAGGTAGGTATTCATTTGTATACCATGATTTCAAATCGGATATCTCCTATAAACAATAAAACCAATCCTCATTAAGGTGATCTGCATGGAATATCTCAGCCAACAGTAAGCAGAATTATTGCAAATATCGCAAAGAGACTCGCGTTACAGTTTACAAACTTTGTAAAATTTCCTTCAACAAGCCAGGAATTTCAACAAACAAAATCACATTTTTTTCAAATTGCTGGATTTCCTAGTGTCATTGGTACCATCGATTGTACACACGTTAGGATAAAGTGCCCTTCAAAGATAGTTGGAGATGCAATGGCTGGGCATTTTATCAATAGAAAAGGATATTATTCCCTCAACGTCCAGGTATATATGTTCTCATACCTATGGTTAATGAATAACATTTGTAAAATAATAGTAGGCAATATAATAATATGAATCTGTCCTCGACATTGATCATTCAAATTTGTTTAGATCGTCTGTGATGCTGAATGTAGGATAACAGATATTGTTGCAAGATCCAGGGGCTCCAGACATGATGCTCGTATATGGAGGAACAGTAGTTTAAAAACACGTTTAGAAACTTCCAGGTCTACACACCAGGGAATTTTACTTGGAGACGCTGGCTATCCATTGTCGTTTGTTTTATTCACTCCCATCAGAGATCCTCAAACCCCACAGGAAGAAAAGTATAATAAATCTCACATTGCAACGAGGAACAAAATTGAATGTTTAAACGGACAAATGAAATCAAAGTTTCGTTGCATTTTCGAAAGACTTCGAGTAGACCTGGATACTGCCAAAAATATAGTAGTGGCTGTAGCAGTTTTGCATAACATAGCAAAAGAAAGAAATCTATCATGTAAATATAATTTTTTGTTGAAGGTTCGTAAAAAGATATATTTTCGTTTTTCAGTCTTTGAAGAAAATAACGAAACTTACAGCACTATAGATGGAGCAATACCAATCTTTCCTGAAAACGTCATCACAGAAACCCCCGCTGCTGTAAAATTATTTCGCAAAAATTTTATAAATACCCATGTTGCATAGTTTTTGAAAATATTTTCTTTTTATTAAAAAAATCTCCAAATATTATTTAATATTTACTCAAAAAAAACAAAAAAAAAATTAACAATGCGTAGTTCATTTGCACAAAATAAATGAAAATAAAATCTTAATTTCATAAAAATAACTTAAACATTAGTCAGTCCATGTGTGAGTCTTAAAAGTACGAAGGAATTAATTCATGTTTTCCTTCTCGAGCATCTTGTTTTCTCGCGCTATAATTATATTTTTTATTTCAAGGTCTTTTTCAAATAATTTCTCTTCATGCTTCATTTGTTGTTTTATTTGTTCTAATTTGAGACGATGTATCTCAAAATTCTGACGACTTTGGGTCAGAATCTGCCTTCGGCGTTGGTGAATCAGATCGACTTCTGGCCTTTTAGAATTTTGTTTTGGCAACTTTCTTAATTTTTTTAGAGGAGATATATTTTCGGAGTTATTTAAATTCTCAGCGTCATCATCAGATTCATCGTCTACAACGGGATGTTCTTGTTCAGCTTCAGAGGAAAGGTTTTCTATATTTGGCGAACATTCTTCCAAATATTCAATATAAATTCTGGGAGTGTCACTGTCTATCATAATGGTGTCCTCCTGTAAGTCATCCTTTATCATATCTTGAATTACGAGATCTTCTTCAGATGGTTCTATAATTTTGACGCAGTTACCAGTGGCCCCGGTAGTTTTCTTCAAAAGTGCGTTACTCTTTCCAGCTGCCACTTTCATTCGGTGCCACTGTTCCTTCATTTTCTGGGGTGTTCTGTTGTAGCCGGCAGCTTTCATCTCACCATCAATATCCCTCCAAGCAACTTTCTTCTTCTCAATCATTTTGACATCATTTTTCTTGCTCTCTACAACAGAGAGATGCTTTCGAACGAGTTCGCGGAAAAGGTCTTTTTCGAGCTGCGTCCAATTCTCCTGCCTTTGTCGCTTCACATTTTGTTTGTCCATCTAACCCAAAAGAAAACAATATATTGTTTGAATTTCATTTCAACTAATAATACTTACTTGTAGTACGCTATGAGATTGTATCCAACCAGCAGCTCGAAAAACCAAAACAATAAAAAGAAGCGTTTTTTTTATTTATTTTATTTTGACGTTTCTGATTTTGATGTCTTCGTTTGAAGCATAACTGAAGTAGAATACTGCAATAAACTCTAGTTTAGTTAAACACAGCATGAAAATCGTCTATGAATAGAAGCTGTGTTTTCCTAAATGATTTAGCTTAAACTGTGAACTAAGAAGTTACGACTTTAGTAATTCTCTATGAATATGGCCCATCGTGTTTAATTTATGCTTGAAAGGTACTTAAGAGCCGCGTTTTATCGAAAATTTTCTTCACTTATGTTCACTTATAAAACGATTTTTGGTTTATATTCACTTAGCACGTCACTTTCAATTTTCACTTTCAAAATTGGTACCCTTTGCACCTGCTCTAAGGACAAGAAACATTAAATATTTGCATTCAGAAGATTTTAAATGCATACCTTTTATTTTCCATTTCTATTTTTCTCTATTTAATTCTCGATTCTCAATTTATTTGCCGCATTTCAACTTTTTACTTTCGATGTAAGCAAAACAAATGTCACTTTAATTTTATTTCGCAATAGCTGTGTTCAATAAGATTTATTTTTATTTTTAGGATCGGATAATCGAATCGAACTAGGATTCAGATTTCGATGCAGGTATTTATTTCAGTTGCTAGTTTGTGAATTAAAAACTCATTAAGTCATAACTTAGTAAGTGACTTATGAATTAAATAAGTCAAAAGCTTAGAAGAATAAAGAACAAGAGGGAAAACCATTGCTTCTCCTGCCACCACCAACTTAACAGCACTTTATTTTCGGAATTCAAATTTCAAACTGGCTTTGAAAGCTGAAAATAAAGTGGTGTTTGTGAAGTCAGTTTGAGGACAGATGCCGTGGTGTGTGATTTTGCCTCTTCTGGTATCATCTCTGTGGTCAGAAGTCATAAGGTGTGTTTCTTTACTGAAAATTTGCACGAAATGCACCGAAATTCGGCGAAAGTCAGTCTAATCCCGTTCCGATTTTTCGAAGCAATGCACAAAAAAGAGAGTGCTCTCGAGAGAATAAAAAAATTTCCCCGTCCTGCGAATTTCCGCCACCAAAATTTCTGTGGACAGAAATCGTGCACAGCCAAAACAAATACCACAACTGTCAAACAGACGTTTTTCCAAGCGTTGCGTTGCTGCGAATGTTTTGTTCAAGGCGTTTCTTTACTTTTAAGACAATTACGTTCTTTCAGAGAGTTTCTGGAAGAATTTTACAACCACTCCTTAAAATATGACAGATTGTGAATTTCTGTGCACAAAAAGTAAAGAAACAGACTTATTCAATCTGTTGTCGAAAATCAGAAATATGAACGAACACAACCCAAAGACTGCCAACCTCTGGGTTCCAAAAAAGAAATTTACCAACCATCCCTGTTGTGCAGTTAGCTAACTGAGATGTTTTTGTTCACTTAGGCTATTCACATAATTTGTATCATATTCACCCCTATTATGGAATCCGGCGAATGCTATTTAGCGTGAGTTTCAACCATTCGCGAAAATTTTGCTATTATGGAATTCGACGAATGGAATTGAATGAATGTCGGTAACATAACCTGCACCACCGACTTTTCTGTTCAACTTATTTGGTATTAGTGAATTCGCAAACCATTCGCGCTCCATATAATTTTTTCCATTTCTCATTCGCGACATTTTTGTAACGAATCGAAATTCGTAAAGACATAAACTTACTAGAAATCAACAAACAAAACATGGAAAGTGCAAATATGTTAGTTTAAATTTATATGTTAGTCTTATTTTACTTCTTTTTAAGAAAGCGGACCTTAACTGGGGAACAATTTCGTAAAATAGTTGAGCTGATGAAAACTGAACCCGATGTTGCAAAAAACTTAACAAAACAGTATTCGGAGCAGCAACAATTTTGCTGCAAACATCACTTCTCAATAGCATTTATGCAGATTTCCTAATGGAAAACAGTATATAAAAAAAAATTTACGATTTGTATGCAATCTAATGAGTATTTTATTTGAATGTAGGCTCTCAACCGAAACATTCAAAATACTCTAATTTTGGTAGCGTAATTCTATTCGATGAGTTTTCTCTTACATCATAATAATATGCATTTGAGTCCACTATAAATATCACTTTTAACTTTAAACTGAAACTTGCTTTATTTTAGTTTCAAATTTGTTTGCGTACCAAGTTAAATGAATTTTTTCGTTTTGTCAACATACATGACAGCAGCACAGAGTAGAACCAGAGAGGACAACAACCTTTTCTTTATTCATCTAAGACAAAAACAGTGAAAAACAATAAGGTAGTTCTGGTATTGATAATACAGCCCATTCGTCGAATTCACTAATACCAAATAAGGAGAACACGAATCTACCGCGAATCCTGTCAACTCCCCGGGAGTAAAATCCTGCGAATTCCATAATAGGCATGATTAAATATTACAACGACACAGCAAGATTCAATCTTTTGTAGTATCTAAATTTAAAGACCAAGTATTTTTATATAACAATACGATTAAATAATAATAATAATAATAACAAAAAAATAAAATAAAAATTATATATATATATTAAAAAAAAAAGAAATAAAGAACAGAAAAAAAAAGCATAAAGGTATAGCAAAAATTATCTATAAAACTAATGAAGAGTTAATTACAAATTATCAATTACATTTTGATTCAATGTCAACAAATAATTAAATAATTCCTTCTTAAAAATGGTTGGTGAGGTAATCCTTTGAAGAGCAAATGGAGGGCTATTCCACAATCGAACAATTTTTACAAAAAAAGATCTTTCGGCAATGGTATATGTAAAGCGCGGTAAAATCAATCGTAGTCCTCTTTGAGACTGTGCAAATCGAAGCATCTCACCTAAATACTCAGGACTTCTATTTTGAATTATATTGTTTAGCAAAATAACGTTACGGAACAGTAAATATTTATCAAAATTAATTCCTAACAACGAAGTATGTAAGTTTGACACACTTTCGTGTCTAGGAATACAGTGTATGAAACGTAGACAATCATTAAACGCGACGTGAAGTTTACGTTTGCACTCATAGTCAAGAGAAGGGTATACATTGCAATTAAAAGTAAGAGAGGGCATAACAAGACTCTTCACAAGATGTTTTCTCAAAGCAGAATCCAAGATGTTTGAAGAAGACCTTAGAGAACGTAAACTACTATAAACGCGTCTTATGGATTCAGAGATAGCGTCACAACAAGTAATTTTGTTATTAATTTGGAAGCCCAAGTATTTTACTTTTGAAACATATTCAACAGCTTGAGAGTTTAATATGAATTTGGGAAAGTCTTCAAGATTAACTTCATTTCTCGAGCAAATCATACTAAGGGTTTTCGATGGGTTTAGCTGTAGTTTATTTTCAAGCACCCAATTTTGAATATTCGTAAGATCTTCGTTAACCCGAACAAAGCAATCATCCATTAATCCTAATTTTCTAAAAATATAAAGTATCACATCATCTGCATACATGTGGATGAAGCAATTATGAACAACATCTGGAAGATCATTTACAAAAAGTGAAAAAAGAAGTGGTCCTAGTACTGACCCCTGAGGCACCCCACGGTTAACAACAAACGGACTAGAAATACCTTGATCAGTGGTTACTATTTGAACCCTATTGCAGAGATAGTTACTTAAAAGCTTTAATGCAGTGTTTGAAAAACAAAACTTGGTGCTTAGTTTCGAAACTAGCATTTGATGGTCAACACAGTCAAAGGCTTTCGAAAAATCTAGAAGGACCATAGCTCCCAACTGCTCTTTGTCAAGAGCAACTCGAAAATCAGAGGAGAACAGCAGATTCACAGCTATGTTTGTTTCGAAATCCTGACTGCCATTTAGATAACATATTGTTAATTTGGACAAAATTTAGAATTTGGTTAGACATTAATCGTTCAAGTACTTTACCAAAAAAAGTTAACAAGTTTATTGGTCTGTAGTCAGAAGGCTCTGAGGCGTTAGCTTTTTTGGGTATGGGGACAATATTTCCACTTTTCCAGGCTTCTGGGAACTCAGAACGGTATATACATGCGTTCATAATGTGCTTCAATGGCTTGATAACTATTGGTAAAATCATACGTATAAACTTCGGTGAAGTGTTATCTGTGCCTAATGCATTTGATTTAATAGATTTCAAAACAGTTACAACTTCCTTTTCGTCCACACAGTTGAATGAAAATAATTCATTTTCATTAACAGGAACAACTAATGTTATATGAGAACTAGGCTGAGGCGGAGCAAAAAATGATTTCATTTCTTGTGGACTGAATATACATTTCGAAATCGATTTACTTGAACATACACCAATTTCTTTCAAATTTTTCCAAAGAGTCTTTGAGCTCAAAGAAACATCAAGTTTATTCATAAAATATGTTTTCTTACAAGAACGTATTAGAGCAGTAACTTTATTTCTTGAGAAAATATATTGGTTTCTGTTATAATCCGTAGGATTTCTTTTATATCTTTTGAAAAAGCGTTCTCTATCTTTAATTTGAGTTTCAATATCTTGTCTATACCATGGACATCCATTTCGATTTCTTACCCGTTTTGTTACTAAAGGAACGTAAGCATTAAATAATCCTTCCTGTAGGTCGCTAAAAATTAAAACTTTACTATTAACGTCAGTACAGTGAATAATACTATCCCAGTAGTCGTTTCCAATACAATTTTCTATATTATTACAATTTAAAGAACGATACGATCTGTAACTAATGGTTTTCGAAGAACATAAATTTCTGACATTGAACTGCAACGAACAGAAAATTAAATCATGGATAAATTCGGAAGTTAGTTTTATTTGATCGTTGCACAAAACTTTTTCATGTGAGGTTGTCAGAAACATATCTATGAGCGATGGGTTATCCATAGATTGATAGCATGTTGGCCATCTTGTATTAACTACAGATAAACTCAATTTATCACAGAAGTATTGAAAGAGGCGGGTGGTTCTATTATTTACTAAAATATTTACATTAAAATCACCAGCAATGAGTACGTCTGGATACTTAGAATTTAAACGAAAAAGTATCTCTTCAATTTCATCTAAATTTTCGTCTTTAAACAAAGTGGGTGGGCAGTACACCACCACTATAAGGCACTTCTCTGAACCGTTATTCAATTCTAAGCATAAAAACTCTAACAATTTCTTTGATCTATAAATGACTTTTGTAGGTATTTTATTTTTATTTATTTATTTATTTATTTGAAATCGCTGTACAATGAGAACAAAAATTCTTATAACGTACAGGTAATGTTATGATAACAGTATAGGAATAAGAAAAAAACTAACATTTAAAAACAAAATTAAAGAGAAAAGTAAATTTAAAAGAAAATGAATAGTTAACAGTTATAATCAACTTAAAAAGAATGTTTAGTGAGAATTTTCCAGTGATAAGAAAGAAAAGATTAAAGAAGAAAACTTTTTATGTTCAATTTTGTTTCTTAGTGACAAAGGAAGATGGTTCCAAATTGTAATAGCGTAAATAAAAAACTGGCGCCGTGATATAACGTTGCTATATGTGTAAGGTCGTATTGACAAGCTTCTTATAGATTGTGAAAAAATTATATTTGTAAATAGATACTCAGGTGTTTTGAGTTTTATTATCTTAACGAGTGCAGACAAGCATCTGTAGCGAAAGAGGCATCGCAAACTGCAACCGAGAATCTGCCTTGAAAAACTGGAGACATGATCATATCTTCTTAAATTAAAAACGTACCTTACTACGGAGTTAAACGCGAGTGTAATTTTTCGGAAAGATGCCGAGTCGAGTTCTGCAAAAATTTCACAACCAAATGTGAGTACCGGTAAAACCAGAGACTTAACTAATTTAATTTTAACTTCGGATGATAAAAAGTATCTTGAATGTGACAAGCCTCGCAGTACTGCATAAATCTTCGAAACGGTGCTGTTGACGTGGTCTGTCCAAGTCAGATTGTTGTTAAACATGACACCAAGATTTTTCACCTTTTTTACCATTTCAATAACCTTACCATTCAAAATAATATTTGGAAAATCATCAAAGGTGAATTGTTGGGTGCATATCGGTAAACATTTTGTTTTAGTTGGATTTAGTATAAGCCGATTTTGGTTTGACCAAATTAAGACTGAAGCCAAATCTTCATTCATTCTAACTACAGCATCTTCAACAAGCCCTAAACTAAAATTGAGATATTGTTGGACATCGTCAGCATAGATGTGATACGAGCAATATCTCAAGACAGACGGAAGGTCATTTATAAACATAGTGAAAAGGAGCGGCCCAAGTATTGATCCTTGGGGAACACCTGATCTTAATAGGGAAAACGAAGAAAGTTTACCACCATGACAAACAGCTTGAGACCGATTTGATAGATATGAAAAAATTAATGAGGTAGCAGCAAAAGAGAAATTATACATTTCAGCAAGTTTTTTACATAATAAAGTTGAATTAACTGAATCAAAAGCTTTGGAGAAGTCAAGCAAGGTTAAAAGTGTTACTTTACTTTCATCAGAAGCTTCGCGAATATCTTCAGTTACCTTTAAAAGCGCCGTTATGCAGCTGTGGCCTTTCCTGAAACCAGATTGAAAAGGGTTCAAGAGATTCAACCCATTTATGTAACTCTTAATTTGCTTGCTGATGACTACTTCAAAAACCTTAGATAAATACGATAATATTGCGATCGGCCTATAATCCTTCTCTTTTCCAGAACTTTTTGGAATTGGAATAACTTTAGCACGTTTCCACTGAGATGGGTATACACTAGTGAGGATGATTGAATTAAAAATGAATGCTATGTGAGGGAGTAACTTTGGTAAAAGAATCTTAACAAAGTCCGGGTGTATGTTATCAAGCCCAACACATTTGGACTTTACATGAAATATGGCATCACCAACATCATATACGTCAACCTCATAAAATTTAAATCCATCACAAAAAGTTATTTCAGTAAGGGATTCATGGATAATAGGTATGTTGGGAACAGGATTGGCAAATTTTTCATTTAACTCATTAATGTCAACAATTTCGTCACTCGTACACGACTTCTTTCCTAACCCTAGATCTTTGATTCGACTCCAGAAGTTTTTTGGAGAAACATTAGAATTAATTTTGGTTGTGTAATGGAGACGTTTAGCAAGGCGGATTAAACATGTTACTCTATTTCTGGCTCTTTTGAACTCATTGAGCATGTCTTCACACGCAAATCTTTTCCACCTGCGAAATAAATTGTCACGAAGGGCCATTGCTGATAATATGCTTTCGGAAATCCATGGGCAGCTTGGCCTTTTTATAATTTTAGTTTTTACAGGCACATTTCTTTCAAAAAGATTTATAACCAAATCATTAAAGATATTTAATTGGTCATCGACATTATCTAACTGGTAAATTTCTTCCCATGCTAGCAGATCACATTCAGTAAATAGCTGTTGTAGATTAATCTTTTGAAATTCTCTATATTGAAAAGTATAAGGAGAATTACTAGTTATACATTGAAAATCAATAGTTGCAAATATTAGGTCATGAAAAGAGAAAGCAGGAGCTGAAAGTTGGTTATGAAATTTTAAAAGACTTCGATCACTCACAAGTATAATGTCAAGTAGGGAAGGCACTGAATTAGGTTTGAAGTGAGTCGCTTCAGTAACATTTGCAATATTTAGGTTCAACGCACACATTGCATCCTTAAAGTTATTACTTGATGAGTTGTTTAAAAGGTTGATGTTAAGGTCACCACAAATAACTATATTTAAATTAAGGTGAGATACTTCATTAAAGATGGATTGAGCTAGTTGATAGCTGGCAACATTGGGTGGCATATAGAGTGAACCAATAATGCATTTACTATCCCCACTTTTAATTTCAATAAAAACAAACTGCACGGAGCTAATTTCATCTGACTGCAAAACAACCCGTGAAATGAATTTGTTTCTTATATAAATTGCTGATCCACCTCCAATCCTGCCAAAACGATCGGCACGAAATAATTTAAAGCCACTCAACGAAAAACACTCATCGTTTACTAAAGAATCAAACCATGTCTCAGACACACAAATGACATCAACCTCACTCCCTACAAAAATTTGTCTGAACTCATCGATCTTGTTGACAAGGCTTTGAGCATTTAAGTGGCAAATACGAATATACCAAATACGTATATGGTCTCGTACATAAATGCACACCCCTCCCCCTCGAGTGCAGCGATCATTTCTTAAAATTTTAAAACATAAGGAGTTGCTATTTTCCCATGAGCGATGTTTTGCTTAAGTGAATATAAGTGCATATAGAATTTCGATAAAACACGCCAAAAATCACAATTCTTCATTTATTCGTCGGACGTTGGTCGTGGTCATGTGAATTCACCTTTAAACCTATAACGGTGTCGTTACGGGGCGGCTCCCCACTGTCCCCTCAGGTACTGTTTCGGTCGTCCGGTACTTTTTTTTTGTTCCGGCACTTTTTTATTCCCCCAGGCATCAAAATGAGTTTTAAGTTCTTGGTTCCCTGGGACTCCCACAGGCTCTTAGTTTAGCCGACGACCTTCGGCTTCGTGACCTCTTCGGTACGATAGGGCTTTTTTGTCTGTGTCGTCTTCGCCTTTTTTTTCTATGATATACATATATCACCTTCGGCACCTATAACACAATATATGTCTTTTTCTTCCTTAAATGAACACTTCTCTTTTTTGCAATTTTTTTTTCCTACTCGAATCTAACTAACAACTAACTACCAGTAATAAAAATTCAAACAAAAAAAATCTCACCGCTTCAAATATTCTTTTCTGTTCTTCTTTTAAAGTCAGTCTTTTAATGTTTTTATTTATGTATCTTTTTGCACCTTTATCATTTATCTTTAGTGTCTAGCAATATGTAATTTAATTTTATCCACTAAGCACTGCACTACTTTTTCCTTTTCTTTTTTTTAATTTGTTCTTGATGAACTGAAATTGGATTTTTAATTGGTAATGCACCACTGCTACTATCGAACTAAAGAACCTTCTTCTACTTGCACAATAACGTACCCTCTTCGTACGTTATTTTCCAAAGCTGTTGCTGTTTCATTGTTTTGATTGCCGTTTACGACCGTTTACTATCTCGTCATTTCCCACCAATAGGATTTCAGATAACGTTTGGAAATTTAAAATACTGTAACGTGCGCTTAGTTCGCAAAATAAAACTTCACTTTTTAATTTATTTCTACCACTTTATTCAGTATCTATACTTTATTCGAACTCAACTCGACTATTGGTTAACAACATTTCACTCTTAACTTTATCACTCTATAATCAAAACTGACTGCTCGTTGCGTCAGCGGTCCTATTTATATAGAACAACACTCATCTAGAGCGTTCCAGTTTCTTCTCCATGGTTTCCACATTTGCTGTCAAGCATCTCTACACTCACACACACTGGCTTACAAGCAATGCCTCTCATTTATACCATTCTATTATAGTGTTGCCAGTTGTGTTTTCGGTTAAACGTTTTCGATTAGGAAATTGGTATAAATGGTGGGTGTTCATTACACTGCCCCCTCCTTAAGATTGTTCGTCCCGAATAATTCCATCTGCAGCCTCGCCACTATATCGATGCAGCCGGTCACAATGAACTACTTTTAACTTGCCTCTTAATCCTCTTTGGATGCGGTAAACCATGTCGTTAATCCCCGTGACAACAGTATAAGGACCTTCCCAGTTCTGCTGAAGTTTCGGTGACAATCCCTTTTGACGATGAGGATTATAAAGCCACACACGATCTCCTACTTGGAATCCTGCCGTTGTCGCTTTTGTGTCGTACCGTGTCTTCATCCGGTCGCTGTAGGTTTTCATCCGTTCCCTTGTTCTTTTATGGATGTCAGCGAGTCTCTCCTTGAGGTCATCCACATACTCGTTCGTGTCCTGTGGCTCCTCTGTGCGGCATCCAAATTTAAGTTCGCTGGGCAGCCGCATGGTTTTCCCGAACAGGATGTCAGATGGTGTTTGTCCTGTCGAGCTATGTACTGCACTTCTATAGGCCATCAGGAATAGCGCTACGTGCCTATGCCAGTCTCTTTGGTAGTCGCCTACGACCTTGGTGAGGTGTTCTTTCAAGTAGGTCCGGTTGAATCTTTCAACCATCCCAGCAGATTGTGGATGAAGCGGTGTGGTTCTGGTCTTCTTTATGCCAAGTAGTCCGCACACTCCTTGGAAGATGTTTGACTCAAAGTTCCTCCCTTGTTCGGAATGGAGTTCCATAGGCACGCCAAACCTACTCACCCAGTTAAACACAATCTGGTCGACCACCGTTTTAACTTCTTGATTTGGGATGGCATACGCCTCAGGCCACTTGCTAAAATAGTCCATTACAACCAGAATGTACTTGTTTCCAGCGTTGGTCTCTGGAAAAGGCCCAGCCACATCTACTGCAATCCTCTCAAAAGGTGATCCAACGTTGTACTGATGCATCTTACCTTGAATCTTCCTACCAGGTCCTTTGGTTGCAGCACACTTGTCACATGTTCGGCACCACTTCTCCACGTCATCTCTAGCATGTAACCAGTAGAACCGATGTCGCACCTTCTCCAGTGTTTTGTTAACTCCCAGGTGATCTCCATAAGGTCCGTCGTGCATCTCCCGAAGAACTTCACTGACTTTCGATTGCGGTACGATCAGCTGCATCACATATGATTTACCGTCAGCGGACTCCCATCTTCGCCTGAGGACACCTTCTTGCACATATAGTGAGTCCCACTGTGCCCAATAGGCTTTGAGAACTGGACTCCTGTCAGAAATGTCTCCCCATTCAGGTTTCTCTTCATTTTCTTTCCATGCGAGAATGGGTTCGATATCTGGATCCTCCTGTTGAGCGGTCCTCACTTCCTCATTGCTCCATCCGCATATGGGGTCAGCTCTTAGTCGCTGAGCGGTAATATTTTCTTTGTTTTCTTGTCGCCTACAATGCTTGCAATCCTCTTTGCAAGGTCTTCGGGACAATGCGTCGGCGTTTGAGTGCAACTTTCCTCTGCGGTGTTGAATCTGGTAATCATAAGTCTGCAGTCTTTCTATCCACCTTGCGTCTTGACATTCTGGATTTTTGAAGTTCAACAGCCAGTTCAGAGCACCATGGTCTGTCCGCAGAAGGAATTTCTGGCCATAGATGTACTTATGGAAGTGCTTTGTTAATAAGATAAGAGGAGCAGTTCCCTTCTGGTCACGCAGTAGTTTCTTTCAGGCTTCGAGAGGACCTTACTGTAATATGCCACCACTTTCTCTTCACCATCATGCACTTGGGATAGTACCGCCCCCATTCCAACGTTGCTTGCATCTGCGTCGATGATGAATGTTTTGCCAAGTGTTGGATGTGCCAGCACTGGAGCGTTACAGAGGCGGTATTTGAGTTCCTGAAAAGATTTTTCACACTCACCTGATTATTTGAACTGCTTCCCTTTTTCGGTGAACTGATGCAAACTCTTTGCAACTCCAGCAAAGTTCTTAACAAAACGTCGGTAATATGTGGCAAGACCAAGAAAGCTTCGGAGTTGATGTTTGTCCTGTGGTGTTGGCCAATTTTTGACGGAGTCAACTTTTTCAGGATCAGTCTTCACTCCTTGGGAAGAGATGATGTGTCCCAAATACTTAACTTCGGTTTTGAAAAGTGCACATTTTTCTGGATTCAGTTTAAGGTTAGCCTCTCGAAGTCTCTGAAACACGGCTTTTAGGTTCTTTCAATGTTGGTCAAATGTTTTCCCGTAAACAATGACATCGTCCAAGTAGACAAGGCACGCTTTCCACGTCAGTCCTTGAAGAACGCACTCCATCAAACGCTCGAATGTTGCCGGAGCGTTGCATAGCCCAAACGGCATAACTTTAAACTGCCAGAGCCCATTACCTGTAGAAAACGCCGTCTTTTCCCGATCATCAGGGTGGATGTCAATTTGCCAATATCCACTCTTCAAGTCCAGCGTCGAAAACCACTGGGCTCCCTTCATGGCATCCAGGGTATCACTGATTCTCGGCAGAGGATAGCTGTCCTTCTTTGTCACATCATTCAGCATTCGGTAGTCCACACAAAAACGAGTGCTTCCGTCTTTCTTTTCACTAGAACCACTGGTGACGCCCAAGGACTTTTGGAATTTTCGATAAGACCGCCCTTCTTCATTGTTGTTATCATTTCCTCAACCTCACCTTGTTTGGCCAGTGGAAGGCGTCTTGCGGGTTGACGAATCGGTCTTGTATCTCCCGTGTTGATGCGATGCTGCACCAACTGTGTCCTACCATATTGCCCCTTTGCCGATGCGAAGATGTCAGTGTTCTCTTGTAGGAGATTTTCAGCCATCCTCGTTTGTTGGTGATCAAGGTTAGATGAATTCAGGATTCTAGCTTTGATGGTTTTGAGCTCCTCCGGAGTTATAGTTTTTCTCGGGGCCTCGTCTGTGATCTTCGTAATTGCTGCAACGGATTCGCAACGTCCAACGACTTCTCCTTTCTTCAACTTTACATCGTACGGTCTGGTGTTTAGTAATCGTACGGGGACCATTTTGTTTTTCGGTGCTACCAGAGTTTTCCCAATGATGACGCTTTGGGAGGAACACTCTGGGTCTGGTTCTACCATGAGGTATCGAAGGCTTCCAAACTCACCTTCAAGTTTTGTCCAAACGAACACTTCAGAAGAAGGAGGCAGGATCAGATCTTCCGTGATGACCGTCCTCAGTGTTGACGTATTTTCATTCGAATAGGTCATTGGAATTTCTTTATTTTGAAATTTCAAAACTTGATTACCGATATCCAAAATAACTCCGTGCTGTTTCATAAAGTCGATTCCAATGATGCACTCGTCACATATATCTGCCACCAGGAATTGATGAGTAAACACTAGATCAGCCAGTCGGATTTTAAGACAAACTTCTCCATATACTCTTGCTGCTCTCCCGTTGCGGTTCTTAGACGGTAGCTATTGGTGTTATGAAGCCACGTCGTCTTTACCAGGTCTCGACGTACTATGGAGGCTGTGGCACCGGTGTCGATGGTAGCCACATGTTTGGTCCCGTTAATAGTAGTCTCCACAGTCAGACTTTTGTTGTCTCGTTTGGTCTGTGAGACCTGGATGGTGGTTCTGGGGCCATCGATACAAGAAACCAGCCTCTGCCCCTCGAAGTTGGATTGATAGGCAACGCTGGTGTTGTTGTTACCTTGCTCTAGGTTGGATCTCTTGCTTCCACAATGTTGACAAGCGGCTTTATTTGGTGGTAGTCGGCATTGACGCTGTAAGTGCCCGGTCTTGTTGCAATTCCAATATCTTGCTAGTCCGCTCCGCTGGTTCTTTTGTATTTCAGCTCTTTGGCACGAGCATTCTTCGACTATGGCTTCTCTAAGTCGATGTACTCCATGAGAAGCCTGTTCTGCGGCTTCAATTGTCAAAGCGAATGCTAAAGTTTCAGAAAGAGTACGTGTTCTTGCAGTTCGCACAGACCTCTGAAGATGTATATCGGAAATGTCACGAACGAAGGACTCAACAGCAAGCTGGTTGATGATTTCTTCTCCAGCATCCGGGTATGCCAGGTGAACCAGTCTTTCGACGTCTGCTTGGAGCTGCTGTAGACTTTCGCCCCTTTTCTGGACTCTGTTATTGAGTTGGACTCGGAAGACTTCTTTAAAGTGACTATCTCCGAAGCGTTTATCTATAGCTGCCACGAGAGAACTGAAATCGCCGCTCTTACCAGCTGGAACTGTTTGAAGTAATTCAGCTGCTGGTCCTCTAAGAGCAAGAGTCTCTTGTAGACTGGCCAAGAAGACTGTCCATCAAATGTTGGGGGTTTCATCTCCTTTTTCTTTGCAAACTCCCCAGCAGACTCTCGAATTTTTATTTTCCGAATCTGGTCCAATTCCTTGGTCAGAACAGAGAACTGTTTATCACATCGGGTTTCTACGATTTCGAAACGATTCTATACAACAGAAAGCTGTTTCTCCACACCTTCAACGCGTTCGTCTAGGGCACATACATTTTTCTCAATGTTACCCAATTTACCTTCTAGAATGTTTTTCTGACCTTCCAAAACATTCTGTTGCGCCTCAAGTCTTTCGAGAATATTCTGTTGTTCCTTCTTTTGCTCGTTTCGTTGCTCTTCAATCAGCTTCTTTTGTTCGTTTCGTTGTGCTTCCAGTTGTTCGAGAACATTCTGCTGTTCTTTCTTTTGATCGTTTCGTTGCTCTTCCAGACGTCCGAGAATATTCTGCTGTTGCTTGTTTTGTTCCAATAAAATCTTCATTATACTAGAAAAATCTACACTTTCATTTACTTCCTCTTCTTCCACTTCTATTTCAAAAACAGAAGTGTTTATGTCTTTCCCTTGCTGTTCCAAATAGTTACGCAAGCGCAGGACGAGCTCATTTTTCGATCCCGCTCTAGAAAGATTTCGCTTACCTAACTCACTTTTAAGCTCAATGCTTATTACTTATTATTATTTTTCTTTTTACTTTTTTTTTACACTTTATTAGTCAAATAAGTTTTATTTACACTTCTGACACTCGACTATTGGACTATCACTGGTTAACAACATTTCACTCTTAACTTTATCACTCTATAATCAAAACTGACTGCTCGTTGCGTCAGCGGTCCTATTTATATAGTGCTATGTCCGCACCTGAGAATTAAACTTCTTTAACTCAAAACAATCCCAAACCAACATGATAACCAAGTGGTTTGTCATACAAAATGAAACCTTTTTAGTCACTGGGTTTCGAGATAACCTACTCGAAACCAAAGGTGCTGAATGCACTATTTCCAATATTCCATTGAATTTGACATTTAAGAGAGTGGAAGTGAGTGGAGAGAGAATGAATTCTCTCATACGTCGTTGACGTTCTGCTCACACTTGTATCTCTGTCTCTTTTTAACTTAAGACAAAAAGATAAACTCAAAACTTTTCTGCATATGCGGACCAGAGATGCCAGATTGGGCGCTTTATCGTATTTTGGGCTACTTTTTTTCTAAAAAAACGATAGAAATTTTTTTTAGAGCGCCCAATGGAATTTTGGGCTACATATCGTTGAATTTTCTGTTTTGTAATTTTTGATTGTTTTATTCTCTCACTAAACTAAAAAAAATATTTTTCCACGAACGAACCCACATTTTTTAAATTTGGCAGCATTTTTGCCTTCATGTGACTCTCTGACTTTGAAAGTGGGATAATGACATCGTACCATAGAGGTATAATATCGAGCCCTTCCCGAAAAATTATCGTAAGCGACATTTTTAACAAAATGGTTTTTTTATACAATTCAAAAGTTTGCATTGTTTCCCAATTTTCTGTAGGGCTATTCCAGAAAGCGCGGCTGATCGCTTTTGGTGGCGGAAATGAATTTTCGTATTCTCAAAAGCGAATCGCTTTTATTTATTTTTTAATGGAAAGCGAAAGCGGTTTTCAAACGTCATTATTTTTTTGGTAGAAACTATACCTTTTTGACATAATTCATTTCGTTTTCAAAAGCGATAGGTGTTGTAGTGTCGAATTGCAAGCGGATTGATAGAAAAATGCAAAAATGAAAAATATAACTATCGTCAATTGAATTGAGAGTAATTTTCTTTTTTTTTATTAAAGGAGTCAAAAACACACCACGACACAACAATATTTGATACTTGTTGAGTTTATGCAACAACACGAAATGATAGCTAAAGGATTGTTAAATGCTCCAGAATATAGAACCAAACCACAGAAGAAGAAGACGTATTACGGTTGCTAGACCTCCGAACTCAAGAGAGCTCGAAAAATTGGAGCAGGGAATAATATTGCACCAAATTCTTTGAACGATATCAATGAAAATCAAAGTTTTTCTAGAGAAACCACCGCATTGATTGCCAAAAGTGAAGAGATCTTATTCTCATGCTCTACAAACAAAATTCAACTCTGTTTTTATGGTGTCATAAACCACGGCTCAAGAGTATAACCAGCATCACCTTCAAATGAATAAAACAAAAGTAAAGAAAATTTAACCGCATTTAAAAATTTATTTGTATTAGGAAGAATGTTGCTTTTATCTTCGTTCTTGAAAATATTTTCCAACTGATACCTAGGGAAAATTTGGAAATTTCATTGGAAAAACTTGGAAATATATGACATTTGAGTGGATGGATAAGACTTCCAAATGGAAATATTGGAAGTTTAATTTCCAACCATGATCGCTTTTCAGAATAACCTAAAGCGAAGCGCTTCGCAATTGAGTTATCGCTTTAAATACGATCCGCCGCGCTTTCTGGAATAGCCCTACTGCATTTTTAGTTTTACATTATAACTGTTTTGCGAAAAGCTACAGCGAAAATAAATTTTATCGTAAGGGACATAACATTTTTTTTTTTTATTTTATTTATATCGCAAGTGACAGTGTATTTTCTTATCAAGTGATTTTCTTCATAATTTGCTTCAACAAGTACAGTTTAAAGGTGAAGCAATGAAGTGGTCAAAGAAAGAGTTGTTCTGGGAAAGCTATGCTTTCCCCACTGTCATTGATGTAGGTATACCTGCAAAATGTCCTTTAATTTAAATGAACTTTAACTTATAAGCAAGTCATAAGTCATTGTAATATCTTGTTTTTTTCTTTAAATAAAAATATCTGTTTCATTATAAGAAATAAGAATCGACTTTTATTTTCAACGATATTTGGGCTACTTTTAGGGCAACGATATTGGGCTACATTTTTTCAAGATTTGGGCGCCTAAAGCCAAAAAGCTTCTGGCAACCCTGATGCGGACACTACATGGTTAACTCAAACCATACTGGAACGAAACCCAGGTTAACTTCAGGTGCGGACATAGCACACAGAGTATAACCAGAGAGTCCACTGCAGCAAGGTAGTGCGTTTTGCCTACAAGCTAAACTAAACCGGATGCCCGCACCGGATGCCCGCACTGGCCTTCACTTCCCACAGATCAAAGTCAGTTGAGTTTGAAAAGTAAAAAATTTTTTTTTGGTTGCAAAAAAAATCGATAATTTTTAATTTTCATACAGCCTAGAATTTAGAAAAATGAATTTAAGTTGCAGGAAATAACTTTTTTTTCCATTTTGACCAGTATTTCACTGAAAAAGACAAAAATTAGTAAAAAATTTCATACCGATGCAGGCGTTTTGTTAAGTTTTTACAGTTCATACTAGTGAGCACAGAGCCTCAAACTCAGAAATAGGACGCCATATTGAAAATTTTTTTGCGGGTGTTTCGGGTTGAAGGGGTGGAAGTGGATACTCTGTATTATCTACTCTGTGACATAGCATAGAACAACACACAACTAGAGCGTTCCAGTTTCTTCTCCATGGTTTCCACATTTGCTGTCAAGCATCTCTACACTCACACACACTGGCTTACAAGCAATGTCTGTCATTTTACCATTCCATTATAGTGTTGCCAGTTGTGTTTTCGGTTAAACGTTTTCGATTAGGAAATTGGTATAAATGTTGGGTGTTCATTACAATATATATATAAATTTCAATAGGGATTGCGGCTAACTGCAAACCAAAAGTTAAAGGAAAGTCGAAACGGAGATAAAAGCTGAAGAAAAAGAAAGTTTTAATAAACCAAGAACAAGAATTGGTAAATCTTTATTGTGAACAGAGGTAAATTTTTGTATATAAGCCCTAATCTATAGCAGAAAGTATATTTTTTATGGGTTAGGTGTGAAAGTTATAGCAGTAGCTGGTGGCTGTTTAGGCTAAGCCAAAAACCGGAAAAGAGCAATCAGCAAAATTCGAATCATCTTTAAAAAAAAAACTAGTAAAAAGTGCAAAAATAAGGCTAATTTCATCCTACGGAACGTAATTTCATTCGAACCGTTAGAGGCTCTGCTACAACCAGCTAAGAACGGTTCAGTACTTTGCAGTCATGAGTAGAAGAAAAGAAAAAAGTTAATAGTGTCTATAAAACAGTTGCAAATCCTGCAATTTAAAAAGAAAAAAGAATTTCAATAATCCTAGAGTAATTTTAAAAAAAAAAAATCTTTTTTTATGGCACGTATAAATTAACCGCCGTATTAATAAACGCGGAATAGCTGGGCTAAGCCTTATTCCATGGATTAAGTGGAAAATGGTATAATGGTGGCTTTAATTAAATGGAAAATGGTATAATGGTAACTTAATCCATGAAATAAGTATTTCCCAGTTATTCCGCGTTTATTAATACGACGGTAAAAGTGCACAATAGTACTTAAAGTGAACGAAATTTAAAAAAAAAACAATAGAACAGTGATTTTTAAAAGTTTTGTACTAAGGTAGTAGATACTGATTGGGTACCATCGGTGGAGCAATTGGATGCTGTGGCCACAACAACACGTTGCTGCTTAAATTCGGCGAGTGATTATTGATACCTATAATTTTTTTTTTTGTTTGTAAAAATCATCTGTCTATACTTAAATTTCGGGGTAAGGGTTTTAAAGGGGAAGTTTTGAAAACATATACAGCCGTATCTATAAAGAACTTTTAATCATCGATTAGATTTAATTGCTATTTAAGTAACACTTAAGTAACGAATCCGTATCGATAATCAAATTTCACATTTAAGTAACCTTGCTAAGAGCCCTCTTAACTTAAATGCCAATAATGACGTTTAAAGGTCTCTTAAATCCAAATTAAAAATTCATTCTGACGTTTCGGGAAATTCGGTGTCAATTTCGCTCTGTTGTTTTGGTAATAAAATGAAACTTTTCTTAAAATAAAAATATGGAAGAATGGTCGAGCTGTCGATTTGCTTCTCATAATAAGGGCCTAAGACGAACAATGCGTTGCGTTAGTTTTGAATGAATATTCGAAAGAAATCCTCATCACATTTTAGGTTGATGATACTCGTACATAGTGTTTTTTTTTTTTTTTTTTGATAAGCAAAAAGGCACCACATCTGTTTACAAACGAATGGTTGTCAAAACGCAGTTTAAATTGGACTAGATTTCAGTTTTTACTACTTTATTTTGACACAACTATCAATTAGTTTAGCATCAGCGCAGAATCGATTATCGATAAGAATTTAATCAACCTCTCTTAAGTTCCAATTAAATTTTAATTGAAACTTAACTAATCGACGTCTAAGAGACATGAATGGATTGAAATTAAAAGATTAAATTAACAAATCAAAAGACATAACATGAGTTGTTAATAAAGAAAGACGAAGGATGAGGAGGGAAGAATGGTAGGATGAAGTGAAGGGAAGGAAGATGCCATATTTAAGGGACTATCCAGTCGAGTAAGATTGCGTTGCGGTTGGAAATATAAGTCCAACATAAGCCTAGCAAAGAAATGGTTGGTGAAGAGTCTGAGTCATACAATTGTTTGAAAAGAAAAAAAAAATTGTTGGGTGCCCAGATACTCGTCACGCAATCATGCAAAGTGGATGAAAGTCCCTCGTCTTTTTGTACAAGTTAGTTTTTTTAGAGTCTTCGCTAATGAGTTTGACTCGTAAAACGATGTCCTGAAAAATAAATTTGATTTTAGTTTCAATAGTGCAATAGTAAAAACCTTTCAAGTAGTTTATTTTGATTTTAATTTCGGCTCGTAGAACTACGGCATCTCCCTTCACATTTGAGTCATCCTGTCTCTAAAATCTTCCTCATCCATAGTCTCATATGATTTTAGAGAGTCAAAAAAAAAAAAAAAAATCCGTCAGTCGGTTAGTCTAAAAGTTTAAAGGCAAACACTGTAATGTTTTTTTTACATTTCTGAAATAGAAATTTTTAAATAGAAATTGAGTTTTAGTATAGAAGTATATTCCGGTTGGAAGGTTATCGTGTTTTATTCGGTGTTTTGGGGACCGTATTGAAAGTATCGGGTTTCCACCGGAAACTTGCAACGAGTAGTTTAAATTTCCGATTTAGTTGTAAGTTATGCGCAGAAGTCGTCGAGCGTCTATAGTAGATAATTTTGAGCTTTTCCAGGCTCAATCAGCGGAAAGTTTTGAAAAATTTTACCAACGGTTTCACACCACCATAGATAGGTTCAACCTCGATAATTCATTTAGTTTTTCCCAGGAGTTGAATTCGACGGTTTCAGAAGAATATTCCATCAGTATGACTGAAAATAACCCAGCGTTAGAAGAGGTAGAGAGCGAGGAACGCCAACTACCAAGTGGCACAGGGACTAAACGTTCCAGTCTCCCTCCAAATACAGAAGATGATCTGGTTGATAGAATCGAGCGTAGTTTAACTCTCAATCAAATCAAAATGTTCCAAAGCATGGACATGTTTACGAGTAGAGTTTTGAATAAGCTGGAAACCATAAATAAACAACCTAGAGTTGATCCTAATGCCTTTGCATCGACGAGTAGTAATTCGCCGGAGTCTCCAGGCACACAAATGAGACAGTCCATTCCCACTCCTGTTCCCCGAGCAAGAAATTCAGAGTTGGAATTGAATAGTAGCACATCGTATAGGTGTAGACTAGACAGATGGAACATTGAGTATGACGGCACTGAACCTATTGACGATTTCCTTTTTAAAGTCAAACGTTTGCAAACCTCTTCAGAATATTCTGATGAACAAATGACGGCAAACTTCCATGTATTGTTGGGTGAAAAAGCAAATGAATGGTTCTGGAGGTTTTTGAAGAAAAATCCAGAGGCTAAATTTAAAGAGGTCAAATCTGAAATGAGGAAAGAGTTTGGACGTCAGGAGGGGGACGTTGACATTTTTATGCGTTTACTTACTCGCCGACAAGGGTATAAGGAAACATTCGATGAGTTCTATAACTCAATGGTTAAGATGAACGATAAGCTCAAAGATCCATTTGATAGCCGGAAACTAGTAGATATCATTAAGAACAACGTTAAAGATAAGTTGGGTGAAATTTTACTGGCATCAGAGGTTAAAACTTTAGAGCAATTGAGAAAGAAGGCTAGAGAGTCAGAGAGATATTTAAATAAGCGTTTTTCGGCACAGAGAACTGTTCATGAAGTAATGATTGAAGAGAAACCTGAAGTACAGGTAGTTAATAAGGAAGAAGTAGCAGACATTTCTAATTATTCGAAAACTGGCTACATTACTAATCTTAATTGTTGAAATTGTGCTTAAAAAGTCATTCTTATCATTTTTGTCCGTCGCATACTAGGAACCTTTTCTGTTTCCATTGTGGGGCTAAGGGAGTCAGTACTCCGGAATGTAAGAAGCATTCGGAAAACTTTCTAAGGGGCGAAAGGAAGCACGGGGAGAATCGTCCCTTGAATAAACAGCCCGTGCAATCCAAACAATAAGTACAAAGCCTTCTCCGGAGGAATATCAACCGGACATACTTAAAAGAGATAAGCCTTCGGAGGTAAATCTTCCCATTGCTGCTTACGCTCTAAAGTCTTTACACGAAAGAAAATTAAATTATTACAAGGTTAGATCACAAATAATGGGAGAAAAGAAAAACATAGTTAGTACACAAATTAATAAATGTAGAAACCGTTATCGAGACCGTCAAAAGTTTCGTAAGCAAATTATCGACACGATAATCTCACCCGAAACAGACGGGAGGTTGTATGCTAATGTTCGTCTCAACAATGAAACATGTTTCGGTTTATTAGATAGTGGAGCATCCATTTCGGTGTTAGGTAAAGAGTGTTGGGATTTTGTAAAAAAAAATAGGATTAGAAGTAAGTCCTTATGAAAGTGAAGTTCGTACTGCTGACGGCAAGGCCCACAGTATCGTAGGCTATTGCAGTATTCAAACCGAATACAACGGCTTAACTAAAACTCTTTGTTTTTACTTAATTCCCAACTTGACACAGAAAGTGTATTTAGGCATGAATTTTTGGAGAGCTTTTAACCTAGTGCCACAGATCAGCGAAATTCAAACAGACGTGTGGCCAGGAGAAGAAGAGATGAATTTCAAGACAGAAGCAGAGCTAGTAGAGTTGAGCCCTGAGCAGAGGTCTATATTGGAAGCCACAAAAAAGTTGTTTCCTAATTTAGCTGAGTTGGGTTTAGGAAAGACTCATGTAGGAGTTCATTCTATCGACACGGGAGAAGCTGCACCAATAAAATCTAGGCATTATCCTTTATCTCCTGTTCGATAAGCTGAAGTTTATAAAGAGCTAGATCGCATGATAGAACTTGGAGTTATAGAAGAGAGTAACTCACCATGGTGTTGCCCATTGGTCTTAGTAAGGAAACCTGGAAAGATTCGTTTGTGCCTAGACTTCAGGAAAGTAAATGCAGTAAGTGTGAAAGACGTTACCTCATATAGAAGGCCTATTAAGTAGAAGAAAAGATACACATTACACAACTGGATTAGATCTCAAGGATGGCAAATCCCTTTAGACGAGCAGTCTAGAAAGAAAACGGCGTTTGCAGTGCCAGGTAGGCCACTTTACTAGTTTAAAGTAATGCCTTTCGGTTTGAGTAACGCTGCCCAAACTATGAGTCGTATCCTGAATAAGATCATTCCTTCCAGTCTAAGAGATCAAGTGTTTGTGTATTTGGATGACCTTCTTATATGTACGGAAGATTTCGACTCACACATCCGTATTCTAAGTCAAGTAGCAGCCTGTCTAAGGCAAGCGAATTTGACCATTAATCTCCTGAAAAGCAAGTTTTGTATGAAGGAGATAAAATATCTAGGATATATAGTTGGACAAGGTACATTGAAAACGAATCCCGATAAGATAGAAGCAATGGTGAGTTTTCCAGTTCCTACTACCCAGAGGCAAGTTCGCAGATTTTTGGGTTTAACGGGTTGGTACCGACGCGACGCTTTATAAAAAATTACTCGGATTTAGCTGCTCCTCTAACTAACTGTCTGAAAAATAAAAACAAATTTGAATTTCCGCCACAAGCCATCGAATCTTTCAACAAGCTCAAAACAGCCCTCTCTTCAGCCCCAGTGTTATCACAGCCTGATTTCAGTAAGCCATTTACTATTCAATGTGATGCTTCATCAGAGGGAGTAGGAGGTGTTCTGTTTCAGCTAGATGAGAATCTAAATGAAAAACCCATAGCATATATATGTCAAAAAAGTTGAATAAAGCACAAAAAAATTACACGGTAACTGAGTTGGAATGTTTGGCCGCTATCCTCAGTATTAGAAAGTTCAGAGCCTATATTGAAGGGTTGCCCTTTCGAGTTATAACTGATCATTCGAGTTTACAATGGCTTATGTCATTGAAAGATTTGGGTGGCAGATTAGCTCGATGGAGTTTAGAACTACAGAGGTTTGATTTTAGCGTGGAACACCGTAAGGGCTCGTTAAATGTCGTGCCAGATGCACTGTCTAGAGTTGACATGGCAGAAATTTCAACTAGTAACAAAGTATTAGAGAACAGTGAAGAGAATTTAGAAACGGCCATTGCGCAGGAAGTGGATCTTTTATCGGATCAGTTTAATTCGGAAGAATATTCGAAGTTAAGAGATAACATTATTTTAAATCAACCTAGTTTGCCTGACTTAGTAGTTTCAGATAAATATATTTAATAAAGAGTTTTGTTTAGGAATGGAGAAATAGGAGAAGATTCACTTTGGAAACTTTGGGTACCAGAAGCACTCACATACAATTTGATACAAATGTCACACAATACCAAGTTATCTTGTCACGGTGGTTTTGCCAAAACATTTGCTAGAATTAGAGAAAAATATTTCTGGCCCAAAATGGCAAGAGACATAAAGCAATACGTGAACGAGTGCGACATATGCAAAATGGTAAAAGCCCCAAATAAGATCCTAAGACCTCCTTCAGCGACTATATATAGATATGCTTGGTCCTTATCCTAGAACGAAACACGGGAACATTGTTATTTTAATTGTGGTAGATCACTTCACTAAGTTCGTATTTTTAAGAGCACTGCCTAAAGCAACGGCTCCTAAGATTAATAACTTTTTAGAAACGGAAATATTTCACATGTTTGGCACTCCAGAAACTATTCAGTCGGATAATGGACGGCAATTTGTAGCCAAAGAGTTTCATAAGTTACTAGAAACTTATGGTGTTAAACATGTGAAAACTGCTTTGTACTCACCGCAAGCCAACATTTCGGAAAGGGTTAACCAAAGTGTGTTGTCTAAATTACGTGTGTTGATAGCAGAGGAACAAAATGACTGGGATATTCATTTATCCAGTATTGCCTGTGCATTAAGGTCTGACGTACATGAGGCAATAAAATGTCAACCTTACTATGCTCTCTTCGGTCAGAACATGATCACTCATGGGTCTTCATATTCATTATTAAAGCAGTTAAAAGTTTTAGCGGATCCCGAAGCAATGGTAATGCCACCGGCTAAAACGGCCTTGTTACGACAAGTGGTCCAAAACATTTTAAACAATAAACAATTTAAACTAAGCACATCTCAAAACACAAAATACGTATAACTTACGAGCTAAGCCAATACACTATAAAACTGGACAAGAAATATTTTATAGAAATTTTACCCAAAGCAATTTTTCCAAAGGAATAAACTCCAAGTTGTTGCCGAAGTTTATTAAAGCTCGTATCAGTAGAGTCATCGGTAGTTGCATGTATGAGCTAGAGTCGCTTAGTGGTAAGAAGCTCGGAGTATATCATGCTAAGGACATTCGTCAGTAACCTAAAAACGAAAAAGTAAACACCACAAAGAATCAAAACTTAAAGCAAAATATTGATTAACTTATCTGACATCGCAGGGAAAAACTAATGCCCGACTAGTAGGTAGGGTTCGGCTCCCACGTTTAAGTTAGACGTTGTTGATGACACTTCACTACGATATGAGGTTATAATAATTGTCCAACTATCCTTTTTTTTTGTTTCACTAGTTCACAGTACTATGTTTGTTTTAATGTCGTTTTAATTCTTTTTAAAATAAAACTGAGCCACGAGGGGGAGGTAAACAAAGTATAAGCCCGTGGGTTCATTTGCTCTTTTTAGATATCTACGTATCTTAAATAAGCAAAGCCCTGTTACGAAACTAGTTACATAGAACCGGCCCGGGTAAACTAAACAATGAAATAAAGAAACGGATAAGCTTAACTAAAACTATAAACATAAAATCCAAAAGAAAGGAACTCGCGTTTTAAAATACGCGACCGAAACCAAAACAATAAAAAAATGATTAGCAAACTGTCAGTCGAATGCCTAAGTGACAAATTTCAAAAGAATAATTTTTTTATACTGGGAAATTTAGGGATTCAGGTATTCACGGTAGTAAAGTCGTATAGAAGTAAAATGAGAGCAGAAACAGGGTTAACTGAAAATCTTTCTCGGTAACTGGAAAATGTTGCGAAGTAAAATGCCCGTAAGAGAGAGAGACCTAGGGAAACAAATGGTTAGAAGAAACTTTTCCTGAAACATCGGGACAAAGTTTCAGTAGACTTTCAGCTGTGTAGACGCAGTAGTATAATAATAGCTAACGATTAAAGGTAAAGTTTTTGTGTCCGCGGTTTTAGTCTCATATATATATATATATATATAAATTTCAATAGAGATTGCGGCTAACTGCAAACCAAAAGTTAAAGGAAAGTCGAAACGGAGATTGTACGAATGTACAATGATTATTTAAAATATGTAAATTAGAAATGTTTAACTAAATTAATTAATCGAACAATACTTAGATTTCAAATACAATCCACAAACAATTAGTGTCTAACAAAATGTAAACATAAAACATAGAATTTGTTCTTCTTTTGACCTCTGGTTTATATACATGAAAAAATACAACCGAATTATAACGATTTGCAAGTGGACGTGTTTTCCTTTTTCTTAAGAAAGTTTTTAAAAGTTATATTTTTTTTCCCTAGTTTTTTTAGAACAAATAAAACCTAGTCAGAACATTTTGGTCCTTCTGAACCGTCTTTAAAAACAATTATTTAACATTCGTTAACAAACAGTGTGTGTGTGTTGAGACTATAACTTTAGACAATAAAGTGAGAATTTAACTTGTTTAAACATATATGTACATATATATATACACAAAGTGCATTTAAAAAATCATTTTAGTGATTATAATATTAACTACTTGTTGAACAAATTTAATTTCGCGTTACAAAAAACCGAAATTACGCCGCGTCGCGCAATAAAACAGAACACCAACAAGAAGATACAGGATTCTGACGGCAGCTGCAGCTGATTTGTACGTGAGTTTGCACATTTTTTTTCAATTTCAAATATAATCTGAAAAACAAATATATTATATAAAATGGCTTATAAATATGGTGAATTGCAAAATGGTTTGTTGAAAACCATCAAGAGGGACCTCACCAACTTCAAAAAGTCTCCCAAAGAGCGCTTGACCCGCTCATATGTGGCTGCGAGGCTGACTAAGTTGGAAGAGGACATCGCCACTTCAAAGGTGTATAATGAGGCCATCGTAGGGGGAAAGCACCTGGAAATTGAGATGAAAAATGAAGATTTATTAGCAGTGTACGACGAAATTATGGATATTTCTATAGATTACCGTGTGGAGCTGATGGAGGCGTTGGAAAAGCACAAACCTGTGCCCACAGCAGACGCCAAGGCAGCATGTTTGGACGCAACGTCGCAACAGCCGTCATCTCGGTCGGAGATACGGCTCCCCCGCATCGACTTGCCCAAATTTGATGGTGCGTACACCAGCTGGCGAGCCTTTCATGATCGATTCGGAGCGTTGGTACACAACAACAGCAGTCTGGCCGATATCGATAAGCTGCACTTTCTGCAATCGTGTTTGGTTGGTGACGCCGAGCATTTCCTGCAGAACTTGTCGGTCGAGGCGGCAAATTACGAAAAGGCGTGGGAGTTGCTGAAGGAGCGCTACGACCACAAGCGCATACTGGTGCATTTACAGATGCAGGCTCTGTTTGGGCAGTCTCCTATGGCCCAGGAAACTGCAACAGGTTTGAAGGAGTTATTGTTCACGACACGGGAGTGTATGTCAGCTCTGGAGAACATGGACGTTCCGGTGGATCAGTGGGACACGGTGCTCATTTGGTTCCTGCACCAGAAATTGCCGTCTTCAACGCAGAAGCTGTGGGAAGAGAAGATGGGAAACAGGAAGGATTTGCCAAAATTCGTCAAGTTTGCGGACTTCTTGGACACTCGTTTCCGCACTTTGGAAGTTGTTGACCAGCAGGAGATGTGCTCCGCGTCAAAAATGAAAGCTGAGACACACGCCAACAACTGTTCTCACTTTCAGAGCACTAAGGTCATGTTTGCGACACCAACATCTAAGCAAACAGGTAAGCCAGCCAGTAGGCAAGTAGGTAGGCCAGCAGTTCGGCCAACCTTTAATAGGGAGTCGGGAATGTGCAGTTTGTGCAATCTTCAACAACATTCCGTAAGGAAGTGTCAGCGGTTCCTGAACATGGACACTGCAGAAAGGAAGCAGACTGCTCGACGCATGAGAGTTTGCGACAACTGCCTTTCTTCAGGGCATTTTGCGCCGGATTGCCCCTCACCTGGATGCTGTTACTTTTGCCAACAGCGTCACCACACGCTTTTGCATGTTAACGTGGCCCAACATCCAGCTGTGCGTGCAAATAGCATGGTCAACAACACGAGGTCAACAACAACTTCAAGAGGTAACAATGCAGTTTCTACATCTTTTAACGCAAACGCGCTGGAGTTTGAACCGAGAGAAGTACAACAAGCTTCTACAAGTGGTCAAGTTTTAAATTACCACACGTCGCATGGTAGCAGAACGCACCAGGTGCTTTTAGCGACAGCAATCGTTAAGGTGCGAGCAGCCGATGGTCGTCAACACCATCTACGAGCTTTGATCGACCCAGGATCGGAGGCATGCTTCATCACTGAAGATGCAGCACAACTATTGCAGCTGAAAAAGCGACGTACCTTTGTCGAGGTGTCAGGGTTAGGGTTGGTCAGCAGTGGCACAACGCAAACATGCGTGGATATTGAGCTTGCGTCATGCAACTCAACTTATGGAGGTGCGGTGCGGGCACTGGTCTTCAAGTCACTGACTGGCCATCTCCCGGCCCAGCAAATGATACCTGACAAATGGCAACACATTAAAGGGTTAACGTTGGCAGATCCAAATCTCCACGTTCCTGGACCAATTAATTTACTTCGCTGCCGAAGTATATGCTGACATACTTCTTCCAGAAGTGAGAAGACCTGCAGATGGAGTCGGACCAACCGCTCAGAAGACGCAGTTAGGGTATATTGTGTTAAGGAAAGTTCAAGCGGAACATCCTCGGCAAATACGCAGTTTTGTGCAGACTGCTGACCTGAATTCTCAGCTGCAGAGATTCTGGGAGATGGAAGAATTGCCGTTCCAGACACATGAAACTGAGGAGAACATCGCATGCGACGTGCATTTCGATGAACACACGAGACGCCTTCCTGACGGGCGTTATGAAGTGAAGCTGCCGTTCAAAGGTGGATGTCTTCCGGCGATGGGATCCAGTAAGCAGAGTGCGGTCCGACGATTCCTGCACTTTGAGAAGAGGCTGGAGGCAAACCCAACTCTTCGGGCAGATTATGCCAAATGCATACAGGAATATGCAACCCTAGGGCATATGGAAGAAATTCACGTCGGCGACTCGGTGTTGGCAACCCCATATCACTATTTTTTGCCTCACCATGCAGTTTTCAAGGAATCGAGTTCCACCACGAAACTGAGGGTCGTGTTCGACGCAACAGCGAAGACTTTGGATGGAAGTTCGCTCAATGATCGACTTTTGGTGGGCCCAAAATTACAGTCGAGCATTATTGATCTGGTTCTTCGATGGCGAACCCACAGAATCACGTTTACGGCTGACATCGAGAAGATGTATAGGCAGGTGTTAGTGGATACACCTGATACTTACTATCAGTTGATCCTGTGGAGAAACGATCGTTCATCTCCAATCAAAATGTATCGGCTTAAAGGTTCTCCCAAACCAAAGCGTTTTTGCCGTCGCGGCAGCGGCATTTGCAGTTGCGACAACGCGCCGCTCTGAGTGCGGCGAAAAAAACGTTTGTATACCCACACCGAAGCGTTTTTTGCAGCGACAAAGCAACTCATTTTTGACATTTGTGACTTGTATTTAATTAAAGATTTTTTTGTTCGTCGCACTAAATTTGTTGAGCAGAAGGAAATTAATTGAATTAGCTTCTCGAAACCAAGAAGAATTTTCATATCATGAAGCTCTCTCACCCATTAATCCATTACTGATGATTCAATTTTACAGAACTTAAGAAAGAACCAGGAATATAACAGACCGTCGAAGGAATCGACACTTTTTGAGGTCAACAACAATTTGGTACAGAAAATAGTTTTACACAAAGTCTTTTCCATTTTAAAATGTTTTCTTTTCAGCTCCAAAAAGACAACAAATACCATTCTCGACTGCTCCAAGAATTCAACAAGAAGTCTCAACACAAAGACCCACACTTAAAGTGGCAACTAGTCTGCCTTTCATTCCAATGAAATATTTCATTGCTAGCAAGTTTGGATCGCAATACAGCCCCGAACCTCCAAAGTTATCAACTACCAGACCAGCTTTGATTGCACCAACAGGAGTAAGCTACGATGTATTATCGAAGTCACAGAAAAAAACAATTTATAGTCAACAAAACCCAAATCAACAATGCGGCTCACAAACTCCTCTGGTCGTTAAGCCCTTTGTTCCAGTTCAACAGCCAGTATTGTCGGCAGGCAATCAAAATTTCTACCAACAACAACCGCAATTCAATGTTCAACAACAACAAAAGTATCAACAACAATATCAACAGCAGTAACATCAGCAAGAACTTAAACAACAACAATGCCAACTTCAACAACAATGTCAGATCCAACAACAGAGACTTCAACAACAACAACAAGTCTCGAAACAGCAATTTTCTGTATTGAACCAGCCACAGATCATTTCGCAACAATTTAATCCGTTCCAACAAGCTGTTGCTGCAGTCCAGCCTGCAAGGTATACGTTCTCATCTCAACAAAAACAGCAACGAAATCCAGTTCAACAACACAGTTCCACAAAGATTGTCCCATCAGTTGAACTTCAACGAAGCCTACTGTTCGAACAACAACTATCCTCGTCAGCACAAGATCGACAGCAGTCACAAATTCAAATAGTTCCCGCACGCATGACCATGTCGCAGACTATTCTTCCACAGCAGACGAATACGAATACAAATTCCAGCCCCAATTTGCAGCCGCAGTCTGAAATAGGATCTATCAATGTTCGACTACCAAGCAATAGCCTCGTGGGCTTGATTCCAAACACTAATATTTTCGATTCGAATATAAATGTGAATTTCATTTCACCTAAGAGTTAAGCTATGTTACGTTTAATGTTAGATAAACTATTTAATATATTTATTAAATAAATACAAAATTTAAGTATAATTTTCATTGCAGCATGATTTCTCCATTCAGAATTTCCATCACGTACCGTCGCGTCGTTCGGGATGTCTTTGTTGATTGAGCAATCTCCTCATGAGCGGTTTAAGGTGGCTTTCGATTTTTACCAATAGCTTTCATATATCCTTCGACAAGTACTCGTCGTCCAGGGGAACTTTGGTTCAGTTCTGGAAACTTTTTTTTGCGACAAACAAAGTGAAGCCCGTCGCACAGGATTTTTCTTCCTTCATGGCTGTTTTAGAGATGTTGAACCATAGCTAGCCATCGGTTTGCGAAGTTGCTTGTGTTGGTATATACATCAGAACTTCTCTCTACTGGCTAAGTACAAGGTTTTCTTTTTATCAGCGCAGCGGGTGAAGTTAGTGGAAAGCAAAGTTAGCTTTTCGTATAGCAGCCCTTAAATCTGAGTACCTCGTTAAAGTTAGAATCGAGGTTCTTAGCGTTTCTTTTGGCTGAGATTCTATTCCGATCAGAAAGATTTTTAACGCAGTTTTTGCAGTTTCCCACCAAGCTACTGCGCCCGTCTTCTGTTTTTCAAAAACACACCAGTTCCGATTTGGCCTCATCGGTATGGAATCACAAATTTATTTGCAAAAAATTACAAATATTTTCGCGTGTTTTTTATTTAGTTTAAAACAAGTTTATTTGCAAAAAAGCAAATTAAAAATTATTTTGGGTTGTGAGACAGCAAATTACAAATAACAAAACGAATTTGACATTGACAACTGACAATTGAGAGCGGCAGCGGCGAAAACGCTGCATGTATGGGACTGTCGCTGCTCTTCGCCGCGTTGGTGTGGGGACTCTCATATGCCGCTGTGTAAACTAATTTTGACAACTGCAAATGCCGCTGCCGCAACTGCAAAAACGCTTTGGTTTGGGAGAACCTTAAAACGGTAACGTTTGGCACAGCAAGTGCACCGTATCTTGCCATCAAAATTTTGAAGCGTGTAGCCGAAGATGAAGAATCGAACCTGCCGGAGGGCGCGAAGGTTGTCCGAGAGGACATGTATGTGGACGATCTTATCAGTGGTCCCGATACTGTGGAAGAAGCACGAACAAAACGCGACCAAGCGAATCAACTTCTGGCGTCAGCGGGCTTCAATTTACGAAAATGGACAAGTAACGTGAAGGAACTCGTCGAAGATATACCTGCAGCAGATCGAGAGTTAGATTTTGAGTTGCCGTTTAACATGTCAAATCACGTCAAAACCCTTGGCATCAAATGGTTCCCGGTAGACGACTACTTTTCATATCAGAATGTGCAGCAGTCATCAGAAGCAACAACAAAACGGTCAATGTTGTCCACAATAGCCAAACTGTTCGACCCACTTGGCTGGATATCACCATGCGTCATCACGGCAAAATTAATGATGCAGCGGCTTTGGGAACTTAGTTGTGATTGGGATGATCCGGTTCCAGCTACACTGAAAAAAGATTGGGATGCTTTTCATGGAGAACTTCCGATGATCGAGACGCTTAGAATACCACGCTGGACTCAGACAAGCAAAACCAACAAGGACATCGAATAACATGGATTCTGTGATGCGTCTATGAAGGCATACGGTGCCGTAGTATACGTTCGTGTACTTGACAGCGATGGGAATATCCATGTTAATTTGCTCCTGGCAAAGACGAAGGTAGCTCCAAGTCAGCGTACGATCACGCTTCCACGTTTGGAACTTTGCGGAGCAGTAGTTTTAGCGCAATTGATGCAGTATACGAAGGACGTTTTGGCTGTTCCCGACATCAAGATGTTTACTTGGACCGACTCAACCATCGCGCTCGCGTGGATACGAGCCACTCCCGCTAAATGGACTACGTTCGTTGCCAACAGAGTATCCGAAATTCAGCGGCTAGTGGGGATCGATTGCTGGGGACATGTCGCAACGCTTCATAACCCAGCCGATCTGGCGTCTAGAGGAGTGTATCCAGCAGAACTGACGTCATTGGAGACTTGGTGGATTGGTCCTGATTTTTTACGCAGTCAATATGCATTCGATGTTCCGCATCAACCTGTTGACATCGAAACTGACGAGGAACGACGTACGGTTAAGGTACTAAACGCTCAAGTCAGTCAGGATGATCGCATACTTCAAACCATCTGCGACTGTTCGAATTTGTTGAAGGTGATTCGAGTTATCGCCACATGTTACCCTTTTTTATATATATATTTTGTACTTTTTTACATTATATAGGCATATACGTATATTACCTATAGGCTATATTGTAACAATTAGCTACAATAATGAGATATTATGCATTTCTTTGTACGCAGGAGTGTTCTGCAACCATTTTAAAGCAGTAAATGAGTTGTAAAAATAAGAAACTGCTTAACAACATCCTTATGCAGCAAATGTACACTACAGAAACCTAAACACTGACCAGAACAGTTAACATTGAGTGTTCCGTGAACTAAATAAGGTGTGAATGCAACAAAATGTCGACGAAAAGCAATTTCTGATGGCCCATTTACTCCAAACGAACTGGAAGCAGCGCGTATCATCGCCGTAAAGGCCTCACAGAAAGAGATGTTCAAAGCAGAACTTCAACAGATTTTGGAAACCTCGAAAAACCTAAGTCACTCAAAACGTTGAACGCATTCGTTGATGCTGAAGGACTTTTGAGAGTTGGAGGACGCTTGGAGAATTCTCTCCTCCCCTACGACGCGCAACATCCGATACTACTTCGAAATAGTCACCATTTTACGAACCTGGTTGTCAGAGATGCCCATAAGAGCACTTTACATGGCGGCATCCAACAGATGATCAACTACATCCGCCAAAAATATTGGATTGACCAGATACGGCGAAGCGTGAAGTATCAGCTTCATAGATGCACTTCTTGCTACCGGCAAAAGGCATTCCAGCAGTTGATGGCGAATCTACCTGCACCTAGAGTCCAGATGTCACGACCGTTCAGTCATACTGGAGTCGACTACGCAGGACCCATCGAAATAAAAAGCTGGAAAGCTCGCGGAGCTAAAATACTAAAGGGGTATTTCGCGGTATTTATCTGTTTGGCAACAAAGGCCATTCACTTGGAAGCAGTGTCTGACCTGACAACCCAGGCATTTCTAGCAGCATTTCGACGGTTTACGGCCAGGAGAGGTAGCTGCAAACAAATCTACAGCGATTGTGGAACAAATTTCGTCGGCGCTAATAACGAATTAGCCAAAATGTTGAAGGACGCGAAGCACGATTGGAAGGAGATTTGGAAAAGGTGGAGTTCCGAATACCTTGCACGGTTGCAGCAACGTCCGAAATGGACTCAAGTTCAAGCAGCTCCCAAAATAGAAGACCTAGTGTTGCTCAAGGATGAGCGACTTGCACCGACGTATTGGAACCTTGCCCGAATCGAGAACACTCACGCGGGAACGGACGGACTCGTACGCGTTGTCACGGTCAAGACACAAAACGGAAACCTAAAACGGCCTATCGCGAAAATTTGTTCGTTGCCGTCAAACAAACACCATGAACAATCGGCGTTAGTATGAAATTTAATTCCTAAAACATAAGCTGTTTACCGAAACATCAACAACAAAAGGAGTATGCTGATTTTCAAAAACCACGAAAATTTAAATTATAAATCAAAATTTCATACAATTCACCATTCTATACAACAATCAACCCATCTGTACAAAACAAAAGTTAAAACACATCATCGTTCAGAAAACACCAATCAACACATCTTTAAAAATATCTGCAAAGCTGTTAAAACAACATCAATAAACTCATCTTTAAAAATTCGCAAGCTGTTCAAACCACCTGGAAGGCTGAAGAAGAAGAATAAATCAAACAAGAACTTTTTAGAAATCATCTTTATTTAAAGCTATAACAATTTACAAAAGTTGCATGAAAGGCAATCAATGCACTTCATCTTTAACGCTGTGCTGCTACAACGCACACACAAACTCAAACTTAAAATCTAAAAGGAACTAAAACAACTTATTCTAAATCACTTAATCTACAACACAAATAAAAAACATTATTTTTAAAAATCTTGGCAAAGAGAATATCGAATTCCCGTCGGCAAAACAAAATAAAAAAAAAAAAAAAAAAAAATCGTCGTCGACAAGACACATTTTTATTTGCAAGAGAATATCGAATTCCCGTCGGCAAAACAAAATAAAAAAAAAAAATAAAAAATCGTCGTCGACAAGTAACATTTTTACTAAAGTTATTTGTGCACTGCAACACCGCATACGCAATATTAATTAATAATAAACCGCTGAAGCAATGCACAAATTTATTAAAATAACAAATTATAGGCAAATGCAAATGCACCTGCCATTTTAAAAACACAAAAAAAGAACACGATCCACATTACATAGAAAAATAGAAAACACGAAATGTCAAATGCCGTCGGCAAATGCATGACAAAATGCCTTTGCCATTGTACACACACACACACATATATATATACCCAGCTATTGAAATAAAATAACATACGCCCGAACCCCGAACTCCGCGAATTAAATTGTAAAATATGCACACGTACACACACACAAACATATACGCACGCTACCCAAAATCGAAATTAAAATTTTAATAAATTGAACATTCACGATGTCAAACGAACAAAACAGAAATATACAAACACACAACATTCTAATAAAACATAATATTTAATGAAATATCAAAAGGAAATTAAAACAATAAAAGGGCACTCATCTTCAAACATATTGGTATCCACACATAAGTATATATCACCCATCGGCCATCACCAAGATGAAAGTTGCGGGAAATTCGACGCAACATCTTCAATTAGAATCTCCATCGCAGCAACTTCAACACAGTACAACACAATTTAATCAATTTCACTAAACACAATTTAAAATAACACTCATCTTAATAAAATCACGATTAAAATTATTAAAGAACGCATGCCGGCACCATGCTTCTTCTTCACTTCACACCCTCAACTGTTCAACAATTGAATAAAAAATATATGGAACAATGATAATGAACCACAACCACCACCGGTTGCCGAATATTAGGTATGTTTTTTTTCTCAAGCCTATACGGCTTAGAAAAATTCACGTGCTAAATACAACAAAAATTTAGCTATCTGGGCTTCCCTTAGCCTCATAATTTATTCGGGCTTATTTCCTTCGCCCGATAACAAAAAATGTGCTACCAAACTATTTTTTGGAAATGTTATCGAAAATGGCGAAGGCTGTCGTTGGGTCCGTTCGGAGTAGCTAAAAACTAATATAATGCTAACAATTGTAAACAATTTTATGTTTTTTAGTTAACAAAACTGCACAATTTGTAAACTCACCGAACGCACCCAATGTACAAAATGACATTTCTTATTTCTCAATTCAATAGACATCCCGTGCAATTTAGTTATTTGTGTGCTTTTTTCATCTGGCAATAAAATTTTCTTCCGTGAATCATTGCATTCAATCCGAGAATCGTGTACTCTAAAACATAAATAAATTCTCTTCAATGGATATGAGCACTTATAAATTTGATGCAAATACTGCCCCTGCTACAACTCAAAACTCAAAACAAGGCTGATGACGACGATGGTGTTGACCTGTTTGCCTGTGAATCGGATAAAGACGATGCAGAAGCTGCGAATATTCGTAGGACATGCTCCTGATTAATTTAATTATGAAAACATGAATAAGGGATTCAGGTAAGATGAGGTAATTGGTGTGTTAAGAAGAGTCTTACTATCTTAAATGCTATTCTAGAATTCTAATGGGTAACAAAGGCAGTCAATTGATTACGATTTACGATTCACCAGGGAAAATACTACAAACGCGGTGATGGATTGGCTCTTGGTTGTGGATGCTTAAAGGCATTGAATATGTGGCTTCAGTTAAAGCAGTTCTCATTGGTAAACCGAATCAATTTTTTTTTTTTAATGAATGGAAAATATCTCCCCCAAATGGTGGTTGAACCTCCGCCAACATTGTTCGCCTAAGCTTTTGAATGGCTGGAAGAAAATCAATGAAAACTCCATACTCTAGGCATGATAATAAAGCCTTAACAAACTTTTATTGTTATAATAAAGTTCAGTGTATACATTTTTGAAGAAAAAAATGATTTTTTTAAGAATTTTGAAGTTTATGCGCCAAGTTTAGTCTTGGCAAACTCTGCAGCCAATTGCAGCACTTCATCTACTTTTTCATAATTTGGTCCGGATTCCTAGGCTGATTCAGCTTTACCTCCTAGAGTGGCTGTGATGTGTTTCACCTTTCATTGGCTTTTAGTCCCTTTTTCACGGCTCCCTTGGGGAGAGAAATCAAGCAGAATATTTTTTTTGAATTCAAGTCCACGTCCGTCTTAGTGCGCGGAGTATCCTTTGAGTTTCGTTTTAAGACAGAAGGAAAATACAGGCGATTATGGGATTATGCCTTTCATTTTGGGTCACTTGGTGCTGCATTTTGCAAGACATGATTTGAGGTGCATTTATACATGGTGTATAAGTAAACGGATGCAACTTTTCCATTACTCACATCTTGGCTATTTTTCATGCTGAGGTTTGATCTTCAGAATACTAAACGGGAGTACCGTCCATTGTTTCTCAGAATTGCTATTTTTTGTGGGATAGGTATTAAGATTTAAGAATTAGTATCTACCCATGAATTATACCTTTTCAATATACCATTCTATTCTGGATGCAGTTGCTTCTGGGCCAAGTTCTTAAATTCAATTTCTTCTACAACAAATATATATTTTTATTTATTTATTTTGAAGTTTGCACACAACTCATATAGTGCTACCAAATTGCTGGATCGTGTTTTTTTTCTCTATTTGATGAAGCCTTTATAGGCTTGAGAAAAAAAATGTACCTATTAATGAACAGTATTGCTGATGAATAGTATTGCTGTACTATACGCAACAGGAAATTCTCATTCAAGCGTGAATGAGATCACATTCGTTTGTACTCACTGTGTGTATTGTATTAGTCTCATAAGTATGGTATGGTTACTTGGGCATTTCACTGGTGTATATGGGATTATGTTGTTTATAATGCACTTGTGGCGGCGACTTACGGCGAATTACTCGTCGTACCTGTTTAAACACCACCACTAGATGTCAGCGATGTCAGCAAACAGACTGGGAACAAAATTCGAATAACTTCCCAACGGACAAACACTCACTCTGTTTTGCAACCCTCAAGAGCTAACAAGTGTTTTTCAGTAAATTCCTTTTTCTTCAACTTTAACTAACTAAATTGTTTCAAGTTGTTTATTGATTGTGTAAATAAAGTTACAAATTTAATCAGAAACAGTGTGTGTGTGTAATCTTCCCAAGCAAGTAGCTAAATTGGTGACCCCGACGTGATCTCTTAAAAGAGATTCGCACAGCAGGCAGTACATGCCGTATGACCTACGCAGCGGGAAAGACCGAAAAATTGATTTCTCCAGTCCACAAACGTCTGACGAAAATGAAAAAGGACAAACAATCTCTCCAGGAGTAAAGAAATACTAGCCAACGAGGAATAGCGTACAACAGGAGGCATTCGACTCGCTCAACAAAATTCGACAACTGGGTACGACTGAACAGCCAATAACAGCCACTGGAATGTGCTACTTCCACAAGGAATTTGGAGTGGAGGTACGAAAGTGCAAACCAGGATGCACCATATGGACGAAAAACTAACTCCGTCGGATGTTCAGACGGTCACCGCGGCGACAACTATCGCCACCGTCTCCGAACAACAAACAGCAATATGCTACACCACTCCGTCGGATGTTCAGACGTCACCACGGCGACAACTATCGCCACCGTCTCCGAACAACAAACAGCAACAGGCTACACCACTCCGTCGGATGTTCAGACGGTCACCGCGGCGACAACTATCGCCACCGTCTCCGAACAACAAACAGCAATATGCTACACCACTCCGTCGGATGTTCAGACGGTCACCGAGGCGACAACTATCGCCACCGTCTCCGAACAACAAACAGCAACATGCTACACCACTCCGTCGGATGTTCAGACGTCACCACGGCGACAACTATCGCCACCGTCTCCGAACAACAAACAGCAACAGGCTACACCACTCCGTCGGATGTTCAGACGTCACCACGGCGACAACTATCGCCACCGTCTCCGAACAACAAACAGCAACAGGCTACACCACTCCGTCGGATGTTCAGACGTCACCACGGCGACAACTATCGCCACCGTCTCCGAACAAAAAAACAGCTAACAACAAACAGCTAACAACAAACAGCTAACAGCAAACAGCAGCTAACAACAAACAGATAACAACATATCAAACAACTTCATGTACTCCAGTTCAACCAATCGTTTTCTTCAGGAGTTTCATCCAAAAATTTTCATCCTGAAAATCAAAATAAAATTTACAAACCAGCTGACGAAAAAACAAAACGAAAAGTAAATTTTGTTTGACATCTACATCTAAATCATCGTAACTTCGTCACTGAAGGGGGAGTTATGTGGCGGCGACTTACGGCGAATTACTCGTCGTACCTGTTTAAACACCACCACTAGATGTCAGCGATGTCAGCAAACAGACTGGGAACAAAATTCGAATAACTTCCCAACGGACAAACACTCACTCTGTTTTGCAACCCTCAAGAGCTAACAAGTGTTTTTCAGTAAATTCCTTTTTCTTCAACTTTAACTAACTAAATTGTTTCAAGTTGTTTATTGATTGTGTAAATAAAGTTACAAATTTAATCAGAAACAGTGTGTGTGTGTAATCTTCCCAAGCAAGTAGCTAAACACTAATACTGTTCTAAATTTACATGTCAAACTTGGTGTGGTGGTCCCACTATCGTGGAACATATTGGAATCGACCTCAATGCTGAACCATAGAGAAGATAAATGTAGTATACCTTGTGGCTGAAATTAATGGAAACAGTGATGCCATACTACTATATATTTCTGCGACACCAAATTTTTACCATTCATCATTCCGAGGCGGGAGAATGTACGAATGTATAATGATTATTTAAAATATGTAAATTAGAAATGTTTAACTAAATTAATTAATCGAACAATACTTAGATTTCAAATACAATCCACAAACAATTAGTGTCAAACAAAATGTAAAAATAAAACATAGAATTTGTTCTTCTTTTGACCTCTGGTTTATATACATGAAAAAATACAACCGAATTATAACGATTTGCAAGTGGACGTGTTTTCCTTTTTCTTAAGAAAGTTTTTAAAAGTTATATTTTTTTCCCTAGTTTTTTTAGAACAAATAAAACCTAGTCAGAACAGAGATAAAAGCTGAAGAAAAAGAAAGTTTTAATAAACCAAGAACAAGAATTGGTAAATCTTTATTGTGAACAGAGGTAAATTTTTGTATATAAGCCCTAATCTATAGCAGAAAGTATATTTTTTTATGGGTTAGGTGTGAAAGTTATAGCAGTAGCTGGTGGCTGTTTAGGCTAAGCCAAAAACCGGAAAAGAGGAAAAGCTGTAAAACGTTCCAAATCAGCAAAATTCGAATCATCTTTCAAAAAAAAAAACTAGTAAATAGTGCAAAAATAAGGCTAATTTCATCCTACGGAACGTAATTTCATTCGAACCGAACAGAGGCTCTGCTACAACCAGCGAAGAACGGTTCAGTACTTTGCAGTCAGGAGAAGAAGAAAAGAAATCAGTTAATAGTGTCTATAAAACAGTTGCAAATCCTGTAATTAAAAAAAAAAAGAATTTCAATAATCCTAGAGTAATTTAAAAAAAAAAATCTTTTTTTATGGCACGTATAAATTAAAAGTGCACAATAGTACTTTAAGTGAACGAAATTTAAAAAAAAAAAACTATAGAACAGTGATTTTTAAAAGTTTTGTACTAAGGTAGTAGATACTGATTGGGTACCATCGGTGGAGCAATTGGATGCTGTGGCCACAACAACACGTTGCTGCTTAAATTCGGCGAGTGATTATTGATACCTATAATTTTTTTTTTGTTTGTAAAAATCATCTGTCTATACTTAAATTTCGGGGTAATGGTTTTAAAGGGGAAGTTTTGAAAACATATACAGCCGTATCTATAAAGAACTTTTAATCATCGATTAGATTTAATTGCTATTTAAGTAACACTTAAGTAACGAATCCGTATCGATAATCAAATTTCACATTTAAGTAACCTTGCTAAGAGCCCTCTTAACTTAAATGCCAATAATGAAATTTAAAGGTCTCTTAAATCCAAATTAAAAATTCATTCTGACGTTTCGGGAAATTCGGTGTCAATTTCGCTCTGTTGTTTTGGTAATAAAATGAAACTTTTCTTAAAATAAAAATATGGAAGATTTTCGTCGTGATTTAAATGTTTTCAATGTGCTAAGAATTTTTCAGATGTCATGATTAATAAATAGAAACATAAAAAGCTGGCACAAAAGCTCCACAGAGCTACAAGGCCAAACGCGTTGTTCTCGCAACAACCATTCTCGTGCGGGTCTGAAAGGTTAAATTGGAATAGCATTCTTCAAGGCATATTTTCCTGCCTTGAGGTGATACCTACCAGAGAAAAATCATTTTGGATGTTTATGGTGGTCGAACGCCCACGCAGTAGTTATGCTTTATCCATTTCGCTATGGATGTCGTGTGCCTACAACCAGAGCTAAGAGATTGTCAGGGAATTGCAGTTTTGCTTGGCAAAGAAAGATTGTTCCATGGTCGAGCTGTTGATTTTCTTCTCATAATAAGGGCCTAAGACGAACAATGCGTTGCGTTAGTTTTGAATGAATATTCGAAAGAAATCCTCATCACATTTTAGGTTGATGATACTCGTACATAGTGTTTTTTTTTTTTTTTTTTTGATAAGCAAAAAGGCACCACATCTGTTTACAAACGAATGGTTGTCAAAACGCAGTTTAAATTGGACTAGATTTCAGTTTTTACTACTTTATTTTGACACAACTATCAATTAGTTTAGCATCAGCGCAGAATCGATTATCGATAAGAATTTAATCAACCTCTCTTAAGTTCCAATTAAATTTTAATTGAAACTTAACTAATCGACGTCTAAGAGACGTCTTAAGAAAATAGGTGTGTTTTTTTTCTCAAGACTATATAGGCTTGACCAAATAGAGAAAAAAAACACGATTTAGCAATTTGGTAGCACTACGTATTTGGCATATATCATGACGTTTGAGTGCCAGCTTCAAAATAAATTAAAAAATTTGAAACTGCCCAAAAGTCATTTTTCAACGTTCAACGGTTTGTTTTCTTTTGTCTTTAGTGTCTGTCTTCTTTGTGCTAAATCAAACTTTTTTCCAGATCGTCATGAATGCATTAGCATTACCCAAGGAACTTAGACACGCGTCAATGCTCAATCACAAGCATACGAGTACATTTCTGCCTACATTGGCTCAGCTAAAGAAGTCGGTCGACTGGAAAACGCCATTGGATGGTATCACAGTCGCCCTGGTTATGGATACTGGTTGTCTGGCATTGATGTGTCTACTCAAATGCTTAATCATAATTTCCAGGAACCCTTTGTCGCTGTAGTAGTTGATCCAGTTAGAACAGTCTCAGCTGGAAAGGTGTGTTTGGGTGCATTCCGCACGTATCCCAAGGGATATAAGCCTCCAAATGAGGAGCCACCACAGTACCAAACGATCTCGTTGAATAAAATCGAAGATTTCGGGGTCCACTGCAAGCAGTACTATCTACTGGAAGTTAGCTACATCAAGTCGGCCCTCGATAAAAAGCTTCTCGACTCTTTCTCGACAAATATTGGGTCAACATTTTAGGTAGCTCTGGAATGCTTACAAAGACAGAGCACAGTACTGGGCAAATTATCGATTTGTCAGAAACTGAACAGAGCGAGTCTAGCTTGGGTCGTGGACCTTTTGTGTCTGGTAAGGTCTTTGTATACTTTTTGTAACATCCTTTCTTAAGACTCATTATCTACATAGGAGTCGATATCAACGAAAAGCGAACTGAAGACAAACTGACTAAAGCCACCAGAGACTGCAGTCGCGGTTCGATCCAACTCATCCAGGGCTGATCGCTGATGGCGCAGATAGCCAAAGACATAAGCATCAACAAAATAGGCATAAATTAATAAACACATTCACCTTTTAAGCACTTTAAGTATAATAAATTACGATATTTTAAAAAAATTAACAAAAGGCTTTTCTATTCTGTATGCAACAGAGCCACGAACTCGTTTGCCACATAATGCGTCACCATAAGCTACCTACTAGCGGCGGGTTTCTGATGACAATGCCTCGTCGTTCTGGTGTCCACACTCTGAACGTACCATATCGATCTAAAGGAATCCTTATACCATCCAGCTGAAGAAAGCAGTATATCTGGAAATGCAAAAGGTACTCCCTGAACGAATTTGAAACTTTTGATTTCGTTTACCACATGTTTTGGCGTCTTCAGACTCTCCGTAGATGGTTATGTCGTCGGAAGGTTGTAAACCAGGCCATTTGTTTAATCGTTCCTCGTCTCCAGTCGGCAAACCGAACAGATTACAACCCAAATACTTTTCAGACACTTGACGCGTCTTCTGTCGGTCTTATCACAATAAGAAGCTCGTGAGAGGAATAAACTGGAACCCTTAACATTTAAAAAATATTTGGGAGCAATCACTAGTTGATTTATGTCCTACGAATCTTCGCAGCTTCTGCGTTCTGCATCGTCTTCATCCGAATCAAAGGCAAACAGGTCAACACCATCGTCGTCATCAGCTTTGTTTTGAGTTGTAGCAGGGGTAGCATTAATCGCAAATTTATAAGTGCTCATGTCCATTGAAGATAATTAATTTATGTTCTAAAGATTTTACACGATTCTCGGATTAAATGCAATGATTCACGGAAGAAAATGTGATTGCAAGAAGAAAAAATCACACGAATAACTAAATAGCACGGTTTGTCAAATTATTGAATTAAGAAATTAGAAATGTCATTTTGTACATTGGGTGCGTTCGGTGAGTTAACAAATTGTAAATTTTTGTTAACTAAAAATCATAGAATTGTTCACAATTGTTAGCATGTATATGAGTTTGTAGCTACACGAAACAGACCCAACGACAGCCCCTGCCATTTTCGATAACATTTCCAAATAATAGTTTGGTAGCACATTTTTTGTTATCGGGCTAAGGAAATAAGACCGAATAAATTATGAGGCTAAGGGAAGCCCAGATAGCTAAATTTTTGTTGTATTTAGCACGTGAATTTTTCTAAGCCATATAGGCTTGAGAAAAAAAACATACCTAATTTAATAAATACGGCTGATAAAGTATAAGTAATAGTGAATAAAACGAGGGTGGTAATCCCCAACTTAGAGTGTACAAGTAAAGAATTATATAGAAATAGAAGAAGATTTTTTTTCTTTTTTTTTATGATTAACGAAGAATTTATTAACTTAAAGATAATACACATATTATGTAAAACGAAAATTGAATAGTAAAGAAACATGAATGGATTGAAATTAAAAGATTAAATTAACAAATCAAAAGACATAGCATGAGTTGTTAATAAAGAAAGACGAAGGATGATGAATTTCTCGAAGGCTAAAACATCTAATAGTCAAAGTCTGGCATGGTAAGTTATAATTTTGTAAACGGATTACAGGATAAAGAACCACCCCACCGGCGAGCTAAATAAAAGGGGCACATGCATGCCAGCAAAGATCCTAAATTCAACAATGTCCGTTACCCTTTTACAGTGAAATACTGGTCAAAATGAAAAAAAAAGTTAATTCCTGCAACTTAAATTCATTTTTCTAAGTTCTAGGCTGTAAGAAAATTAAAAATTATCGATTTTTTTTTGCAACCAAAAAATTTTTTTTACTTTTCAAACTCAACTGACTGACGGCAGTGGTAAGTGAATGCCAGTGAGGGCATCCGAGTGCGGGCATCCGGTCTAGTTTAGCTTGTAGGCAAAACGCACTACCTTGCTGAAGTGGACTCTCTGGTTATACTCTGTCCGCCGTATTAATAAACGCGGAATAACTGGGAAATACTTATTCCATGGATTAAGTTACCATTATACCATTTTCCATTTAATTAAAGCCACCATTATACCATTTTCCACTTAATCCATGGAATAAGCACAGAGTATAACCAGAGAGTCCACTTCAGCAAGGTAGTGCGTTTTGCCTACAAGCTAAATCAAACCGGAAAACCGCACCCGGAAAACCGCACTGGCCGTCACTTACCACAGCCGCCATTGTGTGCGGTCGCAGAATAAATTCAGTTGAGTTTGAAAAGTAAAAAATTCTTTTTTGGTTGCAAAAAAATCGATAGTTTTTAATTATCATACAGCCTAGAACTTAGAAAAATGAATTTAAGTTGTAGGAGTTAACTTTTTTTCCATTTTGACCAGTATTTCACTGAAAAAGACAAAAATTAGTAAAAAATTTCATACCGATGCAGGCGCTTTGTTAAGTTTCACAGAAAATAACAATGTGCACATAGCCTTAAACTCCCCACACTCATTATGACAGATAAGCAAAATAAAAACAAACCAATTTCGTTCGTGGTTCGTGAGTGCAAAGTATTTTTGTCGAAAAGTTTCTTGAAAATATTACACAATTATCATTTCCCTTAATGTTGTTCCGATATTGTTTTCCTGTCACAACTTGAATTCGTGGAATCTTTTTGATTCTTTGTACCAAGACATTGAGGAGAGTCAGACAAAGGAGAACCCGGTCGCGGATTGCCAAACGAGTCTTTGGTTTACTGCACGGAAGCGTGTTACTTTTCATTGACTTGGGGCTTGTTTTACTTCGAACAAATTTACATAAATACATGAACTCTTGTTGTCAGCTCACTTGAGACGGACCAACGCAGCAAATTCAGGAATCGGTAAATTCATCCTTAAATACTGACAGGGAAGGTAGTTTCTCAAAAAAATTTTTATAGGCATATCAATCAGTGTGCGACCTTCTCATTCTACAAATGAAAATGAACACATAAGGGTGCTGGAATACAAAAAAACATTGAGACAAAAATAAACTTCTCTGCGACGTTCTGAGCTTGAGGTAAATAGTTTAAGTTCTAGCAATAAGCAATTAAAGCGCCGCGTTGCATCGCTCCAACAAGATATTGTTTCAAAAGAACAACAGAAAACATGGATGTAGAGAGAAAGATGAGAAAAGATATCGATTCTTTGCTAACCAGAATCTCGGAACTAGAAACTAAACTAGTGGAAGCATCCTGTCATGGTAAAAATATAAATCAATATTCAAATATTCTTCTAACCATTGTAAATTCGTTTCAGATTGGCAGTGAGGATGCATTAAGCGCTTCAGGTAGTGATAACACTCCACTACACACGACAACAAATTCTTCGCTTATCTGGAAAAGAATTCTCACACTTGCAAACACAATATGAGATCTCTCGTATTAGTTATTCTCTGCCATGCTAGAACAGATATGCATTCCAAGTCCATGTCTCAAAGAGGTAAAATTTACATACCACCCCGATGCTGAGTATGATATATATTTGTGTTGTTACTATCCAACAGGTTATTCGCACACACTTCTGTTTAAAACGGCACGAAATTTGTTCTCAGATCGAAGGTTGGATAGAAGAACTGAGCAAAGCGCAGTAAAGCGAACCCAACACCATTACATTTAACTCAAGTTTATCGTTTACATACTTGCTATCTGTGTTTTCAAAATACAAGAGAATTCTGAAAAAAAATTGTTTTTTTGTCAACAAAGTTTTGATTTTATATTTTGTAACTATACAATAATTGCTTCCAATGATGATTGGATGTTATCCAACCATTGGTGTTGATGAATATCAAAAGTGATTTTTACTATGCTACCTTATTAAATGGCAAGTGAAATAACTTTTGATCGGGAATTTTTTCAAATTTTGTTTTGATTGAAAATGTTATGATACAGCTTTGTGGTAAATATAATTTCTGACCAGGAAATATATAACTTATGGCTGCATGTCTACTCATATACATATAAAACCCAAAAAGGTAGAAAAAAATTTTCAATTTCTGTATTTTAGAAACTCTTGGTACATTTTTGGGGGTTACATCTATATTAATAGGCATACAGCCACGAAGTGTATATTTTCTGATTAGAAATTATATTTATCACAAAGCCGTATCATTTTTTTTTTTAATAAAATTTTTTTTTAAGAAATTTCCCATCTAAAGCCGTTTCTATTGGTTTTTATCAAAAAAAAGTAGAAAATGATAGTTTGTGAACTAAACTTTTTTGAAATATAGCTCGCATCGAAAATGTCATGATGCAACTTTGTAGTTAGTACAATAGAGACTCCGAAAATGTATAGTTCGTAACCGTAAGTGAAGCCATTCATCACCAAATGTTTTTGGTTTTTCAGATAAAGTGATCTGATTGAAAGTCGACATCAAACCATGTAGACAGTTTTTGAAAAACTTGTCACAATGAATATCTTTAAATGCCAAAATATTGTCCACATTATGCTGAGGTCATAAAGCCTTCATTTGTCTCAGTAGCACAATTATTAACCAATTGTCAACAGTTTAAGTTTCCACTTTTTCTTAACACAAACAAAAGTGGAAACTTAAACTGTTGGCAATTGGTTAGTAATTGTGCTACAGAGACAAATGAAGGCTTTATGACCTCAGCATAACGCGGACAATATTTTGGTATTTAAAGATATTCATTGTGACAAGTTTTTCAAAAATTGTCTACATGGTTTAATGTATGCTTGAAGCAAAAAAAAATTTTCTTGAAACGTGAAATTGACACTGAAGTGCTTTCGGTGAATAATTTTTTTGTTTGGAAATAACAACGCTTCACGAACACAAAACACATATCTTAGAGATTAAATCAAATGAAATGTAGATATTTTGGTTAAAGTGGAACAAGAAAAACATAAAAGCCACACTTAAAGATTCAAATTAACGTTTACTTTTATTGTCAATACTGACGATTTATAATTAGAATTTTTCAGACTGGTTTTAGGATAACATTTTCAAGTATTTCGATGTTTGCCTTTTTTGCCTGCACTTTAACATCCTCTTTTGGGCTAGAATCAGCAGCAGGATTCTCCGAGATAGTCGAATCTAACGAAATGTGAGAAGCTTCACCTAAGGCCAAACTGTTGTTTATTTCTATTTGCTGAATATCGTGTTGTCAATGGAATGGCTTGGTAATGTTGTCCAACCATGTGATGTAAACCCCGGTTTACATAGCTGAACTGTGGAACAAGGCTGTCGGTTCTGGTCATTGTAGTTGGATCCAGGTCGAACAGCGACGCTATCTCAGAATAACAGAAACCAAACGAAATTGTTCATGTTTCGATTTATCTGCACGAAAAAAGGAAAAAGAACTATTTTGACTTTCGTAAAACAATATGGGAATGATGTAAATACCGACAATTTCCAATATAAGTTTGAAATACCTACAATAAAACTTAAAATAATTTTGCAGTATTTTGCAATTGTCAAAGGCAAGTGTCATCTTGTTTTTTTTTTATTTGTTGAAGTTTGGAAATCTACCACGACTCCATTTTTAATCAAGAAATAGGACGCCATATTGAATTCGTGTTGAAAAATTTTTTGCGGGTGTTTCGGGTTGAAGGGGTGGAAGTGGATACTCTGTATTATCTACTCTGTGGTTATAATCTGTGATAAATTCCAATGGGAAAGTTTTCGAACTCCTCATATTTTGCTTTTGTTACCGGCTGAACGCTGCTGTCGTTCTGTCAAATTGTGTATTGGGGAAATTTTACCATCTTCTGCATCTTGAAAGATTTACCAAAGAATACTGGAAATAAGATCCTGCCTAATTATTTTTCAATTATTTTTCAAAAATTAATTAGAACGAAGTTTAGTACTAAGAATGGCTTTGGCTCTGCGTTTAAATCGTTTTATCCAAACACCTTTTCTGGCTAGGGTGAGGTTTATTAACTTAAAAAATAGATCATTACATAATAATTTACAGTTCGTTCCGTTATGTTATGTAGGGGTATCCTCTGTTAGTCACTAAAGAAAAAACGGAGGAAGTTGCTCATACGAAAAGTGCACTGCAAAAGAAGCAAACGGTGAGTGAATTAAATTGTGTATAATGTAATTGCAAAACGAACTTAATTGTTTTCCCAATAGGGAACCGATATCCCAAGCGCTCAGTATGGTGGACGACATGCAGTAACCATGCTACCAGGTGGTGGCATTGGTCCTGAGCTCATGTCTTACATACGTGACATTTTTAATTTCTCAGGTGCTCCAATTGATTTTGAAGTAATTGACATTGATCCTTCTACGGAGGGTAATGACGATCTGGAATACGCTATCACTTCAATCAAACGTAATGGTGTTGCTCTCAAGGGTAACATTGAAACAAAATCAGAAGACGTTCACGAAATTTCCAGAAATGTTGCCATTCGGAATGAACTTGATTTATATGTTAATGTTGTACACTGTAAATCCTATACCGGAATTCCTGCCAGACATAAAGACATAGACATTGTTTTGATTCGCCAGAATACCGACGGTGAATATGCTATGCTAGAGCATGAATCTGTTAGAGGTGTGGTTGAAAGTATGAAAGTAGTGACATTGGATAACGCTGAGCGAGTTGCACGATACGCTTTTGAGTTCGCCAGGAATAATAACAGAAAGAAAGTTACAACCATTCATAAAGCAAACATTATGAAACTGTCTGATGGACTCTTCTTGGAAGTTGCCAACAAAGTTGCAAGAGAGTATCCAGAGTTACAGCACAATAATATGATCATTGATAACACGTGCATGCAGCTAGTGTCCCATCCCCACCAGGTTTTTAAAATGAATATTTCTTTTTTATGTCAAAACTTATTTGCTAACGGTTTCAGTTTGATGTTATGAATATGACGAATTTGTATGGAACTATTGTATCAAACGTAATTTGTGGACTTATGGGAGGTGCAGGCTTGTTGTCAGGCAGAAATTATGGTGATCACGTAAGTTTTGAGAATACTTTATTAAACTTAGAGTAGTAATCAAGTAAAAACAGCTTTTTACAATAAAATTATTTACAGCCTTAATTTTCGCATACACATTCTTCTCAAAAGTTGCCATTAATCTCAAAGTTTCCAAGTCAGTTATAAAGGTCAAATGCTGCGAAGGTACATTTTTGGCCATTAAATGTTGTGAACAAGTCTTCAAATCATTCAATTTATTCGTCCGATTCAGTAAAATCCATCCGTATGTAAAATTCTCAGCTCTGATAAAATAAGGGGATGAGTTTAGTGGCATTATTTAAAGTGTTTTTCAGAAAGATGAAAATGATCTGAGCAACCTCAATGTATTTTCCATCTGCTTTAAAATAAGACTTGAATATGAAAAAATCTTATCGGACTGAAAAGCACTTTGAGTTCTTCTTATTTTTGAAGGCTATATAATTGCAATTGCTAAATATCGTTTCTGAATGTAATGCTAATTGCGCATTACATTCAGAAGCGATCGTTAAAATTGTACAACATTGCCGAAATCCCCAGAAACATTTTGTAGCAATTTCAGTATTTTGATTCGTAGCAACATTTTAAGCAAGTTTCGGAAAACTTTGCTCTTAGTTTCTCAAAATTTATATTTTCAAGAGCTTATAAGATCTTTTGCTGATCTCCAGATTAATTTTATTTTGAAAATAATTATTTGTGCTTTGATGTACATAATATATTCCAAAGCATAATGCCCACTGTATAATTTCCCAGACAAATCAGCCATACCTTATGAAGAGTATGATACCCTTTGAAACACATCATTTTTTTTTCTGTTGGGATTCTAACCTTGAACCTCCCACGTTCCAGAAAATCGAATTTAACATAGCTCAGGGTACACCAAAGTTATCAAAAAGTGATGTCAAAGTTGAGAAACGGAGTTTACTGTAGAACAATTTTTTTCTTAGAATATGACCAAGAATCACATCCCAAGGTATGTAACACGAATTACGGAACACCCTCTATAATATCTTAACCCTTAGAAGCATACATTTTTTTAACGATCATATCACCATGAAAATTCTTACATGGAGTTTTCGGGTTCGCTGATTACGAATCTGAAGTTGAAGTTGAACCCAAGAAACCCTTACTCCCCAAAATTCCTATTGTTTTTTTGGATAGATTCTTCAAAAATGAATTCTTTCGAAAAAAAACATAATTTTTTTCAGTTTGTTTGTTTATAAATCTTATATTATAAACAATCATGCCAATTAGAGTGTATTGTTACGTTCTTACATCCCTCAAGTAACTGAAAAGTGCAAAAAACCGTATCTGAATAAGTTCAAACGTAAATAAATTAGAAAACTTCAATTAAATCAAAGTGGTAACGTGGGTTACCACCATGCTTCTAAGGGTTAACTAACTTACTGACCCCAGGCGGGTACTCTAAATTAAACAATACCTTAATTCTAATGCCTTTAGGCTTTAAGATAACTTAAGTATAATAACTAGAACTATAATTAAAAACTAAGAAAATTAGAAAAACGTAGTTTGTATGATAATTTTTTTTCGAGCACTTCACCTCTTATTAAGTTAGTATGTTAGATGGGGCCTCTAGAATCCGTGTCCCTGTCGCAGCAGTTGAGAAAACTCTACTGGATTATCGCTTTGATGAATACCACCTGGAAAGTTAAAATCCTTTGTTTTCTGATCAACTCTTAGTTTTCGTTTAATTTCTCCATTCTTCGAATACCTTACGGCATCGAGCTCGGTTAAAAGAAACTATTTAAGCTCTCTTACCATGAAAAGGTGAATGATCGTTGAGAAGATAAAAATTAACTAAGCTTAATTAGGCGAAAATAAAACTAAAATATTAAATAAAATTTTTCGATATCTCGCTTTGTTTTCGAGATATCGATTTATAAAATCGAAAAACATCCTTTTTTTATATTTGAAAATATGTAATAATAGCCTCAAATTGGTCGAATTTTAGGCTGCTATTACTTCATATATTACAAATATAAAGTAAAAAAGGATGTTTTACGACCTCAAAAATTAATATCTCGGAAACTGAAATTGAAAAATTTTATATAACATTTTCGTTTTATTTTAGCCTAATTAAGTTAAACTCATTGTCAGACTGCGGTGCTTAACCCACATTTACATTAATATAAAGCCAAAAAAAAAATCGATTTCAATTGTCTATTCGGAAACGAAGTAAGATTCCAAAAAATTAATTTCAAATGTTCGTTTTATTTCGGCCTAATTAAGCTAAATGTATTGTCAGATTGCAGAGCCACTGACATTGTACCATCCCTGGAAAAAAACGGGAAATAGACCTTTCTTAAAAAAATATTTTAAAAAATCAGTGATTGCAGTTTAAATTTTTGACATCGAAATCAATAGAAAAAATGGGCACGACTGGGTCGCACGAACTTGCGATTGTGTGCACAATACCAATACCAAAAAATTAAGGCTGAGTAAAAGGTTTTAGTATTCGCTCTAAATATTTTTGGTGGGCTCAGGGTTGCCAACTATATTTTAATAATGAAAATTGAATTAAATCACGCAAAATATTGAAAAAAATTAAAATTAAATATTCCAAAAGTTTCAATCGAAAATCCAAAAACGCCATTCTTTTGCAATTGCTAGTACTTATAAACGTTGAATATTTAACCAAAATCGTTAGAGCAGTTTTTTAAAAAATCGGTTTTTTATTTTTCATTTTTTAATAAAAAAAGTTTTTTAAGATCTAGGTATGCATGTCTTAAGATCTTGCCAGAAGATGTTTTGACAAGAAAATTGAAATAAATCAGCAATACCGTTTTGAAAATATTCAAAAAAACAAAATTATTTTAAAAAAATTAATAAAAATTTCAGAATTTAGAATTTTCCAAATGTTAATATGCAATATTTTTAATGTCATCTACGACTTCTTAAATATGAAATTTCATCAAAATCGTGTGAGCCATTAACGAGGAAGTCGGTTTTGAAAAAAACGGTACTATGGGGGGTACCGTTTTTAGACTTTTCCCAAAAAAAAATTTTGCATCATAAGAAAGACAATTGAAAAATAATCCTTCAAATAAAATTTTATCAAAATCGTTAGAGCCGTTTTCGAGAAAACTAAGTATTATCATATAGGTTGTATGGCAGGTACCGTTATTTCAAGACCTAGAGACCCAATTCCAAAAACCCCTCTGTAGGATGCCAAATAGACCCTGACTGCAAATTTTGAAGAAAATAGGTCAAGCGGTTCAGGCTGTAGATCCATATACGGACATACAGACAGACAGACACACAGACAGACAGACAGACAGACAGAATTGTAGGACCCACTTTTTTCGTATTCTCTATCATCGTAATGTCATGTTTAATTGTTATTTCAAAATTTTTTTTCTGCACGATTGCAAAACTTGCCTTATAGTACCTATAATCGCAAGTAAAAATACTGGAAAAATGAAAAAATTAGGATAAGTATGCAGGAGCAATACTTTCTTTTAAAAGCAAATGGTTATTTGATCTTTTTTAATGAACATTTCTTGTGATAAACAAAAGCTTTTCAGAAAAAACCTTCCACATACCCCCAAGCTTCTAAACTAAGCTCAGTAAAGAAAGAAAACACACATTTTTGTGAGGAATGGTTGAGAGAGTCTGGTTTGGTAGTGGATAAATGTCTCAAAGTGACAGCTAAATTTTCCGCTGGTGATATTACGTCTCTTCGTAATAGACCTCTCTGGAGCATGAACCAGCCTCATCAACAAATTTAAATTTTTACTATTTTTAAAAAATTTGAGAAACTCAAAAAAGGTAAAAAAATTTTTTTTACTCATTGATGCTTCATGTGATAGCATCATTACAGATTAACACATTTTTTTTTTAATTCGGATGACTAGAAGGGTTGAAATCATCGGTATGGTAAAAGTATAAATATTGAATAGAAAGTTGACACGATATACGAATACTCTTCATAATTCAAACTGACCAAACAGAAGTTGAAATTGAGGGCGTTCATAAAAAGTTAGATAGTTAGAAAAGCCTGATAAAGAAATATTTTTTTAAGCAAATTGTTTGTTAAATTTTCTTCGAAATTTATACAAATTTTGGTTATTCGCATATTCCTAAAAACAAAAATATTGCAAATTGAAGCTTTAGACTACAGTTAGTACTATTTTGGAAGAACTACAAGAAATTATTTAATTCTCATCTTTTTTAACTAGATCTCTCCTCGCAGGACTGAAAAGTGAATCCCAATACCATTTTAATCTGAAATTTAATTTAGATGACCATCCAACGCAAAACTGAATAAGTTCAATCTTAAAATCTGAATTGCTATGAACATTGACACACATTAAATTGAGCTTTCAAATTCAAAAGCTCAAATTAAAATCTGAAAGCGAATTAAAATCTTAAAAACTATGATTTATCATTTGCTTTTAGTTCTTTTGTCAAGAAAGTAAAGGATCCTAAGTCACATTATCTTTTCTCTCCAGGTTTTAATCCCATTCCTTTTTTTTATTTTGCTGGATAATTTTTAAAGTATCCTCACAAGGTCGTAACACATCTACCAACATTTCTTCATGAGAACTATTATCCGTTTGTCGTATGTCAATAATCATTGCTGCAAAATCTAATAGCGTTTTTCATTGAAATTCGATAGATTGACTCTCAAATCGAGAACTACTCCTTTCAATGGAACATGTTTTTAGGTTTTTTTCTGGTATTGGCGGTTAAATTGATGTTCACAATTAGGAATTCATATTTTCATATTTTGTAACTTGTTTTCGTCGGCAAATTACTTAATTCTAACTTACTGGACGGGTTCAAGACAAATTTCGAAAGTTCGAAGAGATCTGTCAGTCCATGAACGACTATCTTAACTTTTTTTTTGTCTTAAAGTGGTAGTGTGATTCAACTCTCGATTCTACAAAGTTAGTAGTAAAATTAATTGTAAAACGAAGATTTTTTCATTTTGAAATTCAACAATTTAACTTCCAAGTATTTCCAAGTTGAGCAGTTTTAAAATTACATTCATTTTACTTAATTTTGATAAAAAATATGAAAATCGTGCTCCTTCAAAAATGTATTTTCTTTGTTGATTCACTCACTATTAAAATTAATTTACAAAACAGAATATCCAAACACTAATAATTATCAATTTCAATTCAACAAATTCAACATATATGTTGTTTTCCTTGTTTTGACAAGTAAAATCTTAAGTTAAGATTTTCAGCCAAGTTTTTCCATCTGAAAATCTATGTTCGAAAATCTGAAAATCTGAATGTCATCTGAATTGTCATCTGAAAATCTGGAACTTTTTACAAGGGAAAAGTGACAGAATCTTAAGTTAAGATTTTCGAACATAGGTCCCAGGAACGCGGCCACTTTCTCGTGTCCTCATAATTTATAGCAATTTTTTCAACCCAACGCTGTCACAACAAATTGAAAATAAACAAATTATTTTCCATTTAAAGTTTGACAGAACAAATGTTTTTGCATGTGTGCATGAATTCAGAGTAGATCTCCCAACCAAATGGGAGTAGATCTTTGGCGTTTAGAGTTACTCCGGATCTACTCTTTTTTTCAATGAAACATGGAAAATGGGAAAGGAGTAAATCTTTTCGTCAATAAAAAACGATATAATAAATTTTACCACTTTAAATGACATTTTGTGTCTTATGAGTTTTTTGGTATTGAGATTTATATAAAAAAAAATGCAGTTAAGCTTCTTTTATTATTTTCACACTTTGACTTTGTGGGTGAGAAGTGACAATGAAAGAAAGTTGTCAACAAACACGCAACCGAAAAACATCCGAGTGTAATAATGCGAGATTGACGGGATGAGTGTTCAAAAGAAAATATACGAAAGACGCAGCATACAGAAAGTCTGAGAGTAATAACACACTTTGCTTTGACAAGCAGTCAGATAAAGGTGGCCTCTAATCCCGATTTTCACAAGAAATATTTATTCAACGATGAAGCTCACTTTTGGTTGAATGGTTACCTTAATAAACAAAGTTGTCGCATTTGCAGTCATGATGATTCACAACCCATTGTTAAGATACCGTTACATCCTCAAAAAGTCACTGTTTGGTGTACTTTATAGGCAGAGGGTCCATATTTCTTGAAAAATGAAGCGGCCCTTAATGTTACAGTCAATGGGACATGCTATAGAGCCATGATTTATTAATTACTTTTTCGTGCCTGAATAGAAGGACGTTGATGTGGGTGGCCTTTGAAACGCGATTTCAAAATATTATGTAATTTTATGTGATAAGCAAACAAATAATTAAATTAGTATCAATCCAGTATAAAACTCAAATAACCTTTAAAATTTGTGAAAAAATTGTATTTAATGATACTATTATTTTCCTTATTTTAATACTTTCAGTACGCTGTTTTTGAGCCTGGTACTCGTAACACGGGCACAGCTATTGCAGGCAAAAATATTGCCAACCCTGTTGCTATGATAAATGCAAGTATTGACATGCTTAACCATTTAGGCCACAAGCAACATGCAAAAGTTATCAGAGATGCAGTTTATGAGACAATTGTTACAGACCGTATTCACACCCCAGGTATTAATAAAAATGAACAAATATGTGTTGACTATGTTTTTAATTTTACAATTTTCAGATTTGGGTGGAAACGCAAGCAGTACAGATATAATTGAAAATATTCTAAGGATTCTATCGAAAAAACGTGTACAATGGTAATGTAAAAAATTCACAATCAATTTGAGGGCAAAATGAGCTCACCACGATTTTAAGATGAACTTACAGTTTTTATTTTCCATTTCTTGTTTTTTGTAGTGACCTAGTATTTTACAAATTGGTTTCTTTCTTTCTTCTCATTGACTAATAATAGTGAATCATATTGTATATTATTTTGCTATACATAGCATATTTGTATATTATCAACCATGCAGCGCAAATTTATAGTGAGCGTGTTTTTGAGAGATAGTGCCAGCTCTAGTTATTAACTTTAAAAAGAAGTCAACTTTATATTCAGCTAAATACTTGTAGCACAGATAGATCTCGTTTTACAAAAGCAACAATGTTAACAAATGGAAGTTGCGGGGCAAGAGAAGTAATTGGTTTCCCTCTTGTTCTTTATTCCCCTAAGATACCGGATCAATGGGGTAAATCCAGCCGAAGGAACGAAGAAAAAAATTTAATTTTAAGTTGAAAAAAAACTTGTATCTACGTTTAAATTAAGTGAAAAAACAGACCGAACAAATTAGTTATCAACATACAAGTGAAAAAGAATGAGGCCAGTAGTGAAAATTGAAGTTGGAATAGTGATCTAGTTTTTTTTTTTCTGGTAATTGGGACTGTCCATCACGACGCGTTGCGGCCAAAAGTAGAACTTAGCTGGGGCACAACAAGTGACATTTTGTATGGAAATTGCCACTTTTCCAACAAAATTGTTTAAAAATAGAATGTTTTGCCGGTCGAATATTCGAAATTCTTATTGAAATCGATTGTTAAAAGTCTAAAGAAAAATATAAAATTAAAGTGCAACCAAAAAGTTGTCTAGAAGTGTCCAAAATGCAAATGCAAAAACGAGCTGTGATTGGGAACAAAATTTTAAGTTGAAAAATATGAATTAAAATGTCCACAAAAGCACAAATTAAGCTGTTAATCAAGAATTTGCGTTAGTTTAAAACAATAAAATATCTAAGACCACTCATAATTCAGTGAAAATTTAAGTTTAACAAAATTTATCATCCCCTCAACAAAATCTAAGTAGAGCTCTGTTTACATTTTTTCCCATACAAAAAAAGCGTTTTCTTAAATTTTTCAAATGCAAATTGAATACATTTGGAAGGTACAAATACTAATCACTCGTGTGCACTTTTTTATTCAAGCTTTAACATCACTTTGTGCCCTAGATTTTAGTTCCGAAACGACAGGCATGTGGTGTGCAAACTCATTGTTCCCAGTCCCAATACTTGATCCAAAAGTATCGCCTAATTTTAGGCGATTTTAAATGACTATAAGTTTGCGCTCAAATGGAAACTTTTATTGATGTATATTTATGTTCTCTTTGATGTCTTCTTCTTTGTATTCCTATTTTTCTGTTTCATTATTCACATTTATATTTTTGTTATATTATCTTTTAATTTCCTTTACTTTAGTGATAAAAAACTTATAAATATCGTGCAATTTATTTAAACTTTTTAGCTTTTATTTTACAAATTCTTTTTGATCAAATAAGTTCACACGAATACATTTTAAAAGCATTTGCATTTGTGTTTCGCTTCATTTGGTGTTCAATATATTGATTCCTAAAGCTGGTTTTGCAAACGGAATAGTTTCCAACTTGTACAGCCACAGAAGCTATTATACTTTCACAACAAATATTGTCTTCTTACAATTAAAAACAAACCCATATATTTCTCTTAATGTTTATTTTGTTTTACTACGTTTCATTCTCTCCCCTCTAACCCTGTCCTGATTTGTGCGTTTTCCCTTTTCCTTATGAATTAATGTGACATCCCTTGTTTCCTTTGTTCCTTTACTTAACAATTCGCAGGCCACACGAAAACATTTTCAGCCAATTTTGATCTGGTCTCTCCCAATGATACTACTAAATATACAATGATACTACTAAAACAAACTAAATAAACAAAATTAATCACATAAATGTGCAGTATGTTTAACCCCTGCGATCCGATTTCTGATTACGATAGTGAAATTTATTCAATTGAAAATATTAAAATGAAGACATTGGTAAAATTCCTACTAACCTGAGTGACCCCAGTACCCAGTGAAATGGAAAAAATTATTGTGAGTATAAATTAAATGTATTTTTTTTATTAATAGTGTTATGTTTTGATTCTTTCTTTATAATACTATTGCCCAAGGGAAGAGATAAAATGTTTTAACTAAAGATTTCTTTCACGCCAATACGATTTTTTGTATGTCGGAACTTCAGGAATTCTCCAGTTCAAATATCTTAAAGCTGGGTTATATGAACCCATTACAAAAGAGATTTGGTCGGTAAAGTGGTCGTTTTCTTTATTAGTATTGATATCCATCATTGACATCACAACGGTATTTTTATGTATTCATTTAATTTTCAGCTGAAAAACGAGATAGATCTTGTTTTACAAACATAAAGAAATTGCTGGGAAAGTGAAAATACCTTGTCTCTTATTATTTCCCCTTTTTGATTAATTTTTATAAACATTTTCAGAAAAGCATACTATAAATTCAGAATTATGAGGCTCTTGGGCAGATAATATAAACAGGGAATCAAAACTTTACAATATTTAACAGGTTTCAGCTTTGTTTCAGGAAAAATTGCCTTGTTTTCATTACATAAATAAAAAAAAAGACAAATTAACGAAAGCTAAAAGACATTTACAAATTAGTATTTTTTGTTTATGTATGTTTTGTAGTTTTTTTTTAATGATACAAATTTTCTTTGTTTCAGAACCAAATATATATGAGATGTCGAGATCATACGCAATCAAGGAGAAACTTAGCGCTATAACATCAATTTAAACTGTTACTATTAATTGATAAATACCTCCATCGCTCGAAATTCGAAATAAAACTTCAGTCAAATAAACAAAAAAGTTTAGTTTAATTTTTATTCTAAAAACCTAACTAAATACTCCGTCCCTGAATAGTCGTAATGGAGTTGTGTACTCATTTTCTATTGTAACACAAAAAGTGTTCGTTAGTAAAAAAAAATCTTAACGTAGCCACGTATCGTTGGAAGGCAACTTAATCGCTCTAACACTCCTGCGTCGGATATATACACGTATGGTAAAATAAATTTATTCATCCCACACAATTCACGAAAGAAGTACATCCTTCGTCAAAGCAGGAGTGCCAGCACGTAACTAGTTACAATCGAGGATTGTCGATGCAATCGAATGTTGACAGCACCTATTTTGAATCAATCGAGTTTTCTCGATTGTATCGTCTTTTTTGGCAGCACACAAACTTGGAAACGACGCTTGAAACAAAAGTTTTCACTCGACAGAAAATAGTTGTCGTTCGTCGACCTAGTCAGTGTTTTTTTTTTTTTTATTAGAAATAGAAAAAACTAACAATTACGTGCTGGCACCCCCAGAACTTGAAGTGTGGAATGATTATCTCATACCCTAGTCCAAAATCTGTTTTGGAATGCTTGGATAAGTGCGATAAAAAATTATATCCAAATATTTACGGACAGATATAGCTACAGATATTGGCTACCATACCTGTTTCCACTGCTACACCAGCAAGGACTTTTTCAAGCCTACTGAGACTTAAAACTACTTGCGGAACACAACGAGTGAAAACAAAAAGTTTGCTCAAATGATGGTATTTCTTCATCAGGTAAATCATCAGAAAAAATTGCTCCAAATGATGGCGTATCTTAACTTTGTTTGTAACTGGCATAACCGGTTTATTGATCTTCTCATATTCTAGGCTCTACCACCTTATTCGTTGTAGGATTCATCTATCGATATCCTTTGTTAACTAAACAATATCCAAAAAATATTATGTTCAACAGATTTTACTTAAAATTTCTTTCGCTTCTTACAGGGAACGTGTACCATAGCAGATGAATCAAATATTCTGAAGTGAGACAAATTTGGTTTCATTCCTGACCAAACTTCAATCGGTGATTTGTTCTCTAACACTTGTGGCGGCGACTTACGGCGAATTGCTAGTTGTACCAGTTTTGAACACCACCACTAGATGTCAGCATACAGACTGGGAAGAAATTCAAATAACTTCCCAACGGAAAAATACTCACTCTGTTTTGCGACGTTCATTAGTTCACAAGTGTTTTCCATTAATTCCGTATATTCCATATTTTCAAGTTACTGCATCAATTGTTATAATTTCTTATTCAATAATTGATTACTTATAAATAAAGTTACAAATTTGACAACAAATTGTGTGTGTGTGCTCATTTCCCAAAGCAAGTAGCTAAATTGGTGACCCCGACGTGATCGTGGAAAAGCGCACATCATAGACAAACAAAAACAGCACAAGTAAGTTTCTCAAAATTGTAATTTTTTTTTCTGCACAACAACATAATGGCTGAGGAAGATCAATACGCGGCTGAACTCGCAGCTTCCCCACCTCCACCTGACGGTTTCCGAAACGGGTATCAGGCAGAGGAACCAAGAGCTGAAATGTTGGAAATTGCCGCACTTCGCCACATTAAGATACCGCCGTTCTGGAAGAACCTTCCTGCTCTCTGGTTCATTCAGGTGGAAGCGCAGTTTCACAACCACCGCATCGTCTCGGATAGCAGCCGATTTAGTGCTATAGTTGCGTCTCTTGACCCGGAGGTACTGACTGAGGTATCAGACCTCGTCCAAAAACCACCGGCAAGTGAGAAGTACTCAGCCTTGAAAACGCAAATAATTGCAAGGTTCACTGAGTCCAAAGAGAGGCAACTAAATCGGCTAATGACGTCCTTAGAGCTAGGCGATAAACGACCATCAAGTCTGCTGAGGGAAATGCGAAGACTAGCTGGTGACAATGTTCCAGACGAGATGCTTTCCACTATCTGGATGTCCAGGATGCCCAACAACGTTCGCGGAATCCTCTCCGCTAGCCAAGACGTCAACCTTACGGCACTGGCGGACATCGCGGACAAAATTGTGGATAATATGGCATCCAGTGAAGTGTGTGAAGTGCGCAAGGAGCAGAAGCAGCCCACTGACGTCAATACCAGGCTCCTCACCATCGAATCATCTTTGGCAACGCTGACACAGCAAATGCAAAAACTGTTGTCACATGATTCAACCAACAAAAGCCGAAGTAGATCTCCTCATCCTTCAAAAGGCAAAAACTCCGGATCACGAGGAGGTTCAAAAGATGATAATGTCTGCTTCTTCCACAAAAGATACGGCAAAGAGGCTCGCAAGTGTAAGGAACCCTGCAAGTATCAAGTATCAAAAAACTAAACCAGCTGTTGTCTACTAAGGCGGTCGACAGCAGCAAATACAGAGTCAACAAGGAATGCCGCCTTTACGTGTACGACAAAAACACCAACCAAAAATTCCTCCTCGACTCGGGTTCCTCGATTTGTGTTTTGCCACGTTCCGCTAACTGCCGAAACAACAAAGCGGAGACAACTCTTCTGGCAGCAAACAACTCGCCGATCCACACATATGGCGAGAAAATGCTGACATTAAATCTGGGACTTCGTCGAGCTATAACCTGGCCTTTTATCATCGCAGATGTTAAAACTGCCATCATTGGAGCTGACCTTCTGGCACATTACGGGCTAGTCATCGACCTGAAATCCAAACGTGTCGTTGACAAAGTGACATCACTAGCCGTATCTGCCGAGATTGACGCCACAAATCCGTCAAAACTATTGACTATCAGTGGCCCCGAACCATACGTCAGTCTCGTCAAAGAATTTCTTTCGACCAACGACAACACCAAGTCAAAGATTTTCAAGCCAGAAGCCAAAGTAAACTCCGTCCAACACTGCATCATTACAACAGGTCAACCAGTTGCAGAACGACCACGAAGACTTTCCGGTGACAAACTGAAGCAAGCCAAAGCGGACTTCGAAGACTTCGTAAAAAAAGGCTACTGTCGAACATCCAGTAGTCCTTGGGCAAGTCCAATTCATTTGGTGGAAAAGAAGACTGGTGGATGGCGATGCTGCGGTGACTACCGTCGTCTCAATGCGAAGACACAGCCAGATAGTTACCCGATTCCTCACATCATGGATTTCACCGAACAGCTCAACAACAAAAGCTGGTTCTCAATCCTGGATCTTGATAAGGCATATTATCAGATCCCGATGTCACCTGAGGACGTCCAAAAAACCGCGGTGACGACACCATTTGGACTGTTTGAGTTTTTAGTCATGCCTTTCGGACTGAAAAACGCCACTCAAACATTCCAAAGGTTCATGGATATGGTACTACGTGGGCTGGACTTCGCATTCTGCTACATCGATGACATCCTGATTGCTTCCGAATCACAAGAGCAACATCAGCAACACGTTCGACAGGTGCTACAACGTCTTCAGGAACATAACTTGATCCTCAACATCAAAAAGTGCGTCTTCGGTAAGTCTCAAGTTACCTACCTAGGCCACTCGATCAACAAAGACGGCTGTAGACCACCAGATGATCGGATCGAGGCCATCGCAAACTATTCGAAGCCAACAACCATCGTCGAGCTTCGTCGCTTCCTTGGAATAGTGAATTACTACCGTCGCTACATTCCAAATTGTGCTCACATCCAAGCACCATTGAATGAGCTCATCAAGGACTCCAGGAAGAACGACAAGCGACCAGTTGCATGGACCTCTTCCGCAGAAAAAGCCTTTGAACTCTGCAAGGACAACGTCAAGAAAGCCGTTTTGCTCAACCACCTCAACCCAAAAGCAAAACTTTTCTTGACAACAGATGCATCGGACGTTGCTGTTGGTGCCAAGCTGGAACAAGTGTGTGAAAACGAGTTTCAACCAATCGGTCTCTTCTCGTGCAAACTATCCAAACCTCAGAGTCGTTACAGCACATACGATCGCGAGCTACTAGCGATTTACCTTGCTGTGCGATTCTTTAAACACATTCTGGATGGTCGACCTTTCACGATTCAAACCGACCACAAACCACTTATCTACGCTTTCCAGCAGCATTCGGACAAGGCACCTCAACGTCGCTTGAGACATCTGGATTACATATCCCAATTCACCACGGACATCACTTACCTACCAGGTGAAGAGAATGCTGTAGCTGATGCACTGTCGCGTGTCAACACCATAACCACGCCAGTGCAATTCGACATAAGGGAGCTACACTTGTCACAGTTGCTGGATACAGAACTTCAAGACCTATTAAAAAACGAAAAGTCCGCATTGAAGTTGAACAAGCTAGCATTGGAACCTGATGTGAAGATTTATTGTGACGTCAACCACAACATCATTCGACCATACATACCAGCGTCACTTCGTCGGAAGGCTTTTGATTCTGTTCACGGCCTCGCACACCCAAGTGGACGAACAACAAGTCTACAGTTAAGACAAAAGTATGTGTGGCCGAACATCAAAAAGGATGCACTGGAATGGTCACGTACGTGCATCCAATGTCAACGTTCCAAAATCAACAGACATACGCACCCATCTCCAGATTCCATCACTGTTCCGGAGCAACGATTTCAACATGTCCACATCGACATCATCGTTTTGCCACTCTGCAAGGGCTACAGGTATTGTCTTACCATGATTGATAGGTTCAGTCGATGGCCCGAGGCAATACCTATACTGGACATGACAGCTGAAACGGTGGCAAACGCATTCTACACAAACTGGGTTGCACGGTTTGGTTCACCGGAACAGCTAACAACGGACCAAGGCACTCAGTTCGAGTCGTCACTTTTCAATGAACTGACCAACATGTGTGGAACAACACGAATCAGGACATCGCCATATCATCCGGCATCCAATGGCCTCGTCGAACGTTGGCATCGTTCTCTGAAAGCTGCTCTCATGTGTCATGAGAAAACCAACTGGGTTGATGCTCTTCCAACAGTTCTGTTGGGATTGAGAACTGCATACAAAGACGACATCAAAGCCTCAGCATCAGAGATGCTTTACGGGAAAAATCTACGAGTTCCTGGTGAGTTCTTTGTAAGTAACGAAACTTTTTCTAACCCACAGATTTTCCTTAACAAACATCGAGAGACGATGAGAAGACTTCGGCCAACAGGAACGTCAAACCATGCCAACAATAAAATTTTTGTTCCGTCCGATCTCCAATCATGCTCACATGTTTTCCTGCGATGTGATGCTGTAAAAAAACCATTGCAGCAACCTTACACTGGCCCACATCCTGTAATGAAAAGAATTACTAACAAATTGTATACCATCAAAGCAAACGGAAGAACAATCAATGTTTCCATTGATCGCCTGAAACCTGCACATGTTCTTCTTGACAACGTTCCATCCACATCCATCAATAGTCAATCTTCAAATTCTTCAAAAATTTCATCTAAAAATTTTCATCCTGAAAATCAAAATAAAATTCACAAGCCAGCTGATGAAAAAACAAAACGAAGAGTAAATTTTTGTTTGACATGACATCTACATCGTAACTTCGTCACTGAAGGGGGAGTTATGTGGCGGCGACTTACGGCGAATTGCTAGTTGTACCAGTTTTGAACACCACCACTAGATGTCAGCATACAGACTGGGAAGAAATTCAAATAACTTCCCAACGGAAAAATACTCACTCTGTTTTGCGACGTTCATTAGTTCACAAGTGTTTTCCATTAATTCCGTATATTCCATATTTTCAAGTTACTGCATCAATTGTTATAATTTCTTATTCAATAATTGATTACTTATAAATAAAGTTACAAATTTGACAACAAATTGTGTGTGTGTGCTCATTTCCCAAAGCAAGTAGCTAAACACTCTTGAAGAAGAATGATTTTTTATGTATGTTGCAGTTGCAACTTGCAATTGCTTCAGTCCAATACTTTTTACCACAGAATAAGGAATATACAGAAGGTCATCTCCCACCATCTCCACCCGCAAACCTGCAAATTTTAAAAAATGAACTTGAGTGAACAGGAAATGGTTCATTGAAAAAGTTCATTGCTGAGGTGAGATATACAGAAAAAAGAACTTTGACTAAAGCTTTGCGGGATCTCCTAGAACTATACCTTATTGAACCGTGCTTCAATTAAATTAGGGATGTCCTTTTGGTAACAAGAACTCAACCTTTTTGTAAGACATAATCTTGTAAACACTGTAGGGTTAAGTAATAATTGGGTTTAAGTGCACTTGGGAGATGTAGAAGAAGAAGAAATAAAATTTTGTATCTTTTTTTATACCTACTCCTAAATGTATGTTCTTTTTTATTCTTTCGTAAGCCTACCACACCAGTTGCTTTCGAGTGGTGAGCTTAAAGCTATTTGTTGTAAAGTTTAAGGTTAAGGTTAGTTAAGGTTATTTTTTCTCTTTTTGTGTAAAATACTGGCTGAAATGGAAAATAAAGTTTATATATGACACATAAATCAGTTTTTCAACATTCCAGACTGTAAGAAAGCTTAAAAATACCAACTTTTATGCAACAAAATAAAAAACGTAAAATTTTCGGAATTGATCTCACCTCAACCGTCTTTTTCCACTGACCATACTTTCCGGCCCGGGGGCTTCCGCTAGTTTATAGGTGTAGTTGAAGAATCTGTTCCTCTTCGGCTTCTTTTGGTCACTAGATAACGCAATGAAATGGAACTTATTTCATTTACTTTCCCGACGTTTCGACAGGGTTTGCTGTCTTCTTCAGGGGATCTTTATTATGAGAACATAAAATAGTTTTGTTGAACAAATTTCGGAATTTACATTAAATTAGGTAAACAAGACTTACTTTTAGGAAATTAAAAGACGTTACTTTTAACAATTGACAACAAGAATAAATATAAAAGAAAGAACTTTATACTTTTTTAAAGAAAGGAAAAAAAAAGGATTTAAACACTTCCTTTGTTGAAGTTTAGTCTTAATATGAGTCATTAAAAGCGGGGTCTGCAAAATATTAAAACAAAAACAAAACTTAAAATTTCTTTGCAGCGACGAGAGAGCAATATATGGCTGATATGTTCTGTGTGTCCTGTTTTCTATTCATACTATTGTGATTTCCTAAAATGTGAAGGGTTTCCAGAGTATATCGTTTTGAAATATGTTTTTCCGTTTGTAGTATTTTGACATTTTTAAAATCGGGTTGGTGCTTGGAGGTGACACAATGGTTTGTCAATGCTGTTTTGGCCGTGTTTTTTATTTTCAGGTCAGATTTGTGGTTGGCAATTCTGTTACCTAGGAATTGTTTTGTGGTGCCTATGTAGCAAAGGTTACAATTTTCAGATTCATTACCTTTGCAGTCTATTTTATATACCACATCAGTCTTTTTTCCCTTTCCGTTTTTGGCTTAAGGACTGAGAAATGTCGTCTCAAGGTAGAGTTGGACTTGAACGCGATTTTTGTGGTTTGGCTTTGATCAGCGACTACTTTTTTGAAGTTATCGGAGAATGTTGGAACATATTGCATGCTCTTGAATATCGGAATGTTTTCCATCGGAGTTTTTTCGTTTTGTGGTGTGTTCTTTCGGTCGGAAATTAAACTTTTTATAATTGTTTTCGGAAAGCTGTTGTTAGAAAGAATCTTTGTAACTAATGCTTCGTTTTCAGAATGAAACTTTGTATCACTCAATGTAAACACTTTGTTAATTAAATTTGAAGCAGTGTTCATTTTGATGTGTTTAGCCTGGGTGGAAAGGAAATTGATAAGTCTTCCAGATGCTGTTTCTTTCTGATACCAGTTGAAAGAGAGGCGATTCTTTTCGCGATGGATCTTAACGTCTAAGAACGCTATCGCATTGTTTTGTTCCCTCTCTACGGTGAACTTGATTTTTGTATGGAAACCATTTAGGATCAGCAGCTTATTATCAACTTCATGGGAATTTACTACTGCAAAAATGTCGTCCACATACTTAAAAATGCATCTCGGTTTTTCCATTTTGGTAAAACATTGATCCAGTAGATAATCTAGTACCAAATCCGCAATGGTGGATGAAAGTGGGTTTCCCATTGGTATACCATGAATTTGTTTGTAGATGTCATTTTTGTATTGGAGAATGTTGTTGTCTTTCAGACAAAATTCAAAAATTTCCAAAAATTTCTTTTGGCTGATCTTTGTTGAGAGTGCAATAGTATCACATCTCTTTTTAACAATATCAACGGCGAGATTAGTGGGGATGTTGGTAAAAAGGGAAACCACATCAAAAGAAACCATTACATCTTGTTTTTGAATTATTGTTTCTTTCGCCTTTTCCACAAATTCCGCTAGTTTTAGCTTGTAGGCAAAATGAACTTTTTGGATGAAGATGACCTTCTGTACACAGAATCACAGAATAAGGAATATACAGAAGGTCATCTTCATCCAAAAAGTTCATTTTTGCCTACAAGCTAAAACTAGCGGAAGCCCCCGGGCCGGAAGCCCCCGGGCCGGAAAGTGAGGTCAGTGGAAAAAGACGGTTGAGGTGAGATCAATTCCGAAAATTTAACGTTTTTTATTTTGCTGCAAAAAAGTTGGTATTTTTAAGCTTTCTTACAGTCTAGAATGTAGAAAAACTCATTTAAGTATCAGATATAAACTTTGTTTTAAATTTTTTCCAATATTTAACTAAAAAATTGAAAAAATTAACAAAAATTGCAAACTGATGCAGACACTTCTTAAATTGAACAGTGCACACATGGCCTTAAACTCACCACTCGAAAAAAAACTGTGGTGAAGTAAAAAAAATGACATTTCGCAGATATTTCGTTTGCGAAAGTAAATAAAAAATAATATTTTTCCATCCTCTGCCTCATTTGGTGCCCCAACTCGATTTCTTTAAAATTATCGACTGCATTTACATATATAATATGGAAGAGGATGGGATTGGCCGAGCTGTTTCTATAAAATGCGAAGGTGAGTGTTTTTCTCAATTTTTATTATTGAATTTTGTTTTTGCAAGTTTTATGTCTTTCAGACCGCCAACTTCAGATGGGATTCCCAAAGCTCCCGCGCGCCGCCTGCTCAAATAATATAAATGCCTTGCATCTTTTGCCTACTCAGTGGGAGCTGCTGCCATCGGAAACAAATCGCCACACCAAGATTCTGTTATTGTTGCTCCTAAGTATAGTGCTGTGTTCAAAGTTTCTATAAAAGACCAAATGTCTTCCACAATGATTGCTGAAAAAGATTATGGATTTCCAAATGAATCGTCAAGTGCGGCCAGCGATCTTGTGGAAATTACCAAGAAGAATATTATTGTGGATATCAGTTCAGATGAATCTGATTCCATAGCGCCTATAGAATCTCCGTATAATGGAAATCTTGCAAAAACTGTGCAACCAAAAATAACTACAGCTCTCTCTTGAAATGTGGCATCAAACTAAGTAAAGAAGTATGTTTCCAAGGAATTTCACGATAAAGAAGTTGAAAAGCTTGAAGAACTTAAATCAGATCTTGTTAGCGCACAAAATTTACTTGAAAAAGTAGGACCCAGGTTGTTTGATGGGTGCAAGCAACTTTCCGAACGTGTTCTAAGTCTTCAAACTAGTGTAAAGCAGAAAGCCCAACAAATAGTTAACCTTGTTATTGAGGACAATAAAGTATTAGCGCCTACATTGAAACTACAAAATGTTTTTAACAGAGATGTAGCTTACTGGAAAGATCTATCAGCCGCGGTAAATAAAATTCAACCAATCATACCGGAAAACAGGGACTAAATACATTCAATGTGCAAAAGGTTTTAACAATTGAGTGTCACATGAAATCTTAGTTTTTTTAGTAGGTATACGTCTGAGGCAAATTTGTTGCCATCCTGGATTAATAGATGCTATGCTGGAAGATGATGGGACTTTGCCTTCAGATTCAGACAGTAGTTCTCAACCAGAAATCGACTTGTTGGATAAACTTAATAAACTTGCAATCACAGAAGATTCGACTGGTCCGAGTACGTTTCTAACCGACAGTTTTAATGGAAATGACGCTCAAAGTGAAAACTCATCTCGAAAAAAGATACATCCGTACGTTATCCCTGAATGGAAGTATTCCGGTGAAAAATAGCCAAAACTTTGTAACAGAGTTCAACGATTCTAACTCGAAGTCAAAAATTCTTCTATTGTCCCTAACTGCTGGAGGCGTGGGCTTAAATCTGGTTGGTGCTAATCATCTGCTTCTCATAGATCTACATTGGAATCCCCAGATTGAGGCGCAGGCACAGGATCGTATTTACAGAGAAGACCAGAAGAAAAACATGCATATTTACAAATGTATGTGCAAGGAGACTGTTGAAGAACGAATAAAGGCATTACAAGGTCAAACACTAGGCATCGCAAACGATCTTCTCACTGGTGCAAAATCTTCTCATGGTAGTAAACTTACGATTAATGATTTGAAGGGTTTGTTCGGGCTGTAAGGTTTTCTTTGGCTCTTTCTTTATTTTCATTCCTTAATTATAATCTTATTTTATAGATTATATCTAAATGTTATTTTGTAAATACTCATTGCATAGCAAATATAAAATTATTTTTTTCAAGTTTATTGAAAAACAAAACAGTTTGTTTTATCGTTGATGCTTTGGATTGTCGTGTCGTTGGAAAGGAACCTCTTCGTTTTCTTCATTTTAGGTAGAGAAATCTTTCATTCAGCCATTCTTTTTAGCTGCTTTCCAGAACTGCTTCTATATTTGTTCATGGGACATGCTTTGACGAGGCAATCTATAAAAAAAAGACGAAAGTAATATGAAAACGGGATATATTTCGAACCAAGATCAACATTATCACAAGCATTCTAATATCGAATAAAAAAGACTTGCCTTTTGGTTCTGATGTCCTCAGTAAATTTATTTACTTTTTGCTGTCTGTCAGCTGTCAAGCTCTTATTTTTTTTTCTGTGAATTTCACCTCAGCAATGAACTTTTCAAATGAACTATTTCCTGTTCACTCAAGTTCATTTTTTCAAAATTTGCGGGTTTTGCGGGTGGAGATGGTGGGAGATGACCTTCTGTATATTCCTTATTCTGTGCACAGAATAAGGAATCTTCATCCAAAAAGTTCATTTTGCCTACAAGCTAAAACTAGCGGAAGCCCCCGGGCCGGAAAGTGAGGTCAGTGGAAAAAGACGGTTGAGGTGAGATCAATTCCGAAAATTTAACGTTTTTTATTTTGTTGCAAAATAGTCGGTAGTTTTTAGCTTCCTTACAGTCTAGAATGTAGAAAAACTCATTTAAATATCAGATATAAACTTTGTTTTCAATTTTTCCCAATATTTCACTCAAAAATTGAAAAAATTAACAAAAATTGCATACTGATGCAGACACTTCTTAAATTTAACAATGCACACATGGCCTTAAACTCACCACTCGAAAAAAAACTTTGGTGAGAAAAAAAAATGACATTTCGCAGATAAATAAATAACCTATTTCGTTTGCGAAAGTAAATAATATTTTTCCATCCTTTGCCTCATTTGGTGCTCCAACTCGATTTCTTTAAAAATATCGACTGCATTTACATATATAATATGGAAGAGGATGGGATTGGCCGAGCTGTTTCTATAAAATGCGAAGGTGAGTGTTTTTCTCAATTTTTATTATTGAATTTTGTTTTTGCAAGTTTTATGTCTTTCAGACCGCCAACTTCAGATGGGATTCCCAAAGCTCCCGCGCGCCGCCTGCTCAAATAATATAAATGCCTTGCATCTTTTGCCTACTCAGTGGGAGCTGCTGCCATCGGAAACAAATCGCCACACCAAGATTCTGTTATTGTTGCTCCTAAGTATAGTGCTGTGTTCAAAGTTTCTATAAAAGACCAAATGTCTTCCACAATGATTGCTGAAAAAGATTATGGATTTCCAAATGAATCGTCAAGTGCGTCCAGCGATCTTGTGGAAATTACCAAGAAGAATATTATTGTGGATATCAGTTCAGATGAATCTAATTCCGTAGCGCCTATAGAATCTCCGTATAATGGAAATCTTGCAAAAACTGTGCAACCAAAAATAACTACAGCTCTCTCTTGAAATGTGGCATCAAACTAAGTAAAGAAGTATGTTTCCAAGGAATTTTACGATAAAGAAGTTGAAAAGCTTGAAGAACTTAAATCAGATCTTGTTAGCGCACAAAATTTACTTGAAAAAGTAGGACCCAGGTTGTTTGATGGGTGCAAGCAACTTTCCGAACGTGTTCTAAGTCTTCAAACTAGTGTAAAGCAGAAAGCCCATTAAATAGTTAACCTTGTTATTGAGGACAATAAAGTATTAGCGTCTACATTGAAACTACAAAATGTTTTTAACAGAGATGTACCTAACTGGAAAGATCTATCAGCCGCGGTAAATAAAATTCAACCAATTCATACCGGAAAACAGGGACTAAATACATTCAATGTGCAAAAGGTTTTAACAATTGAGCGTCACATGAAATCTTAGTTCTTTTAGTATACGTCTGAGGCAAATTTGTTGCCATCCTGGATTAATAGATGCTATGCTGGAAGATGATGGGACTTTCCCTTCAGATTCAGACAGTTCTCAACCAGAAATCGACTTGTTGGATAAACATAATAAACTTGCGATCACAGAAGATTCGACTGGTCCGAGTACGTTTCTAACCGACAGTTTTAATGGAAATGACGCTCAAAGTGAAAACTCATCTCGAAAAAAGATACATCCGTACGTTATCCCTGAATGGAAGTATTCCGGTGAAAAATCGCCAAAACTTTGTAACAGAGTTCAACGATTCTAACTCGAAGTCAAAAATTCTTCTATTGTCTCTAACTGCTGGAGGCGTGGGCTTAAATCTGGTTGGTGCTAATCATCTGCTTCTCATAGATCTACATTGGAATCCCCAGATTGAGGCGCAGGCACAGGATCGTATTTACAGAGTAGGACAGAAGAAAAACATGCATATTTACAAATGTATGTGCAAGGAGACTGTTGAAAGGCATTACAAGGTCAAACACTAGGCATCGCAAACGATCTTCTCACTGGTGCAAAATCTTCTCATGGTAGTAAACTTACGATTAATGATTTGAAGGGTTTGTTCGGGCTGTAAGGTTTTCTTTGGCTCTTTCTTTATTTTCATTCCTTAATTATAATCTTATGTTATAGATTATATCTAAATGTTATTTTGTAAATACTCATTGCATAGCAACTATAAAACTATCTTGAAAAACAAAACAGTTTGTTTTATCGTTGATGCTTTGGATTGTCGTGTCGTTGGAAAGGAACCTCTTCGTTTTCTTCATTTTAGTTAGAGAAATCTTTCATTCAGCCATTCTTTGTAGCTGCTTTCCAGAACTGCTTCTATATTTGTTCATGGGACATGCTTTGACGAGGCAATCTATAAAAAAAGACGAAAGTAATATGAAAACGGGATATGTTTCGAACCAAGATCAACATTATCATAAGCATTCTAATATCGAATAAAAAAGACTTGCCTTTTGGTTCTGATGTCCTCAGTAAATTTATTTACTTCTTGCTGTCTGTCAGCTGTCAAGCTCTTATTTTTTTTTCTGTGAATCTCACCTCAGCAATGAACTTTTCAAATGAACTATTTCCTGTTCACTCAAGTTCATTTTTTCAAAATTTGCGGGTTTTGCGGGTGGAGATGGTGGGAGATGACCTTCTGTATATTCCTTATTCTGTGCTTCTGTATATTCCTTATTCTGTGATCTAAACTATAGTAATTTTACTGGACACCTTTTTTCATCTCCTGCATTGATCGTTAGGTGGCGCAACATCGCGTGTGGAAGCGCGAATCAGCTGATGTGGAATGTTTATTTTTAGCGTGCGTAAGAAATAAAAGAATATATATTTGTATATATTTGTTTCCTGCTCATACGCATATAATTTTCCTCCTCTTCAAATACAGTTTTGTTTAATACATTCCAACTTTTGTGGCGTACGTTCAATTCCCACTTTGTCACCGGAACGGGTCAAAGTAATAGTACTATAGAATTTATATACAATGTATCGGGGACTTCTTTTCGAAATTGGGAATAAAAATTCCTAGGGAAAAATAATAAAAATATCTTGAACTCATTTATTCAGCTCTATCGGGGATTCCTTGGAAAATATTTCTCCCGCGGAATTTTACTATTCTCGAGAATACATTCCTCCTAACGGGAATTCCTCGTGGTATGCTTTTCTTTGGAAACAAGTTTTACCAACATAAAAATGAGGAAAAAATATTCGAACACAGTTTTCGCATATTTTGACATTTCATTTTAAAGAAGAAAACAAAGAAGTTAAGTTTGTATAAAAAGTTTCAGTTAAAAAATTCAAAGATTTATCAGCGTTATTGTTATCAGGAGAAGAAGAACAAAGAAGGCGGAATCAGTCGAGAGCCATACTACGTCGTTTAAGAAATCATTCAGATCTTTTGAAGTTACCACAAGCACTGTATGTTGAAATAGCTATTCAATCAATAACATCATTGAAATCATTAACCGCTTACTTTTTTCCACTCGACAATTGATTTCATAAGGGGCCCAATACAGTTGAGGTTTTGCTCAAGCTGTTTCCAAAATTTTTGGACATCATCCTTGTTTTTATTTGTGACAAAGCCATTTGCAATCTCCTGGTTTTTTTTTCATTAAGGAAATTAAATGTTCGATTTGCTTGGAATTTGAAGAATTAGACCTTAAAAACCAACCATTTTAGTTAGTTTTAATAGCTATATTTAATTATTTATTTATTTTTTCTAGAAATAACTTACGTTGTTGTGTTTTTCCTTGCAAAAAAACTTGGTCCCATGGGAAAAAAAAATCCGAGGGGAATTCCCGATAGTAGGAACTTGTCCCCGGGAAGGAATTACCGATAAGGCTGCATACCGAACAAGCAACCAGAGACGTTCACAATGGATGGCAAAAAAAAAAATTAATTCACAACTGATCAAAAGTTCTGATGGTTGTTATCCACTTAACCAATTTCATTGATAAACGAACAAATTTATGAAGTATCGTATTGATATTTGACAACCATAATAGGGCTGTAAAAACCCATGCTTTAAATGACAACTCATAGGGTTGTCAGGAAAAAATTTTGTTTTTTTTCGTTCACAAGTCGTTATTTCTTCTGTATTGGCTTCTGTAACTTTCTATCAAAATAAGATTCCAAATAAGCATGTTTAACAAATTTCAAAAGCTTTCGACGAAAGCAGACAAAAAATTCAAATTGGAGTCTAGTTTCATTTTTACAGCGTTATTTTGAAATTCTATTTCGATAGAAAGTTAGCCGAATTCAAAAGATTCGAAAATTAACGTGTCAACTTTCGAATCGTTCGAGTCTCAAAATGTACATCTTTCGAATTTGACTCATTTTCTATAGAAATAGAATTTCAAAATAAGCATGATTAACATTTTAAAGTTGAATCAAAAATAACTTTTGAATGATTCGAAAGTAGAAGTAAATTACATAGTTGGACCCAGAATCGCTCTTATTGGATAAAGAGCAAAAATCAAAGTGCAGCCCAACTTGATAAATCAAGCTTATGGATTACGATAAATAAAGTGAATAAAATAGGCATGCATGTAAATCTTTCAATAATTCAAAACCGACTAAGTCGAAACAACTAACTATAGCAATTACTTTTAAGCAAGAAACACAAACTTTGGAATAAGACCATATTAGAAGTAAATGTTTTGCTGCGAAATTTTGACTGTAGATAAAAAACAATTCCTTCTAAATGTCTGTTAGCAAAGCATTGATTACAAAGCTGTTTTTAGTCTTTCCTATTTTACTAGTTGTGGTTACAAGCATTGCGATAGGGATACATATATCATTTCCTTAACTATGACACGACAGTCAGATTATGCTTTTTATATTTTTGTAACAGTCAATGTCTCTAAATTAAATATGGAGTGAAGAAATCACAAATTAACTTTTAGAAAACGTTTTGGGGTGAAATGCAGACAGAAACACGTTCAGTGAATTTAAACATCAAGTTCAATGCCGATAACGGCGCGGCAATCATTTTTCTTACAGGGCTACATATTATTTGAGTTACTCACTAGTTTTTTTATAATTCACGTTCTAGCTCAGAAATTGTACTTACTCCGAGTGGGCGACATTCAATCTTCTTCACATTGCCTAATAAAAATTGTATTTCAATACAAGAAAACGAAGTAGATAAGGTATTGAACTCCAAAAAATCATATATTTCATTTAAAACCTCAATTTTTGGAAAAACCATTTATTCTTTCCCTCCTTGTACGTTGATTCAAACTTAACACGAGTTTGAAAACGGTGAGTCTTCTTTTTGACGGGGTCTTTCAAGTCTCTGGCTGCTTCCTTTGTTGACAATTTGTCAAAACTAATATCGTGCACAACATAACGAGTGGGCATCAAATGGTTGTAGTTAAGAACTTTGAGAAAAGGCTTTATCTTGGACTTCTGCTTCAACTTGGCTTTTCCCATCTTTTTGGTGACTCTCCTTGGATACCTGTCAATACCGGCTATCAAGGCATGTCCGAACTGCTTTTCTGAATTACCATCATCACAAGTTTTAACAATTATAGCCTTCCGTCCAGCGTACCTTCCACTTAGAACAATGACGATTTTTCCTTGTTTCATTATTTTCCTCATCTTGGCGCTGGAAAATAAAACAATCTTCAAAATACCGACTGAAATAACAAGTAATCGAACACTTAAATCTTAAGCTTTAAAAACTTAGAACACAATCAAGTAGTTCACTCGGGTGATAATATGTTAACATATACCAAATTGAAGGTAAAAATCATTCGCTATAATATATTTTCGACAATTTAATTCATGAATGAATTAAGACTGCTCGGATTTAAATTTTATTTTTAGACGAGCACTACTTACAGGTATTATGGCTGACCGGATACAAAGAAAGAATCATGGGCTGTCACGACCTACTTGAACACAATATCCTACCCCGTTTCCAATATCGATCGGATCACAATTCAACTTGAATTAGTTCGATGGTTCTTTATCTATACTACTATCGAAAATTAAAACTGTCCCTGAAAGCCATCTATGTAACTGCTGGCGTACTAAAATCCCCATATAACTTTTAGAGCGCCGGCAGATACATAGATGGCTTTCACAGGCCTTTTAGTTTTCGATAGACGCTGTTCAGACTGGCGCTAGTCAACCGGGCAAAATTGACGTCTATATGTTTTTTCACTTTCCCACATAGTTGTAAGCAAGAGATGTGGTTTTGCACCGGAGTTTTTAAAAAATTTAAAATTGACATATCCTTGTTTTGACACTTGTGTTCTTTTTTCTCGAGTAAAGACGCTGTTGTTTGAAAAATAAATGTTCTTTTTCTTGAACCAAAAATACGAAAATAAATAAATTATTTTTTCAGTTCAGTTCGATTTCTGAGTTTTTTTTCACAAATCTGAAGGCAAAATAATTGTCAAAATAAATCCATCGCGTTCGCATTAGTCTCAGACTGAACACGACTGGGTGGCGGAATGTCAAAATTGCCCAGTTGACTTGCGCCAGTCTAAACACCGTCATCATTGTATATGAAGATGGCTTTGAGCGATCTTTTTTGTTTTCGATAATACTATAGATTCCATATACAATGCCGTCATAGAACTATAGATTCCAAATGAACGGACCGAGTTATTACATATGTCGTTTTCCAAAAACCAAATCCGGAGTGAATTGGAGAGTTGGAATGTCAGATCTGACGGATAAAGTCTCCAAACCACTCCCAAACGTTTTCCAAAATGTGGTTTGGAGCCAAATTTTGGAGTGATTTTTTCACTCCCGTTTCTGTTTAAGCCTACTACGCTGCTGAAACGAAAAGAAAAATCCCATACAAAAAAGACAGAACGGAATCATAAACGTAAAATTTCGCTCACCTTTTCGTCGTGCAGTACGCTGCTGCTCTGCGGAAAGGGTTTTATAGGTGGATAATTGTAGTAGATCTTTTAACCACCTTTTTAAAATTCTCCACACTTTTCCGTCCATCATTTATCTCCCGGGACAATAAATGCTTGCGAAATTTTGACACTTGTATTGTTTTTTTTTGTTTTGTGTATTTATAGTGCCATTCGCATAGAATTTCAGAAAATAGAAGATGGAAGAATTTTATTTAGATAGTGTTTGAAATAAATCGATAAAAGCTGTGAACATGGGCTTTAAAAAGTAATTGTGAATATTTTAATTACACGGAATTGAATCAATGCCAGCAACCGAATTGCTATTCCAACCAAGTATGATAGGAAGCATTGAACCTGGCCTTGTTGAATTGGCTGACTACGTTTTCAAAATGTTTCACCCCGATGAGAGAATGTATTTATGACCGGTTGATGCGCTCAATTGCCAGGTACACTTACTAATAAAATTAACTTCCAAGTTACAATTTCAAAAAAAATATCATTTTCCAGGACTCAAAGAGCGGATCTCTAAAGAATTACTAGAGATGAGGCTTTTCCTACCACTGCAAGCTGATTCATCAAGTTCGGATGCCTGGTTTGGAGCAAGCGACATCGCAGTGAGAATCTGGACAAAATTGTTACAACAAAAACCGACAATCAAGAACAAGGTGGCGAATATTTCAAGGGACACGCAACCAGGACACACAAGGGACACCCAACCATACACACCAACACCCATTGTAGTCGAAACATCGACCGAATTAATGAAAACTGAATAAAAAATTTTATTTACTTTTGAATTTTTTTATCTTTTATTTAAAAACTAGTTGAAAGCTGAGAAATTTTCTTCTTGCTGTTGAAGATGATTCCGTCGTATTTTGTTGGAACCACTTCGTGGCGTCTTTCTTTGTCAAACGATGTTGGAATAAAATCGATGTGTTCCTGGATACCGAAACCGAAGTTTCCTGTGGATAAGAAGTTGTCCCTCTCCAACTCGTATTCACGGACTTTAAGGCCTAGCTCCAAAATCTCTTCGGCCTAAGAGCAACGAACTGTGCAGTGAATAGTGATTTTTCATTATACGTCTGATGCCGAAAGATCGTACTGTATAACGAATCTTTGAAAACACTGGTTGTTGACCAGTCAATTGTTCCGATACCTGAAAGTTGACAAAAAATGTTTATTCGTCGATAATTCAACTAATGCACTTTATAGTCCTGAGCTTACCTTAGCGGCACGAGTCAACCTATCACCGGATTCACCCACACAAATGTTCAAGCAGAGTTTTCGAAAGTGTTGTTCAATCCCAAATATGGTTCTTAGTTAGTTTTGTTAACACATTTTATGATAACAATATTAATTTGTTTTATTGCTTCTTGTCAGGCTTTTGAATTGACTTTGATTGTCACTTTTTCTAAACAGCTGATTATACTCTACACAAATATTTTCCGCTGAGTGTTCGTTCACGATTTCGACGTGCTCGTGGAGATCAACGAAAAATTCCGTTTCGCATCAGCAGCGTACTTGGCTTAAGGTGGAAGGGAGTGAACACCAATCCATAAACAAACTGTAATCTGACTGCTTGTCAAATCAAACCACAAGGCCTTGGCCCAATGACTCCGTCAGACATCAACAGTATCAAATGTGTGAGTATCAAATGTGTGAGCATGTGTGTCTACCAACCAACAAAAAGTACCAATAGCAAATGTCAAAGTCGTTAAGTGCGTTGATATTGTAATGAACACCCAACATTTATACCAAGTTCCTAATCGAAAACGTTTAACCGAAAACACAACTGGCAACACTATAATGGAATGGTATAAATGAGAGGCATTGCTTGTAAGCCAGTGTGTGTGAGTGTAGAGATGCTTGACAGCAAATGTGGAAAATATGGAGAAGAAACTGGAAAGCTCTAGTTGAGTGTTGTCTATATAAATAGGCCGCTGACCTTAGATGAATAAAGAACAAGATGGAAAACCACACTAACACATTGATACCTCCCCACAAGCTGGTGCACGCACTCATTCACAAAATTTCACTAGCACTACTTTATATTCGGATCTCAACACTGGGCTACAGCCCTTGGAATTTTAAATGCTCTGGAAATAAAAACTTTCATATAAAAACTGTTTAATACCTATTTATTTGAACTGCAGCCACTGGAAACGAGATTTTGACGCATTGTGCGATGCCTTGGAGTATTTGGAAACCGTGGATCTTATGATTGTTGGAGATTTTAATGCCCGCATTGGACTTTCCCAAAATAGTTTTGTCAGTGGTCATAGTGGCAACTTCATGAATATAAACCGCAAAGCTAAGGATACGTGCTGTGACTCCAAAGGAACAAAGATACTTGAGCTAGCCGATGCATACTGTAACGTGCGCTTAGTTCGCTAAAATAAAACTTCACTTTTCAATTTATTTCTACCACTTTTATTCAGTATCAATACTTTATTTGAACTCAACTCGACTTTTGGACTATCACTTGTTCACAACAATTCACTCTTAACTTTATCACTCTATAATCAGAACTGACTGCTCGTTGCGTCAGCGGTCCTATTTATATAGAACACCACTCCTCTAGAGCGTTCCAGTTTCTTCTCCATGGTTTCCACATTTGCTGTCAAAAATCTCTACACTCACACACACTGGCTTACAAGCAATGCCTGTCATTTTATACCATTCCATTATAGTGTTGCCAGTTGTGTTTTCGGTTAAACGTCTTCGATTAGGAAATTGGTATAAATGTTGGGTGTTCATTACACTGCCCCCTCCTTAAGATTGTTCGTCCCGAATAATTCCATCTGCAGCCTCGCCACTATATCGATGCAGCCGGTCACAATGAACTACTTTTAACTTGCCTCTTAATCCTCTTTGGATGCGGTAAACCACGTCGTTAATCCTCGTGACAACAGTATAAGGACCTTCCCAGTTCTGCTGAAGTTTCGGTGACAATCCCTTTTGACGATGAGGATTATAAAGCCACACACGATCTCCTGCTTGGAATCCTGCCGTTGTCGCTTTTGTGTCGTACCGTGTCTTCATCCGGTCGCTGTAGGTTTTCATCCGTTCCCTTGTTCTTTTATGGATGTCAGCGAGTCTCTCCTTGAGGTCGTCCACATACTCGTTCGTGTCCTGTGGCTCCTCTGTGGGGCATCCAAATTTAAGTTCGCTGGGCAGCCGCATGGTTTTCCCGAACAAGATGTCAGATGGTGTTTGTCCTGTCGAGCTATGTACTGCACTTCTATAGGCCATCAGGAATAGCGGTACGTGCCTATCCCAGTCTCTTTGGTAGTCGCCTACGACCTTGGTGAGGTGTTCTTTCAAGGTCCGGTTGAATCTTTCAACCATCCCATCAGATTGTGGATGAAGCGGTGTGGTTCTGGTCTTCTTGATGCCAAGTAGTCCGCACACTCCTTGGAAGATGTTTGACTCGAAGTTCCTCCCATGGAGTTCCATAGGTACGCCAAACCTACTTACCCAGTTAAACACAATCTGGTCGACCACCGTTTTGGCTTCTTGATTTGGGATGGCATACGCCTCAGGCCATTTGCTAAAATAGTCCATTAGAACCAGAATGTACTTGTTTCCAGCGTTGGTCTCTGGAAAAGGCCCAGCCACATCTACTGCAATCCTCTCAAAAGGCGATCCAACGTTGTACTGATGCATCTTACCTTGAATCTTCCTACCAGGTCCTTTGGTTGCAGCACACTTGTCACATGTTCGGCACCACTTCTCCACGTCGTCACTAGCATGTAACCAGTAGAACCGATGTCGCACCTTCTCCAGTGTTTTGTTAACTCCCAGGTGACCTCCAGAAGGTCCGTCGTGCATCTCCCGAAGAACTTCACTGACTTTCGATTGCGGTACGATCAGCTGCATCACATATGATTTACCGTCAACGGACTCCCATCTTCGCCTGAGGACACCTTCTTGCACATATAGTGAGTCCCACTGTGCCCAATAGGCTTTGAGAACTGGACTCCGGTCAGAAATGTCTCCCCATTCAGGTTTCTCTTCATTTTCTTTCCATGCGAGAATGGGTTCGATATCTGGATCCTCCTGTTGAGCGGTCCTCACTTCCTCATTGCTCCATCCGCATATGGGGTCAGCTCTTAGTCGCTGAGCGGTAATATTTTCTTTGTTTTCTTGTCGCCTACAATGCTTGCAATCCTCTTTGCAAGGTCTTCGGGACAATGCGTCGGCGTTTGAGTGCAGCTTTCCTCTGCGGTGTTGAATCTGGTAATCATAAGTCTGCAGTCTTTCTATCCACCTTGCGACTTGACCTTCTGGATTTTTGAAGTTCAACAGCCAGTTCAGAGCACCATGGTCTGTCCGCAGAAGGAATTTCTGTCCATAGATGTACTTATGGAAGTGCTTTGTTGCCAAGATAAGAGCTAGCAGTTCCCTTCTGGTCACGCAGTAGTTTCTTTCGGGCTTCGATAGGACCTTGCTGTAGTATGCCACCACTTTCTCTTCGCCATCATGCACTTGGGATAGTACCGCCCCGATTCCAACGTTGCTTGCATCTGCGTCGATGATGAATGTTTTGCCAGGTGTTGGATGTGCCAGCACTGGAGCGTTACAGAGGCGGTATTTGAGTTCCTGAAAAGATTTTTCACACTCACCTGACCATTTGAACTGCTTCCCTTTTTCGGTGAACTGATGCAAACTCTTTGCAACTCCAGCAAAGTTCTTAACGAAACATCGGTAATATGTGGCCAGACCAAGAAAGCTTCGGAGTTGATGTTTGTCCTGTGGTGTTGGCCAATTTTTGACGGAGTCAACTTTTTCAGGATCAGTCTTCACTCCTTGGGAAGAGATGATGTGTCCCAAATACTTAACTTCGGTTTTGAAAAGTGCACATTTTTCTGGATTCAGTTTAAGGTTAGCCTCTCGAAGTCTCTGAAACACGGCTTTTAAATTCTTGCAATGTTGGTCAAATGTTTTCCCGTAAACAATGACATCGTCCAAGTAGACAAGGCACGCTTTCCACGTCAGTCCTTGAAGAACGCACTCCATCAAACGCTCGAATGTTGCCGGAGCGTTGCATAGCCCAAACGGCATAACTTTAAACTGCCAGAGCCCATTACCTGTAGAAAACGCCGTCTTTTCCCGATCGTCAGGGTGGATGTCAACTTGCCAATATCCACTCTTCAAGTCCAGCGTCGAAAACCACTGGGCTCCCTCCATAGCATCCAGGGTATCACTGATTCTCGGCAGGGGATAGCTGTCTTTTTTAGTCACATCATTCAGCCTTCGGTAGTCCACACAAAAACGAGTGCTTCCGTCTTTCTTTTTCACTAGCACCACTGGTGAAGCCCAAGGACTTTTGGAATTTTCAATAAGACCGTCCTTCTTCATTGCTGTTATCATTTCCTCAACCTCACCTTGTTTGGCCAGTGGAAGGCGTCTTGCGGGTTGACAAATCGGTCTTGCATCTCCTGTGTTGATGCGATGCTGCACCAACTGTGTCCTACCATATTGTCCCTTTTGCGATGCGAAGATGTCAGTGTACTCTTGTAGGAGATTTTCAGCCATCCTTGTTTGTTGGTGATCAAGGTTGGATGAATACAGTATTTTAGCTCTGATGGTTTTGAGCTCCTCCGGAGTTATAGTTTTTCTCGGGGCTTCGTCTGTGATCTTCGTAATTGCTGCAACCGATTCGCAACGTCCAACGACTTCTCCTTTCTTCAACCTTACATCGTACGGCCTGGTGTTTAGTAATCGTACGGGGACCATTTTGTTTTTCGGTGCTACTAGTGTTTTCCCAATGATGACGCTTTGGGAGGAACACTCTGGGTCTGGTTCCACCATTAGGTATCGAAGGCTTCCAAACTCACCTTCCAGTTTTGTCCAAACGAACACTTCAGAAGAAGGAGGCAGAATCAGATCTTCCGTGATGACAGTCCTCAGTGTCGACGTACTTTCGTTCGAATAAGTCATTGGAAGTTCCTTATTTTGGTACTTCAAAACCTGATTACCGATGTCCAAAATAACTCCGTGCTGTTTCATAAAGTCGATTCCAATGATGCACTCGTCACATATATCTGCCACCAGGAATTGATGAGTAAACACTAGATCGGCCAGTCGGATCTTAAGACATACTTCTCCATATACTTTTGCTGCTTCTCCCGTTGCGGTTCTTAGACGGTAGCTATTGGTGTTATGAAGCCACGTCGTCTTTACCAGGTCTCGACGTACTATGGAGGCTGTGGCGCCGGTGTCGATGGTAGCCACATGTTTGTTCCCGTTAATAGTAGTTTCCACAGTCAGACTTTTGTTGTCTCGTTTGGTCTGAGAGACCTGGATGGTGGTTCTGGGGCCATCGATACAAGAAACTAGCCTCTGCCCCTCGAAGTTGGTTCTTACTCGTTTCCCTGATGGGAAACGGGCTGATACGTAACGCTGGTGTTGTTGTTACCTTGTTCTGGGTTGGATCTCTTGCTTCCACAATGTTGACAACCGGCTTTATTTGGTGGTAGTCGGCATTGACGCTGTAAGTGCCCGGTCTTGTTGCAGTTCCAACATCTTGCTAGTCCGCTCCGCTGGTTCTTTTGTATTTCAGCTCTATGGCACGAGCACTCTTCGACTATGGCTTCTCTAAGTCGATGTACTCCCTGAGAAGCCTGTTCTGCTGCTTCAATTGTCAATGCGAATGCTAAAGTTTCGGAAAGAGTACGTGTTCTAGCAGTTCGCACAGACCTCTGAAGATGTATATCGGAAATGGCACGAACGAAGGACTCAACAGCAAGCTGGTTGATGATTTCTTCTCCAGCATCCGGGTATGCCAGGTGAACCAGTCTTTCGACGTCTGCTTGGAGCTGCTGTAGACTTTCACCCCTTTTTTGGACTCTGTTATTGAGTTGGACTCGGAAGACTTCTTTCAAGTGGCTATCTCCAAAACGTTTATCTATAGCTGCCACGAGAGAACTGAAATCGCCGCTCTTACCAGCTGGAACTGTTTGAAGTAATTCAGCTGCTGGTCCTCTAAGAGCAAGAGTCAGTGCTATGTACTTGTCTTCGTCATCCCAGCCATTTGTTGTCGCGGCTGCCTCAAATTGTCTCTTGTAGACTGGCCAAGAAGACTGCCCATCAAATGTTGGGGGTTTCATCTCCTTTTTCCTTGCAAACTCTCCAGCAGATTCTCGAATTTTTATTTTCCGTATTTGGTCTAATTCCTTGGACAGAACAGAGAACTGGTTATCGCATCGGCTTTCCAAACGATTCTCTACAACAGAAAGCTGTTTTTCCACACCTTCAACTCGTTCGTCAAGGGCACATACATTTTTCTCAATGTTACCCAATTTTCCTTCTAGAATGTTTTTCTGACCTTCTAAAACATTCTGTTGCGCCTCAAGTCTTTCGAGAATATTCTGTTGTTCCTTCTTTTGCTCGTTTCGTTGTGCTTCAAGTTCTTCGAGAACATTCTGCTGTTCTTTCTTTTGCTCGTTTCGTTGTGTTTCAAGTTGTTCGAGAACATTCAGCTGTTCCTTCTTTTGATCGTTTCGTTGCTCTTCCAGACGTCCGAGAATATTCTGCTGTTGCTCTTCAATCAGCTTCTTTTGTTGTTCTAATAAAAGCTTCATCATACTAGAAAAATCGACACTTTCACTTTCTTCCTCTTTTTCCACTTCTGTTTCAAAAACAAAAGTGCTTACGTCTTCCCCTTGCTGTTCCAAATAGTTGCGCAAGCGCAGGACGAGCTCATTCTTCGATCCCGCTCTAGAAAGATTTCGCTTACCTAACTCACTTTTAAGCTCAGTGCAGTTGAGCTCTTCCAACAACTTACCCATTTTCACTGTATTTAACTTTTTTTTTTTTTTTTTTGCACTTAACTAGTTTTTTTTTTTTTTTTTTCTTTTTTTTTTTTTATCAAATAAGTTTTATTTACACTTCTGACACCAATGTAACGTGCGCTTAGTTCGCTAAAATAAAACTTCACTTTTCAATTTATTTCTACCACTTTTATTCAGTATCAATACTTTATTTGAACTCAACTCGACTTTTGGACTATCACTTGTTCACAACAATTCACTCTTAACTTTATCACTCTATAATCAGAACTGACTGCTCGTTGCGTCAGCGGTCCTATTTATATAGAACACCACTCCTCTAGAGCGTTCCAGTTTCTTCTCCATGGTTTCCACATTTGCTGTCAAAAATCTCTACACTCACACACACTGGCTTACAAGCAATGCCTGTCATTTTATACCATTCCATTATAGTGTTGCCAGTTGTGTTTTCGGTTAAACGTCTTCGATTAGGAAATTGGTATAAATGTTGGGTGTTCATTACAATACGATTGCCGAGTTCTAAATGGAAGCTGCGAGGGTGATTTAAAAGGATAGTTTACCTTTATCCGAGGAACAGCATGCTCAACAATCGATTACTGTTTTATCTCCGGAAACTGGCATAATCGTTTGACTGACTTCCAAGTAGGAATACAAACTTATTCTGACCACATGCCTTTAGAAATATCGTTCCAGGTGTCTAGAAGCTCAAGCCAAATAAACACCAGACAAGTTGGACTCCTACCAAAACTAATCTGGAACGATAAAAGAAGAGATCCTTACCAACAAAGCTTGAACTCACAGTTAGGAAAATTTAGAGAAGAAGACATCCCTGTAAATATGGAAACTCTGACAGAAATCATTTTAAAAGCTTATCCCCTTGGTGAGCCTTCTAGTACTAAATCTGTATGTAAGCAAAAATGGTTTGATTTTGAGTGCTTAAAAGCCCGTAAAAAATCTTTTAGATGCCTCAGACTAATGAGGGTACATGACTGCAACACCTTCAAGCTACTTTACAGAGATGCTAACACAGATTTCAAAAAAATTTGCAATATGAAAAAAACAGCATTCGAGCAACAAAACATTGCTGTAATCAACAACTCTCGTTCTTCGTCCGACTTTTGGAAAGCTGCTAAGTTTATTAACGGTAGAACAAACACCATTGCTGCATCACTAAAAGCACCTTTGCTATCGGAACACTTTAGAAGTCTACTTAATAACGCGCTTACGTCACCACTTTTCCAATACGCTGCCCCATTATTTGTCAATGAAAAGCTGGATTCACCTTTTTCTCTACAAGAATTAGAATATGCTATTGACAACTCTAAAAAAAATAAGGCTCCAGGTGAAGATCGAATACCATTTGAGTTATATAAAAATGCATCGAAAGACTTCGTTAAGGCGCTAACAGCTGAACTCAACCGCATCTACGAAACCACAGATATCCCTAGTTCATTTAGGAAATCAATAATCTTTCCCATACATAAAAAAGGGGACTACATGGACCCAGCAAATTACAGGGGTATATCATTTTTAAATACTTCGGCGAAGCTATTTGCAACGTTAATATACAACAGACTGGCGCAGTGGATCCATGAAGAAAAGATATTAACTGAGTTTCAAGCTGGATTTAGAAAAAATTACTCCACCATTGATCAAATATTTACTGTTACAAACATTGCAAGCGCGTATTTGAAAAGAAAACAGAAGCTATATGCATTTTTTGTTGACTTCAGAGCAGCATTTGACACCATCTCCCGTGAAGCACTTTTCTACAAACTTTATAGAACTGGCATTTCAACAAAAATGATACGAACGCTGCAGTCAATGTATGAAAACAACATAGCTTTTGTGTGGGATGGAGAGTCTGTTTCGGAAGAATTTTCGACACCAATGGGGGTGAAGCAGGGCTGCATTCTGAGTGCATTATTGTTCATTATTTTCATTAATGACATACTTGAAACCGTAAAAGGTTGAATCCAATTTTGCGGAGAAACAATATCGGGGCTGATGTATGCGGATGACATCGTTTTTCTTAGCGATACGGTAAACGGTATGCAGCTCATGATGAACCGGCTCTCCGAATACTGTAATCTTTGGAATCTAAAAGTAAATCTGGAAAAATCCAAAGTGATGATCTTCAGAAATGGGGGAGGACGATACTGCAACTCAGAGAAGTGGAAGTTTAATGGAGAAGTCGTAGACATTGTAAGAAAATACAAGTATCTTGGCTTGTGGATTACATCAAACCTCTGTATGAATGTGCACCTTAATGAAAAACTCTCAGAAGCAAAAAGAGCAATTTCGTCAATCTGGGGACGCTGTATAAGTAACAGACATGTTTCTCATAGCGCCAAGTATAAGCTATTCCAATCAACTGCAGCCTCAGTGCTTCTTTATGGAGCACAAATATGGGGATACAACAAATATGAAGCTGTTGAAAAATTTCTTCGCTATTTCTTAAAACGGGTTTTTCATCTTCCAAAAAACACCCCAAACTACATGTTACATATTGAAACCGGAACTCCACCAATGTTCCTGCGCACATTAGATCTACATTTTAAATACGTAGCTAAGGTACTAGAGATGGACGATCAAAGACTTCCAAAACTAATTATGTCAATTAAATCCAAAAGTGGAGTCTGGGAGGAATGGGAAAAAGTTGCAGCCGATTGTGGAACCAGTCTTCAAGTTACGCCCAACGAACATCCGTCTTCTATTAGAAAAAAACTCAACGACATGTTAGAAAACTTAGGGCGTGTTATGTACGACAAATTCGCAAATGAAGCGTCATCGTCGGTGTATAGGTGCTACTACAGCAAATTGAACCACCACCTGAAGGACAACACTTACTTCCTCAATAATTACTCGACTGAGAAAATTAGCACAATTTTCAAAATAAGGGGCGAAATAGCACAACTAAATTATATCCCTCACCGATCGGATCTCCCCATACTTTGCGATCTTTGCAATATGAGAGTAAGAGAAGATGTTCTACACTTCTTAGCTATCTGTCCAGTTCTGAAGGAATTTAGAATAAGATTCTTTGGAAAGTCGGCCCTGAGCGAAAATGAGTCAATCAACATTTTAAACGGAGCAAATGGCTGGGATATCTTATTCAACTTTACAAAGACTGCCCTGAATTATAGAGAATGTATTATGGAAGGCAATTTTTAATATTTTCAAATTTTTCATAATTTCTTTATCTATTGCATTTTTTTCTTTTTTTTCTTTTTTTGCGATACTAATTTTGTCAATATAGAAAAAACAATTGTCATTCTGGTAGACGGCCACAGGCCAAACCAAATAGACTTAGTGAATTCATATATAAACAAATTATATTGTAAAAAAAAAACCTTTTTTTGATGAAAATAAAAGTCTAACTAATCTAAACTAACACTGGGCTTACACAAAATCTCACTAGCCCCACTTTATATTCGGATCTCAACACTGGGCTTACACAAAATTTTACCAATACTACTTTATTCTCGTCTGGGAACCGGTTTTTGCTTTTTTTGATTTTATTTCTAGTTACCTTAAGGCTATGTCTGGCAGAATTTTTGGAATTAAAAATTTTTTTTTTGGTTTGTAAATAAAAATTATTTGTGATTATATACTTTTTTAAGGATTTGGAAATAAAAATTTAAGCATCAAAATATTAAAATATTTTCTTTCTTGTTAAAGATTTCTCTGAGTACTCTCCTCCCTTCTATTTCATTTTTTTTAAAATAACGTTTCTTAAGAGAAATAGACAGAAAAGTATGACTGCTTAAAAAATATGTACTAAAGCAAAACAGTGACAATTAAATATTAATTCATTTTTCATTTGTTTGATGAAAGAGATTCCAATTTAAGTTTTCGATTCCCTTCTTGAAGCTGTGTTGAAAATTTAAGAAGTTAATTAATTGAATTAAAAAAAGACAAAAGTAAAATAATTGAAAGCGGATATCAAACTATGTACACATTTTTTGAAAAACTTATCTCAGTCAAAATATTGAAATGCAGTAATCTTGTAGACATTATGGAGAGCTCAGAAAGCCTTCATTCAGCTCTGTAGCGCAATTATTAACGAAGCACCAACACTTTAAGTTTTAATTTTTTTGAACAAATTGAAAGTGGACATCAAACTATGTACACATTTTTTGAAAAACTTATCTCAGCCAAAATATTGAAATGCAACAATCTTGTAAATATTATGGAGAGCTCAGAAAGCCTTCATTCATCTCTGTAGCTCAATTATTAACAAAGCATCAACACTTTAAGTTTTAATTTTTTTTTGTGTTAAGAAAAATTGAAAACTTAAAACGTTGGCGCTTTTTTAATAATTGTGCTACTCAGATGAATGAAGACTTTCTGAGCTCAACATAATGTAGACAAAAATTCCACATTTAAAGATTTTGATTGAGACAAGTTTTTCAAAAATTTTATACTGAGCTTTTAATAAAAACAAAAAATCAAAACTAAAAGTGTTGGTGCTTTGATAATAATTGTGCTACAGAGATGAATGAAGGCTTTCTGAGTTCTTTATAATGTCTACAAGATTGCTGAGTTTTAATATTTTGGCTGAGATAAGTTTTTCAAAAAATGTGTACATAGTTTGATGTCCGCTTTCAATTAGGTCAAAAAAATTATAACTTAAAGTGTTGGTGCTTCGTTAATAACTGCGCTACAGAGATGAATGAAAGCTTTCTGAGCTCTCCATAATGTCTAAAAGATTGCTGCATTTCAATATTTTGGCTGAGATAAGTTTTTTCAAAAAAGTCTACTTAGTTTGATATTTACGTAAGTTTTTAAAAAACTATAACTTTGGTGTTGTTCAAACCCTGCCCTTAAGAATTTTTCAGTAGTGTGGTGAAGATTAAATTTCAGGTTATGTTTTAAATTGACAAGCAAAAACAAGTGTTTCAAAAATGAAGGCTGATTTTTATGATCCAAATACAAAAAGCAAAAACATCTATTTTCAATGGGATATCAACGGGTAAAAAATAAAAACTCCATGTAAATATTATTTTTGAATATATATCACTGTTTCAGAACTCCAAATTAAGCTGCGTAAACGAGATTATGACTTCTCGAGATGTAAAAAAATTCTTTCGGATTGCGATCGACGCAAGGATGAACAGAAGAAAAAACAAAGCGACAATAAATGTGAACAGGAAGAAACCAAGACGGAGAATGATATTATCAAAACAAATGAAACCAGCGATAATATCAAAGACGTGGCAATGGAAGCAGATGAAACTGAACAAAATGTAGAACCTAATCAAACTAGTTGCGCTGTGGAAGCGAATGGAAATAAAGTGTCTGTTGGATCTAAAGCTGTCCTTTTTCCCTTCGCAAAACTAGGGAAGAAGAAGATTCGCATTATTGAGCGTTTAAGTGTGGCATTGAGTGTTGTAGTCCCTCTGTCAATACTCGCACTTCTAGCACTCACTAGTTTAGCTAGTAGTGCGAGTACTGTACCCAGCGGTTACTGTGTGTTGACGTGTGACTTGAGAACGTGATAAGTTGAAACATCTGGGCACCGACCGGAGCGAGTAGAAGTCATTCCTCTATCGCTACATCCCAGCGGGTCTGTTAGAAAATCCTCCTCAGAAAATCAACCAAAAACCACAAAAATGTCGTGGGCGTGATGAAATTTAAACATTGCTATCTTCTCCTAACTCTTCTGACTGGATTAAGACCAGTGAAATATTACTCGGACCAGTTCCAGATGGTTTCACCTTTTTACCAATAAAGCACAAAACAAATTCTTTTTAGAAATAAAACCAGTTTTTTCTTTTTAAAGATAATAATCCTATTTATTAAGATAACTTAAAGCTTCCTCAACGTCTTTCTTGAAGCCCAAGAATAGCGGCTGTCTCTCGTGGATCTTAGTTGGTACCACGTCCAAGATGTCAATTTTTCCATTGCCGGCTAAACAGCCGGCTTGAGTGATCAGGTAAACGATTGGATTGCACTCGTAGAGCGGGGTATAGAAAGATTCCACCGTACTTTATTGTTCTGTGTACATCAGCAACCATACTGCCAACATACCGAGCGCCGTATGGGGTTCCCTTACTGGGATCTTTTTTGGCTTCAATATAGTTGCGAACTCCCACCTCCCATGTTGCACAATAGCCCTCATTGATTGAGTAGATTTTTCCTTGCTCTGGTATCCTCAAGTGGAATTGATGTGATAAATAGTGTGACATCAGGAGTAAATAAAAATAATTAAATAGGGTGGCGCAACAGAGCGAGGAGCCCCTGGGCCTAGCGCATTTCTGACAACCATCCCTTGTGAAGGAATGGAGGAGACATCAGGAGCACAGCATGATTTATCTCCAAACAATCGGAAATACTTAATGATTAGGTTAGTAAAATCGCCTAGAAGTTCATGTGCATTCATGTGGTTAGCTCGCATACGTTTGTGCAGCTCAAGACGAGCTAGATATGGTCCGCGTACACGCTTGCCGTCATCTTCAATCAGCTATAGAAATAAAAGAGAGTGTTAAACATGACGAAATATTTTTAACTATTATAATATGAACCTACTTGACAAAGAAAGCCGTGACACTCATCCATGTTTGATATGCCATCTTCGGTGCTTTCAGTACCACTTTGTGATTTGTGAAGCTCAAAACAACTGGTTAAAAAATCTTGATAATAGTCCCAACCTTAGAGGAATAAAGAACGAAAACGAACGAAGAATTTTTTCTGAAAGAAAATTATTTTTGAAGATAAATAGTTGAGTCTCTTCTTTTTGGGTATCTTATTTTATTCCATGTTTTCTGTTAAAAAATAAAAATTGAAAAAGAGTTTCACTTCCACATTCTTCAAATCACTGAACTTAAGCAACCAAAGCAGAGGCTGTCTTTGATTCGTATTTCCAGTTTGGTGGCAGAACACTCTTGGGCTTGTAGTAAAATTCACATCAAAAATGCAACTTTGACACGGAATTTTTATCTTCGATTGTCGAAGATAGAATAATGGTCACTTTAATACACAATTTATGGTATTTTATTAGGAAAAAATGTATTACGATCCCGACTGTGAAGAAATTCCTCTTCTGAAAATAAATAAAATGACTGAAATCTGAAACGTCAAATGAAAATAAACTCACCACACATATACTTCCACAACTTTTTTGCGCCATTTTTTTCAGCTCACACGTATTCACAGATGGATGCTGCGATTACAAAAACAACAATGTAAACAAATGGAAGTTGCGGGGCAAGAGACGTAATGGTTTTCCATCTTGTTCTTTATTCATCTAAGCCGCAGACGCAACGAGCAGTCAGTTTTGATTATAGAGTGATAAAGTTAAGAAGAGTGAATTGTTATTTACAAGTGATAGTCCAAAAGTCGAGTTGAGATCGAATAAAGTATAGATACTGAATAAAAGTGGTAAAATTAAATTGAAAGTGAAGTTTTATTTTGCGAACTAAGCGCACGTTACATTGGTGTCAGAATTGTAAATAAAACTTATTTGACTAGTAAAGTGTAAAAAAAAAAAGTTAAGTACAGTGAAAATGGGTAAGTTGTTGGAATTGCTCAACTGCATTGAGCTTAAAAGTGAGTTAGGTAGGCGAAATCTTTCTAGAGCGGGATCGAAAAATGAACTCGTCCTGCGCTTGCGCAACTATTTGGAACAGCAAGGGGAAGATGTAAACACTTTTGTTTTTGAAACAGAAGAGGAGGAAGAGGAAGTAAGTGAAACTGTAGATTTTTCTAGTATGATGAAACTTTTGTTAGAACAGCGAAACGAGCAAAAGAAGGAACAGCAGAATGTTCTCGAACAACTTGAAACACAAAGAAACGAACAAAAGAAGCTGATTGAAGAACAACGAAACGAGCAAAAGAAAGAACAACAGAATATTCTCGAAAGACTTGAGGCGCAACAGAATGTTTTGGAAGGTCAGAAAAACATTCTAGAAGGCAAATTGGGTAACATTGAGAAAAATGTATGTGCCCTAGACGAACGCGTTGAAGGTGTGGAAAAACAGCTTTCTGTTGTAGAGAATCGTTTCGAAATCGTAGAAACCCGATGCGATAAACAGTTCTCTGTTCTGACCAAGGAATTGGACAAGATCCGCAAAATCAAAATTCGAGAATCTACTGGAGAGTTTTCAAAGAAAAAGGAGATGAAACCGCCGACATTTGATGGACAGTCGTCTTGGCCAGTTTACAAGAGACAATTTGAGGCAGCGGCGACAACAAATGGCTGGGATGACGAAGACAAGTACATTGCACTGACTCTTGCTCTTAGAGGACTAACAGCTGAATTACTTCAAACAGTTCCAGCTGGTAAGAGCGGCGATTTCAGTTCTCTCGTGGCAGCTATAGATAAACGCTTTGGAGATAGCCACTTGAAAGAAGTGTTCCGAGTCCAACTCAATAACAGAGTCCAGAAAAGGGGTGAAAGTCTACAGCAGCTCCAAGCAGACGTCGAAAGACTGGTTCACCTGTCATACCCGGATGCTGGAGAAGAAATCATCAACCAGCTTGCTGTTGAGTCCTTGGTTCGTGCCATTTCCGATATACATCTTCAGAGGTCTGTGCGAACTGCTTGAACATATACTCTTTCTGAAACTTTAGCATTCGCATTGACAATTGAAGCAGCAGAACAGGCTTCTCATGGAGTATATCGACTTAGAGAAGCCATAGTCGAAGAATGCTCGTGCCAAAGAGCTGAAATACAAAAGAACCAGCGGAGCGGGCTTGCAAGATGTTGGAACTGCAACAAAACCGGGCACTTACAACGTCAATGCCGACTACTACCAAATAAAGCCGCTTGTCAACATTGTGGAAGCAAAAAATCCAACTCAGAGCAAGGTAAGCAAGTTTCATATGGACGCTGCCCTTGAGGTTATATATGTGAAATGACTAACAACTTATTTCCAACTACTGCAACACAAAAAAAAGGGAAGGCTGCTACTCTGGTAGTACAATGGACTGGATATTAGGTCTGAGTTCTCCAGATTAGCATAAGCCTCCTCTTTTAAAAAAAAAAAAAAAAAAAAAAAAAAAGGTAACAACAACACCAGCGTTGCTTATCAATCCGTTTCCCATCAGGGAAACAAGTTAGAACCAACTTCGAGGGACAGAAGCTGGTTTCTTGTATCGATGGCCCCAGAACAACCATCCAGGTCTCTCAGACCAAACGAGACAACAAAAGTCTGACTGTGGAGACTGCTATTAGCGGTAACAAACATGTGGCTACCATCGACACAGGTGTCACAGCCTCCATGGTACGTCGAGACCTGGTAAAGACGTCGTGGCTTCATAACACCAATAGCTACCGTCTAAGAACCGCAACGGGAGAAGCAGCAAGATTATATGGAGAAGTGTGTCTGCAGATCCGACTGGCCGATTCAGTGTTTACTCATCAATTCCTGGTGGCAGATATAAGTGACGAGTGCATCATTGGAATCGACTTTATGAAACAGTACGGTGTTGTTTTGGACATCGGCTATCAAGTTTTAAAGTACCAAAATAAGAAACTTCCAAAGATCTTTTCGAACGAAAGTACGTCGACACTGAGGACTGTCATCACGGAAGATCTGATTCTGCCTCCTTCTTCTGAAGTGTTCGTTTGGACAAAACTGGAAGGTGAGTTTGGAAGCCTTCGATACCTCATGGTGGAACCAGACCCCGAGTGTTCCTCCCAAAGCGTCATCATTAGGAAAACACTGGTAGCACCGAATTACAAAATGGTCACCGTACTGTAACAAGCGCTTAGTTCGCAAAATAAAACTTCACTTTTAATTTATTTCTACCACTTTATTCAGTATCTATACTTTATTCGAACTCAACTCGACTATTGGACTATCACTGGTTAACAACATTTCACTCTTAACTTTATCACTTTATAATCAAAACTGACTGCTCGTTGCGTCAGCGGTCCTATTTATATAGAACAACACTCATCTAGAGCGTTCCAGTTTCTTCTCCATGGTTTCCACATTTGATGTCAAAAATATCTACACTCACACACACTGGCTTACAAGCAATGCCTGTCATTTTATACCATTCCATTATAGTGTTGCCAGTTGTGTTTTCGGTTGAACCTTTTCGATTAGGAAATTGGTATAAATGTTGGGTGTTCATTACACTGCCCCCTCCTTAAGATTGTTCGTCCCGAATAATTCCATCTGCAGCCTCGCCACTATATCGATGCAGCCGGTCACAATGAACTACTTTTAACTTGCCTCTTAATCCTCTTTGGATGCGGTAAACCACGTCGTTAATCCTCGTGACAACAGTATAAGGACCTTTCCAGTTCTGCTGAAGTTTCGGTGACAATCCCTTTTGACGATGAAGATTATAAAGCCACACACGATCTCCTGCTTGGAATCCTGCCGTTGTCGCTTTTGTGTCGTACCGTGTCTTCATCCGGTCGCTGTAGGTTTTCATCCGTTCCCTTGTTCTTTTATGGATGTCAGCGAGTCTCTCCTTGAGGTCATCCACATACTCGTTCGTGTCCTGTGGCTCCTCTGTGGGGCATCCAAATTTAAGTTCGCTGGGCAGCCGCATGGTTTTCCTGAACAGGATGTCAGATGGTGTTTGTCCTGTCGAGATATGTACTGCACTTCTATAGGCCATCAGGAATAGCGGTACGTGCCTATCCCAGTCTCTTTGGTAGTCGCCTACGACCTTGGTGAGGTGTTCTTTCAAGGTCCGGTTGAATCTTTCAACCATCCCATCAGATTGTGGATGAAGCGGTGTGGTTCTGGTCTTCTTGATGCCAAGTAGTCCGCACACTCCTTGGAAGATGTTTGACTCGAAGTTCCTCCCTTGGTCGGAATGGAGTTCCATAGGTACGCCAAACCTACTTACCCAGTTAAACACAATCTGGTCGACCACCGTTTTGGCTTCTTGATTTGGGATGGCATACGCCTCAGGCCATTTGCTAAAATAGTCCATTACAACCAGAATGTACTTGTTTCCAGCGTTGGTCTCTGGAAAAGGCCCAGCCACATCTACTGCAATCCTCTCAAAAGGCGATCCAACGTTGTACTGATGCATCTTACCTTGAGTCTTCCTACCAGGTCCTTTGGTTGCAGCACACTTGTCACATGTTTGGCACCACTTCTCCACGTCGTCTCTAGCATGTAACCAGTAGAACCGATGTCGCACCTTCTCCAGTGTTTTGTTAACTCCCAGGTGACCTTCAGAAGGTCCGTCGTGCATCTCCCGAAGAACTTCACTGACTTTCGATTGCGGTACGATCAGCTGCATCACATATGATTTACCGTCAACGGACTCCCATCTTCGCCTGAGGACACCTTCTTGCACATATAGTGAGTCCTACTGTGCCCAATAGGCTTTGAGAACTGGACTCCGGTCAGAAATGTCTCCCCATTCAGGTTTCTCTTCATTTTCTTTCCATGCGAGAATGGGTTCGATATCTGGATCCTCCTGTTGAGCGGTCCTCACTTCCTCATTGCTCCATCCGCATATGGGGTCAGCTCTTAGTCGCTGAGCGGTAATATTTTCTTTGTTTTCTTGTCGACTACAATGCTTGCAATCCTCTTTGCAAGGTCTTCGGGACAATGCGTCGGCGTTGGAGTGCAGCTTTCCTCTGCGGTGTTGAATCTGGTAGTCATAAGCCTGCAGTCTTTCTATCCACCTTGCGACTTGACCTTCTGGATTTTTGAAGTTCAACAGCCAGTTCAGAGCACCATGGTCTGTCCGCAGAAGGAATTTCTGTCCATAGATGTACTTATGGAAGTGCTTTGTTGCCAAGATAAGAGCCAGCAGTTCCCTTCTGGTCACGCAGTAGTTTCTTTCAGGCTTCGAGAGGACCTTACTATAATATGCCACCACTTTCTCTTCGCCATCATGCACTTGGGATAGTGCCGCCCCGATTCCAACGTTGCTTGCATCTGCGTCGATGATGAATGTTTTGCCAGGTGTTGGATGTGCCAGCACTGGAGCGTTACAGAGGCGGTATTTGAGTTCCTGAAAAGATTTTTCACACTCACCTGACCATTTGAACTGCTTCCCTTTTTCGGTGAGCTGATGCAAACTCTTTGCAAATCCAGCAAAGTTCTTAACGAAACGTCAAGAAAGCTTCGGAGTTGATGTTTGTCCTGTGGTGTTGGCCAATTTTTGACGGAGTCAACTTTTTCAGGATCAGTCTTCACTCCTTGGGAAGAGATGATGTGTCCCAAATACTTAACTTCGGTTTTGAAAAGTGCACATTTTTCCGGATTCAGTTTAAGGTTAGCCTCTCTCTCGAAGTCTCTGAAACACGGCTTTTAGGTTCTTGCAATGTTGGTCAAATGTTTTCCCGTAAACAATGACATCGTTCAAGTAGACAAGGCACGCTTTCCACGTCAGTCCTTGAAGAACGCACTCCATCAAACGCTCGAATGTTGCCGGAGCTTTGCATAGCCCAAACGGCATAACTTTAAACTGCCAGAGCCCATTACTTGTCGAAAACGCCGTCTTTTCCCGATCATCAGGGTGGATGTCAACTTGCCAATATCCACTCTTCAAGTCCAGCGTCGAAAACCACTGGGCTCCCTCCATGGCATCCAGGGTATCACTGATTCTCGGCAGAGGATAGCTGTCCTTCTTAGTCACATCGTTCAGCCTTCGGTAGTCCACACAAAAACGAGTGCTTCCGTCTTTCTTTTTCACTAGAACCACTGGTGACGCCCAAGGACTTTTGGAATTTTCGATAAGACCGTCCTTCTTCATTGTTGTTATCATTTCCTCAACCTCACCTTGTTTGGCCAGTGGAAGGCGTCTTGCGGGTGGACGAATCGGTCTTGCATCTCCTGTGTTGATGCGATGCTGCACCAACTGTGTCCTACCATATTGCCCTTTTGCCGATGCGATGATGTCAGTGTACTCTTGTAGGAGATTTTCAGCCATCTTTGTTTGTTGGTGATCAAGGTTGGATGAATACAGTATTTTAGCTCTGATGGTTTTGAGCTCCTCCGGAGTTATAGTTTTTCTCGGGGCTTCGTCTGTGATCTTCGTAATTGCTGCAACCGATTCGCAACGTCCAACGACTTCTCCTTTCTTCAACCTTACATCGTACGGTCTGGTGTTTAGTAATCGTACGGGGACCATTTTGTTTTTCGGTGCTACTAGTGTTTTCCCAATGATGACGCTTTGGGAGGAACACTCTGGGTCTGGTTCCACCATTAGGTATCGAAGGCTTCCAAACTCACCTTCCAGTTTTGTCCAAACGAACACTTCAGAAGAGGGAGGCAGAATCAGATCTTCCGTGATGACAGTCCTCAGTGTCGACGTACTTTCGTTCGAATAGGTCATTGGAAGTTCCTTATTTTGGTACTTCAAAACCTGATTACCGATGTCCAAAATAACTCCGTGCTGTTTCATAAAGTCGATTCCAATGATGCACTCGTCACATATATCTGCCACCAGGAATTGATGAGTAAACACTAGATCGGCCAGTCGGATCTTAAGACACACTTCTCCATATACTCTTGCTGCTTCTCCCGTTGCGGTTCTTAGACGGTAGCTATTGGTGTTATGAAGCCACGTCGTCTTTACCAGGTCTCGACGTACTATGGAGGCTGTGGCACCGGTGTCGATGGTAGCCACATGTTTGTTCCCGTTAATAGTAGTTTCCACAGTCAGACTTTTGTTGTCTCGTTTGGTCTGAGAGACCTGGATGGTGGTTCTGGTGCCATCGATACAAGAAACCAGCCTCTGCCCCTCGAAGTTGGTTCTTACCTGATGGTAAACGGGCTGATACGTAACGCTGGTGTTGTTGTTACCTTGTTCTGGGTTGGATCTCTTGCTTCCACAATGTTGACAACCGGCTTTATTTGGTGGTAGTCGGCATTGACGCTGTAAGTGCCCGGTCTTGTTGCAGTTCCAACATCTTGCTAGTCCGCTCCGCTGGTTCTTTTGTATTTCAGCTCTTTGGCACGAGCACTCTTCGACTATCGCTTCTCTAAGTCGATGTACTCCATGAGAAGCTTGTTCTGCTGCTTCAATTGTCAATGCGAATGCTAAAGTTTCAGAAAGAGTACATGTTCTAGCAGTTCGCACAGACCTCTGAAGATTTATATCCGAAATGGCACGGACGAAGGACTCAACAGCTAGCTGGTTGATGATTTCTTCTCCAGCATCCGGGTATGCCAGGTGAACCAGTCTTTCGACGTCTGCTTGGAGCTGCTGTAGACTTTCACCCCTTTTCTGGACTCTGTTATTGAGTTGGACTCGGAAGACTTCTTTCAAGTGGCTATCGCCAAAGCGTTTATCTATAGCTGCCACGAGAGAACTGAAATCGCCGCCCTTACCAGCTGGAACTGTTTGAAGTAATTCAGCTGCTGGTCCTCTAAGAGCAAGAGTCAGTGCAATGTACTTGTCTTCGTCATCCCAGCCATTTGTTGTCGCGGCTGCCTCAAATTGTCTCTTGTAAACTGGCCAAGACGACTGTCCATCAAATGTTGGCGGTTTCATCTCCTTTTTCCTTGCAAACTTTCCAGCAGATTCTCGAACTTTGATTTTCCGGATCTGGTCCAATTCCTTGGTCAGAACAGAAAACTGTTTATCACATCGGGTTTCTACGATTTCGAAACGATTCTCTACAACAGAAAGCTGTTTTTCCACACCTTCAACGCGTTCGTCTAGGGCACATACATTTTTCTCAATGTTACCCAATTTACCTTCTAGAATGTTTTTCTGACCTTCCAAAACATTCTGTTGCGCCTCAAGTCTTTCGAGAATATTCTGTTGTTCCTTCTTTTGCTCGTTTCGTTGTTCTTCAATCAGCTTCTTTTGTTCGTTTCGTTGTGCTTCCAGTTGTTCGAGAACATTCTGCTGTTCCTTCTTTTGATCGTTTCTCTGCTCTTCCAGACGTCCGAGAATATTCTGCTGTTGCTCTTCAATCAGCTTCTTTTGTTGTACTTCGAGTCGTTCGAGAACATTCTGCTGTTCCTTCTTTTGCTCGTTTCGCTGTTCTAACAAAAGTTTCATCATACTAGAAAAATCTACACTTTCACTTACTTCCTCTTCTTCCACTTCTATTTCAAAAACAAAAGTGTTTACGTCTTCCCCTTGCTGTTCCAAATAGTTACGCAAGCGCAGGACGAGCTCATTTTTCGATCCCGCTCTAGAAAGATTTCGCTTACCTAACTCACTTTTAAGCTCAATGCAGTTGAGCTCTTCTAACAACTTACCCATTTTCACTGTATATAATTATTATTTTTCTTTTTACTTTTTTTTTTTTTTTTTACACTTTATTAGTCAAATAAGTTTTATTTACAATTCTGACACCAATGTAACGTGCGCTTAGTTCGCAAAATAAAACTTCACTTTTAATTTTTTTTTAACCACTTTATTCAGTATCTATACTTTATTCGAACTCAACTCGACTATTGGACTATCACTGGTTAACAACATTTCACTCTTAACTTTATCACTCTATAATCAAAACTGACTGCTCGTTGCTTCAGCGGTCCTATTTATATAGAACAACACTCATCTAGAGCGCTCCAGTTTCTTCTCCATGGTTTCCACATTTGCTGTCAAAAATCTCTACACTCACACACACTGGCTTACAAGCAATGCCTGTCATTTTATACCATTCCATTATAGTGTTGCCAGTTGTGTTTTCGGTTGAACCTTTTCGATTAGGAAATTGGTATAAATGTTGGGTGTTCATTACAGTACGATTACTAAACAGCAGACCGTTCGATGTAAGGTTGAAGAAAGGAGATGTCGTTGGACGTTGCGAATCGGTTGCAGCAATTACGACGAACACTGATGAAGTCCCGAGAAAAACTATAACTCCGGAGGAGCTCAAAAACATCAAAGCTAGAGTACTGAATTCATCCAACCTTGATCACCAACAAACAAGGATGGCTGAAAATCTCCTACAAGAGTACACTGACATCTTCGCATCGCCAAAGGGCCAATATGGTAGGACACAGTTGGTGCAGCATCGCAATTAACACAGGAGATGCAAGACCGATTCGTCAACCCGCGAGACCCCTTCCACTGGCCAAACAAGGTGAGGTTGAGAAAATGATAACAACAATGAAGAAGGACGGTCTTATCGAAAATTCTAAAAGTCCTTGGGCTTCACCAGTGGTGCTAGTGAAAAAGAATGACGGAAGCACTCGTTACCACCCACAGTCAAACTTACCCAGCAAACTATTGATTCAACTGAATCACGGTACGCCCTGTCTAGTCTTAGAGACAAAAAGACATACGAAAACATTCGGATTTTCCTGGCTTAGCTTCATGATAAGTCAGACATAGTCTGCTATGAAGGCAAAATTAATACCAGTGTCATTGTCTCTATTCAGCAGGAAGGTCTCCCTACTGATGTTCCCACACTTAAGAAACTGTATATCAAATACCATGAGCTCTTTAATCTCTCCCCTGAAAAGGTCGCTAATGATCTAGAAGCTTTTGGTCAATATGTTCACTCAAAACGAATATCCCACTTTCAACGTAGTAGAGCTGACCATGACAAGTTTTTTCGTTAGTAATTTCCTCTTAACCTTTACTATCAAAACGTAAGAGGACTTCGCTCAAAAACAAGAGCAGTCCTTCAACAATCTTACGCTTTGCCTTTTGAAGTCTATGCCCTGACTAAAACTAATTTTATCCCTAGCATAAACAACCAGGAACTGTTCCCTTCTGCTTTCAATGTTTATCGAGATGACGATCAAGACCGCGACACTGATGATTCTCCTTGTCGTGGTGTCCTGATAGCTGTCACCAATACAATTGACTCATCTCTTCGCTCAACATCCTCCTCCCAAAGCCTTGACTTTGTCTCAATCAAAATTACACTACCCCATAAATCGCTTTAGGTACATTATTTGCTTTTATATTTTACCATCGCAACCCCTCGAATCTTATGAATTTGCAATTAAAACGATTGACGACATTTCAGATTTATGCGAACCCCATGATGAGATCCTTATTTTCGGTGACTTCAACCTGCCGTGTCTGAACTGGACTTTGTCAGATGACCAATCGTTTCACATTGCTCCTAGTCCCATCTCTGCCAAAGAATGTCTGATCGTTGATCGCCTTGCAGATTCTTGCCTCTGCCAAGTTAGTGGAATTTCAAACTACATGAGTAGGCAACTTGATCTTATATTTACAACAGATCCCATTAATTCTTCAATCTCACTTTCACTCCTGCTTCTTTCAAACATAGATAACCTACACCCTCATCTCCTTCTCTCATTATTTTCTCCAGTCTTCAAAAGCATCCAACCCGCCCGTACCTCCAGCTTCATACGATTTCCACAAAGCAAACTTCCGCAAAATTAATGATTATCTCTGTATATCTTTGATAATCTAACTGTAGAAGATGCCACATCCGCGTTCTACAGAGAAATACGTAAAGCTATATCCCACTTCGTTCCCCTCTCTAGACTTAAAACTTCTTCTACTTCCCCTCCGTGGTATAACCATTGGGTCCGTACTCTAAGAAATAAAAGGAACAAATTGTGGACAATCTTCCTTCGTACTCGATCTCCTACTGACTATTCAGCTTACCTTGGATCTTATCTACACTTCTATGAGATTTTCAACACCCTTTACCAACGCTATTTAATCGAAATGAAATCTAACATTATAAATGACCCTAAGTCTTTTTATAAATTTGTCAACCACAAAAGAAAATCTGACGGGTGCCCCCAATAAAATAAGTACGTTTCATTTTAAGTAGATGGCGTCTGTGACGCAATTCTAGCTGCAAACAATAATGATGTAAATGCACTGAATTTCACCATTCAATCAAAAATCGATGGCGATTTGGTGACATACAAATCCGTTGATTCCATAACAAATCCCGATGATGTGGTAAATTATCCAACGGAGTTTTTGAACTCTCTGGAGTTACCAAGATTTCCACCACATAACTTGCAACTCAAAGATGGTTCATTTATTATGATATTGCGTAATTTGAATCCACCGCGACTTTGCAACGGTACTCGACTTGTGGTGAAAAGACTTATGCCGAATTTGATTGAGGCAACCATTATTAACGGAAAGTACCCAGGTGAAAATGTATGTATTCCTCGATTACCAATGATTCCGACTGATCTTCCGTTTGACTTCAAACGATTGCAAATTGCGGCTCGCCTTGCGTTCGCAATGACAATTAACAAATCGCAAGGCCAATCGATTAGTGTTTGCGGGACAAATCTAGAAAATCATCGTTTTTCACATGGGCAGCTATACGTTGCGTGTTCACGAGTTGGGAAACCATCCACTTTGTTTGTGTTATCGTCAGACCAAAAAACAAAAATTGTGGTTTACCAAAGAGCACTTCAATGAAACGGATAATTTGCGGACACGTATAACGCTTCGATTCAGTATTTACTTTGGATTCACTTTCATTTTTTACTTAGAGAAGTTCAACTAAATTACACTTCAATTTTGTAATCGAAATGAAAATTTTTCCTTTTCAAATACATATAAAACAAAAAAAAAATCATTTTCCTTCATCTTTTAATCCCCAAACGAAATGTTACAAAAAACGAAGCCATCTGGTGGCGAAACGGAGTTCGCTGGGTTTGCTAGTGATGAATATATTCCTGGTCCCGATGGTATACCTACCTGCCATATTTCTTAAGAAATGCTCCGCAACTCTTTCCCTTCCCCTCTCAAAAATCTTTATCTTGTCCATATCCCTTGGAGTTTTTCCTCAAGCCTATAACCCCTATACACAAAAAAGGTCCTAAGTGCGACGTGAAAAATTATCGTCCCATCGTTAAACTACCGCATACACCCAAAATTTTGGAAAGCATATTGAATGAATACTTAAGTTTTCGTTGCAAATCTCTCATTTCCCCTAGACAACATGGGTTCCTCAAAGGCAGGTCAACAACAACAAACCTCGTTGACTTTGTCTCATTTTCCCTCTCAGCCTTGGAGAATGGACAGGAGGTCGATGTAATTTCAACTGACTTTAGAAAAGCTTTCGATAAAATCTCTCACAAACTTTTTTTTTTTAAACTTTCCACCCTCGGCTATGAACCCATTCTGTTGAGATGGATTTCTTCTTATTTAGAAAACAGTTTTTACTGCGTTCGGTTCAGATCCGCCTTATCCAGCCGCTTTCTAGCTACATCCGGTGTTCCCCAAGGCAGCCATTTAGGCCCTCTCTTCTTCATTCTCAGTATTAACGACATTGAAATGATCATTAAACACTCCTCTATCTCTCCCTCTATGCGGACGATACTAAGTTTAACCGGGTCATTTCTTCTTCTCAAGACTCTTCCCACCTCCAACATGATCTCGACATTTTTTCAATATGGTACTCCAAAAACTGCCTGGAGCTAAATGTTTCCAAGTGCCAATCAATAACCTTCTCACGTTAATGCACCAAATCTCCTCCCCGTCTCTATCTTCTAAACGGTCAAATCATTTCCACCGTTGTGGTGATCCAGGACCTTTGGATTATTAGCGACCATGAGCTGAATTTCCTCAAGCATATCGACGATATAATCCTTAAGACAAATTCAGCACTTGGCTTCGTGAAACGATGGTCCAAAGAATTTGCAGACCCTTACGTAAACCGTTCCCTTTACATTTCATTTGTTCGTCCACTTCTTGAATACGCTTGTCAAGTCTGGTCGCCTTTCCAACAAGTGCACATTGCCAGAATTGAGAGCATACAACGCCGTTTCCTCCGTTTTGCTCTTCGAGGTCTTAATTGGAGTAATCCCCTGATATTACCTCCTTATCAAGACCGATTCAAACTCCTAAACCTAAATACGCCGAAAGATCGATGAGAAATATTTGACGTTTTATTGTTTTAATCTTTAGAGTAACAATTATTATTTCAATGTTTTCTTTTGAGGGTTGATCTTGCTGACTTTTAAGTCAAACCTCTTACGACTCCAATGAACCCATCTCCCGAATGCTGAGGAATGTCAACTTCCACTCCTCTTGTTTTGACCTCAATATAAGTACTCCCTGCCTAAAACTTCGTCTCCTAAGCCCTCCAACTAGTTAGTAAGTCTAAGCTATTAAGTTTCTTAGTTTGTAAGTTGATAGCTTGTATTAAGCCTAATAAATGGGGGTTTTGCCCCCACCAAAATTAAATTAAATTAAAATTAAATTTTTGTGTGGACTACTGAAGGCTGAATGATGTGACTATGAAGGACAGCTATCCCCTGCCGAGAATCAGTGATACCCTGGATGCCATGGAGGGAGCCCAGTGGCTTTCGACGCTGGACTTAAAGAGTTGATATTGGCAAGTTGACATCCACCCTCATGATCGGGAAAAGACGGCGTTTTCTACAGGTAATGGGCTCTGGCAGTTTAAAGTTATGCCGTTTGGGTTATGCAACGTTCCGGCAACATTCGAGCGTTTGATGGAGTGCGTTCTTCAAGGACTGACGTGGAAAGCGTGCCTTGTCTACTTGGACGTTGTCATTGTTTACGGGAAAACATTTGACCAACATTGCTAGAACCTAAAAGCCGTGTTTCAGAGACTTCGAGAGAGAGGCTAACCTTAAACTGAATATAGAAAAATGTGCACTTTTCAAAACAGAAGTTAAGTATTTGGGACACATCATCTCTTCCCAAGGAGTGAACACTGATCCTGAAAAAGTTGACTCCGTCAAAAATTGGCCAACACCACAAGACAAACATCAACTCCGAAGCTTTCTTGGTCTTGCCACATATTACCAACGTTTTGTCAAGAACTTTGCTGGAGTTGCAAAAAGTTTGCATCAGCTCACCGAAAAAGGGAAGCAGTTTAAATGGTCAGGCGAGAGTGTGAGAAATCTTTCCAGGAACTCAAATACCGCCTCTGTAACGCTCCAGTGCTGGCACATCCAACACCTGGCAAAACATTCATCATCGACGCAGATGCAAGCAACGTTGGAATCGGGGCGGTACTATGCCAAGTGCATGATGGCGAAGAGAAAGTGGTGGCATATTACAGAAAGGTTCTCTCGAATTCCGAAAGAAACTACTGCGTGACCAGAAGGGAACTGCTAGCACTTATCTTGGCAACATAGCACTTCCATAAGTACATCTATGGACAGAAATTTCTTCTGCGGACAGACCATGGTGCTCTGAAATGGCTGTTGAACTTCAAAAATCAAGAGGGTCAAGTCGCAAGGTGGATAGAAAGATTGCAGACCTATGACTACCAGATCCAACACCGGAGAGGAAAGCTGCACTCAAAAGCCGATGCATTATCCCGAAGACCTTGCAAAGAGGATAGCAAGCATTGTAGGCGTCAAGAAGACAAAGAAAATATTACCGCTCAGCGACTAAGAACTGACCCAATATGCGGATGCAGCAATGAGGAAGTGAGGACTGCTCAAGATATCGAACCCATTCTCGCATGGAAAGAAAATGAAGAGAAACCTGAATGGGGAGACATTTCTGACAGGAGTCCAGTTCTCAAAGCCTATTGGGCACAGTGGGACTCACTATATGTGCAAGAAGGTGTCCTCAGGCGAAGATGGGAGTCCGCTGACGGTAAATCATATGTGATGCAGCTGATCGTACCGCAATCGAAAGCAGTGAAGTTCTACGTGAGATGCACGACGGACCTTCTGGAGGCCACCTGGGAGTTAACAAAACACTGGAGAAGGTGCGACATCGGTTCTACTGGTTACATGTAGAGATGAGGTGGAGAAGTGGTGCCGAACATGTGACAAGTGTGCTGCAATCAAAGAACCTGTTAGGAAGGTTCAAGGTAAGATGCATCAGTACAACGTTGGATCACCTTTTGAGAGGATTGCAGTAGATGTGGCTGGGCCTTTTCCAGAGACCAACGCTGGAAACAAGTACATTCTGGTTGTAATGGACTATTTGAGCAAGTGGCCTGAGGCGTATGCCATCCCAAATCAAGAAGCCAAAACGGTGGTCGACCAGATTGTGTTTAACTGGGTGAGAAGGTTTGGCGTGCCTATGGAACTCCATTCCGACCAAGGGAGGAACTTTGAGTCAAACATCTTCCAAGGAGTGTGCGGACTACTTGGCATTAAGAAAACGAGAACCACACCGCTTCATCCACAATCTGATGGCATGGTTGAAAGATTCAACCAGACCTTGAAAGAACACCTCACCAAGGTCGTAGGCGACTACCAAAGAGACTGGGATAGACACGTACCGCTATTCCTGATGGCCTATAGAAGTGCGGTACATAGCTCAACAGGACAAACACCATCTGACATCCTGTTCAGAAAAACCATGCGGCTACCCAGCGAACTCAAATTTGGATGTCCCACAGAGGAGTCACAGGACACGAACGAGTATGTGGACGACCTCAAGGAGAGACTCGCTGACATCCATAAAAGAACGAGGGAACGGATGAAAGCATACAGCGACCGGATGAAGACACGGTACGACACAAAAGCGACAACGGCAGGATTTCAAGCAGGAGATCGTGTGTGGCTTTATAATCATTGACATATTATATATGGACTGCTAGTTGAGTGTAATCTCCATATAAGAATGGCAAAGATATTGAAGCCAAGCGACACTAGCCCTCTTGGTTCCCCTGTCCGCCATTTACGGCAACATTACAATTTTTTCCCAAGAATTAGGTGCCATCTAAAAGTTTGCTGTGCAAACAACAATAAAAACACTTATGCTTTCACGAGAATAACAAAAAAAGACAAGACAACATCTGCCAGTTTGACAACTCGAAAAACACAAGTGTTAGTTTAGTTCTAGATTCGACAACCAGTTGAACCAAGATGCAGCACTGTCGCTTATCGCTGGCTTCACTTTTAAGGAGCCAACTAGCAGTCCATATATAATATGTCAATGTTTATAATCCTCATCGTCAAAAGGGATTGTCACCGAAACTTCTGCGAAACTGGGGGGGTTCATATACTGTTGTCACGAGGATTAACGACGTAGTTTACCGCATCCAAAGAGGACTAAGAGGCAAGTTAAAAGTAGTTCATTGTGACCGGCTGCATCGATATAGTGGCGAGGCTGCAGATGAAATTATTCGGGACGAACAATCTTAAGGAGGGGGCAGTGTAATGTACACTCAACATTTATACCAATTTCCCAATCGAAAACGTTTAACCGAAAACACAACTGGCAACACTATAATGGAATGGTATAAAGGAAGACGTTGGTTGTGAGTGTGTGTGTGCAGAAATATACCGCGTGGGGAACTTGTCTAGACATCATGGTTCATAGCAAAACTACTAGAAAGCTCTCGATATTTTTGCACAATCACTGAGAACGTTTAATATTATTCTTCCGAAATTTAAGTACCTGAATTCATCGCGACTCTTTTTCATTCATGCAATCAAACTTTGGAATTCTCTTCCCTTACAAATCAAAGGGATTTTGAGCCCAGCATACTTCAAGAAAGCTGTCTTGCAACATTTCTCCAATATAGATTGATTTCCTTTTTTTTCTTTCACTTAATCCTTTCTTTTTCTCCTTTCTTATTTCTCCTCCCCGTCCCACTCAACTCAGATTATATTAATTTGTATTTATTATGCTGCATTTATATTTATAATTATATTCTAGTTATCTAAAGAATGTACTAAGTACTATAAAAGACTAAGTCTTATTGTACAAAATATTATGTTAATAAAAAAAAAAAAAAAAAAAAAAAAAAAAAAAAAAAAAAAAAAAAAAAAAAAAAAAAAAAAATGAAATTTCACACTTCTATATAAAGAGGGAGCTGACGCAACCAGAGGTCAGTATAGTATAGAAAGTGATAGTGTGAATATTGAATAAACGTAATTGAGTTGAGTTCTTGTATATTTATTCTATAGTATTGTAATGAACACCCAACATTTATACCAATTTCCTAATCGAAAACGTTTAACCGAAAACACAACTGGCAACACTATAATGGAATGGTATAAATGACAGGCATTGCTTGTAAGCCAGTGTGTGTGAGTGTAGAGATGCTTGACAGCAAATGTGGAAACCATGGAGAAGAAACTGGAACGCTCTAGATGAGTGTTGTTCTATATAAATAGGCCGCTGACGCAACGAGCAGTCAGTTTTGATTATAGAGTGATAAAGTGAAGAGTAAATTGTTTACAAGGATAGTCCAAAAGTCGATTTGAGATCGAATAAAGTATAGATACTGAATAAAAGTGGTAGAAATAAATTAAAAAGTGAAGTTTTATTTTTCGAACTAAGCGCACGTTACATTGGTGTCAGAAGTGTAAATAAAACTTATTTGACTAGTAAAGTGTAAAAAAAAAAAAAAAGTTAAATACAGTGAAAATGGGTAAGTTGTTGGAAGAGCTCAACTGCATTGAGCTTAAAAGTGAGTTAGGTAAGCGAAATCTTTCTAGAGCGGGATCGAAAAATGAGCTCGTCCTGCGCTTGCGCAATTATTTGGAACAGCAAGGGGAAGACGTAAACACTTTTGTTTTAGGAAATTAGCATTAAATGTTGGGTGCACATTACAATGCCCCCTCCTTAAGATTGTTCGTCCCGAATAATTCCATCTGCAGCCTCGCCACTATATCGATGCAGCCGGTCACAATGCACTACTTTTAAATTGCCTCTTAGTCCTCTTTGGATGCGGTAAACTACGTCGTTAATCCTCGTGACAACAGTATAAGGACCCCCCCAGTTTTGCTGAAGTTTTGGTGACAATCCCTTTTGACGATGAGGATTATAAAGCCACACACGATCTCCTGCTTGAAATCCTGCCGTTGTCGCTTTTGTGTCGTACCCTGTCTTCATCCGGTCGCTGTATGCTTTCATCCGTTCCCTCGTTCTTTTATGGATGTCAGCGAGTCTCTCCTTGAGGTCGTCCACATACTCGTTCGTGTCCTGTGACTCCTCTGTGGGACATCCAAATTTGAGTTCGCTGGGTAGCCGCATGGTTTTTCCGAACAGGATGTCAGATGGTGTTTGTCCTGTTGAGCTATGTACCGCACTTCTATAGGCCATCAGGAATAGCGGTACGTGCCTATCCCAGTCTCTTTGGTAGTCGCCTACGACCTTGGTGAGGTGTTCTTTCAAGGTCCGGTTGAATCTTTCAACCATGCCGTCAGATTGTGGATGAAGCGGTGTGGTTCTCGTTTTCTTAATGCCAAGTAGTCCGCACACTCCTTGGAAGATGTTTGACTCAAAGTTCCTCCTTTGGTCGGAATGGAGTTCCATAGGCACGCCAAACCTACTCACCCAGTTAAACACAATCTGGTCGACCACCGTTTTGGCTTCTTGATTTGGGATGGCATACGCCTCAGGCCACTTGCTAAAATAGTCCATTACAACCAGAATGTACTTGTTTCCAGCGTTGGTCTCTGGAAAAGGCCCAGCCAAATCTACTGCAATCCTCTCAAAAGGCGATCCAACGTTGTACTGATGCATCTTACCTTGAATCTTCTTACCAGGTCCTTTGGTTGCAGCACACTTGTCACATGTTCGGCACCACTTCTATACGTCATCTCTAGCATGTAACCAGTAGAACCGATGTCGCACCTTCTCCAGTGTTTTGTTAACTCCCAGGTGGCCTCCAGAAGGTCCGTCGTGCATCTCCCGAAGAACTTCACTGACTTTCGATTGCGGTACGATCAGCTGCATCACATATGATTTACCGTCAGCGGACTCCCATCTTCGCCTGAGGACACCTACTTGCACATATAGTGAGTCCCACTGTGCCCAATAGGCTTTGAGAACTGGACTCCTGTCAGAAATGTCTCCCCATTCAGGTTTCTCTTCATTTTCTTTCCATGCGAGAATGGGTTCGATATCTGGATCCTCCTGTTGAGCAGTCCTCACTTCCTCATTGCTCCATCCGCTTATTGGGTCAGCTCTTAGTCGCTGAGCGGTAATATTTTCTTTGTTTTCTTGTCGCCTATAATGCTTGCAATCCTCTTTGCAAGGTCTTCGGGACAATGCGTCGGCGTTTGAGTGCAGCTTTCCTCTGCGGTGTTGAATCTGGTAATCATAAGTCTGCAGTCTTTCTATCCACCTTGCGACTTGACCTTTTGGATTTTTGGAGTTCAACAGCCTGTTCAGAGCACCATGGTCTGTCCGCAGAAGGAATTTCTGTCCATAGATGTACTTATGGAAGTGCTTTGTTGCCAAGATAAGAGCTAGCAGTTCCCTTCTGGTCACGCAGTAGTTTCTTTCAGGTTTTGAGAGGACCTTTCTGTAATATGCCACCACTTTCTCTTCGCCATCATGCACTTGGGATAGTACCGCCCCGATTCCAACGTTGCTTGCATCTGCGTCGATGATGAATGTTTTGCCAGGTGTTGGATAAGCCGGCACTGGATCGTTACAGAGGCGGTATTTGAGTCCTAGTTCCAGCTCTATCCATCCCACTAGCTCATCCACCTCGAAAATAAAAGAAAACTTTCTCCCAACGTAAAATTGTCCCTCTTAAAACCAAATCTAAAATTCCCTACTCCAATTTTGTTCACTCCCATACTATTAACCCAGCGACTCACTCTTTTACTCCCTCTACCACTTTAGGAATCCACAACCGTCCGGACCCTGTCCCCAACCCTTTACCCCCACCAGTCCTTGACCCAATGTTCTCTCCCACAGCAAAATTAACCTCAAAATTTGCGGCCTCGTTGTCTACCAGTGATGTGTTTGATGGTCGTTATTTGATGGCTAGACTACGCGACAGCAAATTGTATGAGAATGTCCGTCTTTACCTCTCTTACCTTTATAATAAGTTGGAAACGGTTTGCATCAATGAAAAAACCAAAATGAACGTATTAGTATCGATACAAAAAGAAGGCCTTCCAACCGATCCTATCGCTCTCAAAAAAATCTACTTTCACTTCCACGAAACTATAAATATTTCTTCATCCACTGTTTCAAATGATCTTGCCACATACGCTTCCCACCTTGATTTAAAACGCTTACCTTTCCCCCGTTCCAATAACAAGCCTAGTCTTTAACTCCAATCCACCTGTCTCTATACTTTCTTTATATTATCAGAATGTTAGAGGCCTTCGAACTAAAACTTCTGACGTGAACATGAACTCCCAATGTCTCCCATATGACATTTTTGCCCTCAATGAAACAAATCTGTGCTCTGATTTTCTAGAGAGTGAATTATTCACATCTGATTTTGCTGTTTTTCGTGCGGATGGTCAAATAAATGACATTGCTCCTACTGGGCGTGGTGCCGTACACATTCGGTTCAATGCATGTCTGGTCGAAACATCTAAATCTCCTCTATTTGAAATTGTATGTATTAAATTGTCTTTCCCCAAACGCTGTCTTTACCTTCTTTGTTGTTATATTCGCCCTTCACAACCCTGTCTTGTCTATCAACAATTTGTTGACTCAATAGGTCCTTTAATTGAGAGTGTAGACTCCAATGATGACTTTATAGTACTCGGGGACTTTAACTTGCCCGATTTGAAATGGACTCCTTCTGAGGACGAATCTTGTTTCGTTCCCTCTAATCCGTCTTCTGATAAAGAATTCATATTCACCGACAGATTTCTTGAATTAGGCCTCTTTCAAATGAGCTGCGTTTTAAACAATCTTGGGAGACAACTAGACCTTGCTTTCTCCTCTGATCCTTTCAATTCCGCCGTCCTAAAAAGCTCACATCTTTTATCCACCCTTGATCATTTTCATCCTCCCCTATCTTTCAATCATTGTCTTGATCTTAGCACTCCAACTATGGAGTCTGAGAACACTTCTAGTTTTAACTTCCGTGAAGCCGATTTCATTATGCTTAGTCATCTTTTAAGCGGAATCGACTTTAATCTCTTTATTAACCTCTCTACACCCATTGATATTGCTCTCTCCTTTTACTATTCTTCAATTTTTGCATGTTTCATACAATGTGTTCCCTATACATCTCAAAAAATCTGTGTGTCATCTCCTTTCTGGTACACAACTGAGTTAAAAAATATACGTAACATCAGAAACAGGCTATGGAAAACATATTTAAAATCCCAGACCCCTTCCAATTACTATTACTACCAACAGGCCTCTTCTAACTTCTCAACTTTATGCCAATCTTTATACTTATCCTATCTTGATAAAATGCAATTCTCTCTAATCACTGATCCGAAGCGTTTTTATCAATTTATTAACGTCAAGAGAAAATCTGACGGTCTTCCTTCAACACTTAATTTCCTTGACAAATCTTCCGATGACCCCAAAGTAATTGTTAATCTCTTTGCTACCTTTTTCAGACAATCATATGCCAATGATCTGAATGACCCTGACCTTGACTATCACAGGTTTCTAATGAATAGCCCGCAAACATCTCTTGTCTTTCTTAATGTTTGTCCCCAGACTGTTTGTGATAAATGAAGGTTACTGGATGATGATTTCTCACCTGGTCCAGACGGAGTCCCGGCTATTTTCCTTAAAAAGTGCGCATCAGTGCTCTATCAACCCCTTGCTAATATTTTTCAACTTTCTCTTTCCCATTCTGTTTTCCCTTCTCTCTGGAAAGAATCTTTTATCTTCCCAATTTTCAAAAAGGGCTGTAAAAACCAAATCTCGAACTATCGACCGATAGCTAAGCTCTCCGCCATCCCTAAACTTTTCGAAAGCATTGTGTACGACTCTCTGTATTTTCATTGTAAACCAATTGTCTCTTCACTTCAACACGGATTCCTAAAAGGAAGGTCTACTACGACTAACCTTACCCAATTCGTATCAAAGACTCTCTTGGCCATGGAAAAGGGCAACGAGATCGATGTTATTACTACAGACTTTAGTAAAGCATTCGAAAAAATAAACCATCAAATTATCTATCTCAAAATCAAAGCCTTTGGCTTTCCACCTTCAATTATCGAATGGGTCAAATCATACCTAGAGAACCATGTGTATAGAGTAGTTTTTAGAAAAGCAATTTCTAAACCGATATTTGCCTCTTCTGGCGTTCCCCAAGTCAGCCATCTAGGTCCACTCCTGTTTGTGCTTGCAATAAATGACGTCGCTAGTATTATTTCTTTCTCTGATCTGTCTATTAATGCAGATGACATTAAAATTATAAAAGTCATATCCTCTTCTCAAGATTCCTCTCTTCTTCAAAAAGACCTAAATGCTTTTCTTACTAGGTGCAATAAGAACTTTCTTGAGCTTAACGTTAATAAATGTCAAACTATGACTTTCTCGCGGAAACGCTTACCCTCTAGTCTTCGAACGTACTACTTCAGTAACGTGCCTATCCCCAGAGTTTCGTCTATTCGTGATCTTGGGGTTATTTGTGATAAAGAGCTGAATTTCCACTCTCACATTAACTATATTATAGCGAAAGCAAACTCCTCTCTTGGGTTTATCAAACGCTATTCTAGAGAATTTTCCGACCCCTACGTCACTAAATCATTATTCAATACTTATGTTAGACCAATCCTTGAATATGCTAGTCAGGTTTGGTCTCCCTACCAAATAATTCAATCCCGTAGAATTGAAGCTGTGCAACGAAGATTTCTAAGATTCGCTTTGCGTAGATTGCCTTGGTCTGATCCGTTCATTTTACCTCCTTATGAAAGCCGTTTGCGACTAATTGACATGGTCACCCTTTCGAAACGTCGTCATATCGCCGACATAATTTTCGTCCATCAGATCTTGGCCGGTACCGTAGACTCCCCGGAATTACTTGAGCTGATTTACATGAACACTAATCCACGTAACCTTCGTTCTGTCCACTTCTTCCACTTCCCTACTCTCCGCACAAATTACGCTTATTTCAACCCCATATGCAGAATGCTACGTTATGCGAATGCTGTTGGAAATACCTTTGACTTTTCCCTTAGTTCCTCTTCTCTAAGAAAAAATCTATACTCCGCTTCCCCTTTCAACTTCTAAACCTTGCACTTCAACTTAGAATTAAGCATTGTATATTTGTAAATATATTTATTTATTTATTTGTTTATATTTTCTTTTTTAAGTTTAATTATTTTTAAGTTTAAATCTATTGTTATAATCGCTTGTAGTAAGCTTAATAAATCAAATCAAATCAAAAGATTTTTCACACTCAACTGACCATTTGAACTGCTTCCCTTTTTCGGTGAGCTGATGCAAACTTTTTGCAACTCCAGCAAAGTTCTTAACAAAACGTCGGTAATATGTGGCAAGACCAAGAAAGCTTCGGAGTTGATGTTTGTCCTGTGGTGTTGGCCAATTTTTGACGGAGTCAACTTTTTCAGGATCAGTGTTCACTCCTTGGGAAGAGATGATGTGTCCCAAATACTTAACTTCTGTTTTGAAAAGTGCACATTTTTCTATATTCAGTTTAAGGTTAGCCTCTCTCTCGAAGTCTCTGAAACACGGCTTTTAGGTTCTAGCAATGTTGGTCAAATGTTTTCCCGTAAACAATGACAACGTCCAAGTAGACAAGGCACGCTTTCCACGTCAGTCCTTGAAGAACGCACTCCATCAAACGCTCGAATGTTGCCGGAACGTTGCATAACCCAAACGGCATAACTTTAAACTGCCAGAGCCCATTACCTGTAGAAAACGCCGCCTTTTCCCGATCATGAGGGTGGATGTCAACTTGCCAATATCAACTCTTTAATTCCAGCGTCGAAAGCCACTGGGCTCCCTCCATGGCATCCAGGGTATCACTGATTCTCGGCAGGGGATAGCTGTCCTTCATAGTCACATCATTCAGCCTTCAGTAGTCCACACAAAAATTTAATTTTAATTTAATTTAATTTTGGTGGGGGCAAAACCCCCATTTATTAGGCTTAATACAAGCTATCAACTTACAAACTAAGAAACTTAATAGCTTAGACTTACTAACTAGTTGGAGGGCTTAGGAGACGAAGTTTTAGGCAGGGAGTACTTATATTGAGGTCAAAACAAGAGGAGTGGAAGTTGACATTCCTCAGCATTCGGGAGATGGGTACATTGGAGTCGTAAGAGGTTTGACTTAAAAGTCAGCAAGATCAACCCTCAAAAGAAAACATTGAAATAATAATTGTTACTCTAAAGATTAAAACGATAAAACGTCAAATATTTCTCATCGATCTTTCGGCGTATTTAGGTTTAGGAGTTTGAATCGGTCTTGATAAGGAGGTAATATCAGGGGATTACTCCAATTAAGACCTCGAAGAGCAAAACGGAGGAAACGGCGTTGTATGCTCTCAATTCTGGCAATGTGCACTTGTTGGAAAGGCGACCAGACTTGACAAGCGTATTCAAGAAGTGGACAAACAAATGAAATGTAAAGGGAACGGTTTACGTAAGGGTCTGCAAATTCTTTGGACCATCGTTTCACGAAGCCAAGTGCTGAATTTGTCTTAAGGATTATATCGTCGATATGCTTGAGGAAATTCAGCTCATGGTCGCTAATAATCCAAAGGTCCTGGATCACCACAACGGTGGAAATGATTTGACCGTTTAGAAGATAGAGACGGGGAGGAGATTTGGTGCATTAACGTGAGAAGGTTATTGATTGGCACTTGGAAACATTTAGCTCCAGGCAGTTTTTGGAGTACCATATTGAAAAAATGTCGAGATCATGTTGGAGGTGGGAAGAGTCTTGAGAAGAAGAAATGACCCGGTTAAACTTAGTATCGTCCGCATAGAGGGAGAGATAGAGGAGTGTTTAATGATCATTTCAATGTCGTTAATACTGAGAATGAAGAGGAGAGGGCCTAAATGGCTGCCTTGGGGAACACCGGATGTAGCTAGAAAGCGGCTGGATAAGGCGGATCTGAACCGAACGCAGTAAAAACTGTTTTCTAAATAAGAAGAAATCCATCTCAACAGAATGGGTTCATAGCCGAGGGTGGAAAGTTTAAAAAAAAAAGTTTGTGAGAGATTTTATCGAAAGCTTTTCTAAAGTCAGTTGAAATTACATCGACCTCCTGTCCATTCTCCAAGGCTGAGAGGGAAAATGAGACAAAGTCAACGAGGTTTGTTGTTGTTGACCTGCCTTTGAGGAACCCATGTTGTCTAGGGGAAATGAGAGATTTGCAACGAAAACTTAAGTATTCATTCAATATGCTTTCCAAAATTTTGGGTGTATGCGATAGTTTAACGATGGGACGATAATTTTTCACGTCGCACTTAGGACCTTTTTTGTGTATAGGGGTTATAGGCTTGAGGAAAAACTCCAAGGGATATGGACAAGATAAAGATTTTTGAGAGGGGAAGGGAAAGAGTTGCGGAGCATTTCTTAAGAAATATGGCAGGTAGGTATACCATCGGGACCAGGAATATATTCATCACTAGCAAACCCAGCGAACTCCGTTTCGCCACCAGATGGCTTCGTTTTTTGTAACATTTCGTTTGGGGATTAAAAGATGAAGGAAAATGATTTTTTTTTGTTTTATATGTATTTAAAAAGGAAAAATTTTCATTTCGATTACAAAATTGAAGTGTAATTTAGTTGAACTTCTCTAAGTAAAAAATGAAAGTGAATCCAAAGTAAATACTGAATCGAAGCTTTATACGTGTCCGCAAATTATCCGTTTCATTGAAGTGCTCTTTGGTAAACCACAATTTTTTTTTTTTGGTCTGACGATAACACAAACAAAGTGGATGGTTTCCCAACTCGTGAACACGCAACGTATAGCTGCCCATGTGAAAAACGATGATTTTCTAAATTTGTCCCGCAAACACTAATCGATTGGCCTTGCGATTTGTTAATTGTCATTGCGAACGCAAGGCGAGCCGCAATTTGCAATCGTTTGAAGTCAAACGGAAGATCAGTCGGAATCATTGGTAATCGAGGAATACATACATTTTCACCTGGGTACTTTCCGTTAATAATGGTTGCCTCAATCAAATTCGGCATAAGTCTTTTCACCACAAGTCGAGTACCGTTGCAAAGTCGCGGTGGATTCAAATTACGCAATATCATAATAAATGAACCATCTTTGAGTTGCAAGTTATGTGGTGGAAATCTTGGTAACTCCAGAGAGTTCAAAAACTCCGTTGGATAATTTACCACATCATCGGGATTTGTTATGGAATCAACGGATTTGTATGTCACCAAATCGCCATCGATTTTTGATTGAATGGTGAAATTCAGTGCATTTACATCATTATTGTTTGCAGCTAGAATTGCGTCACAGACGCCATCTACTTAAAATGAAACGTACTTATTTTATTGGGGGCACCCGTCAGATTTTCTTTTGTGGTTGACAAATTTATAAAAAGACTTAGGGTCATTTATAATGTTAGATTTCATTTCGATTAAATAGCGTTGGTAAAGGGTGTTGAAAATCTCATAGAAGTGTAGATAAGATCCAAGGTAAGCTGAATAGTCAGTAGGAGATCGAGTACGAAGGAAGATTGTCCACAATTTGTTCCTTTTATTTCTTAGAGTACGGACCCAATGGTTATACCACGGAGGGGAAGTAGAAGAAGTTTTAAGTCTAGAGAGGGGAACGAAGAGGGATATAGCTTTATGTATTTCTCTGTAGAACGCGGATGTGGCATCTTCTACAGTTAGATTATCAAAGATATACAGAGATAATCATTAATTTTGCGGAAGTTCGCTTTGTGGAAATCATATGAAGCTGGAGGTACGGGCGGGTTGGATGCTTTTGAAGACTGGAGAAAATAATGAGAGAAGGAGAGGAGGGTGTAGGTTATCTATGTTTGAAAGAAGCAGGAGTGAAAGTGAGATTGAAGAATTAATGGGATCTGTTGTAAATACAAGATCAAGTTGCCTACCCATGTAGTTTGAAATTCCACTAACTTGGCAGAGGCAAGAATCTGCAAGGCGATCAACGATCAGACATTCTTTGGCAGAGATGGGACTAGGAGCAATGTGAAACGATTGGTCATCTGACAAAGTCCAGTTCAGACACGGCAGGTTGAAGTCACCGAAAATAAGGATCTCATCATGGGGTTCGCATAAATCTGAAATGTCGTCAATCGTTTTAATTGCAAATTCATAAGATTCGAGGGGTTGCGATGGTAAAATATAAAAGCAAATAATGTACCTAAAGCGATTTATGGGGTAGTGTAATTTTGATTGAGACAAAGTCAAGGCTTTGGGAGGAGGATGTTGAGCGAAGAGATGAGTCAATTGTATTGGTGACAGCTATCAGGACACCACGACAAGGAGAATCATCAGTGTCGCGGTCTTGATCGTCATCTCGATAAATATTGAAAGCAGAAGGGAACAGTTCCTGGTTGTTTATGCTAGGGATAAAATTAGTTTTAGTCAGGGCATAGACTTCAAAAGGCAAAGCGTAAGATTGTTGAAGGACTGCTCTTGTTTTTGAGCGAAGTCCTCTTACGTTTTGATAGTAAAGGTTAAGAGGAAATTACTAACGAAAAAACTTGTCATGGTCAGCTCTACTACGTTGAAAGTGGGATATTCGTTTTGAGTGAACATATTGACCAAAAGCTTCTAGATCATTAGCGACCTTTTCAGGGGAGAGATTAAAGAGCTCATGGTATTTGATATACAGTTTCTTAAGTGTGGGAACATCAGTAGGGAGACCTTCCTGCTGAATAGAGACAATGACACTGGTATTAATTTTGCCTTCATAGCAGACTATGTCTGACTTATCATGAAGCTAAGCCAGGAAAATCCGAATGTTTTCGTATGTCTTTTTGTCTCTAAGACTAGACAGGGCGTACCGTGATTCAGTTGAATCAATAGTTTGCTGGGTAAGTTTGACTGTGGGTGGTAACGAGTGCTTCCGTCATTCTTTTTCACTAGCACCACTGGTGAAGCCCAAGGACTTTTAGAATTTTCGATAAGACCGTCCTTCTTCATTGTTGTTATCATTTTCTCAACCTCACCTTGTTTGGCCAGTGGAAGGGGTCTCGCGGGTTGACGAATCGGTCTTGCATCTCCTGTGTTAATTGCGATGCTGCACCAACTGTGTCCTACCATATTGGCCCTTTGGCGATGCGAAGATGTCAGTGTACTCTTGTAGGAGATTTTCAGCCATCCTTGTTTGTTGGTGATCAAGGTTGGATGAATTCAGTACTCTAGCTTTGATGTTTTTGAGCTCCTCCGGAGTTATAGTTTTTCTCGGGACTTCATCAGTGTTCGTCGTAATTGCTGCAACCGATTCGCAACGTCCAACGACATCTCCTTTCTTCAACCTTACATCGAACGGTCTGCTGTTTAGTAATCGTACGGTGACCATTTTGTAATTCGGTGCTACCAGTGTTTTCCTAATGATGACGCTTTGGGAGGAACACTCGGGGTCTGGTTCCACCATGAGGTATCGAAGGCTTCCAAACTCACCTTCCAGTTTTGTCCAAACGAACACTTCAGAAGAAGGAGGCAGAATCAGATCTTCCGTGATGACAGTCCTCAGTGTCGACGTACTGCTTCCCTTTTTCGGTAAGCTGATGCAAACTTTTTGCAAATCCAGCAAAGTTCTTGACAAAACGTCGGTAATATGTGGCAAGACCAAGAAAGCTTCGGAGTTGATGTTTGTCCTGTGGTGTTGGCCAATTTTTGACGGAGTCAACTTTTTCAGGATCAGTCTTCACTCCTTGGGAAGAGATGATGTGTCCCAAATACTTAGCTTCGGTTTTGAAAAGTGCACATTTTTCTGGATTCAGTTTAAGGTTAGCCTCTCGAAGTCTCTGAAACACGGCTTTTAGATTCTTGCAATGTTGGTCAAATGTTTTTCCGTAAACAATGACATCGTCCAAGTAGACAAGGCACGCTTTCCACGTCAGTCCTTGAAGAACGCACTCCATCAAACGCTCGAATGTTGCCGGAGCGTTGCATAGCCCAAACGGCATAACTTTAAACTGCCAGAGCCCATTACCTGTAGAAAACGCCGTCTTTTCCCGATCATCAGGGTGGATGTCAACTTGCCAATATCCACTCTTCAAGTCCAGCGTCGAAAACCACTGGGCTCCCTCCATAGCATCCAGGGTATCACTGATTCTCGGCAGGGGATAGCTGTCCTTTTTAGTCACATCATTCAGCCTTCGGTAGTCCACACAAAAACGAGTGCTTCCGTCTTTCTTTTTCACAAGCACCACTGGTGAAGCCCAAGGACTTTTGGAATTTTCAATAAGACCGTCCTTCTTCATTGCTGTTATCATTTCCTCAACCTCACCTTGTTTGGCCAGTGGAAGGCGTCTTGCGGGTGGACGAATCGGTCTTGCATCTCCTGTGTTGATGCGATGCTGCACCAACTGTGTCCTACCATATTGTCCCTTTTGCGATGCGAAGATGTCAGTGTACTCTTGTAGGAGATTTTCAGCCATCCTTGTTTGTTGGTGATCAAGGTTGGATGAATACAGTATTTTAGCTCTGATGGTTTTGAGCTCCTCCGGAGTTAAAGTTTTCCTCGGGGCTTCGTCTGTGATCTTCGTAATTGCTGCTACCGATTCGCAACGTCCAACGACTTCTCCTTTCTTCAACCTTACATCGTACGGTCTGGTGTTTAGTAATCGTACGGGGACCATTTTGTTTTTCGGTGCTACTAGTGTTTTCCCAATGATGACGCTTTGGGAGAAACACTCTGGGTCTGGTTCCACCATTAGGTATCGAAGGCTTCCAAACTCACCTTCCAGTTTTGTCCAAACGAATACTTCAGAAGGAGGCAGAATCAGATCTTCCGTGATGACAGTCCTTAGTGTCGACGTACTTTCGTTCGAATAGGGAACTTCCCCTATTTTGGTACTTCAAAACTTGATTGCCGATGTTCAAAATAACTCCGTGCTGTTTAATAAAGTCGATTCCAATGATGCACTCGTCACATATATCTGCCACCAGGAATTGATGAGTTAACACTAGATCGGCCAGTCAGATCTTAAGACACACTTCTCCATATACTCTTGCTGCTTCTGCCGTTGCGGTTCTTAGATGGTAGCTATTGGTGTTATGAAGCCACGTCATCTTTACCAGGTCTCGGCGTACTATGGAGGCTGTGGCACCGGTGTCGATGGTAGCCACATGTTTGTTCCCGTTAATAGTAGTTTCCACAATCAGACTTTTGTTGTCTCGTTTGGTCTGAGAGACCTGGATGGTGGTTCTGGGGCCATCGATACAAGAAACCAGGCCCCTCGAAGTTGGTTCTTACTCGTTTCCCTGATGGGAAACGGGCTGATACGTAACGCTGGTATTGTTGTTACCTTGTTCTGGGTTGGATCTCTTGCTTCCACAATGTTGACAACCGGCTTTATTTGGTGGTAGTCGACATTGACGCTGTAAGTGCCCGGTCTTGTTGCAGTTCCAGCATCTTGCTAGTCCGCTCCGCTGGTTCTTTTGTATTTCAGCTCTTTGGCACGAGCACTCTTCGACTATGGCTTCTCTAAGTCGATGTACTCCATGAGAAGCCTGTTCTGCTGCTTCAATTGACAATGCGAATGCTAAAGTTTCGGAAAGAGTACGTGTTCTAGCAGTTCGCACAGACCTCTGAAGATTTATATCCGAAATGGCAAGAACGAAGGACTCAACAGCAAGCTGGTTGATGATTTCTTCTCCAGCATCCGGGTATGCCAGGTGAACCATTCTTTCGACGTCTGCTTGGAGCTGCTGTAGACTTTCACTCCTTTTCTGGACTCTGTTATTGAATTGGACTCGGAAGACTTCTTTCAAGTGGCTATCGCCAAAGCGTTTATCTATAGCTGCCACGAGAGAACTGAAATCGCCGCCCTTATCAGCTGGAACTGTTTGAAGTAATTCAGCTGCTAAGAGCAAGAGTCAGTGCAATGTACTTGTCTTCGTCATCCCAGCCATTTGTTGTCGCGGCTGCCTCAAATTGTCTCTTGTAAACTGGCCAAGACGACTGTCCATCAAATGTCGGCGGTTTCATCTCCTTTTTCTTTGAAAACTCTCCAGTAGATTCTCGAATTTTGATTTTGCGGATCTTGTCCAATTCCTTGGTCAGAACAGAGAACTGTTTATCGCATCGGGTTTCTACGATTTCGAAACGATTCTCTACAACAGAAAGCTGTTTTTCCACACCTTCAACGCGTTCGTCTAGGGCACATACATTTTTCTCAATGTTACCCAATTTGCCTTCTAGAATGTTTTTCTGACCTTCCAAAACATTCTGTTGCGCCTCAAGTCTTTCGAGAATATTCTGTTGTTCTTTCTTTTGCTCGTTTCGTTGTTCTTCAATCAGCTTCTTTTGTTCGTTTCTTTGTGTTTCAAGTTGTTCGAGAACATTCTGCTGTTCCTTCTTTTGCTCGTTTCGCTGTTCTAACAAAAGTTTCATCATACTAGAAAAATCTACAGTTTCACTTACTTCCCTCTTCCTCCTCTTCTGTTTCAAAAGCAAAAGTGTTTACGTCTTCCCCTTGCTGTTCCAAATAATTGCGCAAGCGCAGGACGAGCTCATTTTTCGATCCCGCTCTAGAAAGATTTCGCTTACCTAACTCACTTTTAAGCTCAATGCAGTTGAGCTCTTCCAACAACTTACCCATTTTCACTGTATTTAACTTTTTTTTTTTTACACTTTACTAGTCAAATAAGTTTTATTTACACTTATGACACCAATGTAACGTGCGCTTAGTTCGAAAAATAAAACTTCACTTTTTAATTTATTTCTACCACTTTTATTCAGTATCTATGCTTTATTCGATCTCAACTCGACTTTTGGACTATCCTTGTAAACAATTTACTCTTCGCTTTATCACTCTATAATCAAAACTGACTGCTCGTTGCGTCAGCGGCCTATTTATATAGAACAACACTCATCTAGAGCGTTCCAGTTTCTTCTCCATGGTTTCCACATTTGCTGTCAAGCATCTCTACACTCACACACACTGGCTTAAAAGCAATGCCTGTCATTTATACCATTCCATTATAGTGTTGCCAGTTGTGTTTTCGGTTAAACGTTTTCGATTAGGAAATTGGTATAAATGTTGGGTGTTCATTACAATACTATAGAATAAATATACAAGGACTCAACTCAATTACGTTTATTCAATATTCACACTATCACTTTCTAAACTTAACTGACCTCTGGTTGCGTCAGCTCCCTCTTTATATAGAAGTGTGAAATATCGAGAGCTTTCTAGTAGTTTTGCTATGAACAATGATGTCTAGACAAGTTCCCCACGCGGTATATTTCTGCACACACACACTCACAACCAACGTCTTCCTTTATACCATTCCATTATAGTGTTGCCAGTTGTGTTTTCGGTTAAACGTTTTCGATTAGGAAATTGGTATAAATGTTGGGTGTACATTACACTGCCCCCTACTTAAGATTGTTCGTCCCGAATAATTTCATCTGCAGCCTCGCCACTATATCGATGCAGCCGGTCACAATGAACTAATTTTAACTTGCCTCTTAGTCCTCTTTGGATGCGGTAAACTACGTCGTTAATCCTCGTGACAACAGTATAAGGACCCCCCCAGTTTTGCTGAAGTTTCGGTGACAATCCCTTTTGACGATGAGGATTATAAAGCCACACACGATCTCCTGCTTGAAATCCTGCCGTTGTCGCTTTTCTGTCTTACCGTGTCTTCATCCGGTCGCTGTATGCTTTCATCCGTTCCCTCGTCCTTTTATGGATGTCAGCGAGTCTCTCCTTGAGGTCGTCCACATACTCGTTCGTGTCCTGTGACTCCTCTGTGGGGCATCCAAATTTGAGTTCGCTGGGCAGCCGCATGGTTTTTCCGAACAGGATGTCGGATGGTGTTTGTCCTGTCGAGCTATGTACTGCACTTCTATAGGCCATCAGGAATAGTGGTACGTGCCTATCCCAGTCTCTTTGGTAGTCGCCTACGACCTTGGTGAGGTGTTCTTTCAAGGTCCGGTTGAATCTTTGAACCATGCCAGCAGATTGTGGATGAAGCGGTGTGGTTCTCGTCTTCTTAATGCCAAGTAGTCCGCACACTCCTTGGAAGATGTTTGACTCGAAGTTCCTCCCTTGGTCGGAATGGAGTTCCATAGGCACGCCAAACCTACTTACCCAGTTAAACACAATCTGGTCGACCACCGTTTTGGCTTCTTGATTTGGGATGGCATACGCCTCAGGCCACTTGCTCAAATAGTCCATTACAACCAGAATGTACTTGTTTCCAGCGTTGGTCTCTGGAAAAGGCCCAGCCACATCTACTGCAATCCTCTCAAAAGGTGATCCAACGTTGTACTGATGCATCTTACCTTGAACCTTCCTAACAGGTCCTTTGGTTGCAGCACACTTGTCACATGTTCGGCACCACTTCTCCACCTCATCTCTAGCATGTAACCAGTAGAACCGATGTCGCACCTTCTCCAGTGTTTTGTTAACTCCCAGGTGGCCTCCAGAAGGTCCGTCATGCATCTCACGAAGAACTTCACTGCTTTCGATTGCGGTACGATCAGCTGCAACACATATGATTTACCGTCAGTGGACTCCCATCTTCGCCTGAGGACACCTTCTTGCACATATAGTGAGTCCCACTGTGCCCAATAGGCTTTGAGAACTGGACTCCTGTCAGAAATGTCTCCCCATTCAGGTTTCTCTTCATTTTCTTTCCATGCGAGAATGGGTTCGATATCTGGATCCTCCTGTTGAGCTGTCCTCACTTCCTCATTGCTCCATCCGCTTATTGGGTCAGCTCTTAGTCGCTGAGCGGTAATATTTTCCTTGTTTTCTTGTCGCCTACAATGCTTGCAATCCTCTTTGCAAGGTCTTCGGGACAATGCGTCGGCGTTTGAGTGCAGCTTTCCTCTGCGGTGTTGAATCTGGTAATCATAAGTCTGCAGTCTTTCTATCCACCTTGCGACTTGACCTTCTGGATTTTTGAAGTTCAACAGCCAGTTCAGAGCACCATGGTCTGTCCGCAGAAGGAATTTCTGTCCATAGATGTATTTATGGAAGTGCTTTGTTGCCAAGATAAGATCTAGAAGTTCCCTTCTGGTCACGCAGTAGTTTCTTTCGGAATTCGAGAGGACCTTGCTGTAATATGCCACCACTTTCTCTTCGCCATCATGCACTTGGCATAGTACCGCCCCGATTCCAACGTTGCTTGCATCTGCGTCGATGATGAATGTTTTACCAGGTGTTGGATGTGCCAGCACTGGAGCGTTACAGAGACGGTATTTGAGTTCCTGGAAAGATTTCTCACACTCGCCTGACCATTTAAACTGCTTCCCTTTTTCGGTGAGCTGATGCAAACTTTTTGCAACTCCAGCTAAGTTCTTGACAAAACGTCGGTAATATGTGGCAAGACCAAGAAAGCTTCGGAGTTGATGTTTGTCCTGTGGTGTTGGCCAATTTTTGACGGAGTCAACTTTTTCAGGATCAGTGTTCACTCCTTGGGAAGAGATGATGTGTCCCAAATACTTAACTTCTGTTTTGAAAAGTGCACATTTTTCTGGATTCAGTTTAAGCTCTTTAAGTCCAGCGTCGAAAACCACTGGGCTCCCTCCATGGCATCCAGGGTATCACTGATTCTCGGCAGGGGATAGCTGTCCTTCATAGTCACATCATACAGCCTTCGGTAGTCCACACAAAAATTTTACGTTATAAACGCCGTTTTCCGAGCTTGAGGAAAAACTCCAAGGGATATGGACAAGATAAAGATTTTTGAGAGGGGAAGGGAAAGAGTTGCGGCAGGTAGGTATACCATCGGGACCAGGAATATATTCATCACTAGCAAACCCGGCGAACTCCGTTTCGCCACCAGATGGCTTCGTTTTTTGTAACATTTCGTTTGGGGATTAAAAGATGAAGGAAAATGATTGTTTTTTTTTTTGTTTTATATGTATTTGTAAAGGAAAAATTTTCATTTCGATTACAAAATGAAGTGTAATTTAGTTGATTTTCTCTAAGTAAAAAATGAAAGTGAATCCAAAGTAAATACTGAATCGAAGCGTTATACGTGTCCGCAAATTATCCGTTTCATTGAAGTGCTCTTTGGTAAACCACAATTTTTGTTTTTTGGTCTGACGATAACACAAACAAAGTGGATGGTTTCCCAACTCGTGAACACGCAACGTATAGCTGCCCATGTGAAAAACGATGATTTTCTAAATTTGTCCCGCAAACACTAATCGATTGGCCTTGCGATTTGTTAATTGTCATTGCGAACGCAAGGCGAGCCGCAATTTGCAATCGTTTGAAGTCAAACGGAAGATCAGTCGGAATCATTGGTAATCGAGGAACACATACATTTTCACCTGGGTACTTTCCGTTAATAATGGTTGCCTCAATCAAATTCGGCATAAGTCTTTTCACCACAAGTCGAGTACCGTTGCAAAGTCGCAGTGGATTCAAATTGCGCAATATCATAATAAATGAACCATCTTTGAGTTGCAAGTTATGTGGTGGAAATCTTGGTAACTCCAGAGAGTTCAAAAACTCCGTTGGATAATTTACCACATCTTCGGGATTTGTTATGGAATCAACGGATTTGTATGTCACCAAATCGTCATCGATTTTTGATTGAATGGTGAAATTCAGTGCATTTACATCATTATTGTTTGCAGCGAGAATTGCGTCACAGACGCCATCTACTTAAAATGAAACGTACTTATTTTTGTGGGGAATACTCACACACCACGTACTGGCGCAGTTGTAGTACATGTTATGGATCAGAGATGGCGCTGTATGTGAAAAATGATTTTCCCTTTCTGCTTTTCTCCATTTTCCTTGCTATAAACCTCACGGAGCCCGAGACCTTTCCAACGAATGCAAAACCGTGGAAATCGATTCGTGCGTTCTGAAGTTATAGCGTCAGGAGGGAAAACCCGACTTATTTTTATATATTGTAATGTGCACCCAACATTTAATACTAATTTCCTAATCGAAATGTTCAACGCTATAATGGAATGCTATAATCTATAATAGAAGACGTTGTTTGTGAGTGAGTGTGTGTGTGCAGAAATACCGGGAGGAGAATGTGCCTAGACATTATGGTTTATAGCAAAACTACCAGAAAGCTCTCGATGGTTCACAGTTCTATATAAAGAGAGAGCTGACGCAACCAGAGTCAGTTTAATTTAGAAAGTGATAGTGTGAATATTGGATAAACGTAATTGAGTTGAGTTCGAATAAAGTGTATATCGAAAGTAGATACTGAATAAAAGTGGTAGAATTAAATAGAAAGGTAGAGTTTTATTTTTGCGAACTAAGCGCACGTTACAATATATAGATTTAGATGATTTAAATTTTCGTCAATTAGATAGGAGTCAAAGAAACGTGGAAGGAATGGATCAAAAGAAAAATTCGGTAAAAACGAGAAATAATCTGAGTCAGGAACAAAAGAATCATCTGTGAAAGACTGTTTGAAGTAATTTGCAAAAAAGTTTGCTACGCCGAGTGCATCGGATGAGGTTTCGTTATTGAAGGAAAGGGAGGAAGGGCACCCGTCAGATTTTCTTTTGTGGTTGACAAATTTATAAAAAGACTTAGGGTCATTTACAATGTTCGATTTCATTTCGATTTAATAGCGTTGGTAAAGGGTGTTGAAAATCTCATAGAAGTGTAGATAAGATCCAAGGTAAGCTGAATAGTCAGTAGGAGATCGAGTACGAAGGAAGATTGTCCACAATTTGTTCCTTTTATTTCTTAGAATACGGAGCCAATGGTTATACCACGGAGGGGAAGTAGAAGAAGTTTTAAGTCTAGAGAGGGGAACGAAGAGGGATATAGCTTTATGTATTTCTCTGTAGAACGCGGATGTGGCATCTTCTACAGTTAGATTATCAAAGTGAGTTCTACAGAGATAATCATTAATTTTGCGGAAGTTCGCTTTGTGGAAATCGTATGAAGCTGGAGGTACGGGCGGGTTGGATGCTTTTGAAGACTGGAGAAAAAATGCTTATAGCGTAAAAATAATATGGATGAGGAGTAAAAACACATAAAAACAAGGGAATCTGATGATAGGACTGGCAACAGTGAAATAGCTTAAAGTGTTTGAGTTGCATGTTGTGTTGTTGTGATTATCTCGAAAAACTGAAATAAAATTTAACAATTGAATCTTAATATAAAAATAAAAATATCAATTAAGATTTGAGTCTGCGGTGCTCATGTATCAAAACGCCCTTTATTTATTTCCTAGATTGATGTTTTTAAAGAACTCATACCTGCTAATATTTAAATCATTTGATGTCGATACCCGATAGATATTTCAAAGTGCATTAGAGAATTTTCACTCTCCGTTACCCATAACATAACACTGTCATGTATAGCTTATTCTGTCGGGTAACCGGGTACCCGACGAGCTACCCGCATTACCCGGGTACCCGTCAACTTGGGTAATACCCGCGCTACCCAGGTACCCGGGTACCCGGGTAATTGTTATAATGGGTACTACACGGGTAAAATTAAGAGCACTATACGTTAATCCTCGTGACAACAGTATAAGGACCCCCCCAGTTTTGCTGAAGTTTCGGTGACAATCCCTTTTGACGATGAGGATTATAAAGCCACACACGATCTCCTGCTTGGAATCCTGCCGTTGTCGCTTTTGTGTCGTACCGTGTCTTCATCCGGTCGCTGTATGCTTTCATCCGTTCCCTCGTTCTTTTATGGATGTCAGCGAGTCTCTACTTTAGGTCGTCCACATACTCGTTCGTGTCCTGTGACTCCTCTGTGGGACATCCAAATTTGAGTTCGCTGGGTAGCCGCATGGTTTTTCCGAACAGGATGTCAGATGGTGTTTGTCCTGTTGAGCTATGTACCGCACTTCTATAGGCCATCAGGAATAGCGGTACGTGTCTATCCCAGTCTCTTTGGTAGTCGCCTACGACCTTGGTGAGGTGTTCTTTCAAGGTCTGGTTGAATCTTTCAACCATGCCATCAGATTGTGGATGAAGCGGTGTGGTTCTGGTCTTCTTGATGCCAAGTAGTCCGCACACTCCTTGGAAGATGTTTGACTCAAAGTTCCTCCCTTGGTCGGAATGGAGTTCCATAGGCACGCCAAACCTACTCACCCAGTTAAACACAATCTGGTCGACCACCGTTTTGGCTTCTTGATTTGGGATGGCATACGCCTCAGGCCACTTGCTAAAATAGTCCATTACAACCAGAATGTACTTGTTTCCAGCGTTGGTCTCTGGAAAAGGCCCAGCCACATCTACTGCAATCCTCTCAAAAGGCGATCTAACGTTGTACTGATGCATCTTACCTTGAATCTTCTAACCAGGTCCTTTGGTTGCAGCACACTTGTCACATGTTCGGCACCACTTCTCCACGTCATCTCTAGCATGTAACCAGTAGAACCGATGTCGCACCTTCTCCAGTGTTTTGTTAACTCCCAGGTGACCTCCAGAAGGTCCGTCGTGCATCTCCCGAAGAACTTCACTGACTTTCGATTGCGGTACGATCATCTGCATCACATATGATTTACCGTCAGTGGACTCCCATCTTCGCCTGAAGACACCTACTTGCACATATAGTGAGTCCCACTGTGCCCAATAGGCTTTGAGAACTGGCCTCCTGGCAGAAATGTCTCCCCATTCAGGCTTCTCTTCATTTTCTTTCCATGCGAGAATGGGTTCGATATCTTGGTCCTCCTGTTGAGCAGTCCTCGCTTCCTCGTTGCTCCATCCGCATTTTGGGTCAGCTCTTAGTCGCTGAGCGGTAATATTTTCTTTGTCTTCTTGACGCCTACAATGCTTGCAATCCACTTTGCAAGGTCTTCGGGATAATGCGTCGGCGTTTGAGTGCAGCTTTCCTCTGCGGTGTTGAATCTGGTAATCATAAGTCTGCAGTCTTTCTATCCACCTTGCGACTTGACCTTCTGGATTTTTGAAGTTCAACAGCCAGTTCAGAGCACCATGGTCTGTTCGCAGAAGGAATTTCTGTCCATAGATGTACTTATGGAAGTGCTTTGTTGCCAAGATAAGATCTAGAAGTTCCCTTCTGGTCACGCAGTAGTTTCTTTCGGAATTCGAGAGGACCTTGCTGTAATATGCCACCACTTTCTCTTCGCCATCATGCACTTGGCATAGTACCGCCCCGATTCCAACGGTGCTTGCATCTTCGTCGATGATGATAGTTTGCCAGGTGTTGGATGTGCCAGCACTGGAGCGTTACAGAGGCGGTATTTGAGTTCCTGAAAAGATTTCTCACACTCACCTGACCATTTAAATTGCTTCCCTTTTTCGGTGAGCTGATGCAAACTTTTTGCAACTCCAGCAAAGTTCTTAACGAAACGTCGGTAATATGTGGCAAGACCAAGAAATCTTCGGAGTTGATGTTTGTCCGGTGGTGTTGGCCAATTTTTGACGGATTCAACTTTTTCAGGATCAGTCTTCACTCCTTGGGAAGAGATGATGTGTCCCAAATACTTAACTTCGGTTTTGAATAGTGCACATTTTTCCGGATTCAGTTTAAGGTTAGCCTCTCGAAGTCTCTGAAACACGGTTTTTAGGTTCTAGCAATGTTGGTCAAATGTTTTCCCGTAAACAATGACATCGTCCAAGTAGACTAGGCAAGCTTTCCACGTCAGTCCTTGAAGAACGCACTCCATCAAACGCTCGAATGTTGCCGGAGCGTTGCATAGCCCAAACGGCATAACTTTAAACTGCCAGAGCCCATTACCTGTAGAAAACGCCGTCTTTTCCCGATCATGAGGGTGGATGTCAACTTGCCAATATCGACTCTTCAAGTCCAGCGTCGAAAACCACTGGGCTCCCTCCATGGCATCCAGGGTATCACTGATTCTCGGCAGGGGATAGCTGTCCTTTTTAGTCACATCATTCAGCCTTCGGTAGTCCACACAAAAACGAGTGCTTCCGTCTTTCTTTTTCACTAGCACCACTGGTGAAGCCCAAGGACTTTTGGAATTTTCAATAAGACCGTCCTTCTTCATTGCTGTTATCATTTCCTCAACCTCACCTTGTTTGGCCAGTGGAAGGCGTTTTGCGGGTTGACGAATCGGTCTTGCATCTCCTGTGTTGATGCGATGCTGCACCAACTGTGTCCTACCATATTGCCCCTTTGCCGATGCGAAGATGTCAGTGTACTCTTGTAGGAGATTTTCAGCCATCCTTGTTTGTTGGTGATCAAGGTTGGATGAATACAGTATTTTAGCTCTGATGGTTTTGAGCTCCTCCGGAGTTATAGTTTTTCTCGGGGCTTCGTCTGTGATCTTCGTAATTGCTGCAACGGATTCGCAACGTCCAACGACTTCTCCTTTCTTCAACCTTACATCGTACGGTCTGGTGTTTAGTAATCGTACGGGGACCATTTTGTTTTTCGGTGCTACTAGTGTTTTCCCAATGATGACGCTTTGGGAGAAACACTCTGGGTCTGGTTCTACCATTAGGTATCGAAGGCTTCCAAACTCACCTTCCAGTTTTGTCCAAACGAACACTTCAGAAGAAGGAGGCAGAATGAGATCTTCCGTGATGACAGTCCTCAGTGTCGACGTACTTTCGTTCGAATAGGTCATTGGAAGTTCCTTATTTTGGTACTTCAAAACTTGATTACCGATGTCCAAAATAACTCCGTGCTGTTGTATAAAGTCGATTCCAATGATGCACTCGTCACATATATCAGCCACCAGGAATTGATGAGTAAACACTAGATCGGCCAGTCGGATCTTAAGACACACTTCTCCATATACTCTTGCTGTTTCTCCCGTTGCGGTTCTTAGACGGTAGCTATTGGTGTTATGAAGCCACGTCCTCTTTACCAGGTCTCGACGTACTATGGATGCTGTGGCCACATGTTTGTTCCCGTTAATAGTAGTTTCCACAGTCAGACTTTTGTTGTCTCGTTTGTTCTGAGAGACCTGGATGGTGGTTCTGGGGCCATCGATACAAGAAACCAGCCTCTGCCTCTCGAAGTTGGTTCTTACCTGATGGGAAACGGGCTGATAGACAAAGCTGGTGTTGTTGTTACCTTGCTCTGCGTTGGATCTCTTGCTTCCACAATGTTGACAACCGGCTTCATTTGGTGGTAGTCGGCATTGACGCTGTTAGTGCCCGGTCTTGTTGCAGTTCCAACATCTTGCTAGTCCGCTCCGCTGGTTCTTTTGTATTTCAGCTCTTTGGCACGAGCATTCTTCGACTATGGCTTCTCTAATTCGATGTACTCCATAAGAAGCCTGTTCTGCTGCTTCAATTGTCAATGTGAATGCTAAAGTTTCGGAAAGAGTACGTGTTCTAGCAGTTCGCACAGACCTCTGAAGATTTATATCCGAAATGGCACGAACGAAGGACTCAACAGCAAGCTGGTTGATGATTTCTTCTCCAGCATCCGGGTATGCCAGGTGAACCATTCTTTCGACGTCTGCTTGGAGCTGCTGTAGACTTTCACTCCTTTTCTGGACTCTGTTATTGAATTGGACTCGGAAGACTTCTTTCAAGTGGCTATCGCCAAAGCGTTTATCTATAGCTGCCACGAGAGAACTGAAATCGCCGCCCTTATCAGCTGGAACTGTTTGAAGTAATTCAGCTGCTGGTCCTCTAAGAGCAAGAGTCAGTGCAATGTACTTGTCTTCGTCATCCCAGCCATTTGTTGTCGCGGCTGCCTCAAATTGTCTCTTGTAAACTGGCCAAGACGACTGTCCATCAAATGTTGGCGGTTTCATCTCCTTTTTCTTTGCAGACTCTCCATTAGATTCTCGAATTTTGATTTTCCGGATCTGGTCCAATTCCTTGGTCAGAACAGAGAACTGTTTATCACATCGGCTTTCTACGATTTCAAAACGATTCTCTACAACAGAAAGCTGTTTTTCCATACCTTCAACGCGTTCGTCAAGGGCAAACACATTTTTTTCAATGTTGCCCAATTTGCCTTCTAGAATGTTTTTCTGACCTTCCAAAACATTCTGTTGCGCCTCAAGTCTTTCGAGAATATTCTGTTGTTCCTTCTTTTGCTCGTTTCGTTGCTCTTCCAGATGCTTTTGTTGTACTTCGAGTCTTTCGAGAACATTTTGCTGTTCCTTCTTTTGTTCATTTCGTTGCTCTTCCAGCCTCTTTTGTTGTACTTCGAGTCGTTCGAGAACATTCAGCTGTTCTTTCTTTTGCTCGTTTCGTTGTTCTAACAAAAGTTTCATCATACTAGAAAAATCTACATTTTCACTTACTTCCTTTTCTTCCATTTCTGTTTCAAAAACAAAAGTTTTCACGTCTTCCCCTTGCTGTTCCAAATAGTTACGCAAGCGCAGGACGAGCTCATTTTTCGATCCCGCTCTAGAAAGATTTCGCTTACCTAACTCACTTTTAAGCTCAATGCAAGTGAGCTCTTCTAACAACTTACCCATTTTCACTGTACTTAACTTTGTTTTTTTTTTTACACTTTACTAGTCGAATAAGTTTTATTTACACTTCTGACACCAATGTAACGTGCGCTTAGTTCGCAAAATAAAACTTCACCTTTCAAATTATTTCTATCTATTTTACGGCCATATTATTCACTCTTTAAATTTAAATCCACTAGAAATAAACCCAGTTGTCAAATTTTGATCCCAGGTTTAAATTTTGATCCCAGGTTTAAAATAAACCCAGTTGTCGAAGTGAGAAACGTCAAATTGAAACAGCACTTTCTCGCGGATAAATTTATATTTGAAGAAATTGTAAGTAATACTTTTAATTTAATATATAATTTAATAATAGGTGTATTTTTTTTCTCAAGCCTATATAGCTTAGAAAAATTCACGTGCTAAATACAACAAAAATTTAGCTATCTGGGCTTCCATTAGCCTCATAATTTATTCGGTCTTATTTCCTTAGCCCGATAACAAAAAATGTGCTACCAAACTATTATTTGGAAATGTTATCGAAAATGGCAGAGGCTGTCGTTGGGTCTGTTTCGTGTAGCTACAAACTCATATACATGCTAACAATTGTGAACAATTCTATGATTTTTAGTTAACAAAAATGTACAATTTGTTAACTCGCCGAACGCACCCAATGTACAAAATGACATTTCTAATTTCTTAATTCAATAATTGACAAACCGTGCTATTTAGTTCGTGTGATTTTTTCTTCTTGCAATCACATTTTCTTCCGCGAATCATTGCATTTAATCCGAGAATCGTGTAAAATCTTTAGAACATAAATTAATTATCTTCAATGGACATGAGCACTTATAAATTTGCGATAAATGCTACCCCTGCTACAACTCAAAACAAAGCTGATGACGACGATGGTGTTGACCTGTTTGCCTTTGATTCGGATGAAGACGATGCAGAACGCAGAAGCTGCGAAGATTCGTAGGACAAAAAATCAACTAGTGATTGCTCCCAAATATTTTTTAAATGTTAAGGGTTCCAGTTTATTCCTCTCACGAGCTTCCTATTGTGATAAGACCGACAGAAGACGCGTCAAGTGTCTGAAAAGTATTTGGGTTGTAATCTGTTCGGTTTGCCGACTGGAGACGAGGAACGATTAAACAAATGGCCTGGTTTAAAACCATCCGACGACATAACCATCTACGGAGAGTCTGAAGACGCCAAAACATGTGGTAAACGAAATCAAAAGTTTCAAATTCGTTCAGGGAGTACCTTTTCCATTTCCAGATATACTGCTTTCTTCAGCTGGATGGTATAAGGATTCCTTTAGATCGATATGGTACGTTCAGAGTATGGACACCAGAATGACGAGGCATTGTCATCAGAAACCCGCCGCTAGTAGGTACCTTATGGTGACGCATTATGTGGCAAACGAGTTCGTGGCTCTGTTGCATACAGAATAGAAAAGCCATTTGTTAATTTTTTTAAAATATCGTAATTTATTATACTTAAAGTACTTAAAAGGTGAATGTGTTTATTAATTTATGCCTATTTTGTTGATGCTTATGTCTGGCTATCTGCGCCATCAGCGATCAGCCCTGGATGAGTTTGATCGAACCGCGACAGCAGTCTCTGGTGGCTTTAGTCAGTTTGTCTTCAGTTTGCTTTTCGTTGATATCGACTCCTATGTAGATAATGAGTCTTAAGAAAGGATGTTACAAAAAGTATACAAAGACCTTACCAGACACAGCAAAAGGTCCACGACCCAAGCTAGACCCGCTCTGTTCAGTTTCTGACAAATCGATAATTTGCCCAGTGCTGTGCTCTGTCTTTGTAAGCTGTCCAGAGCTACCTAAAATGTTGACCCAATATTTGTCGAGAAAGAGTCGAGAAGCTTTTTATCGAGGGCCGACTTGATGTAGCTAACTTCCAGTGGATACCAGGGCGACTGTGATACCATCTAATGGCGTTTTCCAGTCCACCGGCTTTTTAGCCGAGTCAATGTAGACAGAAATGTACTCGTATGCTTGTGATTGAGCATTGACGAGTGTCTCAGTTAATTCAACGGGTAATGCAAATGCATTCATGTACTTAGATCTGGAAAAAAGTTTGATTTACCACAAAGAAGACAGACTTAGTTTCTGACAAAAAAAGGAAACCATTGTATTTTCCTCCACTTTTCCCAAAAGCAATCCCATGGCTTCGAAAGTACCTTCAGATCGTGCATGCAGCATGCATGACCATTTTCAACAAGGATACGGCAGATACTTTTATATCCTTGAAGAAGTGGGGATCTTTCTCCCAATGTTTGGCCAATTTTTAATTTATTTTGAAGCTGGCACTCAAACGTCATAATAATGCCAAATACGTAGTGCTACCAAACTGCTAAATCGTGTATTTTTCTCTATTTGATCAAGCCTTTATAGGCTTGAGAAAAAAAACGTACCTAATAATACTATCTTTTCCATGTTGTTGCAGGTTCAAGAAATGGTAACTCCCATACCTACACCAATTGCTGCTTCAGGTGTTGCTGAAAAGGCAACAAGGGCCAAGAAATTCGCAAAATGTTTCTGCATTGCGGATGAACAAACTACGCGAAGGCACCGCACCTGATATTACCAACGAGGATTGCTTCCCAACTCTTGGCGCCTACACGACGTTAATTGAAGTTGGTCTCAGATACTCAATAATCCAAAACGGAGGCTGTTCGCCCCGTTCTGAATTCTGATGTCCAAGTAGCTGATCATTACTAAGAAGCAGACGAGTGGGAGCGCTTTTTTTTTATTTAACAGATCACAACATGTAACCAAGTCCAAAGCAAATGAAATGAATATACTCAAAAATAAAAAACTAAACACTAAATTTCACATCAGTCATGATCAGCGCTGTAGCATTTTTGGAACGACCTGTTTTGGTTCTTTAAATGATCTGGTTCAATGGCCAATTCGGTTTCCAACGCGAAAAGGTATGAATATATCGACATATTTCGTAACCAGAAAGGGGTTTTCCGCATTGTCAGCATCAATGTTTTGAACCGCATCAATTGAATTGGCCGAATGCGATTGCACATTTACCATTTTGATTTAACATTCATTAGCTGATGCTGTATCTTTTACTTCGTTTCTTCAGTTTGTTTAATGGCTACGACAAATTACTGTCCTCCTGCCTGATTGTTGCTCCTTGTACTAGCTTAGATAATAGTTCATAGCAGACTGACTGTTGTTGGCTGCTATTGGTTGGGTTGGCTTCTTCCAGTTACTGTCCACGCGTGACTTTGATTTTTAGGATCTTTTAACTCTTTTTTAATCATTGTGGCCACCTCTGATCCTGGAGTCCTTGTCACTTGGGTATCTTTAGTCGTCTAATTGAAAAACAAAATTAATTCCCATTTGAGTTTACAAGAATCTATCAAATGTACTTACCTAGCAAAATGCTTTGCCAATGCAAATGGTAATTAGAAGGAATATAACGCAGTCTTTTTAGCAACAATTGACTTGTAAGATATAATTTGTTGGCTGTAAGAAAATCAAGTGATTGTCGGCACTTCGGCAGATAGAACAAAAATACAACAAATAATTTCTATTACTTCACCTTTTACTTTTGACAGATTGGATTGGGTTTGTTCGCGTAACATATATAAAGCACACTTTTTATGTCAAAATCTAGGTAAGTTTGCTTGGATTGGCTGCAATATTTGTGATTTCCCTATAGTATGCGAACGAACCCAAAATACATCCGGATGTAAAAATTTAAACCCGACAACGCAATGCGGTTTAAATCCATTGGGTTTATTTGGAGTGAATAATATGGATTTGCGTTTGACAACTGGGTTTATGCGATTTTACATCCGGATGTAAATTTAAACCCGGGTTTATTGGGTGAATAATATGGCCGTTATTCAGTATCTATCTTAATTCGATCTCAACTCGACTTTTGCACTATCACTTGTATACAACAATTTACTCTTTACTAGTTAACTTTACTAGTCGAATAAGTTTTATTTACACTTCTTACACCAATGTAACGTGCGCTTAGTTCGCAAAATAAAGCTTCACCTTTCAAATTATTTCTATCACTTTTATTCAGTATCTATCTTAATTCGACCTCAAATCGACTTTTGCACTATCACTTGTATACAACAATTTACTCTTAACTTTATCACTCTATAATCAAAACTGACTGCTCGTTGCATCAGCGGTCCTATTTATATAGAACAACACTCATCTAGAGCGTTCCAGTTTCTTCTCCATGGTTTCCACACTTGCTGTCAAGCATCTCTACAATCACACACACTGGCTTACAAGCAATGCCTGTCATTTTACCATTCCATTACAGTGCTGCCAGTTTTGTTTTCGGTTAAAAGTTTTCGATTAGGAAATTGGTATAAATGTTGGGTGTTCATTACAATATTTATTTGTTACTGTTTTGCTTTAGCACATATTTTTTAAGCAGTCATACTTTTCTGTCTATTTCTCTTAAGAAACTTAAAAAAAAAAAAAAATATAAGCGAGGAGAGTACTCAGAGAAATCTTTAACAAGAAAGAAAATATTTTAATATTTTGATGCTTAAATTTTTATTTCCAAATCCTTAAAAAAGTATATAAACACAAATAAAATTTATTTACAAACCAAAAAAAAAGTTTTAATTCCAAAAATTCTGCCAGACATAGCCTTAAGGTAACTAAAAATAAAACAAAAATCGGTTCCAAGACGAGAATAAAGTAGTATTGGTACGATTTTGTGTAAGCCCAGTGTTGAGATCCGAATATAAAGTGGGGCTAGTGACATTTTGTGTAAGCCCAGTGTTGAGATCCGAATATAAAGCGGGGCTAGTGAAATTTTGTGGATGAGTGCGCGCACCAGCTTGTGGGAAGGTATCAATGTGTTAGTGTGGTTTTCCCTCTTGTTCCTTTTCCACTAAGGTATCTACTTTATTCGATTTCAACTCTACCAATAATCACATTAACTCACTCTTAACATTATCACTCTATAATCAAAACTGACTCCTGTGCCCCTGTTCTGTAAGTATCGCCTCGATAAAAGCAGGCGATAAACGATGGAAAATGGAACGAAATCTTACTAAATTCATAGCATTTCGTTTCATTTTCCACCGTTTATCGCCAAAGCGATAGTTACAGAACAGGGGCACTGGTTGCGTCAGCGGCCTATTTATATAAAACAACATTAGATCTAGAACGTTCCAGTTTGTTCCAGATGGTCCCCGCATTTGCTGTCAAGCCTTTCCCCCTCCTGGCATATTTCTACACTCCACACACTGACTTACAAGCAACGCCTTTCATTAGATGTACCTTATAGAGTTGCCGCTTGTGTTTTCGGTTGAACGTTTTCGATTAGGAAACTGGTATTAAATGTTGGGTGTGCATTATAATAGCGACAAATAAGTGTAACAGACAAGGAAAACAAGAAAACAATTGCATTTGTTCGAACAAAGCTTCAACAAATCGACAAATGTGAACTTCGTCCATTACTATAAAGAACCATTAGCGATCAATACAGTGTGCTGTTCGTTCAATGTTGAGAGCAGAGTTTTTTTGCATTTTTGTGGGCCGTAAATTTTCGAGACTAACTTCTTGCCTCTCGTGTAGATGAATATAGTTATCTTGTACGGCGAATATCAAAAATATTGCCTTTAGTTCCTCAAAAAGTACCTGCTCTACCATTCCAAAAGTAAGAGTGGGGTAACGAAGATTAAGTTCTTCGCATATGATCTTAGAAAGAATTGAACGGTAAATTTTCTATTAAAATAGTATCTCAAAAAGAACACTTACCACTTTCGCATTAACCCCTCCAAATAACTCTGTTTCTGTTTGCCAGCATTGAATTGCTTTCGTCTTTCCAAATTGTTGTTCTTTTTCAATAAAAAATGAAAACTATCAGTCAACACGTCAACAGCATTGACATAAGATGACAAAAACAGAGAGGCTTCTTTTGTTAAGTGATAACTTTTCTTGTTACCTCTCGGAAAGCGATAGATCGCCATAGTGAAAGCTAAAGATTATTTTGTCACTATCCTCTCAGTGACGAAGTGTCGCGGGACCAGTTTGTTTTTAGTGTTTGTGTGGGTATGACGCTTCACTAGCAGTCCATATCTATTACGTCAATGGCCTGAACAGAATGGTGGAGCAGTAGTTGAAGCAAGCAGCACTGTCAAATCAAAAATCAAGAAGCAGCTGAGAATGTAGTAAAGCCATTGTATATGGAATCCATAGTGCTTTCGAAAACAAAATCGATCCCTGAAAGCCATTTATGTATCCGCCGGCGCTCTAAAAATTGCAGGGAAATGTTAGTACGCCGACGGATACATAGATGGCTTTCAGGGACCGTTTATGCTTTCGAAAGTCTAAAATAGTGTAGCATAAGGTAGTATTCACATGAGAACGACCAACGAACGACGAATGAACGAAAATTCGTTAATTTTGACATTTCATTCACATGAGTGTTTTACATTCGTCACGAATAACTTACTTACTTAGGTGGGCATTACAATTCGGGGTGAACCTGGGCCTCAACCAACATCCTTCTATAACGACTTCAATTTCGGGCAAGCTCTCTCCAGTTTCGCACTCCAAGTCGGTTGAGGTCTTCATCCACTTGATTGCGCCACCTCAGACGAGGTCTTCCCCTTCCGCGATTTAACTGCAATGTGCTTTCGAACACCCGACGAGCCGGAGCGTTTGGGTCCATCTGCTCTACATGGCCCAACCATCGTAGCCTCGCGATGCGCACTCTTCTGGCTATGCCCATGTCGCGGTACAGCTCATACAGTTCGTTGTTGTATCTTCTTCTCCACACATTGTTTTCACATACGGGACCAAAGATCATTCGGACAATTTTTCTTTCGAAACGACTAAGGGTTTCCTCATCCGCTTTCGATAAAGTCCATGCTTCCGCACCGTAAAGCAGGACTCGGATGATCAAGGTCTTATACAAGGTCACCTTGGTTTTTCTAGAGAGGGTTTTGTTTCTCAATTGCCTTCTTAACCCAAAGAAGCAACGGTTCTCAAGAGTTATTCTCCGATTGATCTCCGCACTGATGTTGTTGTCCGTGTCTACAGCGGATCCTAGGTAGACGAAGTCCTGTACTACTTCGAAGTTATGTCTGTCTATTGTGACGATTTTGCCCAATTCGTCGATGTTCTGTGTCTCTGTTTGATGACAGCAT